>ML058385.1:2368535-2978574 GCA_003013855.2 Liriodendron chinense
GGCCCAACGCACCTTTAAATTAAAGTACCGGATTTTTGATGAATTTATGGGTGCGTGGGGCATTTTTTGGGTGCATGGGACCAAATTTGCAAATCTACATTTCGTCGAATTTATGGACGCATGGGACCCAAATTTATAGACGTGTGGGCCATTTTCGGGTGCGTGGGAGTCCGAGGCACTTGTCCGATTTAGGTCGAATTAATGGACTTGTGGGACTTAATTTATGGACGCGTGGGCCATTTTTCGGGTGCGCGGGACCATTTTATGGGTGCGTGCCCACACTTGTGATTTCTCAGAATTCGGACCTGTGGGGAAAATATCAGCGATTGGAAGGTACTCCGGCGACCGGGAAGGGTTTCCGACGATCGGAAAAGTATTCCAACGAGGGTTTCCGACGAGGATTTCGAATTCCCGGAGGATGGCAGCTCTCTCTCTCTTTGAAAAACGTCAAAATGACTCGTTGGACGGGGTATTTATAGCCAAAGACACCGGGATTCCGCCAATGTGGGGCTGTCACGTGCCACGCACCCCTAAAATGTCCTCAACGCACCTTAAAATTGGCATGCGGAGGTCTGACGCACCCAGAAATGATCTCTGAAAGTATCTGATTTTTTTGGTGCGTGGGACTTAATTTATGGGTGCGTGGGACTCAACGCACCTTTAAACTAAGTGCCTGACTTTTAGTCGAATGCCTGATTTTTAGTCGAATTCATGGATGCGTGGGGCATTTTTCGGGTGCGTGGGACTCCGAAATGCCTTTAAAATGATGGATATCAAATGGGTCAAATTTAAGGGTGCGTGGACCCATTTTTAGGGTGCGTGGGGCACCAGAATACCTTTAAATAAGAATCCTGAAATCTGTTGAATTTAAGGGTGCGTGGACCCATTTTTGGGGTGCGTGGGGCACCAAAATACCTTTAAATGAATTCTTGTTTTTACTAATTTTTGGGTGCATGGGTACCCGAATTTATAGGTGCGTGGGACGTAAATCGGAACTCCACCATATGGGTTTTGAATTTTGATGGGTTTGTGGGGCCCGTTTGATCGTGAAATCACATGCACCATTCATCATAAATCACAAGGAAGTTATGGGTTCGATTCCGAACGGTTCTGATCATGGTGATCAGCGGGGCCCACTAGAGATTTCAGCTAAAATTGGCTAAGGGAATCTTTATAAATCTCCATTTCACGTGCACCGGAAGGCGTTTTGCGTGATTCTTTTGGAGGTATATGGCTATTTTGCTTGTTTTAAGGGCCCCTACCTTTTGAGACCCCAACAAGCGCCTTCACGGGTGCCAAACTGGCTACTCTCAACGGGAACGTTCTTCCCTTCATCTTTAAGGCAAAAGAATTTCGAAGCTTCGCATAGCATGCATGTAGTTCATACTTGTATGTTTCTGTCTATCCACTGTCGAGCAGTATCACGATTGGTAAGGTCGCGTCCCCTCTCTTTTCCAAGTGTGCGGAATATTCTAATGCGTGTATGACTGTGCAGAGAGAGAGAGAGAGAGAGAGAGAGAGAGAGAGAGAGAGAGAGAGAGAGAGAGAAAAGAAGACAGAGAAAGATAGAGAAGGAAGCAAAAAGACAGAAAAGAACCAACCAAATGGCGTCTACAATGATCTTTTTAGCGTGTGGAGGATTCTACTTCCCCCATCTGGCAGCAACCTCTGAAGCCGGATGGCAGATTGTGCAGAAGCGCAAGACCGTCAAGAAGACCGAGAACACGGAGGTTATTCCAGCTGAAACAAGGATAACAGCAAGAGTACAGGGCAGAACAAAGAGACAGTGGAAGCCAGTCTACAGGAGCGACGCCCGTGATGCCAACAGAACTACCGTGTTAGCCAGGCCAGAATTCTCCTTCGCCGCTATCGACTTCCCAGCAATACCAAAGACAGCACTGTCAGCCAAGGTATTGAACAAACCCGCTGTCCAACAGCCCGCTGAGGTGATGATGAAGACAACCCCTACTGAAGCCGCCGTGATCAAGACGAGGCCGCAGCGAGCACAAGTAATGATGGTGCAGGTCGCCGAAGGAGAGGCGAGTGAGCGATACCCAGAGCTGCCTCCAATCCAAGAACAGATAGATGAGATTATTCAGGTGCAAGAGGACACTGCCAGAGAGATGAGAGAGATGAAAGAAGCACTGTTGGCTCTAGTTGCCCAGGGGGCAAACAGAAGCCCAACTGTACCTACTCGACAGTCTGTGGAGGAATGCCAGGGGGCAGCAAGAGAACCAGCTGCCCCGAACCACAAACTCGCCCAAGAAACGTTGTGTTCGGACGTGTACCGCCACTGCCATCCCAAGCCATGAGAGAAGAACTGTCTCAGACAGTTGTGTACATGATGCGTCAGGAAAGAGAAAAGGAGAAGAGAGGAAAATATGTATATCGAGTCCTGTACTTACCCCAGGTCGACGACCTCCCGTTTCCCAACAATTTCAAGTGTCCGGACTTCCCCAGATTCGATGGCAGAGGATCGCCGGAGGAACACATGGCTCAATTCATGACAATGATGGGCAACCTGTCGACAATTCCCCAGTAGTGTCTCAGATTATTCGGCTCGACGCTCACGAGCAAGGCATTCCAATGGTACATGTCACTGCCCACAGGGTCAGTCAAGTCCTAGGAGCAGATGCAGGACCTGTTTATCTCCAAATTCTTCTCTACCGAGCAAGAAGTCTTGCTGACAGATTTAGCCTTGGTTCGTCAGAGGCAGGGGGAGTCAGTCGAGAAGTTCATCGACAGGTGGGGAAAACTACCCAGTGAATCTGAGCAGGTCAAGATGTGCATGCAGGCCATGGATGCGATGATTTCATTTGGCCTGTCTGGACACAACTTCTCGACGTTTTGAGACCTAGATACGAAAGCCCACCTGGTGGAAGGAGCCGCGTTCAGAGCGCAGTTCAAAGCAAAGAAGCCCAAAAGAGAAGCCGGAAGTATGATAACATCTAACTACGTCGACGAAGGAAAGGGTTTGAATGACAGGAAACGCCCGAACACTGAGCGTAGAGTCAAGGCCAGGCCAGTGACCGCGACTCAAAACAAAGGTAAGAGTTTTCAGAGGCCGCGACATCTTATGGTAGAAGAGCGTAATCGAGCAAATGGACCTTATACCTTCGACATGGAAGATCTGGTTTCGATCATAGAACAGCTGGTAGAAGAAAGGTTGATAAGATTGCCAGAATGCACGCACCCGGAGGTAGCGAAGATGGTCGATCATCCCAGCTATTACAGGTATCATCACGTGACCAGCCACAAGACTGAAGACTGCTTTGTCCTGAAAGGCAAGATCCAACGGATGATTAACGACGGCACCATCAATATGAAGGTGGAATAGGTGAGCCGAAACACTGCGACAGTGGTGTCTACCCTCCCTGTACCAGTTCAAATTCGAACGCCGAATCCGTTCCCAGAACAGGAAGAGCCATGGACACTTGTGAGCAGCAAGAAGAGGCTAGAGAACAAAAGAAGACTCTTGGAGAAAGAGAGGAAGATGAAGACCAGAATGAGAAGAAGAAATGTTGGACAGGAACAGCCACATGCACAGCCCGTTCAGTGCACCATGGTCTCAGTGGTCGCTCAACCAGGGGCCAGTGACAAGGACCAAGTCCTAGAGAGAGGAGAAGTCAATGTAGTGGCTCTGCGGTCTGGAAAGCAGGTCGTGCAGAGAGAATTTTCGAGGCGACAAGACTCTAGAAGAACAAATGTGGTCATAGGTGAGCCATCAGGGACACCTCGAGAAAAAGAACCAACAGAAGCAGTCAACCAGCCAGCAGTTGACTAGCGAGATCACGCTCGAGATAAGGCACCGGTGATTTATGATGTGGTGTCTCATCTGAAGAAGGTCCCAGCCCGACTGAGCATCTACGATGCCTTGTGCCTTTCGAAGAAATATCGGGAAATGTTGCTTAATGCATTGCTCAATCAAGAAGCTCGTGAGGTCATGATGGCAGAGATCGAGTCAGAGATGGAAGAAATGAAGATAACGGGAAATGAGAATCAACCCGCACAACAGGTCATGCAGATCGACCGATCGTCCATGATCACATACTATGAAGAAGACAGAATGATCAGCTTAACGGACCACAATCACCCGTTGATGGTGACAGGTCTCATCCGAGACATGGAGGTCTGAAGATGCATGTTAGACGACGGATCCACTGTGAATATTATGTCTCTGAAGACATTGCAGCAGTTGGGTTTTAGACAGACAGCAATTCGCCCAAGCGCCATGGTTATCCAAGGGTTCAATTAGGACGGCCAGCGTGTCCTAGGGTCCATTACTGTCATGCTGGAGATAGAAGAATTGAGTACTAAAGTCACTTGTTAGGCAATCAATGCGATGATGACATACAATATCTTGTTGGGACGACCGTGGCTTCATCAATACGGCATCATTCCCTTGACATACCACCAATGCTTCAAGTACAATAGGGATGGCGTCCAGTATAGAGTGGCAGCAGACCCGAGGCCGTACTCCGTCACTGAATCCTTCCTAGCAGATGTGTAATACTATCAGGAGAGCGACGGGACCCATACCGCCAGAAAAGCCAGCGAACCGACAGAGGTGCCACAGGGGGCAGAACCCCAGGGTGAGAGTCCAAGACAAGCGAACGAAGCTCCGCGAGTGGTTGCTGAAGTGACAAGGGCTCACGGAGAAAATCCGTTGCAAAGGAAGAAATTCTACCTGATCCCGAAGCACCTCCAGAAGGCAGGGCAATCAGTGTTGAAACAGATGACAAGCCAACAGATGAGCGTGTTACAGTCCAGCTTCAATATGTCGGTACCAAAGGTTGAGAGGATTCGTCCCTTCCCTAAAGCTCCGAGCTAGTTCTGCGTACCGCTGACAATGGGAGATAGCCATGAGATAAGGTTTCATGCTAGACCTCGCAACCAGTTGCAGATCGAAGAGAACGCGAAGAGAACACTGGTAGAGACACCGCTCATTGAAGAAGAAAGATATAGCAAGGCCACTAGAAACATCATGAGAAATATGGGTTTCATTTGTTTAGAACCACCAGCTCGGAAAGGCATGCTAGCACCCTTCGAAGTAAAGACGAAGGTATACAGAGGAAAAGAAGCCCTGGGGGCAGGATGTGAAATCAGGCATATTAACATGGTGACGATCAGTCCCGTGGAAGAGGTAAGGCCCGCTGGACTGAATGAAGTCATACAGCCGAGTGCCGCACTAGAGCAGATCGAAGATGGGGGTCAGCCCACGATAGATGAGCTACATGAAGTCAATCTGGGGACTCCTGAAGAGCCGATGAATACTTATATCAGTAAGAATATTCCAGAAGAAGAGAGGGAGAGCTACATTCAACTCCTGAAAGAGAATAGAGACGTGTTCGCATGGACCTATTATGAAATGCCAGGACTGAACCCGACAATCGCGATGCACAAGTTGAATATTGCGAAGGAGAAGAGGTCAGTCAAGCAGTCATAGAGGCGCTTCCACCCTGACATTGTCCCGAAGATAGAAGAAGAGGTAAAGAAGCTGCTTCAGGCCGGGTTTATCAAGGAAGTTCAGTATCCCAAATGGATCTCGAACATAGTACCTGTAAAAAAGAAGAGCGGCCAGATCCGGGTGTGCGTTGATTTCCGCAACCTGAATGAGGCTTGTCCCAAAGATGACTTTCCTCTACCCATCCCGGAGCTCCTGATCGATAGCACATCAGCATATACGACGATGTCCTTTATGGATGGCTACTTAGGGTATAATCAGATCCGAATGGCTCCAGAAGACGAAGAGTCCACTGCCTTCCACACATCTCTCGAGATATTCTGTTATCGGGTGATGCCGTTTGGGCTAAAAAATGCAAGCGCCACGTATCAGAGAACGATGCAGGTAATCTTCCAAGACATGATGCACAAGCATATGGAATGCTACGTCGATGACCTGGTAGTGAGGTCCGATGGACATCAGCAGCATCGCGAAATTTGAAGCTAGTATTTCAGAGGTTGAGGAAGAAGAGCCTCCGCATGAACCCGTTGAAGTGTGCCTTTGGGGTGTCCTCCGGAAAATTCCTTGGCTTTGTGATCCGACATTGGGAAATCGAGATTGACCCCGTGAAGATCAAGGCGATCCGAGAAATGCCTCCCCCGAAGAATTTGAAAGAGCTGAAGAGCTTCCAAGGGAGGGTTACTTACTTGTGACGGTTCATCTTGAACTTGTCAGGTCGCTGCCAGCCTTTCTCTCGGCTGAACAAGAAAGACGCCCGCTTCGAGTGGGACGAAGCGTGCCAGAAAGCCTTCGATTCTCTCAAAGAGCTACTCGGGAAAGCTCCGGTTCTCGCGACGCTGATCGAGGGAAAGCCTCTGATACTATACATAGCAGTGGGAGAGAACTCATTGGGGGCACTGCTCGCCCAGAAGAATGAAGAAGGAAAGGAAAATGCTCTGTACTACTTGACCCGCACGCTCGTCGGCACCGAGTTTAATTACTCGCCGATTGAGAAGATATGCCTGGCCTTGATATTCGCTGTGAAGAAGCTGAGGCATTACTGTCTATCATACCAGATTACATTGATCTCCAGAGCAGATCCTATCAAGTTCCTAATGAACATACCTATGTTGTCCGGGCGATTAGCCAAGTGGGCCCTACTGCTATCCGAGTTTGACATTACGTATCTGTCGTCTCGAGCTATTAAAGGGCAGGCGATAGCCGATTTTCTAGCAGCTCACCCAATACCGGATAACATGAAAATGGAATGTGATCTGCCTGACGACCAAGCCATGATGGTAAGGGTCGCGAGGCAGTGGCGAATGTATTTCGACGGAGCCTCCAGAGCTGCAGGATCAGGGGCCGGTGTGATCTTCATCAGTCCTCAAGGCGACTTATTGCCCTACTCATTCACAATAGTGCCATCATGCACAAACAACGAGGCAGAGTATCAGGCCCTCATTGTTGAGTTACAATTGGCATGAGATATGCAAATCCGATCACTACAAGTATACGGTGATTCTCTGTTAGTTATGGGATAGCTCACGATGGAATATGAAGTCCGCAAGCCAGAGCTATCATCTCTTTGCCATTAGGCCTGAGCCCTGTTCGATCATTTCCGGGACAGTACAGTGTCGCACGTCCCAAGAGCTGAAAATTCTTAAGCAGATGCATTGGCCAACCTGGCCGCAGCTCTCGCGCACCCAAGGGGCAGCCCACTTCAAGTTACCATAGAAGAAAGGAGGATATTGCCGTCCCTCACAGTGGCTGAGAATATCACGAGTGCAAGCCCCGTACATTGCTTTGAGATCACAGAAGAAGAAGATTGGAGAAGACCATTCTCTGATTACTTGAAATACGGGTTCTTACCCGAGGATCCGCAGATGCGCACTCAAGTCAGAGGGCGCGCCAGCTCATTCATCCTTTTAGAAGAGGTACTGTATCGACGCTCCAACGACGGAACGCTGTCAAGATGCCTGGCCTGAGGAGAAGTTCATGATATGTTGAGAGAGGCGCACGGGGGAGAATGTGGTGCCCATCAAGGCGGACGGAACCTGCATCATTGAGTGTGGCACATGGGCTATTATTGGCCCACCATGGTGAAAGACGCGATGGACTATGTCAGGAAATGCCATCAGTGTCAAATACATGCCGACATTATACATATACCTCCAGAAGAATTGCATCAGTCAGTGATGTCTTGGCCTTTTGCGGCCTGGGGTATGGATGTGATAGGCCCCATTAACCCCTCTTCCTCTCAAGGGCACCAGTACATACTGGCGGCAATAGATTTTTTCTCTAAGTGGGCTGAGGCTGTGGGCCTGAAGAACGTGAAAGCTAAACAAGTGGAGGGTTTCATTTGGAACGCCATCATCCACAGACACGGCATTCCCAATCGGATCGTCACGGATAATGGCACGCCCTTCCGAAATGCTGTGATCAACAAGCTGTGTGCCAAGTTCAAGATCAAGCATTGCTACTCAACACCTTATTATCCTCCTGCAAACGGGCTTGCTGAGGCATTCAACAAAACCATCTTGAAGATTCTGAAGAAAACGGTGGCAGAGAATAAGAAAGATTGGGACAAACGGTTGCCCGAAGCGCTCTGGGCATATCGTACTACGCACCGCACAGCAACGCGGGCTACTCCCTATTCACTAGTATATGGCACGGAGGCCATTGTCCCGATGGAAGTTTAGGTCGAGTCCCTGCGAGTAGCACTTCAGAACTCCCTGACAGATGAACGTAATGCTGTGCTCAGGATGGTCGAGCTCGATGCCTTGGACGAGAAGAGGCTCGCGGCACAACAACGGCTAGAGATGTACCAGAAGCATATCTCAACGGCATATGACAAGCAAGTCAAGGGTAGATCCTTCAAGAAGGGTGACTTGGTACTCGTAATGAAGCGACCGACAGCCGCACACACTACAAAGAGCAAGTTCACCCTAAGCGGGAGTTGATATGCATCATAGAAGAAGTCTACTCCAATGAGGCCTACCATTTAGTGAATTTTGACGGTGGCGGAGCCGGTTTTGCAATTAATGGCCGGTTTCTGAAGAGATATTACCCCTAACAGTCAACCTGTTACTTCCTTTTACATAAATATGAGAAATGTAAACTCCCCAAGAGAGGGAATGTAATAAGTAAGAATAGAAATGGAGAATGAAATAGAGTAGAATACATTAGATAAGCCTGTAGTTACAAAAGCTAATTAGTTACTCCGTATTCTTGCAGGTCTTCCTTGCCCTTGCTATGGAGAAGTAACCAAGAAAGACCATTCCTCTACAACGCAAGCATATCCCGAGTTTAGAAACCCAGGACACTCCCGAAATCGACGACAAAGGGAAGTATTACTCTTTTCATTTCATTCTGCATTCATCACTTATTCAGAATTGTGATTATTATTGTTGTTACAAACCATTCTAACAAATATCACACAAACATCACATGATAGAAAAGTAATTGCTATTGTCATTTCATTTAACAAAAGTTTGGTTGACATCTTTTCGACGCCGTATACATGAATGGTCAAAAGGTAAGTATCTCTTACACCAACTACAAAAATTTCTAAAGGTAAGATCCTATGATCATTTCTATACATTTGAAGTCAAGAAAGAGAGCATTGGGAGTGAAAGATCAAAGCTCTCCAAACATCCCGATATCAGCCTGATCACGGCCACCCTGGCAGTTTCCATCGCTGACTTTGCTGCAGATAACACCTCCTCAGGATCGGGAACATGTTGTAGTTCAGCAGTCAAATCTTCCAACTGCTTGCGCGATGCTTCACCCTCGCTTTTGAGCCGCGTTACCGCTATCTGGTCCTGAGCAACTACTGACCTGAGAGGGGCAGCTTCGAAGCTCACGGCGATCTTCTCCGCCTGCAGATGCTCAATCTCGGCGTCGATTTCAACTAGACGACCCAAGCACCCCTCATACTGTATCTTATTATTTTGTAGGGATTCTCGTGCGTGCGTCGTCGAATGCGCGTGGCATTCCACTGTAGGTCCCAAAGACTCTGCAATCCTCTGCTTCTCCTCGATAGCAGGATCAGGCTCGACGCGCTCGGCAGCCGCTACGTTTGCGAGGGACCTTTCGAACGCAGAGAGGCGGTCGACAACCAAGAGCGCATCAGACCCAACTACTCCGACACAAGCTTCCATCGCTTTCATGCCAGAGCCCAGCATATGCCATTCTCGTGGATCGGCAACACCTTTGCGAGGCTAGACAGCAGACCCTTCAACACGCTCTGACCAAAACAATCTAAATGTTCAAATGCAAGAATGTCCGACATCATAGCAATGGCGACGTTAGAATCGACGGCAGCTGCAAGAAAGAATGCAAGACAAACAAATGATGTGTTAGCAAAAAATGAAAGCAGAAACTACAAGTCATAATCTAATGTAAAGTGCGAAGGAGTCGTACCAGGAATGGCAGGAAGATCAACAGCAGACTCCGAAGGTCCCACAATGCATGTCCAGGAATCGGCAATTGTTTCCAAAGCTTCACCCGACAGTTCAATAGTCACAACCAGAGACGATGCGACGGAAGTGGCAGAGGCAGGTATCGACTCAATAAGATCTGTAGAAATAAGATAATAATAACAAAATATGGTTAGTATGATTATGCAGGAATCAAAGAAGAAAAGTACAAAACAGAACCACAATTGCATTTCTTACCTTGTGTTTGCGGAATGTCGGGTCCGATTTCGACCGCAGCAGAGTGTGACGCATCCACGACCTCCAACTCAACAGGACAGTCTACTCGCAATGAACAGCCTGATGGAAGGACTAAAGAAGGATCGACGTTCCCCTCACGTATCTTAAGCTCAGGAACGGATTCCTCGGCGTTATCAGCACGAACAGGTGAACGAGGATGAACATCCGTCGACAACCCCATAGTCGGTGACGTAACAACCTGAGAAATGAAGACTAAAGGCTCGGAAGAAGGCTGAACCCTGACGTTGTCGTAGAGTTGTGCTTCGATTGCTGCTATGGCAACATCGTCAAGATCACCTGCACCCCTGACTCCAGCATCGTTATCATAATAGTTCACGAGGGAATCATCGTTGCTGTGATCATTAGCACGATCCACTCCCCAGTCATCGCCAGAATAATCTACAGGTTCATCTTCAAGCTACGACCCCGAATCATCGAGGCATGCTGCTCCCTGACCATCACCGGCTTCAAAACCGCCTTTGGCATTGTCCCCCTCGACATCTGCAGGCTCGGACTCACCTCCGTCACGATTATCGACAATCCTATCTTCTTCGTCTGCAATCTCCTCTGTAGCACCAGACCGAAGCTCACCTTCTTCGCGACTATCGGCAACAGTCGCACTTGCAGCTACCTCTGGAGGATTAATCTGCAACGATGGAGCCAAACACCCCCACTTCTTGATATGTAACATTTCTGCCTTTCTTAAGTTTTTCTCAGGTGCTGACAGGCCAAACCCTTGGTGTGAGTTTTATCTTGACTCTTAACTGATCTCTCACGCGGCCTGGTGGAAGATCGTCAACGAAATCATCAGGAGGTCTAACTCCTGCCATGCCTTCCGTAGGCTCATCCTCTTCAACAGACGGAGGAATAGTCTTTGTCGGAGGACGTGAAGATCCGACCTCTTACTGATGCCTCTGTATAGGGACCCCGAAGCAATACCATCCATCTAACGCTCCATCTTCTTTCCTACGAGTGATCGGCACTTTCAAGGAAGTCAGATGGCTGGTACCAGGAACTCCGACAGCCTCACGCTGCTCATGAAGATAACCAAGACCGTCCTCAGGAATGTCAGCCAACCTCGGAGGAGAGAGATAGAGAGGGAAATCGACAGGTTTGGCATCCCGGATGCGCGCGTACTGATGCCCCCACCATCTCATCCAACTATAAGAAGTCGCGGGACGTCGACTACCGCCAGGCAACACAAACCTCGCGCCAGTTCGCGTCAGCAAAAGCTGGTCCCACATCCACTCCCAATGGACAGGACCCGTGCCATATGCTCGTTCTATCCTCGTCACGCTCGGAAGAGTCAACGGAACACCCTGGTCGTAGCTGAACTGTCTGGCGAACCTGCTCGGATAGTAAGGCTCACGCCAGAACTCCATGCCTTCACGAAACAGGAGAGAAGCGGTCCGGATCGATATCAAGAATTCCCTGTCAGAAGAGTCAACTGAATCCTCATCATCGACAACTTCGAGATCTTCATCAGCAATGGAAGCGGGAAAATGGTAGAAGTCAACTTTATTCTCACTACAGATCCTCGAAGACACCCATTCTGGTGTCTTAAGCACCATCTTAACCTTCATGAATCTGATAAGAGGTGCTCGGTCTGGAAAGAAGTAGGTGTGAGGCTTCATGCCATATACCCATGGAAAATAAATGCCTAGCCAGCCGCAGAAATAATGCCACGGGCAATAGGCCGCATCCATTCCATCAGCAGGTTTGTCCGGATTACTGGCAACATAACCAAACACCCTATATATGTTGCAGAGTACAGGTGGCGCTATAGCAAGACGTTGACCACTGGCAAGGGCACCCGACATGACGAAGCAAGAAACCCTGACGCCATCAACACTCTTCGAGCTGGGAAGCGTGACCGCGGACAACCAGTAAGCGAGGAACCCTGCTAGCTCGCAAGTGGGAGACAACACGTTCGGGCAAGGAAATTTATGTTGGAACCGTTGTCGTAAGGCCCTTATTCTTTTAACATCAACTTTGTATTTCTCGTAGTTGATCCTGAAAGAGAGAAGGAGAGAGAATTTCACATAAGAAGCTACGCAGGAGGAAAGAGCATACATCATGAGAAGAAAGAAAGAAACATCCTGTGAAGACTTACTCCAAGCCGTGGCTGAAGTAGACTAACCAATCTTCATAGTGTATCTTTGTAATGCAGTCGAACTGTTGCAATTCATGGAACAACTCCAAACACGCTCTGGAATGATAAGCCTTCCGATCACCTTCGCGTCTGAAGGCAGACAATTCTTCATCAGAGGGGATATATTCATGATAATACCCGCCGCGTATGGGCAAGCTCACCATCACCTTAAGATCCTAGAGGGTTATACTCATCTCTCCTTGAGGAAGATGGAAAGAATTGGTGATGGAACTCCAGTAATTTAAGAAGCCCTTGAGAATCGTTAGATCTCGCGGAAAGAAGCCGGCAGTCGCCTCGATGGCATAGTAGAGCCCAACCTCCCTCAGCACAGCCTCGTGCCGGATCAGAATCTCCTTCGCCCAAGGTATGTAGCTGTCACGGCGACTCAGATGCCCTTGTGTACGGAAGCTCGAAGTCTCCCACATTGTGGACGTGCTCATAGGAAGGAACCTTTGACGCACCGTCTTAAAGAAATGAGTCGGGTAAGGTGCGTGGGGATCACACGTAGGCATGAGGAAAGTCATCTCCTTAATCTCACCAACCTTCTGTTGCTTCCCGTTGCTTCCCAGAGTGGCGGTGAGTAATCTCTTAGGAATTAAAGACCATATCTCCACTCCATAGAATTGGCTAGGTCTACGAACATCAGATGGCTCGATGCTCGGAAAAGGTTTACACCTCATAAGAGACTTCTGGTGCAAGATGACTTCGCCATTGTAGGGGTTCGTGATGCAGATGTCACGCTCAGCAACGATCTTGTTGCTCTCCCATCCAATCTTCATCCTTTCATATTTCAAGTCGAGGAGCCGTGTCAATCGCTCCGCTTGACTGAGCGCTTTGATGGGTTGTTTTCCGCGCCCTCCTTTCTTCTTACCTTTTTGACCTGTCAGATTTTCTTCTGCATTTTGGACAGGTATATCTTGAGGACCTATCTCGATGGCACTCGCCACACCAGCAAGATGGGCATACCAATAGACCACTCTTGTTATGTTCCCCACTTTGGAGGTTCGGGCGCTGTCTTGTTGACAAAGATGCGCACCAGCACTTCATGAGGAAGCTGCCCAATACGCTCCGAGAAATCCTTTATCTCGGGCTCGACCGAGGGAAAGAAGCAAGAATTACGTCTTGGAGGAGGAGGGTTGGAAGGACCTTCAGCCGTTCTTTTCTGACCGCCCTTCATCGGCGTCGGACCAAAAGCATGCGACCCAGAGGTTTCACCAGAAGATCCCATTGTCGCTACTGCAATTCACTGCAACGCGCAAACAGAACAACATCAGAAAACAACTCAATGCACACGGGCAAATAGCCTAACAAAATCATATCGCAAACACAAGCACAGCACACAAAGCACAAGCAACGAAGCATGAAACCAACCAAATCAAGAGCATAGCATATCAGTCATCATACGCATTTCACAACAAAGCAATTGCCATCATACATACACATATACATGTGGTCGATGCACACACAAAATCACAAATTAAACCCACAATACATTCGTGCATTTACCCTAAAAGCAGCCTTGACAAGTCCAGGCGTTTATAAGCAGATACTGGATAGAGTCAGGAAACGGTTTCAGCATCATATATATGCAACTGTTCGCACACAGCAACTTCAGAAGAAATCAGAATGCTATGAGTGCACTCTGGTAGACATACCCTGAACCTACCTAAAAATAGACAGTTGCAAGTTGTGACAGGCCAAAGCAGGCAGCCAACTACAGGCCTAAGGCACTAAGTTCCCATCGTGCTTGAATTTTAAGTGATCTAGCCTCAAACAACACTGAATTTGACTAAGAAACGGAGCCAGAAATGACATTTCTTCACCGAGTGCAAAGCAGGGGCTAAAAATGGAAAGTTTGGTCAAGTGTTGGGCTCACATGCGCCCAAGGTGGAGCCCGAGGCTCATGTGGCCTCTCACATGCGCCCAATCCATAAAATTCATAAGTGCAACTTCATCACTTAAGGCCTCAGGCGCACGTGCAGTCTGACATGCGCCCGGCTCAGAAGAAGGAAATGAATGAGTTTGGAACGCAAAGCTCCAGGCGCATGTGGCATCCTCACATGCGTCCACCTCCAAAATCTGAAAAACGCAAGTCCTGGGCAATGCCCTAGGCGCATGCCCAGAGCAACATGCGCCTGGGACATGCGCCCACTTCTTCAGGGCGTTTGACATGCGCCTAAAGGGAAGATTCTTCACCAAAAAAAATGGATGGCAGGCAACATGCGCCCACAAGGGGACCACATGTGCCTGTACCCGGAGGATGAGCTCTCTCACCTTGGGAAAATCAGATTTTCTGACTCGGAAAAATGTCAGAATGACTCAGTGAGCCAACTATTTATACTTAAGCCTAATAGACCGGTGCGGTGCACTGCACTAGCATGACGTAAGCATCCAGCGCAGCACACCGGGGGGGGCACTTGTTGGGGCTCAAATTTACACCCATTGTACAACAACATCCCTTGGTCCATCGACAACGATTTGAATCAGTTTTGAGGTCGGGAAAGCCCTGAAAATGTCACCGCAACCTTAATCGCCTAGAAAAGACCAAAATCTGTAAACAGCATTTTGGAGCATAACTGGACATGTGCTTCACCTCCAAATGGTCCGGAACGTCTTAAAACCCTTAACCTACAAGTTTCGAAGTCATCCGGTGCATATCTTTACCTGTGCACCTCGAAATGCATTTCATCCCTGCCCGGAGCTGACAAAAAAAGGTCTGTAAGCCTACAGCTACCATTTTGGAGCATAACTGGACATGCGCTTCACTGCCAAATGGTCTAGAATGTCCTAAAACCCTTAACCTGTAAGTTTTGAAGTCATCTGGAGCATATCTTTACCTGCACACCTCGAAATGTGTTTCATCTCTGCCTAGAGGTGACCAAAAAGGGTCTGCAAGCCTACAACTACCATTTTAGAGCAAAACTAGACATGCGCATCACCGCCAAATGATCCGGAGTGCCCCAAAACCCTTAAATAGCAAGTTTAAAGTCATTACGGTGCGTATTTCCATGTGCGCGCTCCATGGAACAACGTTCCTATACGACAAGCCGACCCGGAGGCTCCAGATTAGTAAGGAAGTACCAAAATTTGCAACATCTGGACTTCCACACCCCATCCCATTCATTCAGGAGGTCGATTTTAGCCTAGAAGTGGCTTGGTGATAGTGAGTGCATGTCTAGAAAAGGTAGCTGTCCTTTGGAGGTCTCCCGTCGGAGCTGAAATCCTGAAATTTTCTAAGTGCTAGAATCTTAAAATTTGGCTAAGTAGTGGGAAAAGTGCCGGCAAAGACATGCGCTTGGCTTCCCACCACATGCGCCTACACCCTATTGATGAAAGGAAGTGATTTGAATACTTTTTCGAAAAGCGCCGGGAAATGCGTCGGAAAAGGACATGCGCCCGGATCCTCCACATGCGCCTGGCTTTTTCTGGCCACATTCGCCGGACATATTTTTTCCACATGCGCCGGGAAATGGCCGTCGGGCCAGACCCGAACCCGATTACCTCCCTATAAATAGCGATGTCACTTCATTCATTAGCACAAAATCATCCCCTGCCAACCTCAGGACGACGCAAGAGGTACATGCGCCCGCTCCATTACCCCTCGCCGGATGCC
The DNA here is from genome assembly GCA_003013855.2 of Liriodendron chinense. NCBI lineage: Eukaryota > Viridiplantae > Streptophyta > Magnoliopsida > Magnoliales > Magnoliaceae > Liriodendron > Liriodendron chinense. The sequence goes on from ML058385.1 coordinate 2,384,459, forward strand.
TTGGCCGGAGCGGATTCCCTCGTCGGAATCCCTCGCTGGAAAGGGATTTCCTCACCGGAATCCCAAGTTCAGAGAGAAATCCTGAAATTTTTCTAAGTGCTGGGAACATGCACCGGCTTTTCCCCCACATGCGCCGGCTTTCCCAGCACATGCGCTGGCTTTTCCACGCCGGAAAACTTGAAATTCCACCAAGTCCAAGAGGGACATGCGCCCACTATTTGGGGTCAGGCGCATTTGCACCACCACATGCGCCGGGATTGCTTCACATTCCTCCTTTTTTCATGAAAAACAAGGGCACATGCGCCCGGGAGATAGGACATGTACCCAACTCCCCACCACATGCGCCTGCCAGCTGTGCCAGCCCCACATGCGCCTGTACCATCCCCTCTATGCGCCTGGATGCTGGTTGGAGGGGTGGGCGTTCCGTCGTGTGGCCCGCTTTCGTCTGGAATCGGATTTTGATGAAACCGCCTCTCCTAGATGCATCTCGATGAGATCTATCCATCCCCCAGATCAGATTCTCCAATGGTCAATGATAAATGGTATAAATCAATGTTTTGATCCAAAATGACCAACACTTAGCCAGTTTGGCAGCTCCGGAAATCCCTCCGAAAGAGTCGAAAACGGCCGAAACCGAAGAAAATCGAGCGGAATTGGACCGAGCCCGAGAGGGAAGCTTCTCTTCTACATGACATGATACACCATAATCATGCACTGTGACGAGGTTATCCAATCTCAGGACCCTCGAATACCCTAATCAAGCGGTCGACAGGCCCGCTACTTAATCATTTTCAGCCCTGGGAAGTGCCCTATTGGTCGGAAAATTGACTTCTGCTAAGCAAATCGAAACGCGATCGCACCGCGACCCTCGCGGACATAATCCACCCCTGTTCAAAGATGGTTATCGATAATATTCATGGAATACCCTGATTAGACCGTAGACAGGTCCACTACTAAGTCATTTTCAGCCCTGGGAAGTGCCCTATTGGCCCGAAAATCGACTTACGCCAAGCGAATTGAAACGTGATCGCACCGCGATCCCCGTGGACATAATCCACCCCTGTTCAAGGACAGCTATCGATAATACTCACCGAATACCCTGATTAGACCGCAAACAGGTTCACTACTTAGTCATTTTCAGCCCTGGGAAGTGCCCTGTTGGCCCGAAAATTGACTGATACCAAGTGAAATCAACCGCGATCCCAAAGACGCTGAGGCAAAGCTAAAGCGCTCAGGCTATCAAAACAGTCGAGTTAAACAATTACTGGGCACCGATCCCCATTATTCATTAGAAATTGGCATGAATGGGTACCCATCTGACCCGATACTTAGCCATTTTGCGGGCATTGGAAACAGTCGATCCAACCTATTGAATTTTGAATCCTCAAAGGATCTTGGCTTGATATAGCCTATTTGATCTCAAATGGATCATTAAAATACTCAGAAGAAAGAATGTTATCGAAGACGAGTCACCCGACTCAAGAAGAAATACATTTACTTTATTGTACAAAACTCCATTCATCCCGGATAAAGGTCCGAGGCTAAACCTAAGGGGTTATGGTTACCACGAGAAACCACAAACAAAAGAGTTCTAACTAAGCTTGAAACATTCTGTTATGGATTGCCACTACAAAAAGACAGTCGATGCCCTACCCATTGACAACGGGTCCGTCGATTGAGCTGATGAGGCAGTTGCGGATTGCTTTCCTAAGGTCACCTGTTCAAAGTAACAGGCGCGGGCTTTAGGTAATGCCGACCAACATTTCAATGTTCATGTATTCCAGCGGTCACCTGTTCACAGTAACAGGCACGGGCCTAGAGTTGCACCACTCGATTAAAAACCTCGTTCAAGAACGTTGTGGAGTGCTTTCCTAAGGTCACCTGTCATAAAAATACAGGCGCGGGCCTTGAGTTATGCCGACCAACATTCGAGGATCATGTATTCCAGCGGTCACCTATTCACAGTAACAGGCGCGGGCCCAGAGTTGCACCACTCGAATCCTGACAGTCTCTCAACCCGGACAATCCGAAAGAAAATGAGACATAGACATCCGGCTTGTCTAAGAAATATGGCTCAATCCATAACAAGAAAACAAAGGTCTATATGACCATGAACTCAAGACCATAATCCCCGATGGATTAGTCTTTTGCCTTCCAATCAAGGGTGATCAACCGTTGATGTAATTAAAGGCTCGTGACCAGTATCACAGCCTAGAATGTAAAAGATCTCAGAATCTCGGGAATAAAATTCGCCTTGCGATATCTCTCTCTTGTGTACACTTTGTGATTGCTTATGATTGTCTATGAATGTCTCTATACTCAGAATTCCCCCAGAATAAAGAAACACAGGAAAAAGGACTGCTGACGAGCAGCGATTTTTTCTAGTTCTAACAATGACCATTGTGGGAGTCCACTTTAGATTATTTCATTTTCGCCTGTGCTTTTGTAGGTGCCAACTTGTTTCTTGTAACTTTAAAGCTCTTTATGAATCCTGAAATATTTACCTCATTTTTCATCCCACAATCATCTTTTGCAAAGGTGTTTGAATTTGAGTATTGAGACCCACTTGCATGTCTATTAATGTGAATGTCACTATCATTGGACTCAATTGATCCATTCATGAATTCAAGTGTAGGTCCAATGTTAATGTATCGATCACTTCATATGTCAACTTTTCCTTAGATTCCATGGATTTCTTCGTCATTTCTGGAATCTCTACCTTAATTTTGGGTTCTTTATCACAGTCCAACAATCGAAGAATTCGATTATTGGTATTTTCATACGCCAGGGTCATCCGTTGTTGGTTCGAACTTTAGTAAGGACCTTCCTCTATGTGTCCACATGCTCCAACTTCGGTCTTTGAATTCCCTCCACACCAGAACTCTGTCACTTAATTAGCGACGTTGCCTACCGCATGCATGAGTTAATCTACTCGCTCTGCGAGTGCACAGATCAATTGAGCTACTTGCGCAAACTCTTCCTGTGCCACCTCTTTCGATGTCATTAGGAGATGACATAGAGTCAAAGAATTCTTCGTCGTTTCCAGAATTTCTACCTTAATTATGGATTCTCTGTCACATTTTAACAACTGAAGAATTCAATCATTGGTATTTTCATAAGCCAGGGTCATCCATTGTTGATTAAGACTTTGTTAAGGACCTTTCCCTACGTGTTCACATGCTCCAACTTCAGCTCCGGATTCCCTCCATGCCAGAGCTCCCTCACTAGATTAGCGAGGTTGCCTACCGCATGCGTGAGTTGATTTACCCGCTCTACGAGTGCACGGATCAATTGAGCTACTTACATGAACTCTTCCTATGCCACCACTTTTGATGTCATTAGTAGATGACGTAGAGTTAAAAAGTTTCCAAAGATGACCCGCTCTAATACCAAAATGGTGCAACCCAGTTATCAAGTCAAAGAGATCTCAATACCCAAATTGCAAGAAATTAAAAGAGTATACCCACAAGAACAATAGAGTAGAGTGGGAGAGAACTTTACTGATATCAACCTTCTTTTCTTACAAAAGCTTTAAGAAAACAAAAAAAATATATATTCGAATGACTAACTCCTACACCACCACCCCCTTTTATAGATCCTAAATGAATCTTTAATTGAAATCCCCCTAACTAAGAGATTGATTTTAAGTCAATCACAATTTATTACAAACCAATCTAATCTTCCTTAATATGGTAAAGGCCTAATAAAAAGCAAAATAAAAAGAAAACTTTATATCTTTAAATCAAGCCCATATCTTCAATCATATCAATCACATCCCCTTCGTATCTTTAATCACTCCAAGCACATCTTTAAATCAACCCCCCATATCTCCCAAAAATAGTAAAATTTACAATCCTTATTTAAGCCCCCAAATCTGTAAATAAACAGTAAAAAAAATCAACAAATGTTAGGCTTATGGTGGGCTATGGACCTGCATCTTACTGAGCCATATGCCCTACAGTGGGCTTAGATGGGCCTAAGAGTGTCGTGGCCTACATCAAGAGAGCTATAGAAGTTGACCACTGAGACACAAACTTGGGTTTTTTTCCTCTCAATCCCCCTTCTCACTACCACAATGCTACTAATCTTATTGCTTCTAGCCTAGGCACTCGCGATACTATGAAAGAAATTTCTATTTTTGTCTCCCTCCTTAAGCCAAGTGGCCCTTATCCATTGCCTCCAATTAATTTCTTCCTTATTAATGTGATTTGCATAGCCTTGGGATAACTTTACCTTATTGGCCCTTTGGAAGCAGTAAAATCCTACTCATCTTCTAAAAAAATACCCCGAGAAGCTCATCTTCCTCCGAGAGCTCCATTTCCTCCACCTTATTATCGAGAGCCTGAGTAACTTTCAAAACATTGTAAATTTCATCTTCCCAATTCCCTAACACCTCTTGATGCCCTACAGTGGACTTAGATAGGCCTAAGTGTGTCGTGGGCCTACACTAAGAGAGCTATAGAAGTTGACCACCGAGTCACAAACTTGGTTTTTTTCCTCAATCCTCCTTCCCTCTACCACAATGCTACCAATCGTATTGCTTCTAGCCCACAAACTCGCAATACTATGAAAGAAAATTCTATTTTTTGTCTCCCTCCTTAAGCTAAGTGGCCCTTGAACGTTGCCTCCAATTAATTTCTTCCTTATTAATGTGATTTGCATGGTTTAGGATAACTTTACCTTATTAGCCCTTCGGTAGTAGTAAAATCTTTCTCATCTTCTAAAAAAAATTACCCTGAGAAGCTCGTCTTCCTCCGAGAGCTCCATTTCCTCCACCTTATTGTCAAGAGCCTGAGTAACTTTCAAAACATTGCAAATTTCATCTTCCCAATTCCCTACCACCTCCCTCTTCCAATAGTTTAGCTTACCTTTTGGGTGCTTAAGTTTCTAACTTAATCTAAATCCCGCAAAACCCTCACAAGAAATGACTATCACAATAAGCCTTTCAAGTTCCACCTTAAGCCAAGCAAGTTCAAACCTAAAGGGCTTTAGACCCCAGCTCTCCACTTCAGCATCCAGCATAATCAAGCAGTGATCAGAGACAAGTTTCAGCAACCCCCTTGAAGAGATCATCGGAAACCTTTCCACCCAATCAATCGACACCAAGAACCTATCCAAACTAGGCATCACAACTTTATCTTAACCACTCAGCCAGTAAATATACCATTAGCCATGGAGAGATGTACCAACTCATGCATGTCGACCCCTATTAAGAAATCTTTTATGCTTCGAGTGATTCTGCCTCCACTGGATTTCTCAAAGGTGAAACTCGTTACATTAAAGTCACCCCTGATGCACCATAGGAACACAAATAACCCAAAACTCTTGCCTCCTTACTGTTTGGTTCTGTCCATACACAGATTGTGAATCACCACTAACACAATATCTTGTAGCACCACTGAAATTGAAAAGACAACTCTCCACCAGTTCACCTTGGACCAAAGACTTAAATCCCAGGCCACACTATACCTACTGTAGAACCAAGAGGATTAATAGTATACCAATCTTTCGAGGAAGTAGTCCAAGAGAATGCATCACTTTCCTGTCAATTGCCTACAACTTGGTTTCCTGAAACGTAACCACCTGAGCTTTCCATCTACAACACACATCTTTTATCTTGCCCCTTTTCTGTTGACATCACAACCCTCTCTCATTCCAGCTTAAGGTCTTCATTTGGGCAACTGATCAACCCCTCTTCCCCTTCCTAGAGCAGAAAAAAGGACCTCCAGACTCAAAATTAAAATTTGAAACCAAACTCACCAACTCCCTATGACCTTTTAGGGAGATCGTTGGACCTTTCCTTTAAGACATTAAAAGACACCTTGTTTCCCCAATCCTTCACAAACCATAAGAGAGCTTGATAGTCTTCGACGTCGTCACCAAAGAAGACACCCACCATTCTACCCATCTGATGCATCACAACCCTCGGCCATCTTTTATCACTTGCTACCATAGCTTAATCTACAACCACAGCTTCATCGGCTAAACTTGGAGTCTTAGAGTGGAAGTGAGCTCAACTCCATTATCTCCAGGAGCCATTTGGATCAGCTCTACGTCTAAGATCTCTCCATTACTATGACCCTGGACCCCCATCTCTTCTACGAGGGGAACCACCACCAACGCTTCCAAGTCTCCAACACATTCTCGAGAGGACCATCTTCATCACTTTGTCATGTGGAAGCCAGCTTCATGTTTGAGTCCTATAGTGCAGGCTTCTCAATCTCGACCTCTCAGAGGGGCAATGTCGACAGCTTCAGAAGCGAGAGAAAGCTCTATCAACTTAAGAGCGCACACATGGGGGGTGGGGGGTGCACGTGAAGAGATTAAGTTCCCCAGACACATGCCATCAGGAAGGAAGAGTTCACATGAGGGAAGTTTTGCACATTTAGAGGTCCCCGGATGATGCCATCGTGGACATGTGGAAGGATTGCCTTCTCGACGGGGACCAATGACAGCGTCAACCCGTCCTTTAGACACGTGTCATCCATCTCGATGATAGAGCCACTCCCCATGGCGCCACTTGGCAACCGAGAGGGCCAAAAAATAAGGAAATGGAAAGTGGGGTCAGCCTAGCATCGGTCAAACCATGGGCCATTTTGGTAAAAACCTCCCTTAAGATAAGATAATACAAAGTAACCATCACTTCATCTCTCACCAGAACTTATAGTTATCATAGGATGCCATATTGGAAAAGTAACATCCAACTAAGGATTTCTCACCTGAAGACCGCATCACACGCAAAGAATACTTCTGCAGCATGAACCATGAGGTTGTCTGACAAATCAACAGCTGAAGTCCCAGTGATTCCCCGAAATATCATCTACATGTGCACAACTAAGGATATCATCAATTAGGCTCCGCTCTTCCTCTAAATGGAGTCAAAGCAGGGTAAATTCCTATAATCCAATATAAGAAATGCATCAAACTATATCATAAATGTACCAAAAATGCACTTCACAAATTTAGGTATTATGCTTTCTATTACTTTGAAATTCTTCAAAATCTGGCAATGAATAATCTGTAAAGTGTCACTTGATTTAACCCCTGACGGATATCTTTGCACCGGACAACTATTGAGTACTACCTATAAGTGAAACTTGAACAATGCAGTAAGAAACTGAACAAGGGGAGAGCATTCTCCTGTTGTACTGAAAAAGAAGAAATCCTAACAGGGAGCAGAGGCATCTTTTTCTTATGGAACTCCTTTAACAGTCACATGCTGATGGGATACAAGCATATTGGTATATTTCATAGCAATAGGGCCTTTTTCTGTTTCTTTTTTATTTCAATTTTCACTTGTACTTTCATTCATTTTGTTTTTTCATCCATCAAACCTAAATGCAGGTTTCCAATTGCCAACAAGGTGTCCTAAAAACATACCAGTTCTTAGATAAGTTTGTGCAGGTCAGTTCGAAGTCAGGGAAGGACATTTCCACCACTATACCTGAGTAGTACAGTGAAGCCAATAACAAAGTAATTCCAATTACCATGCCCCATGCAGAGATAGTTCAAACAAAAGGGCCTCCAAATTTGCTTCTATAAACAAGATTGTCTTATCTTGTCTTGTCTTGTGAATTCCTTAGCCGGCACCCTAATGAATCTTTGAGATCAGTTCTCTGTCCTTATCATATTTCTGACTGTTTGAGGTCAGTTCTGACTCCTTAGATTAGTAAGGCATCCCACCTAGCTAATAAAAGTTCTACCAGGGGAGCAACCATCAACCAAGAAATACACATCATTCTCACTACTTGGATTGGGAAGGGCACATCCCACCTTGCTAATAAAAGTTCTACCAATGAAGGCAACCATCAGCCAAGAAATATGCATCATTCTCACTCCTTAGATTGGTAAGGGCACATCCCACCTTGCTAATAAAAGTTCTACCAATGGAGGCAACCATCAGCCAACAAATATGTATCGCTGCTCTGGAAGCATCTATGAATTACCTAGACGTCTCTCATACTAAACTGTGAAGCAGATGGAAAGATAGGATGCCAACACCAAAACCCATCTTCAAAATCTAAAAATATATAAATCCATCTTAGACATGCCATCATGAAAAGAATAAAAATTAAATAAAAGCATGTTGGTAGATTTCCATCATTCTGCATACAAAAGGAAAAAAAATCCACTTCCTATTCAACATAAATTTAGGAAGGAAATCAATCCAACAATAAAAGAGGATATATCCAGCCAATTGAGAATTGAAGAGAATCGATTACAAAAGAAAGCAGCCGAGCATTAACAGCAGAAACCATACACATGATGAATGCCTTCGATGACAAACCTTAATCGATTCATTCAGCTCGTACCCCAGCGGTGAATATGGAAAGCAGCGAGACATCGTCGGACACCGCAACGAACAGTGATCTAACCTTCACTTAGATTTCTAAACTAATAAAAGAAAAGACTCCGAGCTAAATCGTTTTAACCAAATCTCGCCTAGAAAACAGAAACCCTAGAAATAAATGATGAGAAAATCAATGCAGAAATTGTTTCTTGGATTTGGAATGAAAGAAGAGAAACCCTCTAGGGTTGGGGTTACCAAATCACTAGATAGATACGAAGGAGAGATTGCGTCGTTTGATTGGAGGGAAGAGGGGTATTTATGAAGAGAGCTTATCGTGCATCCAGTCGCCCGTGGTGCACGACTTCGGTGGATCCTGACTGTGAGGCCCACCATGATGTATCTACCTTGCATCCACCCTATACATCCATTTTGACAGCTCATTTTAGGGCATGATCCAAAAAATGAAAAAGATCTATATTTCAGGTGGACCACACCACAGGAAATGGTGGTGATAAACCATTAAAAACTAATTGCAGACCACAAAAGTTTTGGATCAAGATGATATTTGTGTGGTCCCTGCCTCCAAGACTTTGAAACCTTATAAACAGGTTGGATGGCAAATAAACAATTCATGGCCTCAAGGAAGTTTCTAATGATAGGTATTCCATCACCATTGTTTCCCTTGTTGTGGCCTCCTGGAAGTTTAGATGGGCATTGAGTCGAGTCTGACCAAGTTGGGCTGATCCAAATCGATTTGGGTGAAACAGACCTGGCTCAAACTCAACCCAACTCAGATTCTAAGTTGGGCATGCTTGAACCCATCCAACCCGATCGTGGCATGGGCTAAACCGGACCGAGTCTGACCTGGTCATAGGGACTGAGTTGGATCGAGTCAACACTAAGTCGAGTCGAGTTTAAGGTTTTTGGAAAAATGTAAAAAATATATATATATTCATTCTTCCATTCAATTCATTAATTTACTCATAAAACATCTAATAACATCCATTCAAAAAATGTGTCTATATATATATATATATATATATATATATATATATATATATATATATATATATATATATATATATATTCATTAATCATTCATCCATTCACTCAATAAGTATCTAATGACTAATATTCATTCATCCATTCAATTTGTTCAAAAAAAGGATTCAAAATAGATATCATGAATCAAGACACTGTCAAATTACAAACTCAAAAGTCAAACCATCAAATTTGTTCAAAAAGTTTACTTAAAGCATGAGTCGTTAATACAATTTATACCAATTACTAATCATTTAATATGCATTCATTCATTTAATAATATCCTCAGTATGATGAATGCCTTTAGGGCGTGTAGCATGAGTATCCATATCCATAATAATAATTTTTGCCTCTACCTTCGTCGCCCGAATCATTCTTCGATTCTTTTTTTACGTCTTGGATTACACGAGAATGGTCATTTACTTTTACTAAATTGGATGGTAGATATGCATTTCCAACATCTTCATTCATAGATTGAATGAGTTTTTTCAACCTCTTCTCATAATTTGATTTGTGTGGGATTACCAACCACCTATAAAAGCAGCCAGACTTTTAAGAAACTTTAATGTCTTAAGGCATAGGTTATGTCCCATACTCATGCCAGCTTTGGAATCATGTTGTCGTTGAGGGGGTTAATGTTGTCTACTTCTAGAACTGGAAGCCAGTTCCAAACATTGTTTTATAGCTTCTTGATGATTTCTTTCTTCTGAAATTGCGTTGGGAGATACCCTATGCTAATCGCAGAAGTTTAGAGCGAAGCTTGTAAAACTATGGCTAAGTCCTAGAGGGGGAGTGATTAGGACCATTTAAAAATCTTTTTAAAAACTTCTTGCCTAGTTAATCTAATTAGCAATTCATAAACTAATTAAAGAAAAAACACTTAGCTTCCAAGCTTAAGTGGGTCCAATCTCAAAGGCTAACAATGAATAAACAAATAAGCAAACTAGCATAAGCATATAGATTATAAATATGCAACATGATGAGCTAAGCAATGTGCAATAATCTAGACTACGAAAGATATAGCTACTTAAGCAACTAGTTTAAAAGTGAAACTACAAGATGTGTGTGAGAATCTACCTATCAATGCATAACACACATTCCACTACAACATTCATATAATTGATAATTAAAGACAATGCAAGAATATAAATGGCTTAAATGACAATCTCAAACACAAGCATGTATAGTGGTTCAACTACTTGTCTGCTCCACTCTCTGCTCATGTACTCATCCCTTGATCACACCAAATTTCACTATAACGGAGGTTTTAAATCAGGTTTACCTCTCAACCTTTATATAGAGGTTTTTGTACAAGTTCACCTCTCAACCTGAATAAAGATTTTCAAGGTTCATCTCTCAACCTACACGTACGCACCCGTGTTGTTGGTTCCCCTTGGAAACTTGTTTAGGTTCGATAAATGTGCCAAGGATTGTCAAACGACACTATGTGATTTTAAGTAGGATAATCATCAACCTTAAATTTACACTCAATCCTCCCAAAAGGAATGAGTGTTAATACTCTTAAAGTAACAACTTACTTGTCGGATTGAGCCCCTTGTATAACGCCTTATTGGGTTGCTTGATCCCCACTCTCCTATGCTTCAATCAGCTCCCCGATACTCCCCCGATCATGTTGTCGTTGCGTTATCAATGCCTCAGGTCCACCAATCAATCACCTCGAATGTGACACTCTTAAGATGCCCAAGGTGATAGGCAGTGTTCGAAGTTTTGGTATCGCTACAAGTTTCGCTAGTCGGGGATACTGAAACAATATCGATATCGCCGATAATATCGCTGATAACTGGAAATGAGGGGAAAATAGGAAAAATAGTGGAATTTTTCAGTGAAACCTCAGGAGTTGATAAAATACACATAGTTGCATATTTAGGAATAAAAAAATTGCATACATAATAGGTTTCTATTTAATGGGGGCCTAAAAGCATGTGTTGCCGTAAGAAGTCAGTCCAATCATCTCATCCATCCAAAATCTGGACTTCCATCCAAACATCCATTGATATTTCAGAATATCGGCAATACATGAAATTTCCAAACAAATCGTTAACAACTGAAAAAAGAAACTAAAGATTGTGGTCTTGTTATTGCCATATTGCGATAATGATAATATCATGATATTATCAATGTTATCGTCAACAAATTGAATGCTGCATATAACCATGCACCCATAAAAAATATGAAATGGAATTTTTTTTAAATATATAGATTTTTGGCATATTGATACATTGGCGATATTATCGAAATATTGCAGATACATTGACAATACAAGTGACACTTGGAATTTACATAGTAAAAAATATTGGCGATACACCGACGAGATCAATGTATTGACAATACAAATGACGCCTAGAATTTACACAATTGAAAATATTGACGATATCGATACATTGACAATATTTAGTGATACATCACCAATATCAAGAATTTTTTATACTATCAGTGTTATCGGTATTGCTATCGGTGTTATCGGTGTCGCTGAGCTAGAAATAGAGATAATATCGGGGATATTTCAATAATATCGGAGATAATGCAAACACTGGTGATAGGAGATGGTGTGAATTCTCTACAACTGGTAGGAGTTGGTTGTCTATAGGAATTCCATCTAAATATATCTTTAGAGAAGTTTAGACGAATGATCTACATATGGTCAAAGTGCCTAAAACGTCTAAAGATTAAGAGAGAGTAAGTCAATCTTCATATGAGCTTTGAATGCTCCATCTTGTGATCAAATCAAGAAAGATGGCTTGGAATGCTTAGGATTATAGCTAAATGGTATAGGCAATATTGAGGGTAGCTTCTAATGCACTAAAATCTCTCTCTTGAGACCTAAAACCGAACTCAATTGTTTTATAAAGAAATCTCCAATGGATAGAAAACAGTTAGAAATGGCTAGTTGTCGACTAGTCGGCCCTCAATAATGACCGGTCGAGCAGGGTCTCCGACTGATCGGCCGTTAACCATGGACAGGTCGAATTAGGCCTGGAAAGGATGATATGTTGCTACTATAATTGGGCCATGAGTGACCGGTCGCCGACTGGTCACTAACTGGTGGAATTTAGGCTAGGGACTCTAGCGAGCTTCCTGTCCCATTTTGGCCACTGACGACCAGTCAGCCAATGGTTGCGACCGATTGACAGACACATAGTTGTGTTGTTTATCTGTCTTGTTTACAACAGCTCATGCAACCTCTTAGGCCACTCCTTGGGTGATCTTTTCGAACACTTAGGCCTATCTAAGATGACTAAAGGTATGCCCATTGGTTCAAAGTCATCTAGAGGTTTGGTTTAAGGTTTAAGGCTCACCAAGGTATCTCATTTACTTGCTTCTTCTTCCTTGATGCAGCAAGTCCACTTGAGTCTTCGGTCTTTATCTTTTTTAAGCTCAATCGACACCTAGACTCACTGACATATGCAATTGACAAGTCAGGTGCACTACTACGCCACAAAAAAGTGCACTAACAATCCCCCCCCCCTTTGTCAATTATGCAACAAAAACCTAACCTACTAAAACAAAATACATGAAGTCGATTACATTGATATTTAAATGAAATACAATTCAAGACATGTACAAACTAAGCAAATCCTCTTCAGTTGCTCCCCCATAACATATCAATCCTACAAAACATAGAAACTTGTTTTTTGTGGGACTTAATCTTTCTCCCTCATTTTGTCAGCAATTGACAAACCAATCTCTCTCCCTTAATAATAAACCAATTAAAGAAATAGGAAAGAGATTAGAGTGTCGCAGTTTTAACTATAAGCACGTGCTAATTGAGGAGAGTATAGGGTGCATGAATATTAAAACATGAAGCATGCATGGAACATGATCAATAAGAAAATGTAACTATTTAAGCATAGTTGATCATGCATAGTTGGTCATTTAAGATAAATATGAAAGCATAATGACCATGACATAGATTAGCATACATTAAGCATAAAATTCAGCAAGATTAGCTAATATATGTAGGGTGATAGTCTAACAATAAGATATACCAATCGAAACATAGGCTAAACTATCAATGGTGGGCTAATGAGGCTTGAATCCTCCGATATACCCCTAAGCTCACAAATGAGGCTGAAATCCTCAGATTTATCTATAGTATCCAGATTCTAGCAACCCTCATTAATTATTTCTAGTTTGATTATCCCAAGGGTAACTAATTTCCATAAATCCCTCATAAAATTCAGCAAGAGGTGAGGGGTTGAGAACTCATTCTTCTCATAGAAGGGATAGCGGTCGGGATCCTCTCTTAGATTAAGGGGAAGAGAGGTAGTGGTGGAGGCTATGAGTATTCTCATTGGTTTTTTGCTCCCATCACTAGTAGAGTCACTGAATTCAGATTTAGACTCTTCCGTATCATCTCATGTTACTGCCATAGAATTCTTTCCTTTTGATTTAGGCTTTTTCGGACATTATGGGGCAATGTGACTACATTTACCACAGCTGTAACATTGGACGGTTTTGGATTTGGATTATTTTTCTTTAAATTTCTCACCCTTCTTGTCGTTTTTATCACTTCTCCCTCTCTCAAATTTAAGGAATCTCTTGGATTTCTTGTTTAATTTTTCTTCCTCATCATCACTTTCTTCGGGAGACTTACTCTTAATCTCTTTTTGCCTATATGAGTTCTTGAGTTTGTAGGGAACTTAGGAGTTCTTATACTTCCATATTATTTATATCTCTACACTCTTTTAAGGCTATAACTTTTGAGCTAAATCTCTCTAAGAGGGACCTAAGTATTTTTCTATAATTTTTTTCATCCGAAACTCACTCTCCTAAGCCACACATGAAATTATAAATTAAATTCAATCTAGTATAAAACTCCATGAAAGTTTTATCATCACCTATTTTAATATTTTCAAATTGTGTGGTAAAGAGTTGTAATTTGGAACATTTGACGGTAGACGTTCCCTTATATGTGGTATCTAGGATCTCTTAAGCTAATTTACTAGTCTCACAATTACATATACGATTAGATTCATTGGATGAGACAACATAAAAGATTATGTTAAGACCCTTGGCATTGTAGCCACAAAGAGACCTCTCTCAATCACTCCAATTTCTCATAGATTTTAGTTGGGTGACCGAAACTCCATCTTGATCCACCATTTCCACCGGTGTGGTCAAACCATCTTCTACAATGTCCCATACCATTGGATCAAAGAACATTAAAAATATTCACATCTGGGTCTTCCACTATGCATAATTTGACCCGTCAAAATATGGTGGTCGAGTGATAAAATTGCTCCCCTCTTGGGTAGACATCGTGCTATAACTCCAGTATTGGATCTTACTCTAGACGGTTAAGTCCTTGAAGAGCAACTCGCTCTGATACCAATTGAAATTGCGTCAGGAGATACCCTATGGTAATCGTAGAAGCTTAGAGCAAAGCTTGTAGAACTATGACTAAGTCTTAGAGGAGGGTGATTAGGACCATTTAAAAATCCTTTTAAAAACTTCTTACTTAATTAAACTAATTAGCTATTCATAAACTAATTAAAGTACAAACACTTGGCTTCCAAGCTTAAGTAGGTCCAATCACAAAAGCTAACAATGAATAAACAAATAAGCAAACTAACCTAAGCACATAGATTATAAACATGCAACATAATGAGCTCCTAATCAATGTGTAATAATCTAAACTATAAAAGATATAGCTACTTAAGTAACCGGTCTAGAAGTGAAACTACAAGATGTATGTGAAAATCTACCTATTAATGCATAGCACACATTCCATTCTAACATTCATATAATTGATAATTAAAGATAATACAAGAATAAAAATGGCTCAAATGACAATCTCAAACACAAGCATGTATAGTGGTTCGACTACTTGTCTACTCCACTCTCGGCTCACGCACTCATCCCTTGAGCATACCGGATTTCACTATAACGAAGGTTTTAAATTAGGTTTACCTCTCAACCTTTATATGAATGTTTTTGTATAGGTTCACATTTTAACTTGAACGGAGATTTTCAAGGTTTATCTCTCAACTTACACATACCTAACAAACGTGTCAAGGATCGTCAAACGACCTTACATAGTTTTAAGTAGGATAACCACCAACCTTAAATTCACACTTAATCCTCCCAAAAGGAATTAGTACTAGGACTCCTCAAGTGACAACTTACTTGTCTGATTGAGGTTCTTGTATAACGCCTTGTTGGGTTACTTGATCTCCACTCTCTCATGCTTCAATCAGCTCCCCGATGCTTCCCCCGATAGTGTTGCGATTGCGTTGTCAATGCCTCAGCTCCACCAATCAATCACCTCGCATGTGACGCACTTGAGATGCCCAAGGTGATAGGAGATTGTGTGAATTCTCTACAACTAGTAGGAATTGGTTGCCTAGAGGAATTCCACCTAAATTGATCTTTAGAGAAGTTTAGACGAAGGATCTACCCATGGTTAAGGTGTCTAAAATGTCTAGAGATCAAGAAAGAGCAGGTCCATCTTCATATGAGCTTCAAATTCTCCATCTTGTGATCAAACAAAAGGAAGATGGCTTGGAATGCTTAGGATTATAGCCTATGGTATGGGCAATGATGATGGTTTCTAATGCACTAAAATCTCTCTCTTGAGACCTAAAATCGAGCCCAACCGTTTTATAAAAAAATCTTCAACAGATAAAAAATGGCTAGAAATGGCTAGCTGTCGACCAGTCAGCTCTCAATGACGATTAGTCGAGCAGGGTCTCCGACCGGTCGTCTGTTAGCCACGAACTAGTCGAATTAGGCCTAGACAGGATGATATGTTGTTGTCCTAACTGGGCCATAAGCAACCGATCTTGGACATGTCGTGGACCGGTCACCAACTAGTCGCTGACCGGTCGATTTTAGGCCAGGTACTCCAATGAGTTGTGTTGTTTGTCTATCTTGTTTTATAGCAGCTCATGCAACCTCTTAGGCCACTCCTTGGGTGATCTTTAGGACACCTAGGGCTCATCCAAGATGACTAAAGGTATGCCTATTGGTTCAAGGTCATCTAAAGGTTTGGGTTTTGGTTTAGTTCAAGGTTCAAGACTCACCAAGGAATCTCATTTACCTGTTTCTTCTTACTTAATGCAGCAGGTCTACTTGAGTATTCGGTCATCATCTTCTTTAAGCTTAGTCGATACCTAGACTCACTGACCTATGTAATTGACAAATAAGGTGCATTAGTATGCCACAGAAAAGTGCACTAACATCTTCTAATTCCATTAACATTTTAATTTTATTTTCTTCTTCTCTACTATGTGTGGAGGGCCTGGAGGTCGTGTCTCTTCCTCTACTTGACCCATCTTTGTTGATAATGGGCCTATTATTATATCTTTGGTGGCTAGTTGTATTGCTCATAGGGGAAGAGATTGAAGGCTTTCTGTTTGAGTCGAGGATGCCTCTAAATAAATCCTAAATTGCAGGAGGAGCTTTGCTAAATGGGGCTATGTCTCCTCCCTGACAATCCAAATGCAATTTTAATCGATTTATTTTATTCACAAATTATTTTCCACACAATTTGCATTGCAATTTGATCTTTTCGTTGTAGGAGTAAACTCATAATCCCAAATCTCTGTTGATAATTCATCTTCGGACGACATATCTATAAGTAATTAGGGTTAGTGTTTTGGTTTAGGGTTAGTGTTAGGGTTTAGTATTTAGGGTTTGGGGTTAGGGTTAGAGTTAGGCTTTAAGGTTTAGGGATAGAGTTACATTCAGATCTGACCTAACCCAGACGCACCCGAGCCATTTCGGACGCACCAGAGCAAGTCTGGATGCACCAAACATAGCTCGGATGCACCAGCCTACCCCTCTAATTTCAATTTATAAAAATTCCCAAAATCTTCAAATTTCAACCCTAATTTGTAAAAATCCCCAAATTTAAACTAAACCCCCAAACATATTCGATGGATGGATTAGCCAAGTTGTATTTCAAGGAAGTGATAAGGTTGCATGGCGTACCGAACTCTATTGTTTCAGACCGTGACTCACAATTTACGTCATGATTTTGGTCGAGTTTGCAGGAAGTTATGGGTACGACCTTAGATTTTAGTACGACATATTATCCTCAATCCAATGGTTAGACAGAACGAGTTAACCAAATCTTAGAAGATTTACTGTGTGCCTGTACTTTGGACTTCAGAGGTAATTGGGATGATAATTTACATCATGCAGAGTTTGCTTATAATAACAGTTATTAAGCCAGCGTTGGTACGACTTTGTATGAGGCGTTATATGGAGACCGTGTCGGGTGCCTAATTACTGGACATAAGTTGGAGAAAAAGGTTTGATTGGTTCTGATATTGTTTAAGAAGCTTCAGAGAAAGTGAAACTCATTAGAAAGTGGCTTTTTACAGTACAGAGTTGTCAGAAGAGCTATGCAGATAGCAGAAGGAGAGATTTGAGTTTTAAAGAATGAGATCATATATTCCTTAAGGTTTCATCGATGAAAGGATTGATGCGGTTCAGGAAGAAAGGAAAACTTGCTCCTAGATTCATCAGACCCTTCCAGATAATAGATCGAGTGGGAGCTACAGCATATAGAATTGCATTACTACCTCAGTTTGCGAGCGTTCACAATGTATTCCATGTATCCATGTTATGAAGGTATGAGAGGGATGCCTCGCATACGATTGATTGGAAGGAGTTGTAACTTCAAGAAGATGTATCCTATATAGAGAAGCTTGTTCGTATCTTGGATAGAAAAGAACATGTGTTACGGAATAAGACCGTATCACTAGTCAAGGTATTATGGAAGCATCATGGAACGGACGAAGCATCATGAGAGTAAGAGTCAGAGATGCGAGAGAAGTATCTTCTCTTAGTCGAGGAGTAGCTTAGGTAAATTTGGAGGACGAAATTTCTATAAGGGGGTTAGAATGTAATGACCTAGAAAGCTGGACACATAAACTACGCTACTAAAAATTGTTAAAAAATTTAATTTGAGTTAATTAACAAAAACAAGTCATTAAGCTGTTTGGTTTAAGCTCTCTTTGTTGAGGGGAAACCTTGGTCATTTTCTTCTTATTTTTATTACATTCTATGAAGTTTCCCCTGATCTAGCCAATGAACGGGACTGATCAGCCATCCGTTCATTGTATGGATCGGTGGGCAAATTTCAGATCTAGAGTATCTTTATGCACAAATCATGGATGTTAGATTGATGTGGAGGCCATCCGAGGGTGTTGGATCCGATCAGCCCCAGTCACGAGGATTCCAAGATTAAATCATGCTGTGGTTTAAAATCTTAGGGCAATCCAATCTTCAGATGGTCCACACCGATTCAATTCAATGATTATTGTTAGTTCTTCTATGAGTCATTGGTACATCTGATCTATCTGTCGTAATCTAGATGATGGAGTTTGTTCTCAGGATTGGATGATTTTGTAGGCTATACAGGTCTTGTAGGAGTTATATATATATATATATATATATATATATAGTTCAAGATGATGAATGATCATCATAAATCAAATTCATGGGCATAAATCTTCCTCATATTTTTAGGCATATTAGAGGAGTAACCCATAATCTGACCTATGATGATGATAGTTTTATCAAGAGAATTTAGGAAAAATCATAAAAATATGTTAATTGGTCAAATGGTGAAAACTAGATGCATTTCGATTGACCGAAGGCCGTGTTTGGCCGACCGAGCAGTTTATTTTTCGAAAAACATAGCAATCTGTAACGGTAACTGAGGAAAGCTTGGGTCGACCCAGGAAGCTTTCGGTCGACCGAATGACGCCTGATTCTGAAATCTAAAACAAACTGTAATTTTGACCGAGGAGGTCTTCGACTGACCGAACACAGGGCTGGGTTGACCGAGCGACTATGAATTTTATCGATTTTAACTACACATTTTCATTCTTGATCAACAAAGTTAATATATAACTTTATAAACTAGAAAATGAACAAAACTAATGAAGGGAGAGATGACAAACAAGGATAAATGGATTTAAAGAGAAAGTAATATGATTGGATGACATGTGTTTATAGGATCTTATTCATAGTTGGAACTTAGGAAGTGTGGAATCCACATCACCAACAACGGGTGAGTGAATCCCAACATATTTCCTCTTTGTTTAAATTAAGTAGCTTGTTGGTGTGATGCTATGTTTGGATGAATTGTGTTGATTATGATGTATGTTATATATGTAAATGCATTGTGTTACTTATACATGTTAAATGAAAAGAATGACAAATAATATGTATGTGCCTCTTAAAAGGAGAGATATTGAATTATCTATTGCTTCTCAATTGGAGGGATGATTATGTGAACATAACATGTTACATACATCATACACTCATACATTGTTTGTTCTGGAGCATCGCTCTAGAAGACACATAGGAACTTACAGTACCGAATTGCCCATGGACCATCCTAGATGCCTGCAAATCATGAAGAAGTTTGCCCTACTATGTAGGGGGAGTGTGGGTTAATGGACTCCAACCTAAGCAAGTGGATAGTTTGGTTATGTACCCACTTGATGCATCGTATCATCTTGCATAACATTCTTGCATCTATAGTGCAACTTGAATTGTAAGACTGTGTTTGGACATACTGCTTTATTTGGACGGGTGTGGACCATGATGGGTTTACTCACTGAGCCTGGCCAGCTGATAGTTGTGGATTAAATGTAAACAGGTGAAGTAGAAGTTCATCCACCCGAGATGAACATTGAAAATGATGCAGAACTAATGCAAGAACCTCAAGGGGATTGGCCATACCCGACGGGTGTGAACCATGATGGGTTCACTCAGATGCTTAGTTGGATTAATATATTGATTGCTTTTCATTAATTGTTGTTATTATCATTTTAAGAACATTTAGTTAAGGCATTAGTTATTCTTAAATAAAGTCCCGTATAAGAAGACTTGATTAGGTCTTTAAGCTATTAAGTAAATGTGAATGATTGTCGTGATTATATGATGTTAGATGGTTGATTGACTTAATTAATAAGATGTGATGCCTCAGGAACAATATGATTTATCTAATACGTGCACCAAGTGCACTAGTCACTAACAGTAACTCAAACCTAAGGGTGCACACTCTATGCCTGGATTGAGGGCATGACAACCATAGTGTTTATTGACCATCCAACCTGTTGAGAAGGTCACAAAAGCCTAAATTAAAGGAAAAAACAAACATCAGCTTGATAAAAAAAATTCTGGCCCACAAATGTTTTTAATGGTCAACAATCACTGTTTCTGGTTTGGTCCGGCCGAAATTTTTATCTGCTTCATTTTTAGAACCATGCCCTAAAATGATATAGAAAAATAGCCATCAATAGATGGATGACTTGGAAGAACCATGCCCTAAAATAATCTTAAAAAATAGATGGATGACTTGGATACACAATGTGTAGGGCCCTACGGTCAGGCTCCGCCGATATCGCTGTCAAGGAGCTGCAGCCAAGTCTAGGTCAGTGGTGCAACGCCCGTATTTCTGAGATTGTTGAGCATAGGCATTAGAGCTTTTCCAGCAGATCTCTCGTATTAATCCCAGCTCCACCATAGAAACAGGGACGGAGAGAGCTTTGCAGTTCTCTTGCTATCTAAGGTATGATCTTTCTTCTTCTTCTTTTTCTTCTTCTTCTTCTTCTTCTTCTTCTTCTTCTTCGACAGAGGTAGGTTATTTATTTTCTTGATTCGGCAAAGCCGTTGGAAGAAGCCGCAACTCTCCCTACATTACGAAATTAAAATAAATAAATAAATCCGTTTCCTGAAATCCCTTTACCTGTAATCTGAAAAATGCCCTTTTGCCATGTTACATTCTGCAATCTCTTTACAGGCAAATACATCCATCCAAACGCCCCA
The DNA here is from genome assembly GCA_003013855.2 of Liriodendron chinense. Lineage (NCBI taxonomy): Eukaryota > Viridiplantae > Streptophyta > Magnoliopsida > Magnoliales > Magnoliaceae > Liriodendron > Liriodendron chinense. The sequence goes on from ML058385.1 coordinate 2,405,601, forward strand.
TGTAATTCGATTACTTGTAATCAGATTAAAACTTATGGATTTTATAGGCATCCAAACGACCTCTTAAATGTTTTCTTTTTGGGATTTTTTTTTCTTTGCCGGTTCCTATTCAATGTTGCAGGATATGATTGTTGTTCTACAACATTTTTCTTTGTGGGTCCTGCTGGGGTGTTTGTATGGCATGCATACAACCCATCCAACCATCACGTGCGCCACCATGCTTCAGTGGAGGTGTTTGGGTGGTGCTGCATTGTTTTCTATGGCGTGGCCCACATGCATGGGGCCCACTGTGGTGTGTGTATGCAAAGAATCCAACCTGTCCATTCCATCATATGGGCCACCACTCTACAGTGGTGGTTTTTTAGTGTCTGTACTGTGTAGTGTAGTTTGTAGGAAAGTGACATTTGTACTTACTACCCTAAAGCTGTGGGATTTTATAATCTCTTTTTATACTTGAAATTGTAGTTTCAATTAGACATTATTAATTTAAGTAGTTTGCTTAGAAAGTTGTCGATGCTATAATGATTGGATTTGGTTTAAATATAATTGGATTGGCTTTTGATATATGATAATTAATAACTTGTTTTGAATATGCATTTACTTAAAAATGAAACATTTGTAGGTAGGGCTGTACATGAGCCGAGCCGAGCCGAACCGAGCTTTGCACAGTTCGGCTTGGTTTGGTCAGTGGGTGACCTGGGCTCGGGCTTGGCTCGGCTTGGTCCTCGAGCTTAACTGGTAGGCTTGGCTTGGTTTGGTCGAGCTTTCGAGCCGAATTCAAGCCTGTTCGAGCCTATTCGAGCCTATTCGAGCTTCAAGCTTTCAAGCCTAATTTTGAGCCACTATCGAGCTTGGGCATTTGTGTCGAATCAAGCTTGGGACAGGAGCGTCAGCTGTCGGACAGGAGTGGTCGACGAAGTAGAGAGAGAGAGGGAGGTCGGCTATCGAACTGGACAGAGGCGTTGGTTGGTCGGGCGACGAGCGGAGAGACAGATGAGAACTGAGAAGAGCGGAGAGACAGATGAGAACTGAGAAGAGAGAATATGAGAGAGAGAGAGAGAGAGAGAGAGAGAGAGAGAGAGAGAGAGAGAGAGAGAGGGTCTCCCCGTGGAGGCCGAGTGACCGGAAGGCGACTAGGGTTTCTAGGGTTTGAGCTGAGGGGGGCGGGCGAGAGAAAGGGGGCAGGGAGCTTGAATGGGAAAGGTTTTAGGGTTTTTTACTTTCTGTTTTTTTATTTTAAACCTTTTTATTATATATTATATAATAATGTTTATATATATAATATATAATATATTTTTAAATATTGAGCTTCTACATGAGCCGAGCCGAATCAAGCCTGGTTCAAGCTGAACCAAGCCTGATTCGAGCCAAGCTGAATTGAGCTCAGGTTAGGCTCGAGCTTGGTTTGAATTCTCAACGAACCCATAAAATTGGCTCGGCTTGGTTTGTTCAACCCTACGAGCCGAGCCGAACCGAGCTTTTTCGAGTCGAGCCGAGCGAGCTTTTCAAACTAGCTCGGTTAGTGCACAACTCTACTTGTAGGCCTTTTTTTTTTGAATTTTTTGCTCTTTTTTTTTAAAATATTTATTATCATATTTTTATTTATCATAAAAATGAAGCATTTTTAGGCCTTGGAATATGCTTTTCTTTTATCTCTCAATTTAAAAAAAAAAAAAAATAGATGTATTGTGTAGCTAATGCTACTTGGGATGTAGCCTACGCTACGCAATTCGCTACACATTATTTAAAACATTGCTTCTTTTACCACTTTCTTAATGCACTAATGTAGGACGACTAACCACTTGCTCTTAAAGCATGAACTGATAGAGCGTGGCGAATCAATCCCTTTATCTTATAACCCAGGCTCCTGCTTCACATAGGCCAGGCCCTCAGCTGAATCCTCCTTCGTGGGCCCCACTTCACACAAGCCACCCGCCTCACACGAGCCATTTGCCTCACACGGGCCACCTGCCTCACACAAATCGCCCACCCCAAGCGTGCCCCAGCCTCACACAGGCTGCCCCACTTGAGCCCGGTGTGAAAATGTCCCTGCATTAATCACCCTCGGTGAGGAGTCTTGAACACGAGACCTCCCGCTCTGATACCACTTTGACGTAGGACGACTAACCACTTGCTCTAAAAGCTCGAACTGATAGAGCGTGATGAATCAATCCCTTTATCTTATGGCCCATGCTCCTACTTCACACAAGCTAGGCCCTCGACCAAACCCTCCTTCGTGGGCTCCACTTCACATGGGCCTCTCTTCACATGAGCCACTTGCCTCACACGGGCCATCTGCCTCACATGGATTGCCCACTCCGAGTGTGCCCCCGCCTCACACAGGTTGCCTCACTCGAGCCCGGTGTGAAGTTACCCCTACATTATGCACCCAATCATTTCATTCCACATAACATTAACTTCTTCATCAACATTCCGCTTCTTTAAGTAATTTGTTCCTAAATAACATTGCTTTTTCTACTTTTAAATGCCACCACCTTGTTCTTGGGCGCCTATTAATTTCACTTCATCTCTTCCATCTCTTGATGTAAATATCGATAACGATTAGCCTATGTTGTGTTTTCAAACTCTCTCCTTATACAACTTTGTAGTTTGTGCATATTGATCGTTTTATCTTCATAAGCAAAAAGAAGTCCATTTGTCTTGTATATGATCCATTTTTTTGAAGGTTATTAAATGTTCATCTCTTTTTTTTTTCAAAGTACGTGATTGTTTTTTAAGATTGTATGCACCAACAAAATCAAGGATAACATCTCCCATCTCATTTTCTATTCCCCAAACCCTCTCCTTCATGTACCCTTTCATGTCCTCTACTGTCTTTTCCTAAATGACCATTTACATCTTTTATATTAATCCATCCATGTCCTCCTAGAATTGTCTTGTAATTTTTTTTATTTTTTTTATTTTTTTTGTTGAAGAATGAAATATTATTAAAGGGTGCTAAAGCAACCCAAAAGCAAAACAAAAGCAACTAAACAAAAACAAAATACAACTCAACAACCTAACCTAAAAATGACTATACAACTTGAGGGACCTAAAGACCAGAAAACAAAAGAGGCAATGTAGTCGTCTTATATAATTGCTAAAAACAGAAAGGAAAACTAAAAAAACCAAACCAAGCAGAACCTGATCCTAAACCGTGACTCAAACAGGAAGGGGAGGAATACAAAGGATCTTCGCTAGATCGAAAGTAGAGGACCAGTCTTTCACGTCCCTTAAAACACATGTGCACATGTGCACCGAAGACATCGATTTACTCCACCCTCGATACAGTCACACAAGTGTTATTGATAAAAGGCTATTGCAAAAGTTGGCAATGGGCTAGACTAGGATTGGTCCTAGCTCGACCCTGTAAATAAAAGAGTTAAAATGATATATTTTAATGTTTGAAATAGTTCAATCTCAGAAAGTTTTGTACTATCTCCCATCCACAATGAGTTCTATCATATAAACGATTTGGATCATTGAAACATGATTCCAGATCCATTGAGTGTCATTAAACTACTCTTCATGTTGAATGGGGTCGCTAACAAATGTATTTATTCTATCCTTTGTTTATGTATAATGGTGACCCCGCTTGATAACTGGATTAGCCATTCACCATTAGCCCTGGCTCGGGCACTAGGCCTAGATTTGAAGCTTGGGCCCAGGCATTGTTGTTAAATGTGACCGCATATTCGCATATGCGAATTCCCATATCGCATATCTGCCAGTTGTTTCCCTCTCTTTTGGAAGATCAAGATTCAAGCTTCAAGCAACATTCATTTATTTAGATTTTAGATTATTAGTATCATTTATTTATTTTGTAACTTGTAAGTAGTGTTAGTGTTATGGTGTATAAATGTTAAATAATAAACATTAAGATGTAACTTCATATTTGTATTTGTACAATAAATGGCTTATTGATGGTTTTGATACTTAATTATATTGTTTAATGTTGAATTTGATGTACTACATTCATTTTTAATTGATTTTATTTCTCACAAACTAATTTTATATATGTAAAATTACTATATTAGTTATCTATTAACTTAGGTTAGTTTTTCCTAAGTTCTTATATTTTTCTACATTTTTTTTTTCAAATCCCATTCCCCCCCCCCCCCCCCCCCCCCCTTTTTTTTTAATTTTCAAAAAGTAAAAAAAATATGCGATCGCATATGCGGTTTGACAACATTGGGCCTAGCCCTCAGGCCAAGTTTAGGGGCTAAGTCAGGTTGGGCAGGCACACCCATTGCAACCCCTACTATTGCCAACTCTCTTAAGAACTACAACTTTATCCTTTGCATCTTTGTCGACCACCATCCCTACCTAGTTTCTATCATTGTCCTTTATTATGGGTGCGTTTGGTAAACTGAATTAAAAAAGTCTAAAATTAATTGAAGTACTGGATTCATTGTGTACTGAATTTTAAGTACTGATAAGTGCTAGAATGCTTGTTTGGTAAATTGTTTGAAAAATTTCTTGAATACTGAAATTTAGTACTAAATCTAAAAAATTTTGTTTGGTAAAACTGTCTGAAATTTGGTAATTTTACCAAATTGCCCTAATATGTTAATAACCTTATTTTTAAGGAATATAATCACATAACTAATTCATTTTTTTTTAAGAAAGTTGATTTTTTCTCTCTCTCGATAATTATACATAAATGGTTGATCACTTTGTTAAAAGTTTGATTTGCTCCTAATAATTATACATGGTGGGTCCCGTTGAGCACAGTCCATTAGCCACCTCACTACTGGTAGCGTCAAGAGGCAATCCCCGTCCACAATGGACTTGACTTCGGTGGATCCTTCACTGTGGGGCCCACAGTGATGTATGTATCTTATATCCACACTGTCCATCAGATAATTTTTTAACACTCGCTATTAAACATTTCCTAGGGTCTATTGTACTATTTATTTGTCAACTAACTTGTTGTTTAGGTCACATTGACCTAGATGAGGGGAAAACACAACTATTAGCTTGATCCAAAACTTTTGTGGGCCTCGAGAAGCTTTTAATGGTTAATCACCACTCTTTCTTGTGGTGTGGTCCGCCTGTGATTTGGATTTGCTGCATTTTTGGGCTAATACCCTAAAATGATTTGACTAATCGGATGAACTGCTTCGATATAAGACACACATTAAGGTGAGACCCACATTCAAGGATCCATCATAGGCGGCCCTTACCGTGGGAGCGAGTGGATTAGCTATTACTCGAGTAACACCTTAGTGGGTGTTACCCTAACCGTTTAGGGCCCACCTTGATGAATTTGTTGTATATCCACGCATACATCTGTTTTCCCATCTCATTTTAGGACTCGATCCCAAACCTTAAGAAGATCCAAATCTCAGGTGGCCCATAAAACTAGAGGTGTACACGAACCGAGCTAGCTCGAAAAGCTTGCTCGGCTCGGCTCGAAAAAGCTTGATTCGGCTTGGTTCGTAGGGTGGATCAAAGCAAGCCGAGCCTTTTTTCTGTGCTTGTTCAAAATTCGAGCCAAGCTCGAGCTTGGCCTGAGCTCAATTCGGCTTGGCTCGTACAAGGCTTGGTTCGGCTCGATCCAAGATTGAATTCGGCACGATCCAGGATCGGATTTCGGCTCTGTTTGGTTTATAATATATAAATTTTTTAATATATATATATATATATATATATATATATATATATATATATATATATATATATATATATATATATATATAGGGAAATGGTACTATGAGGTCGACCTCATGGGAAGTTCCCATGAGGTCGAGTTGTGTGGGCCCCACTGTGATGTGTGTCGAACATCTACCCCATCAGTTAGATGCACCATTCCATGATGGGACACAGGCTTGAATATCAAGTCAATTGATGACTTAGGTGGGCCACACCACAGGAAACAGTTGAGAGGGGTTACCCGCCCATTAAAACCTTCATGATTGCTTGTTGGGCCCACTGAGATGTGGTTCACAAATCCAACCCATCCATTTTGTGTGTGTCACTTGGATGAGGGGTTGGACCAAGTTTCAGCCACATCCAAAACTCAGGTGGGACCCACCAAATGATTTTAGATAATTTAGGCATGCCTTCACATGGTTTTTGATGGTATGGCCCACCAGAGTTCCATATACGGCTGATTTTTGGGATATCCCACATCCTAAAGAGGACCTATCAAATGCATGGTGATGATTTTCGATCCACATCACAATGGGGCCCACACAGTTCCCATGAGGTCGACCTCATAGTACCATTTCCCTATATATATATGTGTGTGTGTGTGTGTGTGTGTGTGTGTGTGTGTGTGTGGGAAATGGTACTATGAGGTCAACCTCATGGGAACTTCCCAAGAGGTCGAGCTGTGTGGGTCCCACCGTGATGTGTGTTGGATATCAACATCGTGCATTTGATGGGTCCCCTCTAGGTTATGGGATACCCCAAAAATCAGCCGTATAGGGAACTTAGGTGGGCCATACCATCTAAAACCATGTGAAGACATGACTAAAATATCTAAAATACTTGGTGGGGCCCACCTGAGTTTTGGATGTGCCTGAAACCTTGTTTGACCCCTCGTACAAGTGGAACACACATAATGGATGGGCTGGATTTGTGAACCACATCTCGGTGGGCCCAATCAACGATCATGAAGGTTTCAATGGGCGGATAACCCCTCCCAACTGTTGTCTGTGGTGTGGCCCACCTAAGTCATGGATTAACCTGATTTTTTAGCCCGTGGCCCACCAATGAATGTTGCATCTAACTGATGTAGTAGATGTCCAACACACATTACAGTGGGTCCCACACAGCTCGACCTCATAGTACCATTTCCCTATATATATATTTATTTATTTTAAGGAACGCCCATGCTGCCCTAATCACCCCGCCCTTATTGTTTAGCCGACTCAACTCAGAGAGAGCACCCCCCTTTTCACCCACGCCCTTTGTCCCTTCCTCGCCGTCGCCTACCGTTCAGCCAACTCTCTCTCTCTCTCTCTCTCTCTCTCTCTCTCTCAGACTCTCACCGCCCCGCCCCACCTAGCGGCCACTGTTGACTGCCTTCTGTCTCTCTCTCACACATTCTCTCTCTCTCTCTCTCTCTCTCTCTCTCTCTCTCTCTCTCAGACTCTCCTTCCCACTCTCTCTCTCTCTAGCGCCCGACGACCAGCATGCGCCCACCTCGCCCGGCTGTTCGACGCCACCTCGTTTAGGCTCCAAAGCTTGAAGCTCGAATTTGGCTCGAAAGCTCGACCAAACCAAGCCAAGCTTGCCAGTTGGGCTCGAGGACCAAGCCGAGCCGAACCCAAGCCAGGTCGCCCCGCTGACCAAACCGAACCGAACTTTGCAAAGCTCGATTCGGTTTGGCTCGTGTACACCCCTACATAAAACTAGACACAGTAATGAATAATTATTAAAACTTTTTGTGGGCCACAAAAGTTTTAGATAAATCTTTGTATTTTCCCTCCATTCAGGTCATCTTGACATTATCAACAAGTTGGATGGCAAATAAACATTACGAAAACTGTACAATGGGCCCTTTGGTATTTTAATGGTGAGGCACTCAATCACCACTGTTACCTGTGGTGTGGTCCACTTGAGATTTGGATCTGCTTAATTTTTGGGACCACATCCTAAAATGGGTGGAGAAACGGGTGGACAATGTGGATATACATTACATCATCAAGGTGGGCCCACCATAAGGGTAACACCCACTAAGGTGTTACCGGGGTAACACCTAATCTGTCCCCACCATGGGATCTAGGATCTAGGATCCACCGGGAGCGGATTAGGTGAGACGCCAGACTTAGACAAGACGGCGTAGCCCTTACCGTGGGGCCCACCTTGATATATGTATTCTGTATCCATGCCGTTCATTTGTCTTTCCTAATCATTTTAGGGCATTATTTCAAAAATGAAACAGATCCAATTATCAGGTGCACCATGCCATAGGAAACAATGGTGATTGACCATTAATTGCCTACAAAAGTTTTAGATTAAGTTGATATTCGTTTCTTCCCTTTATCAAGGCTTATGTTATTAACATATTGGATGGCAAATAAATACTTAAGAACATTAAGGTGCGCCCAAATAAGTTTTTAATGGCGGGGTGTTCAATCACCACTATTTGTTATGTTATGGTCCACCTAATAATTGGATCTACTTCATTTTTGGGATAATACACTAAAAAGATCTGGAAAAACGGTTGGACGCCATGGATACAAAATACATACATCAAGGTGGGCCCCACGGTAAGTGCCGCACCATCTTTGGTGAGTCCGGGGTCTCACCTAATCTGCTCCCGGTGGATCTGGGAGCCAGTGAAGCCACGGATCGCCTATTGACGCTGTTAGTAGCTAGTAGCTATTGGACAGTGCTCCATGGGCTCCACCATGATGTATGTGTTTTATCCACGCTCTCTATCCATTATTTTAGATCATTTTAGGGAATGAACCCAAAAATGAGGCAGATCCTAATCTCATGTGGACTACACCACATGAAACAGTAGGGATTGAACGCCTACCATTTAAAACTTCCCGGAGGCCTCAAAAGTTTTGGATGAAATCTGATTTTTGTGTTTTCCCTTCATCCAGGTCTCTGTGACCTAATCAATAGGTTGGATTGCAAATAGACATTATAGTGGGCTCTAGAAAGTTTTTAATGGTGGACATTCATTCAATCATCACTGTCTTCTTGTGGTGTGGTCCACTGGAGATTTGGATCTGCCTCATTTTTTGGGCTCATGCCCAAAAATGATCTGTAAAAATAGATGGACAATGTGGATAAAACATACATCATGATAGGGCCCACATAGGACCATCTAGTAGCCATCTCGCTACTTGTCGCTATTTTAGCAGTCCGTGTGCGCCTAGAGAGAGATGAGTTCAAAGAGGATATTTGGGAAAATTTTAAAAGAAGCCAGCACTTACTGCATTCCGAACTCACCGCTTACCGCATTCGGCGCACGCACCACCGCAGAATTGGATCGGTGATTAATTTTCATTAAAGTCTGTTTTTAAGCGTGCTAAACAAACATCCAAAATAGCATGTTAAGCGGTTGAAATCTGATTTTCAGGTTTCAGGGGCATGTTAAGTGGTAAACAAACAGCCCCTATGTTCCAAAGTTTGTGTCTGTCAATTTTTGTAATTTTTGCGAATTTTCACTTGGTCTCGTACACACAAGCTATGTTAACTCTTCTCCGTTTCATTATGTCCGCTAACTCCTACTTTACTAGTAAAAGTTCGTACATTTCATGTGGCAAAATGAATCCTATTCTCTTGGGCTACCTTATTACCTGCACTCATCGAAAATGGTGTAGGAACCTTTGTCTACGCTTCACCACAACTAGGCATTGTTTTGGTGCGTTGCTTCTAGGGGATGCCCTAACCAACCCTCCCCATTCCTGAATGTACCTGGGTGCTGGTGTAGCATGTTGTTTGCAGGTAATGCTCAATCATGAGCTTGAAACGTTTTATAAAGATTCATGGGAAAGGATATAGAAAAGGTTTTACACCGGCTGCCTACCTGATGCAACCCTCCTTTATCAACCCTCCTTTATCTGGTCTTGGGACTGTCATTGAGAGTGCAAAAAACTCATACTGGCGGAGTTGTACTGCACGATAAACATAGTTTCTGTTAATGTTGAGAGTCCTTGACTTCTATAAAGTGTTAAAAAAAAAAACTCATTCTTGGGATGGAACTCTTCCAAATGAAAATCAATCTGACTTGGTGAGGTTAATGATTTCCAGGTCGAGTCAAAAGAGTTTGCATAGACTCTCCTGGTTTTCTTTGTTTAAGTTGGGCTAAATTGAGTCAACTTTGCCAGGTCAATGATTGACCCGAAGAGTTTATAATATTTTCTTTTGCAGCTAATGATTGACCCCAAGAGTTTATAATATTTTCTTTTGCAGCTAATGATTGACCTGAAGAGTTTATACTATCTTCTTTTGCAGCTATTTTCCTAAATGTCATGGTTGTTTGAGATTGGTGTATTTGTCATGACCTCTCCTTAGAATAGCATTCTGTGTCTCTATGATGGTGTCTTGTTGAACTTATAGCCTAGGCTACTCAATATACTTTGGCTCGTTGTCAACCTAAACTGTCCCTAAACTTACATTCCAGTTCTAGTAACAACCTTAAAAAACTCAAAACTCCTGCAGTAAACCCAAACACCTTTTTCCCTATCCATAGGCCAACTAAAAATCCATCTCTGTTGACCCATCCATAACTAGCTCCTGAAGTCTCACCTACGGCCCCAGTTTACTCCAATTCTCAAATCTGAATTCCATAACATGACTATCTGAACTGTAGGTTACTTTCTCCTTCTAAATCCTATCCATACACAATAACCTCGGTTCACCCTCATCCTAACTATCCAGCAAACTGTTCCTAAAAAGTCCCATTGTTTCATTGTAGATCCTGTCCACAGCTTGTTCCTGGAAGCAGTCAAGTCCCAATCTGCAACCCATATACAATTTCAAATCTGTCCACTTTCAGTCCAGAAACCTGTAGCCATTATCCCTGATCATTGCCTCAAATTTTTTTGCTTCCACCCAACAAAAGCCAGTCTTAAATCTTGTCCCCAAATATGTCCCCTAATCAACTGTAAAACAGTGCTTAATTCCTCCCTAACACAGCATAAACTAGTAGTCCCATACAGTGCTTTAAATAGCGGTAGCGTGTTGTGTAGCATTCAGCAAGCTACACGATACTTCAATTTTTTTAATTTAAAAATAGAAAACTATGACAAATAGTAAGAAAGAAAAGCAACACACACACACACTCTAGAGCTTTGGATCAGGTTGAAAGTTGGGCCTTGGGGGTTTTTTGAGGTGTTGCATCACGTGGACGGTTCAGATTCAGGGCTCACATCACGTGTGATGAGCTCTCAAAAAGTGTTCACGAGTTTTCGTGAGAACTGGTGCGCAGGTGAGCATTCCTTCCTCTCTCTCTCTCTCTCTCTCTCTCTCTCTCTCTCTCTCTCTATATATATATATATATATATATATATATATATATATATATATATATATATATATATATATATATTCCTGGTGCGTAGTTGATTCATTTTTTTTAAGTATAAGCATGCTCAAACAAGTTATTGATTATAGTTTATCAAATTCCAATCCACATGTATACGAAATCAAATCATTACCAATTTCCTCTCGATGACTTTGTTCCACAAGTGTTTGGATGGCTTCTCAATACAAAGAGGCAACCTGAGTTATGATGACGGAAATTCTCCAATTTTGCAGCCAAATATCGAAGCAAAGTAAGATAACTCCTTGTCCACATGTACACTCAACATCTTAGACTTGGCTTGGCTGTATTTATCTTCAAACTCGAGGCCGCTTTAAAACACAGTAATATTTTTCGAAGATTGTCCATTGAATATGACTTCGCTTCACAAAATAGCGACGTATCATCAGCATACCGAAGATGGCTAATGTGATCCACGTTACTTGGACCCTTGAATTCGCAAAAGATCCCATTCTCCTCACTTCTTCGGATCATCATACTAAGGGCTTCCCCTATAAAAACAAACAAATATGTGGATATGATGTAGGACAACTAACCACTTGCTCTAAAAGCTCGAACTGTTAGAGTGTGGCGAATCAATCCCTTTATCTCATAGCCCAAGTCGAGAGGGCCTTGAATTCACGGGTTCACCTCAGGGCCCCGAATCCACGGGTCACCCTAGGCCCTTGGTTGAATCCTCCTATGTGGGCTTCAAATCCACAGGTGGGTCCGAATCCACGGTCTCCCTGAGTCCACAGGCGCTGAGTCCACAGCCAACCCCACCCCGAGTGTGCTCCTGAGTCCACAGGCCGCCCCACTCGAGCCTGGTGTGAAAATGCCCCTACATTAGGAGATGGGGTCCCCTTGTCTAAGACCAGGAGAGGCCTTGAAGAATCCTTTAGGCAATCTGTTAACCAAAACATGGAAAGGAAGTAGATTGCACACATTCTCGGATCCAATTCCTCCACTTGAGGCTGCACCCAAACCTATCGAGCATGGAGTCTAAGAAGTCCCAATCGACATGGTCATACGCCTTCTTGATGTCAAGCTTGCACACTAACTTGCTCTTCTTCTCCTTGTGCCTGGTATCGATGCATTCATCAGCAATTAGAGCACTATCTAAAATCCGCATTCCTGCCACAAATGCTTCCTGATTTTCTGAAATCACCTTCAAGAGGATCTCCTTGAATCGCGTAGCAAAAAATTTGGCTAGATTTTTGTACGGTCCCCCTATAAGGCTTATCGGTCTAAAGTCTTTCAACTGCTCGGCTTCTTCCACCTTGGGAATGAGGGCAATGAATGAGGTTCCAAGCTCCTTGGACAATCGACCCGTCACCATTTTAAATGAAAATAAACAGAAAATATTTTGGTTTTAACTTTACATTTTAAGTTTTTTTTTTCCAATATGAGCTTTATACCATATTAACACAAACTAAACTCAAAACTAAAAAAAAAAAATGTTGTAACATACGCTACATACATTACACGCTATGTAGTTGTAGCGTACCCTATGACCCACTACAAGGGATTCATGATATTTACTAACGCTTTGGCTACGCTACTTAGCGTAACGTACATGATGTAGGATGGATAGCCTAAATTAGGATGATGCAAATAAATTAATTAACAGATTACCAGAGTAAATCAAGCATAAAATAAAGCCAATCTACCACAAATTTAGAGAAATCAAATATTCAATTAAGCTCAAGTTCAAGACCACATCACAATCCCATAGAATAGATCCTTAAGGCTATTGATCGAAAATGGCCCAATGGAAGATAGAACTTCCATCTAACATAGGATTCATTCTAGATTCGAGGATTCACTTGCGCTTAGCTAGGGTTTGAATGGAATTAGGGTTTGGGTTTGGAAATAAAAAAATTGGGAATTTAGGGTTTTATAAAAAGCTAAGGTTAGGGTCAAGATTTTATAAAATAGAGAAGAAGAGAAAGGATTAATGAAGGGGAGGCCGTTCGACTGTACGGACGCTATACGAATAGGTCCGCACAATTTACGGGTACGCTCGTACAGTCGTATGGACGGGGTGGTGGTGCTAGGTTGGTTTAGTCGGTGATGGGTTGGATTGATGATGGAGTTAGGATTTGAGAAAGAAGAGAGAGAAATTCAATGGGAAAAAATGTTTAAGAGAGAGAAGAAAGAAATACCTTGATAGGAATAAGAAAGATAACTTGGAATTGCTCCAATGGCCATGATCCTTGTGGAAGAGGCAATATTTTGACTTGCTCCTGTTAGTACCAGTCTTCATTTTGTTGGGCCATTTGAGCATCTACTTATCCCGAACTGTTGTGAACACCTGCTCGACGGGGGTGTTCAAGGGGGTGTGGTGTTCAAAACGGCTGGATGAAGATTTGGTTCCTCGGGGAGCGCTGCCTCGGCTGGACGAGCCGTGATCGTCCTTTTGTCGCTTTGAGCCATTCTCTTCCTTAGTCTCCTTTCTCTTTTTCGAGGACTTGTGAGAGTTGACAAGCTCTTTTGCGTTCATATGTTTTTGAGCCTTGTCCAAGAGCTTGGCTATAGTAGCTGGTGGATCGTGCCCGATTGACTAGAGGAATTTCCCCTGCTTCAATCCGACTATCATGGTGTGAAGCATTACCTCCTCGGACAAGTTCTTGATTTGAACAACTTCCGCGTTGAACCGAACTAGGTAATCTTTCAGTGACTCGTCTTCCTTATGTCTGATCGCGGCGATATGTGTTGAATTCTTCCGCGGGTCAGTACTTTCGAGGAATTGTGTCATTAGTGCTCTGCTGAGCTGTATGAATGAACTGATGGTTCTCGATTTTAGATTCCAAAACCAAGTTTGAGCTGAGCCCTCCAGAGTCAGCGGGAAACAATGTTGAATATGCGATCGCATATGCACATACATGCACAAATCGCATATGCGACCATGGAATATATGTGATCGCATATTTCCATATGCGATGTATGCGATCACATATAGCATATGCGATTGCATATTGGCCAAGGGTCAGAAATCTGACCATTGGCACATTTTTTTTATAGCAAAAATAACACTTTTTCTCTATAAATAGGGCTCCAAACTCACCCATTTCACTCATTCTCATCCCAAACTCTCAAGTCTCACCCCAAACTCTTTTACTCTCTTCTTCTCTTATGAGTTACAAGTTCCAACTTCCAACTTCCAACTTCGAAGTGGTCTTCACTCTACAATCTCTCTCTCATACATTCAAGGAATCAAGATTCAAGTTCAATCAATCTTTCTAATCTTGCTCTCTTACATTACATTACACTGTACACATATATATTTTACATTTTTTCCCATCTTTTTCTTACATTTTGTTTCAAGTGTGTAGGCCACAATCCACAACAACTATAAGCCTACCTAGTAAGCCAAGCCTACTTACCTACCAAGACTCCAAGAGTCAAGAGACTTAAGACTCAAGACTCAAGATTGAAGAAGAAGAGTGAAGTCTCAATTCTCAATTCTCAAGTCTCTTAACTCTCAAGTCACAAGTTTCAAGTCTCAACTCTGAAGTTCAAGCGTTCAACTACAAGTCTCAACTCTCAAGTCCCTCTCTCTTTTTTCTTCTCTCTTTTGTTTCATTCTCTTCTCTTCTACAAGTGTAAGTAGTGTAGTGTAACCGTGCATTCTCTTTCTCTCTCTTTCCCTCTTTACCTCTTTATCTTTCCACTCTTTAGTCATTACATTCTCTCTCTCTTTCTAAATTCTATTTTTCTCTCACTTTCTTCTCTTCTACAAGAGTGCTAGTGTAGTGTAGTGTAGTGGTGTGCGCGCGCCTAGTGGAAGCGTCAAGTGTGTAAAGCTAATGCTGAATGCACTTTCTTTTATGCAGATTCACACCAAGAAAAGAAATCGCCTTAAGCAAAAGAAGCACAACGACTTGGTCTTTGTCCAATACAATAAAAAATTACGAGAACGATTCTAAACTTAGAAAGAAAAGCCTGGTTTCTATGACCCTATCTGCTTGGATGAGCTGGAGGCAGAAAACGAGTGGCTCATAGAGACGGATGAGCTGGTTTTTGCTGGCGAGGACTTGACATGGGCATAAGTTGAAGATGTCGCATACAGATCGACACCTGAAGAAACTACTGCTCGAAGAAGAAGGGGTGGGGGAGGAGTAGCAGTCAGCTCGTGGTAGAAGAGATTGACGAGATAGGAGGAGGATATCATGATCAAGTTGAAGAACTACCATTGGATGTTAATGAAGTACTAGTACGTACAAATGATGAAGAAACAGAAGAAGAAGAAGTGTATGTGGAAGAAGGAGGTGACTCAGACGACGACGATGATTGTGATGGTGGTGGTGATCAATTGCCACAATGGCAAATAGATTAATATCTTTAGTCTTTAGTTTACTATTAGTCTATTTAGTCTTTTATTAGTTTTACTTTTACCTAGACTTGTAACTTGTAAAATGTAAGTTGTAAATTATATTTTCATTTTCTACAATCAATAATAAATAAATAGTTTCTTCATTTTGTCTTAGTTTTTTTGTTACTTCTTTCTTAGTTCTTATTTTTAGTTGTTACTAGTTCTTACTTCTTACTTAGTAGTAGACTAGTAGAGTAGTAGGATTACTTATTAACTTATAAACTTATAATTAAACATGTGAATTATGATGTATAATATTAGTAAGTAACTAATAACTTAATAAGTAATAAGTATAATTACTTATTAGCTTATTATCTATTAACTTAGGAGTTAGGAAAGGTCCCACTATTTTCTTATATATATATTTTTTCATTTTTTCTAATTTTTCCCCTTTTTTATGATTTTTTTAAAAAATTTTTTGAAAAAAAATATATGCGGTCGCATATGCGATTGTGTGATTGCATATGCGATCACACATGATCACATATGCGCACAGGCATATGCGATCGTACATGATCGCATATGCGATTCGACAACATTGGCAGGAAAGCCTTGCACATGATGGGTTCATTGGCACCATGAAGTTCCATCCAAACACGGAACGTTTCCAGATACTCCGCGGGATCCCCCACTCCATTATAATGCTTGATTTGGGGTACTTTAAACCCCTTAGGGAGTGGCTCGGCCTGGATATCATCGGTAAAAGGAGACTGTCTGCTCGACGAGGGCATCGATAGTGATCGGGGCCTTAGCTTTGTAGGCTTGTTGTAGATCGCTGATGCAATTCCTGAGCTCGCACAGTTCGGCCCCCCATGGGGCATTATTGTTTGCGACGTGCTCCAGGGCCTCACTTCGCCGATCCTGGCGTTACTCCAATGTATGGTGCAGATCTGATGCGGGAAGCTCGGCTGCAGACGTGCCCAGGCAGTTGTAGCCCGGCTGGTGCGGTCGTCTTCGTCCGGTGCTTGATTCTCCTCTTGCTGAGACGCCTGGGGCTGATCTGCTTGTGAGGGCTCCCCTGCTTCCTGAAGTTTGGGCAGCTGCTGAGCTAGCCTTGTTAGGAATGTTTTGACGTGGTTCAGCTACTGGGTCACCCCTCCGATCTGCTTCTCGAGGGCAGAGATCCTGGCCCCACGATTGTGGGATCTTGAGCGTCCACTCCCTTGGGCTGAATGCTGGGGTGATCCGACATGATGGAGGGGTGCCTTGAGGACACCTTCTTCCTCGTAATGGTTGGGCTGGGAAGTCCTAGCCCCTATGGGCGCCTTCCCCTTTTCTTCCTCCCTCCGGCCATTGAAGATTAGGCGAAGAAGGCTTTGAGACATAGTCGAGAAGGTGATAGAGGGTTTGAAATGGTGAGAACACGACTTCACTGTCGGTTCCCACAGACGGCACCAATCTGTTGTTGCTAGAAACTGGTCAACAGATGAGATGACTTGATTTTCACCTTGGATGGATGGATGCCGCTGATCTCCTGCAGGTGTGTGGACTGGATCTGAACCGAAGGTCTGCCGGATCTTGTAGAACACAAGGGAAACTTGGGGGGGTGGCCAGGGTCCGGCCGTTAGCCTTCTGATGCTCAAGTCAGTATGTATGGGAGGGTAGAGGCAAGTTGCAAGGTGAATTTTTTCATACCTTTGGCTATGGGAGATTGCCTCTATATATAGGATTTTCGAAGAGCCGTTGAGAGCCACGATCGTGGCTACGATCGTGGGCATTATGCCCGTTGAGACCGTGATCCCCGGAGTCGTGGATCACGCCTGTAACGTTCGGAGACGTGTCCGTCTTCTCCAGGCCTATCCCTAGACTTCCACGAGCCTTTATGGCAGTCATGGCCCAGGTTGGCTTGGTGGCAACGTAGGCTGAGCTGAGCTCTCAGCTCATCGGCCATGTTAGTAGACAACTTAGGTTGGGTTGTCTTTGATGTAACCAAAATCACCTTCGTAAAGGCCGATCTATCGTCACGTCGGTTCAGGTCCTCGGATCTCTTCCTGTCATGGTCGTCTTGCGGCCGACCACAATATGTGAGCCTGAGGAGCTATACCTGGGCCCGTGGGCTTGTGGGCTCGTGGGTCTTCCTCGTAGATCAGGTCCAGCTCGGACATACCCACTACAGTTAGCATAACCCAAAGATAAAGCTACGCTCTTCTCTATCTTCCACCGACAAACCGCTGCCCTCCTTTAATAGATTAATTCATGAATCACTTTTGATATTCTATCAAAGTTTGCCTCCCAAGCACTGAGCACATCCTTCTTTCCACAAATTAATCTTATCTTTCAGAGACTTGAGTTTCCTACTTATCCTGAAGCCAACAAAACCTTCTACCATTAAGGAGGTCCACCAATAGACTGCAAGCTGCTCAAAATCATCAATTTCCAACCAAGCTAACTCAAGCACAATAGGACAATATTCAGAAGTGGTCCTCGGTAGGCCACGCTAATTGACCATTGGAAAATTGTCAAGGCAGTCCATGGAGACCAAAAAAATCTGTCAAGTTCAAATCGTGCCAGAGCCACCTATCTGTGAAGTTCTTCATACTTATCTAAGTTGGATATGTAAATGTAATTGAACTAGACAAAGAATTCAATTTTGATAATCCATTACTCTGACAAGATTTTTCTTTAGAATCTAACAAAGAGAAAAAGAGATTGGTTCTTAAATTATTATTCTAAAGATCAGCAGCCCTTATCAGAGAAAAACTGGTACATCCGTATGAATCTAGAAAAAAATGTTCTTCTTTGATTGGTACGAAACTTACTAAAAGTCCAGAACTCCTGCAATCGGACATCAATGCTTTTGAAAAACTAACCCAGACTTGAATTCTTGCTACTAATAATATGCAAGTTGAATCTATTCAGCCTCCCAGAGAAACCACCAAACTTGCAGGAAAAGAAGAATGTAAAATACGTCCTATCAAAAAATAATAGTCTATTTAAAAATAGGACACAATTGTCAAAACAGAACTTTTTAATAACAAAATAATTTCACAAATACACATTTACAGATCTCTCTCACAAAAAAAAAAAAAAAATTACAAACTTTATGATTCCAAGCTACTCGATTTTTTTTTTTTTTTTTTTTGAAAATTGATCCAAGCTATTCGAATAGAATATTTTATGGAAAATAAACAAATAACCTACCCCATTCAAGATAAAAAAGGAAGCTAAATCTAAACCTGTAATTACTCTGTTCTCCTAGAAGGAATAATCTTAGCAAAAGAACCTTTGAAAATGTCTGATGAGCTAATCCAAGAATCAAGAAAAAGACTCGAGTCTCTGACTCTCTAAGCATAAAAAATAACAATCCAAATACTTCCCTATCTATCAATCAAATAGAGGAAGAGACTAGATCTGAATTTGAAATAAATGAAATCCCTAAAGTAAGATCCGATCTACAAAAAACTATTAGAGGAGGCCTGCCTCTGTCAACATACAATTAAAGAAAATAAAGATACAACCAGAGTCAGTTTTGATGGATCATCACTTTATGAATGGAACATTGATGGACTGACCAAATATCAAATCTTGACTGTATGCAGTGATATCTTAATGTACTCTAATGCTTGTAAAATTCAAGGTAATTGAAAATCCTCTATTGTCTCAAAATGATCATCTCATTTTCTCTGGACAACTCCGAAGATGGTGGGAAAATTATCTTTCTCCTCAGAGAGCTCAAATTGAACAAGCAGTAAAAAGAGACACCAACAGTATACCTTCGAGCATGGAGAATCAAGCCAAGATACTGTCTATACCCTCCTAACTAATATCATATAACATTTTATAGGAAAATCAGACGATTTGTATGGTAAAATCCGAGAACAGCTAATGAATCTTCAGTGTTCAACTTTTACTGATTTCCACTGGTATAAAGATGTATTCTTAACAAAAATTTATACACTGCAGTCCACTAATCAAGATATATGGAAAGAAGAATTTATTTCTGGTCTCCCTTCTCTCTTTGTTGAAAAGGTAAGAACTCTTTTAAAACAAGGAGGAACAATAAACTATAACACTTAAAAAAAAAAAAAAAAAGAAGGAAAAAAAGGAGAGAAATTAATATAAAAGAAAGAATTAGGAAATTTTTGTTATCAATTCAGCTATGAACTGATAATTCCCAAGAGCATCACAAAAATCTTAAAAAAAGAAAAGAAAACTACAATCTCTTATAAGTGCGGAAAGACAAGGCATTATGCAAATAGGTGTTACAAGAAAAAAAATTGCAAAAAAAGATACAACAAATTTTTGACCAAAAAGACTTTTATCTTAAGAAGAAATGAAAAATGAAATAAGAAAGCTCATCAATCAATTTGAATACTATCTTGAAGACACTCTAGAAGGATCCGAAGATGAAAAATTATTCTATTTGTAGATGAAGAAACTCGTTGTTCTAGTTCTGAATTTTGTGATTGCAACAAAATCTACTCAAGCAATGATAGCTCGAATGTTCTCTCTAGTGATGAACAATTTATTCTTGATATAATTAATGGAATAAGAGACAAACAATAAAAATGAATGTACCTTGAGAATTGCCATGGAAAGTCAGAAAAAAGAATATAAAAGATGACTAATAAGTCTCCCATATGACCAGGTCTTTAAAAAATCCAACTCGAGAAAATTATCATCAGATGTCTATTCTCCTTGAGCTTGTAGGAAGAGGTCACGATAAATAACAACCTACCACAAAAAGGGCCTAAAAAGAGAGATGCACGAAACCAAGCTAGAAATAAAACAACTAAAAAAGTAGAATTGAAATATTATCGGAAATACCTTGAAAATGATGTCGATGAATCTGAATTCAATAAATAACTCAAAATACTTAATCCTCAACAAGAGAAACGAAGAAGAATTTGTTAATACCATAGAGCGATGTATGAATTAAAAATGTTACTGTGAAATCACAATAAGAGTACCTCAAGGAAATTTTACTTTTCAACATGTAGCCTTAATTGATTCAGTTGCCGATATCAAATGCACTAGAGAAGAACTAATTCCTTCTAAATATTTTGAAAAAACTATGCACATAGTAGGGGTAGCTGATGGAAAAAGATTAGAACTCCCATCTGCTCATGTATGCAACAAAGGTAGCTGCCTCGAAACTTCGTTTATTCTAGTTAAGAACCTTAAAAAGGATCGTTCTAGGAATTCCATTCCTTTCGCCTCTCAAACCTTTTTCTGTTGACAATCAGGGCATTCACGCTTGAATCCAAAATAAAGAAATAGTTTTCCAGTTTATCCAAAAGCCAACAGTAGTTATTCTAAATTAACTCAAACTCTAAACTACAAAGAAAAAAAGAAAAAAAAAAATCTTAAATGAGGTCTTAGACGAGATCCACTCAACAAGGATTAAAAGAATGCTTGGTACCTGTGCTCATCAAGAGAAAGTGAAGCAATTTTCAAGACAAACTTGAAAGAGAAATTTGTGCTGATATCCTGCTGGTTTTTTGGCATTGAAAACGTCATGCAGTAATGTCCACCTTATGTCAAGGATTTCAGAGAAGAAGATATCCCCACGAAAGCTCTCCTAATTCAAATAAACAAAAGATTAATCGAAATCTATAAACAAGGAATAAAAGATCTATTAAAGAAAGGATTAATTAGAAAAAGCTCGTCTCCACGGAGTTGCACAGCTTTCTATGTGGAGAGCACTGCTGAACTAGAAACAGGAGTCCCATGGTTAGTAATAAACTATAAACCATTAAACAAAGTCTTTCGGTGGATTCAATTTAAACAAACAAGACTTAATTAGTAGATTGAAGGATGCAAAAATATTTTCAAAATTCGACATGAAATCAAGGTTTTGGCAAATTATTTCTAAAGAGGAAGATTGTTATAAAACAGCCTTCACTATACCCTTTGGGAATTTTGAATAGAATGTTATGCCCTCTGGCTTAAAAAATGCTCTGCGGAATTTCAACGAATTATGAATGAAGAACTCAACCCACATGCATCTTGGTTATAGTTTATATAGATGATGGTTCTTATTTACTCCAAAAACATTGATCAACATTGGAAACATCTTAAGATCTTTTATCATGTCATAAAGAAAAATGGGTTAGTAGTGTCAATATGAAAAATAAGGTTATTTCAGACTGAATTCAATTTCTCAGCTACCATATAGACCAGGGAACAATTCATCCAATTAGTCATGTAACTGTTTACTTGGATGCTTAAATTATATATGCGATTTCTACAAAGACCTTGCAAAAGATACAGGAATTCTCCAATCTCTTAAAAAATAAGCCTTAAGAACGGTCTAGCAGTCCAAAAAATTAGAGTAAAGACTCTCCCTTACCTCAAAATAGCAGCTCTAGACGGCTTTAAAATATTAGAAACTGATGCCTCTAACGGGAAGAAATCGAAGAATTTCTTGGGAAT
Organism: Liriodendron chinense; assembly: GCA_003013855.2. Classification (NCBI taxonomy): domain Eukaryota; kingdom Viridiplantae; phylum Streptophyta; class Magnoliopsida; order Magnoliales; family Magnoliaceae; genus Liriodendron; species Liriodendron chinense. Next base: position 2,427,344 of record ML058385.1, read on the forward strand.
CCTACAAGATCAATTTGTTCTTTTTTCTCTGACAGATGGTCAGAACTTCATCTTGGTTCGAATCCTACTGAGAGGTCCACTAGAGATCAGAAATTGTTGAAGAAACAACAAGATGTTTATTTTGTACCTTCCAGGTGGAAGGATATTGGAGTATCCCTTAATCATGTTGGTAATTCTAAATAGCAGCTTGTTCGATTTTGTTCCGGTAAATGGAATGAAACCCAAGTTATTGACATACTTCACACCCACACCTTTGAGACAGTGGTAGACTGAGTGGAGATAACTTCGTCTCAACACTGAGGTCCTGGTATCGAATCCCAACGTCGGGGTAGCTAACATTAAAGTGTGACTAACAGTGTGGGTGTGTGTACTAACAGTGGGATGTGTGCACTAACCCAAAATAAAAAGTTATTGACATACTTCAGGGCATGACTCTACTTTGTCGACAAATGTCTTCGCTAGAGTATTTTGGTGCACATGGTTTATTCTGGTACCTGCACATGCATTGGGTAAGTTTTACCCTCAAGCAGCTCTTCATGTGTTTCTTGTCATCGTTGGTCTGTTAGAAGTTATATGGGTGCTGCTGTCTGATTTTTGATATCTTCAACCTGCATGCCACGTTACATTTTTAGAGCACATTCTCTTCTGCAAGTGAAGAGCATGTATGATCAGTAGCTTTTGTCCTTGATAAAATGGATGATTGACTTCATTTCTTTGGCCATTGAAGAGATTGTCATTCTCATACACACTTCACCAATCGATCCCAATTTACCTTCTAATGACAGGATAGAGGTTTCCAAGAAAATGATCTGTGACTTTCTCTGCATAATTCTTGTCATTTTCCCTTTTCTGGGTCATTTTTTCCTTGGGCCTGTTTGGTTAGCTGTAAATGCATGTAAACGGTCGTAAATAAGTAATTATGACAGATGCTTTCTGTTTGGTTAAAAGTTGGAATTTCACCTCGAAAATCGGGCAAAAGTCAACCTCATAACAAGTGGGTCTCACCATGATGTATGTGCTATATCCATGCCGTCCATTCATTTTGTCAGATCATTTTAGGGCATGAGCCCAAAAATGAGGCAGATCCGAAAATTTAAAACTTTTGTAGATCCCATGAAGTTTTCAATGGTAGGCATTCATTCCCCACTGTTCTCATTCCCTAAAATGATCTGACAAAATGAATGGACAGTGTGGATAAAATACATACATTATGTGAGTCTCTTTTTGAAATCCGTGTGCCTGTCAACACCTTTACTGCTGTAACTACCAAAGGAAGTAATCATCACTTATTTTCCCATGTTTACATGAATTTACATGCTAACCATACAGGCCCTTGGGGTAATTATAAGATATGTAGTGTGAGGTCTGCACAACACATGTATTAGATTGTATCCTGCTGATTTTTGTGGACTCATTTTCTTTCACTCCAAAAGAGGCCCTGTTATTTATAAACAAGAAAATAAATTTTTTGGAATTGTTATCTTATAATGATTGTACGCTTGTCCCAATATTCCCTTGAGGGCTCTTTGTTGTGTAGGATTTGGGGGCAGGGATTTGTGAAATTCACAGATTTAAAATCTCTCTTGTTTGTTTTATATTGAAGATTTACCAAATTCGTGGATTTCCCAAATCCACATAGCCCCATAAACCCATAGATTCAAGTCAAACCCAAATCCCTTTGCAAATCCGCAAGATGAGAGAGACTCAAAAGCAGCAAAAGCTATGCCATTAGTATAAATGCTCCTCCTAAATCCATGGATTTGTAGCTTGATTACCAAACAGTAGACTTTGGGATTTGTCAAATCCAAATCCAATGAAAATCCATGTATTTGATGAGTTCATGGATTTACCAAATCCATTAATCATTTCCATGAGCCCAAGCAGACCCAGAATTTGAAATTCTTTAAAAAAAAATAAAAATAAAATAAATATGGGCTATTAGTCATTGCATTGTTGTTGATGATGGTTATGAGTCCAATAAAACACAGCATTCATGCATGCATGTGTGTATGTTTTCTTTTCAGGAACTTCACTGTATAATGGAGGATCAATTACATGATGCTGTCCCTTTAAAAGCCCGAGTTAAAGCGACACTGCGGCTCGGCTCGGAGATGTTTTCTGTCAATCCTGCAGCCAAGGGTGTCCTCTCCCAGCAGCTGGCTACTATGAAAGAAGAGAGCATGAACATACTTAAGACCTTCATCACTGAACACAATGTTCCGAATGATGTTCCTGACGAAGCTATTGAAAGTGCTTCTGAGGATGAAGCTACACAAGTTGACAAGCTGCCTGAAAGACCCAGGAAGCGAAAGTGACCATTTTCCCTTCTAGGTTGGTTAAATGGTGAACATTTATACAAACAGTTTGAATGTGTTTCCCTTCACTGAAATGCAGGTGTAGTAGATTACCCTGTTTCCAGTAAATCCTGTAGCTCTCATCTTTCGTGTAATGCAGTCTGGAAACGTCTCAAATGTTGCTTATGATTCAAGTGATTCTGTTGGTCTGGAATTCAGCCACGGGGTACACGTGTGAGGATTGTGGGCGTGCTAGAATCGATTGGGTTCGATTCAAACCGAAACCACTAACCCTTGGCGTCAAGATAGAGTAGTGCTCGGTTGTGAACGACACTTGCCATCTATTGACCCAACCATTCAGTACGATATTAGGCAATTTGCGGAGGTTAGGGACACTTCTCCAATGAGTCCCTTTTGCCTTGAGAACTAAGGATTTTCAAAGGTGCAGCAACTGCGTGGTCGAGTGAAATAATTCAAAGAATTGGATATAGAAAGGCGAGAGAACTTACCACTAAATCTACGATCATTGACTTGGCTGAGAGCAGCGAGGTGCTTCGTGGAGTAGCACTATGATGAGCGAGGATCGAGTAATGCCGAAGATTACAAGCTATTGTTTACCTAGCGTTGGAGCGTAGGTGGACCATTCCTAGAAATAAGGTCTTCTTTCAGGTCTGGCACATTGGTGCAAACAGAAAGGAATTACAGCCAAGTTGGTATGGCGTGATCGTAGGGATGGATTAAACTGCTCCTAGAAGCTAAAAAGATACGCGGTGTTCTGCTGGATTGATTGGGTTAGATTAGTTGATCGTGGATCTTTTCTTTCATGCATTCTTCTGCTATTTATAGAGTTCCGGATGCAATTGTGAGAATAACCGTTGCTTACATGGTGATCTTTAGTGTCGCTAGCTGTAAAGTAGCAGTTACCTCTTTTTTATCTTTCTTGCCCTTTACCCAATACATTCTTATCTTGTCAGTAACTTCCTGCTCATTCTCCAATGCTTATGTAGCCCTAATGATCATGAATCATTATCTTGAAATGACGCACTCGACAATTCGGATATTTGTACAGTAGTGAGTTGTCTTCCGTATATTTTGCCCCATAACATGGAGATATTGCTTATGCCACGTGGCCATATCTACACCAATTATATGCCCAAATAGACATCACATTTTTTCAGCGGCTCAGACAAGCGTGGCCTGCCTCTCGGCCATTGGCACCCCTGCATGCTTGGGAATGAAACGATGGGGGGAATGGGGATCATTTAAAGAAATCTACAGAATTCCAACTAAGAATAAATAGCCTACTGTAGGACCTGGCTTCAGTGAGTTGGGGTCCGTGCGGATGTGGACCACTGTTGGTAGGACTCTAACAAGCATTTCAACGTTCTACCACTGTTTTAGGTGGTGGAAGATGACGACGTTTGGTTTCCAGTCGGTGCACAGATGAGGCCATGAGACCGTCGGATAGTGCAATGTGCGCACAAACTCCACAAGTTTGACATGGCCTGTATGAAGAAGAGCCTTGTTGGTTTCACAACAAGACGCATCCCATCGATTGTTCGGATCCTTGATTCTTACTCAGGATTAAAAAAAATAATAATAATAATAAAAATGAATAAATCCTTGTATTTCTGTTAAAATGTCTTGAAATTTCTTGACCACATGATTCAAGCTTAATGACGCGGGTGGGCCTAGAACAATTAGGTGGGCCACTTGATTTCATGGCATGATCAATATCCAATCCGTTCCAACTAGTGACTCCGAAGTGGGACACGTATTGCTCTCCATGGTGACAGGCAAAGATCGTAATTTTCAACATGTGGCCTTAAAATGTCAGTTATCCTGAGGATGATTTAAATAATCACATTTCCTTAATTTAATCCATTTTGTTCTCTCTCTCTCTCTCTCTCTCTCTCTCTCCAAATAAAAAAAGAGGAAAAAACAAAGAAAAAAAGATGAGTCGTAATGTAAGCGTGGGGAGGGAAATCATGGGATATCATTTTCAATACAATGTAAAAATGTCAGATTCCACTATCAGTTGGAAGGAGCTCAATGCCTATGATTTTTTTATAAGCGAATGGTATTTCTCACTCTCAACAAATAAAGTAGCCTAGCCGTATGATTTTTTGGCATCCTAGTGGCCCACCAACCATCCTTCCTTTATTGATCTCTCATTTTCAACCAAAAAAAAAAAAAAAAACTCATCCCATATTCTCATACTGCCAAGTGGAAAATAACCCATTTTTCTGTTATGTTTTATATTTTAAAACAAAAACAAACCATCCAATTTCTGGTACCAAAGTCGTTTCCTCTTCTTGGGAGAGCAGAAGAATATTTTTAGAGCACTAGGCTATACTGATAATTTAAAATGGTGCATCGCCCATCCACCGGACACGTGGTCAACCGAAATCCTCATCCGCCATACACGTGGTCAATTGAAATCCAACGTGACTTCCTGTAACCATAACCTTGTGGGGGACGCCATGATGCCTGCGTTATGTCTACTTGTCCTATTTGGCTCAATTTCAGTGTGACAGGATGATGCAGCTTGAATGGAACCGGACTCCTCGTGACCTCAGGCGTCAAAATAGACTGCTTAAAATCGAATTTATGAAAACGGCTCTCTACTCAATCACCGATTATGAAGAATCAGACCATTGGAGAAGGGGCAGGTTCATTCTTTTAATGAGCACGATATCTCGAATTATTAAAACAATTATCAACATTTACTAAAAGTAAAAATGAGAAAGAAGCTGATAATATTAATGTCTTAAGTATATATAGTAGGCTGAAAAGTGAAAAAAATGATAACTAATGACAATCCATTCATTGTCTAATCGAGTATTAAGCTTCACAAGCGGAAGGGTTGTCCAGCATGAAAGCTTCATAAACAAAAAGGGTTGTCGAGCATGAAAGCCAGATCACCTGCTTAGCTGCTACGCAGTAAGACAGTCATTAGAGATGACAATTCACTCATCATGTGACTAGGCTTTATTGTTGGGATAAAGGTTAGCAGCGGAAGCAGAAGCGGAACGCCGAAAAACCGTGAAGCAATGCGAAATCAAACGAGTAACAAGATGCAATCAATCACACACAAGCACACCACAAGAGACTCCGAATTTTATGTGGAAAAACCCCAAAATGGGTAAAAAACTACGGCACAAACGATCCACTATGAATATCAGAAGATTACAGAGATTGACAACCCACAAAGCAAGGAAAAACAGAGAAAAACCCCAAGTTCTCTCTCTCACACACCTCTCCCCTTTTCCTAGTACGAATAGGAAACCTTGGACACCTTAGGATACCTCTCTAAGTCGGATTACAATACCTTAAATAGGAAGAAATCCGAAAATAGAAACACCTTGCGCAGTACTGCGGACTGCGCAAGAAATCCGCGTGCACAGCCGACCGGTCGGCCTTCACAAAAACAGTCTAGGGAGATGCTACCCGACACTGCCTCACATTCGCCGATCGGTCTGGGCACATGTAGAAACTGTCCAACGGGGTCTTCACAGCATCTGGGTCACGTTGTCCGGCCGGTCGGAGCACCCATTCGAGCCAAGTTTGAAGACTCAACCCAACAAACTCCACCGAGGCTTCAAACATCGAATCAACACATCCTTGCAACGTCATCTCATCTTCAATCATAGTTCGACCACTTCTCGTGCCACCATCGACCTTATCCTTGCAAATTCACGCCCTTTTTCGCTCTTCTCATGTGGCCCTTGGGCACTTGCCACATACGAGCAACCGTGGATCTCGCTGTCTTTCCTGCAGCTCCACCGTAAATTGTGCTTCCGATCAACATGTAAAGATGGCCACACCTCCGTGCCTTCATACACACGAGTGTCCATTTCATCACTTCACAACAACGATCGCGGCCGATAAACACGCACCCTTTTGCCTCGAGTGCACTAAGAGAAATCACATTCATCTTCATCTTGGGAACATGCTTCACATCTTCCAGGACTCGTTCAACCCCATCGAACATCCTGATGCGCACAGTACCAACACCCACAACCTTATGAGCGACTCCATCGCCGACAAACACCGATTCTCCACCATACTCCCTGTATGTCGTGAATGAACTCCGGTCAGGACAAACGTGACATGAAGCCCCTGAATCAAGGATCCACTCACTACCGTTGTTAACGTCAGATTTTGTAACTGGATCCTCCGGACGTTCACCTTCTTTTCAATAATGCTTCCTTCGCCGATCCTGAAAGAAAACAGACAGCAACTAAGGGTGGTTGAGATCCAGCCGTTAGCCCTCCGATGCTTAAGTCAGGTAAAGCAAGAAGAATAGCCAGGCAAAACGGGATAGAGGTTGAATATTGTGTGTACCTTTCTCTTTAATGGAGTCATCCCTTTATATAGATCTGAAGCGATCCAATCTGTTACGTAAGATATCGAAATCCCGCTGATTTCGTGTACGATACTGAGATCCTGCTGATCTCCTGTACGATTCTGAGATCCCGCTGATTTCCTGGGGTAAGATCTTTATCCTTAAAGGCGAGATCTAACCCAATGACTTATTTTGGCAAGCACGTTTCTTGATGGCAATCCCTTGAGATTCGGAGCCACCAGAGAAGATAATCCCAAAATCGACCTATTCGGGCTGCTAGTAGGCGTAGTAGTAGCGCTGATTGCTCATGTAGAGCTGGAGACCGTAGTGGGAGTCATAGCCAGCGAAAAGGAAGGAGACGCCGACGGGGCGGAAACCACCGAACTGGGTGTAGCCTTGCTCGGTGTCGCGGAGGGATTGGACAAGCTACTCGACGGGAATCGGGTGCTGGTACCGTAGGCTAAATGGTGTCGCCACAGAAAAAGCTGTTCGTATGTTGGAATATGGTCGCGAATCCTAGTGCTCGCTCATTTGGATGTAACCCTTTTCAATGACTTGTGAGAAGGTCTGCTCGCAGATCGAGAAGAGAACCTCTGCTTTATCTGACTATCGGCTATGGGAGCTCGAGGCCTTGCGAATAGGTGCTCCGTATTTGTCTATCTGCGACTCTCGATCAGCTTATCTCGAGAGTCGAATGGGCGTCCCGCACTTACCCATTCTGCGACTCTCGAGCATATGATCTCGAGAGTCGAATGGGAGTCCCTCACTTATCCAGTCTACGACTCTCGCTCAGATGATCTCGAGAGTCTAATGGGTACTTCCGTATTTACCCGATCTGCGACTCTCGATCAGATGATCTCGAGAGTCGAATGGGCGTCCGTGTAAAATCTTAATAGCTGAGTTGATCTCCGTTATTTTGCCTATAACAGATGCCCCCCAAGTCCTTGCCGTCAAGAATTTTTAAGGGAAGGACTTAGCTCACTACCACACGTAACCGCCCGCTGCCTTCATCGAGAACGGAACCTCACATGATGGGCTAGAATTAATGAGCGCCAGCTTTCCGCAGCCTTTCCGTAGACAGAAAATGAAGGGGCGCTCGCCACGTGTTTGAGGAGTTAATGGGCGTGCCTGCTCGAGTGCTGCGCCGAAGGAGGGACTGCCACGTACCATCAGATGCGGCGGAATGATTGCCTATAAATATACGGAGTCCGCCATTTCTCTGGTTTTCTATAGAAGCTCTTCGAAAGGAAGTTTTTGCAATCTTTTTTCAATCTCCTTCCTCCGGTGCTCCTTCTCTTCCTTTCTTTCTTTTCTGGGTATAGGCCTTGTTCTTTTCTTTTTCTTAATCTTCTTAAACCTCTTCATGGCTGGGAACTCTGACGAGACCACCGTTCCTCTAGGTGATGCCACCCCGGAATCCTCTGCTTCTAGCAGTGCGAGGGTTCCGGCAGGGAGATATACAGCAACCGGATATCCTTCTGTTTTATTGGAGGACCGGCTGGCTGAGTTACGGGAGAGATACCTGATCTCTGACTCAGTCGTTCTCCGATTGCCCGGAGATGGAGAGACACCAGACTCCCCCCCCCAGGATGTGTAGTTTTTTAAGAGTACCAGCTCATCCTGGGGGTACGCCTCCCACTCCATCCTTCATACGCGATGTTCTCCGGTGTTACAAGATTGCCCCCGGGCAACTCATCGTGAATGGATGGAGGGTAGTTCTGGGCTCCTTTGACCCCTGGGCTCAGGCCGGCAATGGGGAGCTTACGGGGGAGGAGTTCCTCCGTATGTTCCGTCTGAAGAAAGCACCTTCCAGCGAAGGCTGGTATTACCTGTGCTACTGGCACCGGGATAACTTCGTGTTGGGGAAACCTTCCTCGAACTATCCCGGCTGGAGAAAACGCTGGTTTTATGCATCTGGGAACTGGGAGTCTGCTTCTTCAAGGGGCCCAGGAGTAAACCGCTTTTTCTGTGAAGGTAGGCACAATCCCACATTGTGCAGTTTTCTCCAGTTTAAGTTTTTAGGGTTTTATTTCATTCTTTGACCCTTGTTTGTGCTCGCAGGTATCCCGGCCTTGAGAAAACCAAGTTTGAAGGGAGGGATCAACGAGAAGATAGTCAAAGTGTACAAGGTGCCTGTTGGTGATAGGCACATCGAGGCTTGCCTGTCTCCCTCGCGACTTGCAGCAGCGGGCCTAATATCCAGAGGAGAAGCCGAGATGACGAAGGCAGGGGAGAAGAGGGGTCTGCTGCCCCGACTGAAGGGCACGAACTCCAAAAGGCAGAAGAGAACACCTGCCGAACCATCTCAGCCACCCGTCCGTAAGGGTAGCGGTCAACCTGCCCCTCTCGCGAGCACGGCGGGGGCTCCGGCAGGGCCCAATATTCCTTCACTGGTGGTCGCACCTGGACGGCCAGTGATTAACATTGCTGACAATTCCCCAGATGAGGCGGGGTCCGGCTGCCCCCCAACTGAAGAGGCTCGAGAGCAAATAGAGCCTCGAGAGCCGGCTCCTGCTCGCGAACTGATCCCTGCTACCGAGCAGGGACCTGCTCGCGAGTCGATGCCCCCACCTCGCGAGCAGGCTGGATTGGTCGTTGCCCAACCGTCCGGGAGTGGGACATATTCCATCCCCTGCCACCTCCATCCAATATGTAAATTCTTGTTCGAGAACGTCCCCCCCCAAACCTTTGGCTCTCTTCCCGAGCCAAGCCCTGAGAACCTTTTCCTCGAAGCGGGGGTGAGGATGGTTCAGGTAAGACCTTGCCAAGGCCCTGCTTTAATCTGTTGTTACGTTCCAGAATACTTTCTCACATTCTCCGTTACTTTTGCAGGGCTTAGATCTTATCCTGCGAACGAGGCGTGATATCGTTGCCGCCCGTCGCGTGATAGATGAAGCTGAGGCGAAGAGAACTGCCTTGGAGAAGGCAGTTCAAGGAAGGGATCAACTCCTCAAGTCCCGTGAGGCAGTGATCTCTAAGAGAGATGAGGAGATCAAGATCCTCATAGAGAAAGTCTAAGTTTTGACCGAGAGGTATCAAGCTTTGGACTCGAAGTTCGCGAAGCTCGCCGATTTGAAGGAGAAGGCAGAGAGAGAGAAGGAGATCTTCTGCCAAGACAAGATCTCGTTGGAGGAGCGGCTTGCGGAGGCCAGGTCGCAGCTTAAAGAAGCCAACGATAGCTTGGAGAAGGAGTGCTCCGCTCTTGCACAGCTCAAGGACGACTCGATCCACTGGGACGAGGAGAAAGTCGCCCTTGTAAAAATGCTCTCGGAGGAAGGTCCTCGGGCAATTTTCGAGTTCCGGACTTCGCAGCTTTATGACGATGAAAGATATGAGTCATATGATGCTGGTCACGATTTTGCGCTAAGAGTTGTGCAACGAATGAACCCATCCTTCGATATGGGGGAATTTGGGCGAGTCGCGACCATCATAGCTGCAGAGGAGCAAGCTGCTGCTGAGAACGAGGTGACCGAAGCCACGCAGGCTGGAGGGGCTCCAGAAATGGGCCCTGAAGTCGAGAGCACGGTCCTCCTCCGAGGGATTGACTTTCCTTTTTGTTTTCTCCTCTTGTACTTGCGAGCATATATATTTGTAATCATTTGACATCAATGAAAATATATTTTTGGAAGTGTTTGTTCTTGTTTACTTTCTTTTCCTTTGTGCACTGAATGCCTTCCTGTTTCAATGAGTTATGCTCAACCCGGGGGTCGTAGTGACCATTCCCTCGTGGAGATAGATTGATCTATCGATTGAGAAATGAATTGTGCTCAATCCGGGGGGTCGTGATGACCATACCCTCGTGGAGATAGACTGATCTATCGATTGAGAAATGAATTGTGCTCAATCCGGGGGGTCGTGATGACCATACCCTCGTGGAGATAGACTGATCTATCGATTGAGACTAAGTCTACCAAGGGTAGAAGGATGGTCATCCATAAAATGAAAATGCGACCATCCTAGGTGAATTCAACCCTACCAAAGGTGGGCAATTGGCCAAGGGATTGTATGCATCCTCTTCAGGGCTATTCAGGTCCAAGTAAATGGAGTAGTGACCAAAAGATATCTTCCACTTTATTCATAAAATGTTGTTATGAACTACATCGAATCTAGGGATAGTATCGTAGCAAGTGTTCCACATGCCAAGGGCGACGTACGGGCTTTCCCTGCATGTCTTCAAGGTAGTAAGTACCGGGTCGCACAATCCTGATAACCCGGGCCTTCCCAATTTGGATCCAGCGAACGAGCGGGAACTCCGAGTCGCTGCCTCAGGACCAAATCTCCAGGCTGGAAGGATCTAGGTCGGATCTTAGCATTTCGATAACGGGCAATACGTTGTTGATATGCTGCCACTCGTACTTGGGAGGCATTTCTTTGTTCTTCCAAGAGATCGAGATGAAGTCGGAGGTTTTCCTGATTGCTCGCGGAGTCATACCGCTCGATCCGATATGAGGGCACTTGAATTTCCACGGGTACTACTGCATCGACACCAAATGCCAAGGAGAAAGGGGTTTCACCTGTTGACGTGCAAGCCGTGGTTCTATATGCCCATAGTACTTCTGGCAGAAGTTCTGGCCACACACCTTTACATTCACCTAACTTGGTTTTTAAATGGTGCTTGATGATCTTATTCACTGCCTCGACCTGCCCATTCGCCTGAGGATGATATGGAGAAGTGCGGAGATTACGTATCTTCCATTTGTCACAAAATTCATCAAAGGCCGCGTTGTCGAACTGCGTTCCGTTGTCGGTAATTATAGTGTGAGGGAGTCCGAAACGGCATATAATATTTCTCCATATAAACTTGGTAGTTTGTTTCTCAGTAATCTTGGCTAATGGTTCTGCCTCGGCCCATTTGGTGAAGTAATCAACCACCACAATTGCGAACTTATTTTGTCCCTTCCCCATGGGCAAGGGTCCAATGATATCGACCCCCCACTGAGCGAAAGGCCAAGGGCTATCAACTGGAGTCATCCGTTCGGATGGTACATGAGGTATAGGTGAATAACGTTGGCACTTGTCACATTTTTTAGAAAGTTCAATTGCATCTGCTTTCATAGTGGGCCAATAATATCCTTGCCGCATCACCTTATATGCTAGGGATCGCCCCCTGGGCTGATTACCACATGCCCCCTGGTGTACTTCGTCTAGAACACGAAGGGCTTCTTCTGGACGAAGACACCTTAAATAAGGCAAGGAAAAGCTCTTGCGCAATAATATTCCGTCTTGCAAAGTATACCCGGCAGCCCGAAGGCGAATTTGTCTTGCAGCTTTCTTGTCCTCTGGTAGGTATCCGTCTCTGAGATAAAGGATGATAGGATCCATCCAGCATGAAGATGATTGTACCGAAATTACTTGCTCGAAATTTGTTTGGTCGATACTCAGGTTCTGACGATGCTCGATGGGGATCGAATGTGATAGCTCAGATTCTGGTGCAGAGGCGAGCTTTGCCAAGGAATCGGCAAGTTGGTTCTTCTCGCGAGGAATATGAATTACTTCATAAGTCTTCAGTTTTGCGAGCAGGATGAGGACACGAGACTTGTATAAGGCCATCCTTTCTTCTCTGGCCTCGAATTCACCAAGGACTTGGTTGACAATGAGCTAGGAGTCGCTATGAATTAACAGATTCTGAATTGCAAGGACAATGACCAGTTCGAGGCCGACGATTAGGGCTTCATATTCTGCTTCATTATTCGAGATACGAGAATTGAAACGCAGAGCATATTGGAAATGCGACCCGTCGGGAGCCACTAAAATCAGGCCCGCTCCACTGCCACTGGCCCACGACGACCCGTCCACGAAGAGTGACCAAGGAGGCTGGTCGCTGGTCATGGTATTATCATCAGGAGAGTATGTGAATTCGGCGATGAAGTCAGCCAAGGCCTGGCCCTTGATTGCGGTCCTAGGGCAGAATGAGATATCGTGCTCGCTGATCTCGAGTGCCCATTTAGTTAAGCGTCCGGAAGCCTCAGGTTTTTGAAGGACTTGCCGCAGTGGATGATTCGTTGGTACTAGAATAGCGTGGGCTTGAAAGTATGGTCGCAGTTTTCGAGCTGCCATGACTAAGGCGAGGGCCAGCTTCTCCATATCAGAATACCTAGTTTCTGCATCCACCATTGCTCGACTGATATAATAAACGGGCCTTTGTACCCCGGAATCTTCTCTTATTAAAGCGGCGCTAACGGCCGTAGAGGACACAGATAAATACAGAATGAGCTGCTCATGTGCTCATATATAGCTTCAATTGTTGAAAGGCTTCCTCACATTGCGGCGTCCAATTCCAATCAGACTTGGCCGTTGCACGAAGGAGTTTGAAGAATGGTAAGCACTTGTCAGATGCTCGCGAGATGAATCTATTCAACGATGCGATGCGACCAGCTAGACGCTGGACGTCCTTCAGAGTGGTGGGGGATTTCATCTCTATCAATGCTTTTATCTTCTCAGGATTTGCCTCAATTCCGCGCTGGCCAACCATGAAACCGAGAAATTTTCCTGCAGACACACCGAACGCACATTTTTCTGGGTTTAATTTCATTTGATACCTCCTCATTAGGTCGAAGGCTTCTCGAAGATCAGAAATATGATCATCTTCTACAGTGCTTTTCACGAGCATGTCGTCAACATAAACTTCCATATTCCTATCGATTTGAGCAGCGAATATTTTGTTGACGAGATGTTGATAAGTGGCCCCTGCATTTTTAAGACCGAACGGCATTACCTGGTAGCAATATAATCCCCGATCTGTGATGAAGGCGGTATGCTGGCTATCAGGTGGATGCATCATGATCTGGTTGTAACTAGAATAAGCATCCATAAAACTGAGCAGAGCGTGTCCAGCTGTTGAATCGACCAACTGGTCAATCCGCGGGGTAGGGAAGCTATCTTTGGGGCAAGCTTTGTTTAAATCTGAATAGTCGACGCACATTCTCCATTTGCCATTAGCTTTCCGGACGAGGACCACGTTCGCGACCCACTCTGGGTAGTCTACTTCTTTTATGAAATTGACCGTGAGTAACTTCTCGACTTCAGCTTTGATTGCCATTTGTCTTTCTGCAGTGAAGGCATGTCGACGCTGGTGTACGGGCTTATGTTTCGGGTCGATATTGAGACGATGTACAATGACATTGGGGTCGATGCCTGGCATATCTTTATGAGACCAAGCGAACACGTCCTGGTATTCGGTGAGGAAACGGACCAGATCTTCATGATGGACACTGGTTAAAGAGGATCCAATATATACGACCCTGGACAGGTCACTTTTGGTTAAGTGAATCGCCACTGTTTCTTCCCCAGGAGTTCCTGCTTGGGGAGTATTCTCTCTCGGATCCAATGAAGTGTTGGTGGGAAAGTTGGGTGAACCCTGCGCTATCTCCATAACGGGCGTCGCTTGAGCCTTCTTTCGATCTTGTAGGGCTATCTGGTAGCAAGACCGTGCCTCTTGTTGACTTCCTCGCACGACCCCGATACCATTTGGGGTAGGAAATTTGACACACAGATATGAAGGGTGCAAGGCTGCCCCAACCTTAGTAAGAGACGGCCGCCCCAGAATGGCGTTATACGCTGATTTTCGATCCACCACGAGGAAGTTTATGAAGACGGTAGTCTTCGCTGGACTTTCTCCAAAAGTAACTGGGAGATCGATGCTTCCTTCAGGCGTTATTACCTCACCTCCGAAGCCGACGAGGGGGGTCGATATTGGCTTGAGAAGGCTTCTGGCAAGTGCCATTTTGTTGAAAGCCTCTAAGTATAGAATATCGGCTGAGCTACCTGTATCCACCATAATTCGATGTGTCAGATAATTTGATACCTTCAATGTGAGTACGATGGAGTCTTCGTGAGGGAAGTGAATTCCCTTTGCATCTTCGAGAGTGAAGGAAATTTGAGGATGGCTGGTTTTTGACAAGCTAGGCGTCTATTCCAGCCAGTAGATTTGCTGGGGTTCTTTGGACGCCTTTCGAGCGTATGCTTTTCTTGAAGCTTGAGAATCGCCCCCGCAAGCTAGTCCTCCGATGATGGTGCGGATTTCTCCCGTAGGCTCAGCGTCCTCTTGGTCAGTTTGATGATGAGGTTGTTCCTTTTGGCGAGACGAGGTGTTCGCCCTTTCTGGTGATCGATTTTTACGAGCAACATAATCCTGGAGATGGCCTTTTCGAATGAGGGCTTCGATATGGTCTCATAGAGAGATGCAGTCCTGGGTTCTATGCCCATGATCTTTGTGGAAGTAACAGAACTTGCTCTTGTCTCTCTTCTCGGGATCGGATTTGATCTTTGCAGGCCACTTCACATATGGCTTGTGTTTAATCTCTATTAGAACCTTTTCATGAGACCGATTAAGAGGAGTGTAGTTATGATATTTACCAAAATAAGGCTTCTTGGGAGAACGTTCGCGTTGATCATGACGATATTTTTTATCTGTAGAAGAGGCTCCTTCTGGCTTGCGTTTCTTTCCCTGTACTCCATGGCGTGTCAATGCGACTTCTTCTGCATTGATATACTTCTGAGCTTTGTCTTGGAACTCTGCCATAGTTTTTGGAGGGCTCTTGTCTAAAGCAAACCTGAATTTCTCGCTCGTTATTTCGGCTATGAGGGCTGTGAGGCCTTTTTCTTCAGTATAACCTTCAGTTTGAACGGCTTCAGCGGTGAACCGTACTGTGAACTCCTTTATCGTTTCCCCAGGCTGCTGTTTTAGATTCATTAGATGGGAGGCTGGCTTCTTAATGCGAATGCTTCCCATGAATTGAGAAAGGAATATCTCCGATAACTGGAAAAAGGAGCTGATGGAACGAGGCTTTAATCCCCGGAACCACGTACGAGCTGCCTCCTTCAATGTTAGGGAAAAAGCCCTACAAATGCTTTCTGAGCCATGTCCCTCCAACTCCATGAGAGACCTGTATGTTTCTAGGTGTTCAAGAGGATCACCAATACCTGTATACGGGGTGATAACAGGCGTTCGATACTTTCTAGGTAACGGCGCCTCCATGACCTCGCTGGTAAAGGGGGACTCGGATTGATGTATCGCTGCCATGATGGTAGATGGCCGATTTGCCTGATATCGCTGTTCCATGACATCAAAACGATCATGGATTCTTTTGAGATCTCCTTCCCATGGTAGGGTATAGCTTGATGTTTCGGCGGTGGAGCCCTGCGGTTGAGGTTGTCGAGACGAACTAGAATGTATAGAATGTGGAGACGGCACATGGTGATGGCTGCCAAGTGGTGGGACCTGTGGTTCGTCCATAGAATGTCTGGATGCCACTGGTATGGGCTGCGGTGGTAACCTTTCGGAGGCTTGTCTCTGCGGTTCGGGGAAATGCTGATCAAGCCGATTCGACAGGGCCTGAACTCCGGCATTTAGAGTTAGGAGAGTGTTTCCGAGGAAACGCAGGACATCGTCTTGATTTCCAGAAGCTTCCAATAATGGGTTTGCTGATGGCATATTTGGGGCTCCTTGAGGGATGTTCGTCGAGGCAGGTGGAAGGGTAGGTATGGATTCCATCTCATCGGGCGGAGGTGGTGCCTACCTTCAAGTCGAAGGATGAACAACCTTTTTAGGAGGCATCGCCGAAGGATTTTTATCGGTGGTTAGAACGATTGATTTCGACGATCAAGTCCTTCCCACAGACGGCGCCAAACTGTTAACGTCAGATTTTGTAACTGGATCCTCCGGACGTTTACCTTCTTTTCAATAATGCTTCTTTCGCCGATCCTTAAAGAAAACAGATAGCAACTAAGGGTGGCTGGGATCCAGCCGTTAGCCCTCCGATGCTTAAGTCAGGTAAAGTAAGAAGAATAGCCAGGCAAAACGGGACAGAGGTTGAATATTGTGTGTACCTTTCTCTTTAATGGAGTCATCCCTTTATATAGATCTGAAGCGATCCAATCTGTTACGTAAGATATCGAAATCCCGCTGATTTCGTGTACGATACTGAGATCCTGCTGATCTCTTGTACGATACTGAGATCCCGCTGATTTCCTGGGGTAAGATCTTTATCCTTAAAGGCGAGATCTAACCCAATGACTTATTTTGGCAATCACGTTTCTTGATGGCAATCCCTTGAGATTCGGAGCCACCAGAGAAGATAATCCCAAAATCGACCTATCCGGGCTGCTGGTAGGCGTAGTAGTAGCGCTGATTGCTCATGTAGAGCTGGAGACCGTAGTGGGAGTCATAGCCAACGAAAAGGAAGGAGACGCCGACGGGGCGGAAACCACCGAACTGGATGTAGCCCTGCTCGGTGTCGCAGAGGGATTGGACAAGCTGCTCGACGGGAATCGGGTGCTGGTACCGTAGGCTAAATGGTGTCGCCACAGAAAAAGCTGTTCGTATGTTGGAATATGGTCGCGAGTCCTAGTGCTCGCTCATTTGGATGTAACCCTTTTCAATGACTTGTGAGAAGGTCTGCTCGCAGATCGAGAAGAGAACCTCTGCTTTATCTGACTATCGGCTATGGGAGCTCGAGGCCTTGCGAATAGGTGCTCCGTATTTGTCTATCTGCGACTCTCGATCAGCTTATCTCGAGAGTCGACTGGGCGTCCCGCACTTACCCATTCTGATACTCTCGAGCATATGATCTCGAGAGTCGAGTGGGAGTCCCGCACTTATCCAGTCTTCGACTCTCACTCAGATGATCTCGAGAGTCTAATGGGTACTTCCGTATTTACCCGATCTGCGACTCTCGATCAGATGATCTCGAGAGTCGAATGGGCGTCCGTGTAAAATCTTAATAGCTGAGTTGATCTCCGTTATTTTGCCTATAACAACCGTGAGATCCCTTGCCAGATACAGTTAGAACTTCACTAAAATCGCCACCGTCTTCTACGGTATTAGCTTCATCTCTAAAAGAATTTCCATACTTCTCTTGCCTCAACCTGGGATTCTGACAATCCCCTCTCATGTGGCCCTCCTGGCCACAATTCCAGCACTTCACCTTAGACTTACCTTTGCCCTTGGCCCTCCATCCCGATTTCGAACATCCTCCATGCTTAGAACTTCTTCCCCTCATAACTAGTGCCTTTGAGGAATAATGAGAAGCCACGTCACCGCTTTTCTTTCTCATCGCCTTCGACTGGAGGGCTGAGATAATGGTCTCGACGCTTATGGTTTCCCTCCCTGCTCACACAGAGTCCTTAAACGACTCATATGAATATGGAAGAGAGTTCAACAAGATGCATGCTTGGTACTCATCCTTCATCGGTTCATCGATCTCCACCAACTTGTAAACCAGCCTATTGAACGTGCTCAGGTGGTCCTCCACCTCAGTTCCCTCAGCCATCCTCAAGGTGAACAACTGCATCAACACGTACATGCGATTCTCTAGAGATTTCTTGGCATAAACCTTCTCTAGCTTCGCCATCGTTTCAGCCGCAATCTTCTCCTTCATGACATGATAGAGAACATCATCCGTAGGGTTTAAAAGGATTGAGGTTCTTGCCTTCTTGTCGAGCCTCGTCCACTCATCGTCTTTCATAGCCTCGGGTTGCTTTCTAAGAGCTCCATCAAGCCCTTGCTGAACCAGGAAGGATTCAATCTTCACCTTCCATAGTTCAAAGTTGTTTTTCCCAGAGAACTTCTCTATATCAAACCTTGCGCTCGATCCCATCTTCTCGTCTTAGATTCGAATCTACTCCACCCCAACTTTAGCTCTGATACCACTTATTGGTATAAAGGTCGGCAGCGGAAGCAGAACGCCGAAAAACCGTGAAGCAATGCGAAATCAAACGAGTAATAAGATGCAATTAATCACACACAAGCACACCACAAGAGACTCCAAATTTTACGTGGAAAACCCCCAAAACGGGTAAAAAACACGGCACAAACGATCCACTATGACTATCAGAACATTACAGATTTGCAGCCCACAAAGCAAGGAAAAATAGAGAAAAACCCCAAGTTCTCTCTCTCACACACCTTTCCCCTCTTCCTAGTATGAATAGGAAACCTTGGACACCTTAAGATACCTCTTTAAGTCGGATTACAACACCTTAAATAGGAAAAAATCTGAAAATAGAAACACCTTGCGCAGTACTGCGGACTGCGCAAGAAATTTGCGCGCACAGCCGACCGGTCGGCCTTCACAAAAACAGTCCAGGGAGATGCTACCCGACACTGCCTCACATTCGACCGGTCGCCCGACCGGTCGGAGCCCACTGACGACCGGTTGGCAGATCGGTCTGGGCACATGTAGAAACTGTCCAGGGGGGTCTTCACAGCATCTGGGTCACGCTGTCCGGCCAGTCGGCTGGCCGGTTGGAGCACCCATTCAAGCCAAGTTTGAATTCTCAACCCAAAATTTATTACACAAGACAATCGTGGTTTGCAGAAAAAATGGTTGTTTGTTCATATCTCGGTAGGCTTCGCAAAAGGCGATTATTGGAGACATCTACCGGTTCGTTACGCAAGTTTAGGTTCCATGGCAAGATGGCCGATGACAAGTGGATTTCAATAATCCGTTTATCACATGGCTGAGCTTCATGGTTAGATGGCTGTTAGAAACGACAATCCGTTCATTACCCTATATGGCTTTGTAGGCAAGTTGATTGTGATTAGATGATCGATCGTTCATCGCTCAGCCACGTATTTCATGATGAGAAGGTCGGTTGGGGTGACAACTTGTTCATTGCATTGGATCCATGCTCCATTACAAAATAGTCATGAAAATGACTATTTGTTCGTTTCTTAGAATCTTACTCTATGGGTAAGGTGGTTGTGAATCGGCCACCTATTTATTACTTGACTAGGTTTTATGGCGAGACAATCATAGTTAAACGACGGCCTATTTTGTTAGTGCACTTTTCTGTGGCATACTAGTGCATCTTATTTGTCAATCACGTGTGTCCATATGTTATAATGTCGGTTAAGCCTTGGCAAGCTGAAGACCGAAGATTCAAGTAGACCGGATGTATTAAGGAAGAAGAATAGGTAAATGAGATGCCTTGGTGATCCTAACCATTTAGAACAAAATACCTAAAACCCTCTTAGATGACTTGGACCAATTAGGAAAACCCTTAGTCATCTTCATTACCCTTAGATCATATAGAAAAATATGATAAATTAAGCTAATTAAAGAGGCGGAAGTTACTGTAATGAATTTGGCCCAAACAACAATTTTCAATAAACCTTCGATATATCGGAGACCAGTTCAATAGGTCTTTGATTATTTGAATTGACCAATTCGATATATCGAAATACTATCTAGCAAACTTACATACTCTCTGGATAGTTTGATCGATCAATTAAATTACTCATTCGATATATCGAAATGAGTGGTTTCGGTACATCGAAACCCTTTTCGATAGATCATGAATTTTGTCCAGCAACTTGCTAATTCTCTGGACAAATTCTTCGATATATCGAACAGGCATTTCGATATATCGAAGATACATTCTGATTAATCGAAACCACAATTTGATATATCAAAGTAGCCGTTTTCTGCCTGTTTTATGACCGTTGTAAATTTTCTTTAACTATGGGAGAGATGGTCTTTGGGCTCAAAGATAGAAATTTTGAGGAGATAGAAGCTACTTATTAGTGCACTTTTCTGTGGCATACTAGTGCACCGTATTTGTCAATCACGTGCGTCCATGTGTTGTAATGTCGGTTGAGCCTTGGCAAGCTGAAGACCGAAGATTCAAGTGGATAAAAAGTATTTAGGAAGAAGAACAGGTAAATGAGATGCCTTAGTGACCCTAGCCCTTTGAACCAAAACACCCCAAAACCTCTTAAATGACTTGAACTAATTAAGAATACCCTTAGTCATCATCATTAGTCTTAGAACACTCTGAAAAACATGATAAGTTAAACCAATTTAAAAGGTGAAAGTTACCGTAATTAAATCAGCCCAAATAATAGCTTTCGATAGACCTCCGATATATCGGAAGCCTATTTCGATAGACCTTCGATATATCGAAAGGTCTATTCGATATATCGATTAAAGCGTCCAACAAATGCACAAATCCTCTGGACAGTTTGTTCGATCAATCGGACTGCATATTCGATATATAGGAATGTGTGGATTCGATATATTGAAACCCATTTCGGTAGATCAGGAATTTTGTCCAGCAACTTGTTAACTCTCTGGACAGATTCTCCGATATATCGAACAGGGTATTTCGATATATCGAAGATAACTCCGATCAATCGGAACCTCAATTCGATATATCGAAGTGGACGTTTTCTGCCCGTTTTATGACCGTTGCGGATTTTCTTTAAATACCGGAGAGATGGTCTTTGGACAGAAAGAGAACGACTACCACCATTGTATACCATTAGAAGCTCTATTCCTAACTTTAACAAGTGATCTTCGTTGTGACTCATCATAAGAATGGAGCATTCAAAGCTCATGATAAAGATGCACTTGTCCCTCTTTTGATCTCTAGAGATTGGATTGTTCTTAATGGTAATATTTCTATCCAATACTCTATGATGAGATCCTTATAGGTGAGACTCTCTAGGTAACCCATTCTCATTAGGTGTAGAGATCTCAAACCCACATCCCATCCACCTTGGTCATCTTAAGAAGAGCATATGCAAGGGGATTGATCGTTGGAGTTGAAGCATTGGCAAAGCATTGACAACAACATCAAAGAAGCACAATGGTAGCTGATTGAAGCAGGGGAGAGCGGAGATCAAGCAACCCAAAGCCGTGCAACAAATGGGCTTAATTTGACAAGTAAGTTGTTAATTGTAAGAGTCCGGTTCCACTCTCTTCCTGTGGGGAATTGAGTGTAGAGTTTGTTTTCAAACTCGATAAGTTTGGTTGTAGGACATAGACCCGGTTGTAGGGTCAAATTGAGTCTCCAAGTGGGGAGCCTCCAGTGGGAGTAAAACGCTAGGTTCGGTTGTAGAACCTTGGCTCGATTGTAGAGCCTAAAATCATTAAGGTTCGGTTGTAGGAACTTGACTCATGAGTGAAGTTTAAATTGAGGTTCGGTTGTAGAACCTTAGCTTGAGTAAGCCTAAACAAGTCTTCAAGGGAAGCCATCAATACGGGTGTGTACGTGTAGGTTGGAAAGAACCTGTAAACTTCACGGTTAGGTGGATCCGAGTTAAAACACCTTGAT
Source organism: Liriodendron chinense (assembly GCA_003013855.2). Classification (NCBI taxonomy): domain Eukaryota; kingdom Viridiplantae; phylum Streptophyta; class Magnoliopsida; order Magnoliales; family Magnoliaceae; genus Liriodendron; species Liriodendron chinense. The sequence continues at coordinate 2,449,043 of ML058385.1, forward strand.
TAAGAGGAACCGGATTTAAACTCTTTAGTGAATGCCGATGTGCTCAAAGGGGTTGAGTACTTGAATCGGGAGTGGAGTAGAAATGAAGTTGAATCACTATACATCGTTATATTTGTGATTGTATTTGAGTACATTTTTTATTATGCATTGTGTCTAATTGTTTAATTATGAATGCTTAATTAGGAATGTACGCTAGGCATTTGATGGGCACATCCACACACACATGATGTACTTTCACTTCTTCAGTAGACTTGAGCTTATATGATCCACTCTCATATAGTCTACTTGAGTTGCATAGATTATGTGCTTGATTAGTTTAATCATATGTTAATCTATGCATGCTTAGACTAGGATGTTAATTGTTTTAATCATATGCTAGTCTATTGATTGGACCCACTTAGGCTTGAAAGCCTAAGTTTTCCTGCTTAGTTTAATTTGATAAAACTGTTAAGTAGGCGAAAAGAATTTCAAAATGTCCTTATCACCCCCCCCCCCCCCCTCTAGGACTTAGCCATAATCCTAGTTGCTCTCTAAGCTTCCGCACGCATATACGTTGGTGTTGTGTTAGACTACTCGACGTAATTTCACTACCACCATTGCATACCTTTAGGAGCTCTATTCATAACCCAAATAAGTAATCTTCCTTATGATTTATCACAAGAATGGAGCATCCAAAGTCATGATGAAGATGCGCTTGTCCCTCTTTTGATCTCTAGAAATTAAATTGTTCTTGATAGTACTGATGTTCCTATCCAATACTCTATGATGAGATCCTTGTAGGTGAGACTCTTTAGGTAACCCATTCCCGTTAGTTGTAGAGATCTCGAACCTACCTCCCATCCACCTTGGTCATCTTAAGAAGAGCATATGCAAGGGGATTGATTGTTGGAGCTAGATCATTGACGACGCAATGGCATCAACATTGGGGGAGCACATGGGTAACTGATTGAAGCACATGAGAGTAGAGATCAAGCAACCTGAAGCGGCTTATCAATGCGACAAGTAAGTTATCAATAGTAAGAGTCCGGTTACCACTCTTTTCTCGATAGAAATTGAGTGTAGAGTTTATCTTCAAACTTGATAGGTTCGGTTGTAGGACCTAGACCCGGTTGTAGGGTCGAATTGAGTCTCCAATTGGGAAGCCTCCGGCGGGAGTAAATGCTTGGCTCGGTTGTAGGACCTTGGCTCGGTTGTAGAGCCTAAAACCATTGAGGTTCGGTTGTAGGACCTTGACTCATGAGTAAAGTCTAAATTGAGGTTCGGTTGTAGGACCTTGGCTTAGTTGTAGAGCCTAAACAAGTCTCCAAGGGGAGCCACCGATACGGGTGTGTACGTGTAGGTTGGAAGGAACCTGTAAACTTCCCTGTTGGGTGGATCCGAGTTGAAATACTTTGGTTGGGAGAAACCAGATTTAAACTCCCTAGTGAATGCCGGTGTGCTCAAAGGGGTTGAGTACTTGAACCAAGAGTGGAGTAGACCCAAAGTCAAACCACTATACATCATTGTGTTTGTGATTGTATTTGAACACATTTCTTATTATACATTGTGTTTAATTGTTTAATCACGAAAGCTTAATTAGAATATATGCTATGCACTAGATAGGCACATCCACACACATGATGTACTTTCACTTACTTGAGTAAACTAGAGTTTATTTGATCCATCCTCTATAGTCTACTTAGGTTGCATAGATTAGGAGCTTGATTAGTATACATAATCATTTGATGATCTATACTTGTTTAAACTAGGTTATTTATTGCTTAAACCATATGCTAGTCTATTGATTGGACCCACTTAGGTTTGGAAGCCGAAGTGCTCCTGTTTACTTAGTTTGAATTTATAAAACTGTTAAGTAGGCGAAAAGAATTTTAAAAGGTATTAATCACCCCATAGGACTTATAGATATAATTCTAGCTGCTCCGCCAAGCTTCTGCACGCATATGCGTTGTTATCGTGTTAGACTACCGATGTAATTTCATCTTCATCGCTGTAACAAAATTTTGTGGCGAAATGGCTAGCGGAATCTCTAGGCATGTGACAAGATAACCCCTTTGGGCATTCGTTCGAGACCTTGAGATCTTTCAAGGTCCAATGATATAATCGTGGATATAGGGTGACAAAGCTAACTAATTTTAATCTAATTGATCTGAGTTGGTTTGTAGCATTTCGTTATCTAACAATAGAGGAGTTATATTTATAAAAATAATAGTAATGATAAGTATTTGTGGCAGACAAATGATAGGAAATGTTCTGCTGAAAGAGTAGGGTTGTGTTGGTAATAGTGTGAGCTCGAGCTCTTTATTCATTGCTAAATTTATAGAAGTGTAAGTCAATTTATTAGAGACTTGTATTAAGATTAACCTTCGTGATCTTCTTTAAATTAATTATCCAATTAATAGACATGACCAATTAATTATACTTCTAACTCAAGACGTGTCTTTGAGATCCTTCTATAATCAACCAATCATCTGGCAAGTATAACTGATTATATTTTTATCTTAGGACGAGTTTTCGTGATCTTCACATAATTAAGTCTCTTTCGGACCCGCATGACTAATTATGTCATGCCATGTGTCACTTTTTTATTACCGCCTTAACTAATCATGCATTCTAGAGTGTTTTGCATATAGCTCCATGTATGTTGTGTAGCCACTTATCTTCTAATATGTGTTGTGAGAAGGATCACAGTCAACTAAAAGTGTAGATATGAACAACCTCTTTAGGCCATTACAGAGCCTAATGGCTTCTCTTATTTTGCCACACTCACCATGTGTCGGTTTACTAGTTGTTGGATTTGATGCAGTTGGAGCGAGTGTAAATAGGTCCATTTATTACCAGTGTTAATGTCCAAAATTGGAGTAACAGATGTTGATCGATGATCAACGAGTAGATCTTCGTCACTTAGCGCAGACACAGATGAATGGTGGAAATCCTGTGACTTGTGATCATAAAGAGAGAAATCGTAAGGGGTTGCCGGTCGTGCCGGCGGGGGATCCTCCGATGCTTAAGTCAATGATGGAGTTGATGGGGAATAAGGGCTCAAAAGGATTTAATGTGTATGTGTTTGCATACCTTAGAGAGATGCAAGAGGGTCCTTTTATAAGTGATGATCTGCGACCAAGAGTAGTGGATCTCTTAGACCCATTTGGGATACGTTGCTGTATTGGTCATTGTCTAGGATACGTTCTCGGATTGGAGAGATACGTGTCTTATCATGTCCAGATTCTACGCATCTCAGTTGTGGTTTCTATCTCCGTATGAACATGCAGATGGTACTCAGGACATCGGGTGTCCATAGTTGAGTTGTTTTTGCAATTAGTCGATAATGACTGAGGTCGAGCCGAAGGGCTTAGTCGTTTGTTTGCTACTTATGACCGAGCTGGAGGGCTCAGGCCTAATTCTGCTTTCTGGGGATGAAGCGGGATTCTCGGAGGTTTGTTTGTTGTTTGAAGCCGAGCCTGAGGCCTCTGATTTCATTTGGGGCTGGAGGCTGATATGAGGGCTTTTTCCTTGTGCATGTGATGAGACACAGTAAGTGGACCACACATGGCTGGATATCTTCCACGTCATGATCATGGACACGACCAGATTCACCCATAACAACCAACTCATTTGAGGATGTGAGCCCCAAACATGAGGCCGGTCGATCCAAAACTCAAGTGGGCTGCGCTGCATGAAACGGTGCAGGAAGAAATTCCCACCGTTGAAAATTTCCTGAGCCCACCGTACGTGATGTTTATATGCCATGCAACCCGTCCCCACAGATGAAGGGAAAAAACAAATCCATCCTGATTCAAAGCTTCTGTGGTCGCCAAGAAAGTTTCAATGGTGGCATTCAATTCCCACTGTTTCCTGTGGTGTGGTCCACTGAAGTTTTGAGTCTGCTTGATTTTTGAGATCACGGCCTGAGATGGGCTGGCGCAGCTGATGGATGGAGTGGGTGAGATAAAAGAACATCAGGGTGGGTCCCACAGAGCTTAGGTGGGTATAACAAAGATACCGGGATGCGCCCATAGAGCTTAGGATTACAGGCAGGTTGCCGTAGGGGCCATTTTGGACTGAACACACAAAAATAAGACTAATCAGATGGCCATAACCATCACTTGATGCTCCAAATTCAACAGACAAAACCAGGTTAATAGCAGTTGTAGTCAATGCACCGCCCATAGTGGTGCACAAACAATTTCAATGGTCAAAATTGCATTACATGCGTGGTGGTCGAGTCACCACCATCTAGACAAAAAAGTGGCAGAATTACTGGGGCAGCACTATAGTCCAGCCCACTACGATATGGAGAAAGAGAGAGAGAGGTGACAATATCTCTCTACCACCAGCCACCGCCAGTGTTCATTGGTTTTATCGATGTATGGCGCATTTCAAGTGGTGCTATTGAGTTGGAGAAGCTTTGGGTGGGGCGGGCAGTGCGCTTACGCATCACTCCACCGCCTTTCCTCTTTATAAACACTAGAGGAGCTTCTCTCTACTCTTATCCTCCCGAGATTTTTTAGCCGTTGATCAATTAAGATGAAAGGCCTTCAAATCTCCTACCATCTCTTCCTTCAAATCTTTCTTCTCCTCTTTGTTGTTTTTGTTGTTCAAGTTAGGGGAGAGAAAGAGAAGGAGAAGAGTGTTTACGTGGTATACATGGGTGCAGCTACTTCTACGGGGCCATCCTTGAGATATCAACATGTCCAGCTCCTCGCTTCGGTTTTGGAAAGGTCGCTAGCTGGTGTACAAACACCATCTTTTTTTTTTCTTTTCTTTTTTTTCCTTTTCTTTTTATTTATTACGTTCGGCCGTTATCGCCATTGGATCGGGATTGGGTGCAAGTGGGTGTGAGTGTGACCCATTTCATCTCAGCACTTCCTGAGAAGTGAACGATGTGAGGCCCACATCACATTACAATTTCATCTTGGTGTAACTGATCTGATGAGTTCCTCATTATGTGTATAGCTGCATGCACACTAGATTTATGATTTCCTTCTGTATGGAAGTTGGCATTGGGTGAATCTATAACCGTTGTATTGGGACGTACGTGTGTCAAAAGGACTGGGTCCCACTCCCTTTCCTTCTTTGATCTAACAGTGATAGGCAGTGGACACCCACTTGAACGGGGCGTCCTATAAAATCAAAAGAAAGTGGGATTCCACTTGCTTGAAAATGATAATGACCTACCGGCTACTGCTAGAGCATGCCAACTTACTTTCACCCCAATATGATGCCACATGCAAAATAAATCATGAAAATCAGGTGGATCTACTCAGTAGATTGTCCACCCCTTGTACGTTCGTTCGGTAGTCATTTGATACAAATCATCATAATTTCACTGTTCGGTAGTCATTTGATTCAAATCATCATAATTTCACTGATGGGTCCCATCATGGACAGGGGTTCACTAACCCTTGTATCAGTAATTGAGAATGTCAGAAGGAGCGGCTAGGATCTTCTAATCTAGAATATTTTAGATGTGCGTTGATCAACAAGGTCAATGGTTGGATCATCTTGGTGGATCCATCATGCATGAAAATATATATATATATGGTTATATGTTACATTGTTTCACTGGTCAGGGAGGAAGTGGGCCACGCAGAGAAGTCACTACTGCACAGCTACAAACATGGTTTTTCTGGATTCACCGCACGCTTATCGGCGGAAGAGGCAAGTTTCATGGCACAAAAACCAGGCGTTGTATCAGTTTTTGTGGACCCCATATTACAGCTCCACACGACCCGATCTTGGGATTTCCTACAGTACCAAACAGACTTAGAGACTGACTCAAACAACGCTTCCGATGTTGACATAGCGTCTGGTGGGACAGACACCGTCATTGGCCTTTTGGACACTGGTGAGCCCCACCCTACCATACATGGAAATTAAATAGTCTTTATTTATTTATTATTATTATTATTATTATTTTCTGTCTTTTAATTGCTTTTATGGATGGATGGATGGATCATAACAGTTAATTAGTTCTTTCTTTCTTTCTTTGTTAAAATAAAAAAAAAAATTCAATCTGAGTATACTACTATATAGGCGTGTGGCCGGAGTCTGAGAGCTTCAACGATCGAGGGATGGGAGAAATTCCGGCGTGGTGGAAGGGAGTATGCATGGAAGGACCCGACTTCAATGCTTCTAACTGTAACAGGTGAACTCTACTAGTCTGGTGTCTAACGATATTTTAGTCATTTTTACATATTATTATTATTATTATTATTATTATTATTATTATCATGTTTTACGGAGCCGGAAATATAAATAGTTTCCTCACGGACTAAGTCTTCGCAAGTGGGGCCCATGTCCTGGTGATTGGTTTGATGGGTACTACCTTGGATGGGATATGTTCAAAATATTTTCCTGATAGTAGCATTTTAACCCTTCAATTTTAGGCCAGAAGAAAATTAATGGTTAAGATTAAAAAAAGAAAAAAGAAAAAGCCATCGTCCTTTTTTTTTTTTTGATTAGTTCACACCCCCACTGTTAGTACACCCTCCCACCCTGTTACTCACACGACAATGTTAGCCACTAGGGCTGTAAATGGTGACGTTTAGCTAAAACCATACCTGCCCATTTAGTAAATGGGTTTGGTCCATACCCGCTCAATTTTGACCCAAACTCTTTTACTAAATAGGCGGGTCTGATTCAACCCCATCAGATGTATTTATAAATGGGTCTAGGCCTGGTAGAGGGAGATCCAACTAGAGCCATTTATAAATAGGTCGGGTCTAATGGGTCTGGGTCTGGATCTAGTATGTAAGTATTTTTACCAAGTTTTAAATCGGGTCTGGACAGTTCCAAGCCTGGATGGGTCCCTTACAACATAGATGAAACCGCCCATTTACCAAATGGGTTTGGGTTGGGTTAGGTCGGGTCGGGTCAGACCTAATATAAAGGAAACTAGATCCAGACCCATTTAGCAATTGTGTATTTTCTTGGACCCAAACCCATATTATTTAACAAATGAGTTAGGCCTAGGTCGGGTCTAAATGCGTTGGGTCTGGGTACACCATTAGGTTTGCTGACCCATTTACAGCCCTATTAGCCACCCCCACTTGGGAATCGATGCCATTAGCCTCAAGAGTGTTGAGAGGAGGCTATCTCCACTCGGTCTGCGTCTACCACTTGAGCTATGGATCCGGGTGTCATCGTCCATGCTCCACTGAAAAAGGCCGGAGAATGGATAACTAGAGATATTTTGGATATAGTCCAACAGCGGGTGGTGGGACCCATGAGATTCAACCCATGCATGGGTCCAACTTGTAAGGATTTGGCCACAACATGTATCTTTATAATTTTACTGTGTTTTGTGCGACCATTGAGTTGGTGGGCCACCTGGGGATGGACCACCGCCCAAAAAATCATGGCAAAATTCGATCTGAATATTCTTCTGATAGATGCCTTCTTCGCTTCTGATTTATCCTTCTCAACCGTCCGTTTGCAGGTTGGTTCGCTCGACTTTTTGGGCGATCGCCTATCCGCAAAAGGCCCACTAAATCAGCTGTCCCTAAAATAGGAAACACCTTCCATGTTTTACCATGTAGATGAACTGCACCCTCTCGCTTGCTAGCCCAGCTGGAAGACGCCTCAGGCGTTTCAACAGCAGGTTCAACTGCTAAGGAGACACGCTAACCCCACTGGTGGGTGGGTGCATCCTGTGAGCAATTTTCTCTGTACAAATCATCTCTACCGTCCAATCGGTGCACGACCATCAATATATCAGCTTATTGATGACTCGACATCAAGAACCATTGAATCAGTGGATTATTTATTTATTGGACAGTCGTGATTGATGAGCAGGGCACAAACATTAAAAAAAAAAAATTATGAAAGTTCCCTATGGTTTTATCCTCCATTTAAATATGGGAAAATAGTATCATTGTCCAATCTGCGAAATAGGCCTACTTGATCCCACCCCCTCTGGAAAGTCAAGAGCAAGTGATGAGATCCACCCATATGTGTGTTTGTACTGGATCATTCCCCGCGTTCATTCAAAATTAGTGCGCGTCTAGTGAAACCTAGACTCGGTCGAGTCAGCCGAACTCAGTCACTGAGTTTCAGTCATTGGTCGAACCGAGCATTCAAAACACAGAAACCCCATTTCATTTCTCATGAATTCTCTCAGTCATCTCCTTCATGAACAGCTCTTACCATGTAATGTTTCAATTCAGATAATATAACTGCAGTTTGAAAATTACCTTACTGATGATGATTTTTGCTAGAATCTGTCGACTTAAATTCAGTTAAAATTAAAGAAATGAGTCTGAGAAAGAGACAAAGTCAATTCCAATTTTTCACTAAGAACTAAATACAAGTCTCTGACCTGAAATCACTGAAACCACCCCGCTTGTTTTTCAACAAAGCCTAATGCAGTTAATTACCAATTTTGGATTCTCTGCCATCTCCTCTTTACAGGAAGCTGATAGGCGCCAGATACTACAATCACCCAGATTCTTCATCAGGAGCAAAGACACATGATGAGAGTGCCCGGGACTCCCAGGGCCATGGAACACACACAGCCTCAACGGCTGCTGGTGGTTCTGTGCCTGAAGCATCTTACTATGGCCTTGCTGTGGGAACTGCCAAGGGTGGTTCCCCCATATCCAGGATTGCAGTCTACAAGGTATGCTCTTCGGGTGGATGCCTCGGTTCGGCGATCCTGGCAGCATTTGATGATGCTATTGCTGATGGTGTCAATGTACTTTCACTGTCACTTGGGGCATCAGCATACTTTATGCCAGACTTCAATAGCGATCCAATCGCGATCGGAGCATTTCATGCAGTGGAGAAGGGGATCATTGTGGTCTGCTCAGCGGGAAATGATGGACCGACTGCAAATTCTGTTGTGAATGCAGCTCCTTGGATTTTGACGGTCGGTGCAACAACCATCGATCGGGATATGGAGTCGGATGTTATTTTGGGAGGGAACAAGCTGGTCAAGGTAATTTGAATTTTCAGGTTCTCATTTGTTTCAAATTGGGCTCTTTTTTTTTTTTTTTTTTTTTTCCAATGATTCTTACCTTAGTCTTAGAAACAAGAAGACTCAACTTGAAACCCAGTCAAGTTGAGAGTTGAGTTGAAAACTCAGATGTGCTTCTCAAAAACACTAATGAATTTTTTTTTTTCCTGAGTTTTGGAACTATGATTCTGTAGAACCAGTCAACCAAAAGCTTGCTTAGCTTAACTTTCTATGCTACTACAACCGTCAAACATGTATGGGCTTTCTTTTGAATTACAGGGTGAAGCTATAAATTTCTCCAATCTTGGCAAATCCCCTATTTATCCATTGATATATGGTGGATCGGCTAAAACCAATTCAAGTTCTGAGGAGGATGCAAGGTACGGTACAATCACACTGCATTCTCTCTCTTGGCTTCTACTGAGGAGTGCTACTTGCAAGCGTCCATCAAATGCCCAACCAAGGTGCTCCACATGTGCTAGTCTCACATAAATGTCTGATACCCAGTTCATTCGTCTGGTGGAAACCACAGTGAATGTACCCCACCCCAAAAATTAAAAAAGTCAAACTCATCAGCTGGGCTGTCTCTTTGAATGTGAACTGTTGATTATCCTGTTTTAGGTGTCCATTTTTCATACACTTCTGGCCCACTTGCAAAGCGAACCTTCCTGGCATTAGGGCTGGAGAGCATTCACAAGGGGCCAGCCTGGATTACCTGGATACCACACGTGTGCCACATTGTCATGTATCAAATGCTAACGCAGATGGGCACTTACAGTAGCATTGCACTCACTTTATGTTCCTCTCTCTCTCTCTCTCTCTCTCTCTCTCTCTCTCTCTCTCTCGTAGTGATTTCATCATTTGTGACTTTGAATTGTTCAGAAACTGCAATCTGGATGCATTAGACAGAAACAAAATCAACGGGAAGATTGTTCTTTGTGAGAATTCAGACACCTCGTATTCGAAGAAAGAGAAGAGGGATATAGTGAAGAAGTTGGGAGGAGTTGGACTGGTCTTGGTCGACGACAAAGAGAAGCTTGTCGCTTTTACTTATGGTGTTTATCCGATGACGGTAATCTCTTCTGATTCTGCTGCCGAGATACGTTCCTACATTAATTCTACAGGGTAAAAACCAGTGTATGTCCGAAAATTTAGGCTCCATTTACATTAATCAGTTCAAGAAAGCGGATGTGACCAAATTGTATTTCCTTAGTGTTCATATTGAGGGACTCAGCTTTTCAGATTCTAATTATATTAGGGTTATTTCCTCATTATTGGGTACTAAGGTGATGATAATATCATTTCCTCTTTATTGAACTGATTACTGCAATTCAATTCAGTAATGCATCCAAATGCAGCCCCACATGGTCTTTGCTACACCAACTGAAAGAAGTTGATTTTTTATGTCTTAAGAAACCCAGTCGCGACAATTCTACCAACTGTTTCTGTGACAAAATATAAACCTGCCCCTGCTGTGGCCTACTTCTCATCTCGAGGGCCTTCCATCCAGACAGGAAATATTCTCAAGGCAAGCTTCTTTACATTTTCATTTTACTTATCATAACTATCTAAACCCATCCTGATTGATTTTTGCACGCACCCGTTTTCCGTTGTAGGACTTGAAATAGTACACTTGGGTTCTATTCCAATTCCACCACAAATGAAAATGGGCATAAAGAAGACTAATCAGAAAGGGTGTACATATCAATTCTCTAACTTCTTCCTTGTGGATATTTCAAATGCATTGTGATTCATATGATGACAAAAGCATAGGGTGGATTCAAATTTTGCAGCCAGATGTTGCTGCACCAGGTGTGAATATTCTTGCGGCATGGATACCAACAAATGATTCATCAGAAGTACCTCCAGGCCAAAACCCATCCCAATTCAATTTACTGTCGGGGACGTCAATGTCATGTCCACACGTTTCTGGCATTGCAGCCACAATCAAATCTAAGAACCCGACGTGGAGTCCTGCTGCCATCCGATCAGCCATTATGACAACAGGTCAGCATCCATTATGAACTCTACCTCCTCTTCTAGTGATATTGAGAAAGCAAGTGTATTTGAAGCTTATGAATAGATCAGTGAAAACAAAAAGTAAATAGTAGTGACCATTCCGAAGTTATCATTTTCATACTAAAAACAACTTCCTACTACAATAATCATGTATTGTTAGAGAGATTTTTTTTTTTTCCGAAGAAGAAACTAATTATAGATTAATAACCAAACACACTGATATTGATCAACTTGCATGATAGACTATCATCACATAGTGCCTGTGGGAGTTTTGTGATTAATCTCATGGCTGGTCCCAAGCTCAAAAACTGTTGCCATAATTTTCCTCATGAATCATGACAATATGACATTCCAAACTCATGCTAGGGCATTTCTTTGTAAGTGATAAGCTGCATCGAAAGTGAGGTCAGTGAGAAATGGTTAAGGTTTGGCTCGCCTGCTCTTGATATAGTGGAATGGCAGAACAGGATAAGGCTTAGATGATGATGATGGGTTTGATAAACATTGACCAATCAGGAACTTAATCACAACTACGATATTACCCACAATTAATATTGTCAATAAGAAGGAAATTGCAATTCACAATTGTAACCAAGTTTGTTGAAAAAGCTCCACTGTACCAGAGATCTCTAGACTCACACTGGTAGTTTGTGTCCATTCTATGTTTATGTGATGGGACTCATAGCAGATAGGAGATGCCACAAAAGTCTCCACCATTGGACAACCCCGACCATCTGATTAGTCCCCATCGTAGGTTGTCCATTTTCATCACATGGGAAGAAGTTGAGATCATATGCTTAGGCTACTGAAAGGTGGACCCTGCTGTACCTTTGCAGGGGTTGAACAAAAAGTGTTGTTTCTTTGGATCAAGCATCATCTAAGGCCTCTTTCTAAATATTTTTCCTTCCCATGATTTGCAGCAACTCAAACAAACAACGACAGGGCCCCACTCACACAAGATTCAGGCTCCATCGCCACACCATATGATTATGGAGCAGGGGAAGTCAGCCCATCTGGAGCACTGCAACCGGGGCTTGTATACGAAATAGAAACAAATGACTACCTCCTCTTTCTCTGCAATTACGGATACGAGGTGTCGATTATAAAGAAGATGGCATCAGTTCCTGATGGGTTCAGCTGCCCAAAGGATTCTAGTAAGGATTCGATCTCCAATATCAACTACCCATCAATCGCAATCTCCAAATTTGACGGAAAAGGGAGCAAGAAAGTGAATAGAACAGTAACGAATGTGGGTGCTGATGAGTCTGTATATGTTGCAAGTGTAAAATCTCCACCTGGGTTGGTTGTGAAGGTGGTACCTGATACACTTGAGTTCACAAAGACTAGCAGCAAGAAGATGAGCTACCAAGTGATCTTTTCATCATCTGCATCGTCTTCTCAGGTGACAGGAGATGTATTCGGATCAATTACTTGGACTGATGGAAAACATAAAGTTAGAACTCCATTTGTTGTAACAAGTGCCTGATCATGGAATTGTCTACCTCTAGGCTTCTTGTTACTTTTTTGTGATCCTCATGTACATACACTAATAAGGATTTTCAAGGACTGGTAATGTGAAAATTGATCAATTAACAGATGGGGGTACTACTTTTAAATGGTGTGTTTTGGGGCATCTAGGAATAGTGGTTTTGTTGGCTTTACAAAGCCTTGGGAGAAAATTCAAACACCAACACAAGAAGGGAATAAAAGACTCTGTATTGAAAATAGCTTTCTAGCTAGATTTTGCTTGCTATGAACGTACAACACCACACCCCTTTATATAGTGATTTGCTGCTATGTGAAATACCTAATATACCCTCATTCTAGAATAATCTATAGCATTAACAACCTTTAATCCATCCGTTTCTAACGTATGGAAATCCACCAGCCACCACGTTTGGAAATACTAACAGCCACACGTGAGGAAATGCCAACAGTCATGGCTTTTCAAATTCCAAGAAGATTCCAGAGGATTGCTGGACAATCTGGACCATCCATTTGGTTTGGACGTTCCAACACTCCCCTTAGAACCAAAATCGGTTTCATTCCAAGCATTGACCTTAGTCGTTTGAATGTATCAGTCAGTAATGCCTTGGTGAATATGTCTGCGACTTGTTCAGTGGTGTGACAGTACTCCAATTTCACCACTTTCTGCTTCACTTGATCTCTAAGAAAATGACATCGGGTATCAATGTGCTTGCTTCTTCCATGTTGTACCGGGATTTTGGAGAGCTCGATTGCTGACTTGTTATCCACATATATGATTGTGGATCCTTCTTGTGGATGCTTCAGCTCCTTTAGCAGATTTCTCAACCAAATTGCCTCACAAACTGTAGATGATGCTGCTACGTACTCTGCTTCACATGTGGACAAAGCGACCACACTTTGCTTCTTTGAGTTCCATGTGAAGGCAGTCATTCCGAGATAGAATACATACTCAGTGGTGCTCTTTCTTTCATCTTGGTCACCTCCCCAATCACTGTCTGAGTATCCATACAGCATCGCTTCATCATCGTATGGATAGAAAAGACCGAATTCCATTGTTCCTTTGACGTACCTGAGGATTCTTTTTACAACTAGCCAATGTGATTCTTTTGGCGCTTCCATGTATCTGCTTAGAAGCCCAACACTGTAGACGATATCCGGCCTTGTGATTGTGAGATACCTTAGGCTTCCAATAAGACTCTTGAACAGAGTCGAGTCCACGCTTCTTCTTTCTCCTTCTTTTGTCAGCTTTAGGCCCATTGCTACAGGTGTGTTCACAGCATTGTAATCGGCCATCATGAACTTTTCAAGTAATTCCTTGTCATACTTTTTCTGAGATATATAGATGCCACCATGTTGTTGCTTCACTTCGATGCCTAGAAAGAAAGACATCAGACCTCCGTCGGTCATCTCGAACTCCTTAAACATGGTCGTGGAGCCCAACTTAATGATTATATAACATCCACACTGCATATAGCATAAATTTGAGTGATTTGGAATCTAAAAGTTGTTTGGCAGCATGGATTTGAAAGACAGTTTTTGTATCCAAAACAAATTATTAGCTGCATCAGTAAAATTATATCCAAACATGGCTGTGTAAATCAATGATTAAAAAGCATTGGCAAGTCGCTCCTTTGTGATCCTAGAATTTCAATGAGCTTATTACAATCATTCTGTCAAACTTTCTATTTTTGGATTCTTCCAAAACACAACTAAAGATTCAGAATCACAAATACAAGCTCCCAAGTCATGGCTTTGAAAAAAGTAGACATGGGTCACATCACCCAAAAACAAAGTAGATCTAAAGCTTGCAGGAACCTTGAAAGGTGAACTATAGATGTCCGGGGGGGGGGGGGGGGGGGGGGGGGGTGTTGAATAGGATTTGACCAAATTCTTGCAATCTCAAAATATAATTAAAATAAAGATACAAGATTAACAAGAATAATCCAAGCAATATAACAATCTGAAATCTTTTCCAAATCATAGGACAACTTGATTTCACCTAAATTCTTAGGTAGGACAACCTTATGTCACGATTTAAGATTTCACAATATCAAGCTAATAAATTAAGAATAATCAAGCACCATAACACAAAATAGTTATAGTGGTTCAGTGCTTAAAAACTACACCTACTCCACTCCCAAAATTACTTCTCCTTGTAATTTTGGTTTTCCACTATAACAAAGGTTTTCACAGGTCTACCTTTAAAACCTTATACAACGATTGTGATTTTCGCAGGTTATCACAACAAAACCTCAAGTAATTTTCATAGGCTATCACCAAAAACCTTAATTGAGATTTTTCACAGGCAATCTCAACAAAACCCAAAATGAGATAAGAGGAAAGATGTTACCAATCTTCTTGATGCAGAAGATGTTGGTGAAGCTTGCAGAGATGAAGCTTTAGGGTTGCAGTGATCCGATCTTTGAAGTAGATAAACCAATACACACAACAAGATGGATCTAGGGACGTACTTTCCTCTAAGAAGAATTTTCCTAAAAAAGCTACAATTTCAGTTCTCAATTCTCAAGATGAGAATGATCACTCTCAAACAATTCAAAGGTAGCTTGAGAAGAGAACCGAGATAGCTATGAAAAATAAACTAAACTTTAAAAACAAATAGCTAGAATATAATGGAGAGCTTTTCACAAGAGAGGATTTTTTCGTAGTTTTCATTGATGAAAAACAATAAGAGGAAAGCCCTTTTTATATCCAAAAAGTTAGGTCTTCGGCTGACCTAAGATTGCCTTCGGTTGACTCGAGATCCAACTATTTTGTCCCAATGGCTAACAGATTTCATGGGATAAGGATCTGTTCAAAATTCGGCTGACCTGAGCTCAGGGTCTAAAATCCAACTCCATTGCTAGAAACTTGACCGAACACCCTTAGGCTGATCAAAGGTCTATTCGGCTGGTCGAACTCAGGGTTGGGCTAGCCAAACACCTTCTAGAATTTTCCAATTTGCTTACTAGAAACTTAGCCGAATTTCATAGGCTGGCCGGCGGTTCTTAGGCTGATCGAATATAGGGTTAGGCTAGGCGAATTATCCTGAAATGTGACATTAAAAATTATTTGAAAACATTTAACTTAAAAGCCTATCATTTCACCTAACCTAGGGTCAATCCTATGGTCACATTTACCTTTAAGTTGGCATGTATATGGTTTATCTTTGAAGCTTTGCCGAAACCTCCATTGTTGAGTGAATTTTGTCTTGATCTTGAGATGATTGTTGAGGTTGACTCCAGTCTTCTTAATATACTTTTCATGCTCACTCATCCTCATTCACTATACTAAATACATTTTTTTATGAAACTTGACAATAACCATGTGCTTAGCACTTACAATCTCCCCCTTTGTCATTTTCATGACAAAACATAGCTTACATATAACATCTCAAGTCACTATCATTTACAAGCAACTCTCAACATCCATAATTAGGTCTTCAGTCTTTAGCTTTCTGATATAAAAACTTGTCTTGTATGCTCCTCCTAAAAATATGCTTAAAAAAATATTGCAAGCAATAGTACAACATGTTCTCCTCCTCTTTGTCATAAGTTGACAAAGTAAAGGAAGCATTGAGCATATATACAAAGCAAAGTAAAGAGGCATTAATGTATCCAAAATGACCATCACAGATAAAATAGCATGTCAGTTGATATATCCAACAATCATAAACTATCGAAGTAAAATCATTAAAAGTATAATCCTCGGAATATTAAAGTCATAAGCAGTACCAAATCCAACATAGCTACTATCCAAGTACTCATAAACATTTATTACAAACTATAGAAGAAAAACATCATTCTAACTTAAAAGAAGATGGTAATTGCATCTCAGTTTCGATGTGTTTCAGGCTCTTGCTCATATGATGAAAGTACTTTTTCATATACTTCATTTTAAACATTTGGGATTCAACAAGAGCTTCCTGAGAAACATGCAATGAATCCATCCTCTGTTCTAAGGAAAAAATGCAATCATTAAAATTAGAGAGATTATAATCATAATTGTCTTCATCTTCTTCAAGCTCATCAAATAGATCATCCATATTTACATCGCCTTCAGCTCCTTTATCATGTCCATGTTGAGGTACATCCCGTTGCTCTGGAAGAAGTGATAAGTTCATCATATTTAGATTGGAGGAACTAAAAGGGAGTTCGGACTCTGGTGCCTCAATGGACGGAATTAGAACATGAAGATTGAGAGCAAAAGAAGTCATGAGATAACCGAAGGGAAAATTACCATGCTTAGTCATGAGATAACTAAAGGGCAAATTACCATACTTAGACAACATGCAATAGGGAATAATGTAGAAACGAATAAACGTTGGGAGACAAATACGAACTCTAGTGGCAATTGAATGCAAAACACGTACCATAAAAGGAGTAAGATCGATTTTGTTTCCAACCCTAAGATAAACATTTGAAGTAAAGATATGATGAAGAACACGATATTTAGGAAACAATTTTCCAATCGGAAGTGCATTTCCCGATCTCCAGTCCGCGTCAAATCCACACAAAACTCGGGTAACAATGTTTTTCTCGGATTGAGACATCTTTTCAAATAAAAGATGAACTGGAATTCCATCCTTTACCATGTCCATTTCGATGAATGACGATATGGTAGAGGGTGTAATTGTCACAGTTTCCTCTAGAAATCTAATCTTAAGGAAGATGTAATCATCTAAGGAGAATTCCGAGATAGAGGAACACATGCCTTGGACTATATACCGGTATGTATTTCCTCCCCATTGGAGAATCTTTTCCCATCTGACTTCGGAAAGGAGATCATGCAAACCATACTCAACAATGTGATTGAAATTAATAGTCTGTTCTACGATAATATCCCTAGTTCTAAAGTCGCAGGCATTTTCAAGATCATTCTCCAATGGGGGAATGGTCTAATTCTTTCTTTGGACAGAACGAGAAGATGAACCGGGATAAGTTTTGCTTATGGCTCGTTTAGATCTACGTTCTATGACTAAGAATGGAAGGAAATAAGCAAAGGATTCACAACCAAACACTACAAGAAAAAAAAACCCCAAAAATAAGGGTTTTCAAACTAAAAAACTTGATTTGAAATCAATGATAAAAATAACCCAAATTACTTACTTGCATGAATATGAGATGAGGTAACTGAAGAGGGTACCAGCCGACCGAAGGAGTTAGAATGAAGAAAATGGGGTTTCAACCCACTTTAAGCAAGAGGATAGCGCGCTGTTCGGCTGACTGAACAACTCGGTCACTCATGGGTTACCAAATTTTCATACAAATTCAATTTCATATATATATTTAAAAAAAGGCAATGCATGAAGAGCATATGATATGGAATGAAATATTAAATTAAATAGAGCACAAACTAATATCATTTCTCAATTTAAAAAATCTAGCATTGTCAAGTGGCTTAATAAGAATATCCGCCAATTTATTTTATGTTTGAATGTACTCCAACATAACTGATTTTTCTTCAACTAATTCTCAGATATAGTGATATCTAATGTCTATATGCTTTGTTTGAGAATGTTGAATGGGATTTTTGGAAATATTAATAGCACTGATTATCACTTTACAGGTACAAAGTATTATATTTTATCCCATAATCAGCCATCATTCTTTTCATCCGCATAAGTTGTGTACATGCGCTTTCTGCAACGATGTATTTAGATTCTGTAGTTGATAAGGATACATAGTTTTATTTCTTACTCATCCATGAGACAAGACAGTTTTCAATATAAAAACATCCACCAATTGTTGATTTTCTATCATCAACATTACCTGCCCAATCAACATTCGAATACCCTACTAATTGAGTTGAAGTATCATAAGGATACCATAATCCTAGTTTAGCAGAATTTGCGACGTATCTTATTATATGTTTAAAAATAGTCAAATGTGATTCCTTAGTATCTGACTGATATCTAGCACATGTACCCATACTGAAAGCAATATCAAGTCTACTAGCAGTTAAATATAAAAACTACTGATCATGCTCATGTATAAATGAAAATATGCACTCTTACCTGATTCATCTTTAGACAATCTTAGTGTGGTGCTCATAGGGGTATCAAAATTTCTTCTTTTTTCGAAACCAAACCTCTTAACTAAGTTTTGCATATACTTGGTTTGAGAAAGGAATATACCATTATCTAGCTGTCGTACTTGTAGTCCAAGAAAATAGGTTAGCTCACCAACCATGCTCATTTCAAATTTGGACTTCATAAGTTCTACAAACTTGGAAGTTATATTAGAATGAGTAGATTCATAGATGATATCATCAACATATATTTGAACAATTAAAATATCATCATTAGAATGCTTAATGAATAGAGTTTTATCAACACTACCTATTTGAAAGTCATGGCTTAGCAAAAATTGAGTCAATTTCTCATACCATGCTATCGGAGCTTGTTCCAAACCATAAAGGGCTTTCTTTAGTCGGTTCACATGATTAGGTAGTTTAGGATCTTCAAATCCTTTAGGATGTTCCACATAAACTTCCTCAATCAAGTTACCATTAAGAAACACACTGTTAATATCCATATGAAAAATTTTAATCTCTTAAAGCATGCAATGGATATAAACAATGTAATAGATTCAAGGCGAGAAACTGGTGCAAAGGTTTCATCGTAATCAATTCCTTCAATTTGAGTGTATCCTTGTGCAATCAATTGGGCCTTGTTTCTGATGATGTTTCCAAGCTCATTTGATTTATTTTTGAAAATTCACTTAGTTCCAACTGCATTTTTATTAGATGGTCTGGGAACAAGATACCAAACATCATTTTTGACAAATTGATTAAATTCATCTTGCATAGCCAACATCCAGTTTTCATCAGCTAGTGCTTCATTTATGTTAGCCGGTTCGATTTGGGAAGTAAAGTGGACATGATTGCAAATATCTTCTAACTGTCTTTGGGTTTGAACACCAGTAAGAGGATTACCCAAAATTTGGGTTGTCGGATGATCTTTGACTAATTGGAGTTCTGTTTCATCTGGTAGATGGTGATATTACAATATCATCATCATCTTGTGAAGAACTGGAATCGATACATTGATCATCAATCACAAAGTTGATAGATTCTTGTATCACTCCGGTTCTTTTATTTAGAACACTATATGCACGACTATTTGTTGCATATCCTAGGAAGACGCCTTCATCACTCTTGGCATCAAACTTTTCGAAATGTTTCCGGTCATGTAAAATATAACACGTACTTATGAAAATATTTTACGGTTAACTTCTTTTCAAACCACATTTCATAGGGAGTCTTATTCTTTCCAGCTCTAACATACACATGGTTGATTATATAACATGCAATATTTACAGCTTCAACCCATAGATTTTTGGGAAATTTCTTATTATTTGGCATAACATTTGCCATCTAGTGTAGTGTTTTACGAGCTGAGAATTCATGTAGTATTCCATAATCATCACAGAACTCCTGAAAATTGTAGTTTTCAAATTCAGTTTCGTAATAACTTCTTATTCTATTTACACACAATTGTTTCTCAGTCTAGATCTGTTTGATAAGCTTTTTAACCTCATCAAACGCATTTGACTTTTCTCTTAGAAATGTGTTAGAACTAGAAAATGAACCGCGGGGAACATCTTCCAAGATGTTGTGTTTCGTTGCTCTGGGGGTTCTGAATAATAGAAACATTCATAGACAATCACAGGCATTCACAAAGGTACACAAGAGAAGAGATATCGCAAGGCGAATTTTATTCCGGAGATTCTGAGATCTTGTACATTCCAGGCCGTGATCTGGCACAAGCCCTTAATTACATCGAATGATCGATGACCCTTGATTAAAAGGCAAAAGACTAGTCAGCGGGGACTATGGTCTCAGAGCTCATGGTCGTGGAGACCTGACGTTTGTGTGGTCACGGAGACCTGTATTTGTATGGTCGCGGAGACTTGTATTTGTATGGTCACGGAGACCTGTATTTGTATGGTCACGAAGACCTGTATTTGTATGGTCACGGAGACCTGTATTTGTTGTGCTTTGTTATGGACTGATCCATCTTCGTATGAGTCAGATGTCTATGTCCCATGTTTTGACCGGAGATCCGGGCTGAGACTGTCAGGGTTTATGGCTGAGATGGACGACTCTGGGCCCGCGCCTGTCAATGTAGGGACAGGTGACTTCGGGAAGTCCATTCTACAGTTGTGTGTACCTGCCCAGCTCAACCAGGGGATGCCGTTTGGATGGGTAGGGCATCGACTGTTCTTGAAGTGTCAGTCCTTAACAAATCGTGTGTGATAGTTTAGAATTCTCCTAGCATGGTTTATCGTGTTAACCATAGTCCCCTTTGCTTAGTCCTGGGCCTAAATCTGGGTCATATTGTGATAGTACATGTAATGATGATGCATCAGTATGGTCCTGGGCGCTGGCGGATTCTTTTTGAGAAGTTATTTCGTTCAACTCGTCGGATCGGATCGGACTCTGAAGGCTTGCGTTTTGCTCGTTGGGTGGCTTGGATGAGTTATTTGACTGCTCCGTTGCGTCCGGAAAGCTCGAAATACCCAAAATAGGCCCAAACGGGGCTCAAAAACGTCGTAAAATGAGTTTTTAAAGGTGCTGGAATGAACGCTCAAAGTGCTGATTTTTACGATCCGCTGTCCTGATTTTGCTGATGCGCTGGAGCCAGCGTGTCCAAAAATAGCTTGGTTTTGTAAACAACTGATTTTACTAATGCGCTGGGCGATTTTGTGACGCGCTGGGGCCAGTGCGTCAGAAAATAACTTCGTTTTGTAAACAACTGATTTTACTGATGCGCTGGGCAATTTTGTGACGCGCTGGGGCTAGTGCGTCCGAAAATAGCTTCGTTTTGTAAACAACTGATTTTACTGATGCGCTGGGCGATTTTGTGACGCACTGGGGCCAGTGCGTCCGAAAATAGTTTCGTTTTGTAAACGACTGATTTTACTGATGCGTCGGACGATTTTGTGACGCGCTAGGGCTAGTGCGTCCGAAAATAGCTTCGTTTTGTAAACAACTGATTTTACTGATGCGCCGGACGATTTTGTGACGCGTTGGGGCCAGTGCGTCCAAAATGATGACTTTAGTTATTTCATCTCCAGACCTGTTATGGTCGGAGGTGCGATTTGCGGCGATCGGAAAAGGGTTCCGGCGGTCGGAAAAAGGTTTTCCGGCGAAGAGGTTCGGTTCTCTCTCTCTCTGAATCTTACAAATGAGGCTGTGGGAGGGGGTATTTATAGGTAAAGTCGTCCAATAGGAGGTCGACACGTATAGCGCGTCGAGAAAATGGGTCGGCGCGTCGATAAAGTCACCTGGCGTGTCTCAAAATGGCTGAGTTCGGAAGCTGATTTTTAGGACGCGCTAGCTACCAGTGCGTCTTGAAATTGGCTGAATTTTTGGATGCGCTGGACGTATTTCTGGACGAGCTGAGGGCAGTGCGTCCTGAAATTCATTTTCTAAAAATGATTGAATTTCATGATGCGCCGGGTGAATTTCTAGACGCGCTGGAGGCAGTGCGTCCTGAAATTCCCTCCAAAAAAAGCTGTCCGAATTTCTTGATGCGCTGGATGAATTTCTGGACGCGCTGGAGGCAGTGCGTCCTGAAATTCATTTTATACAAATGGTTGAATTTCACGATGCGCCGGCCGTGGATTTCCTTGATGTGCTAGATGTATTCGTGCTTCACAAAGTTAGGTTTTTCAAAACGAAGGGTTTGTGGGGTCTGCCTTGCGATGAATGTCAATGCACTGCTTCTATTTCTTCATAGTTGAGGTACCCTCCCTAAATTTGGAGGGTTTTGATCGTGATGACCAGTGGGGTCCACTACTGGCCCAATTTCCCGCTTTTGGTCAAGTCTGATGCGTGTTGCGATCTTTGGTACGATCCCCGATGCACTGGTCCTAAATCCAATTAAGTGATGATTTGGACGCTCGTAATCACTGTTTTGAAGACTTTCACTTTTGGGACCCCAACAGATGCCCCTCCGATGCGTTGGGATGGACGCGCGGCGGTCCATGGCGACGCATCGGATTTTCAGGGTCCCACTATAAATAGGGAAGTCCAGGTCATTTCGTCATTTCACTTCTCATTTTGACGACCAGAGCTCTCGGCCAGCGCGTTCCCTTTTTCTCCAGCGCATCGATTTAATATCGCCAGCGCGTCAAACAATTAGGTAGCACGTCGAGAAATTCGGACTCTGGCATTTTGTCGATGCGCTACCCATAGCGCGGATATTAATTGGACTTGATATTTTTGGAATTTCTGAACGCGCCATAGCACAGCGCGTACGTTAAGTGGTCGCACTAACCTCAGCGCGTTGGTTAACTTAAAATCCTCCCTTTTATTGACGCGCTAAGTGTAAGACCCGTACCCAGAATTGCCCTCCGTACGTTTAGTTTTTGGTACCGGTACGTCCCGGATGGACCAGATTAGAGAGCCTTGATCGCGACCCTGATTTAGTACCGCAACGACCTAAGACTTATACCCTTGCGACCGCGCGGGCGCCACGATTCCAACGCCGCGCGGCACGCCCCATTGCGATACCCGGTGTGAAAGATGCGTACCTTTGTGCAATCCGAAGTGGGCCGCGCAACGCGCGTGTGGCGTGGGCCCCACTTGCACAAATCCCAACAACATGTCAAATCAATCACCATCACCCTCACCATATCCCTATCATTACCCTAGCCTACACACACCAACTCCAACCCAATACCTCTCTCACCAAAGTCAACACCTCCCATGCCCTCTCCCATCATCATCATCATTATCTAGCCATCATCACAACCCATACCTCCCATGCTAGCCATTTCTAAGAAACCCCCCCCCCCCCCCCCCCCCCCCATTTTCCAAGCACCACTCGTCCATTTTCAAACCCAAGATTTGGGAGAAAGAGAGAGAGGAGAGAGAAAGAGAAGAGAGAGAAGTAGAGAGAATTGAGAGATTGAGTGAGTTTAGAGAGAGAATTAGAGGGAGATCAAGAGAGAGAAAGAGAGAGTTACAGAGATTAAAGGAGGAGATCAAGCTTGGAGGACCCCGATCATCGTTCGGACCGTCCGATCGGCAATCCAACCGTCCAACCATCATTGTGAGTGCAAACCTTCCCCCTTTTTATCGTTTACCCTTCATTTTTCTTTCCTTGGACCCACCTTGTGTTGGGTAATGAGAGGGATGGTCTGGATCGTCCATGAATGGGCCTCACATACATGTAGTAGTAATAATAATAATAATAATAAAGTAAGTAAAAAAAAAAAAGAAAGAGAGTAAAGGAGGTGGCCGCTGGACAGCCAGCGTCCAGAGGACGCTGCTGCCCAGCAGCGCTGGGCGCAGCTACTTTGGGTGTTGACCGTGGGTCCCCACTCGTGGGACCCACCTTGATGCATATATTTGATCAATGCCGTCCATCTGTTTCTCCAGCCCATTTTAATGCTGGGTACCAAAAATGAAGTAAATCCAGATCTCAGGTGGACCACACCACAAGAAACAGTGGAGGCAAGGATGCCCACTATCAAAACTTCTTGGGCCCACCGTGACATTTGTAGACTGTTCCACCTGCCCAATATTGGGCTTATTAGGTCCCCAACGATTTGGGGAACCTGATGGACGGATTGGATCTTCCCTAAGTGGGCCCCACCTGAAATAACTAAGTAAAAAAAGAAAAAAAAAAACAAGAACGTCCAGCGCTGGACGTTCACAGCGTCTGGGACGCTGGAACCGTCCAGCGTCAGGACGGCTGGGAGGGGTCCCCACTCGTGGGACCCACCTTGATGTTTGTGTTCCATCCACACCGTCTATCTGTTTTCCCATATCATTTTAGGGCTAAGGCCCAAATATGAAGCATATTCAATTCTTAAGTGGGCCGCACCACATGAAACAGTGGGGTGAATGATGTCCACTGTCGAAACTGCCTCGGCCCACACTGATGTTTGTAGACCCTGTAATATACCCAATATTGGGCTCATTGGACCCACCATGAGATGGCCCAGCTGATGAACGGAGTGGATCACCCTTATGTGGGCCCCACTCGACGATAACCATTGAAAAACAAAAAAAAAAGAAAGAAAGAAAGAAAGGAGGAGGGCTCTGACGTGCTGGAAGTACCCAGCGTCCGTGGATGCTGGGCTCGTGGGGGTGCCAGCAGTTGGGCCACCCTGTGGGTCCCACCGTGTTGTATGTGTCATATCCGCACCGTCCATCCATCTAGGAAGATCATTTTAGGGCACGACCACAAGAATGAGTCAGATCCAAGTCTCAAGGGGGCCCCACCACAGAAAACAGTAAGGACAGCAACCCTACCGTTGGAACCTTCCAATGGCCCCACCATGATGTTTATTTGAGATCCAACCTGTTCATAAGTTCACACATGCATGTAAGAAGGGAAAATAAAAATATCAGCTTGATCAAAGGCTTGTGGGCCCCACTTGAGGAGAGGATATATAAAAAAAAATGAAAGCTGGCCACTGGACAGACAGCGTCCAGGGGACGCTGCTGCCCAGCGGCGCAGCCCTCTGGGCATGGCAATGGGCCCCACTCGTTGGGCCCACCTATAATGTATGTGCCTTATCAATTCCGTCCATATGTTTTTTCCGGCTCATTTAGTGGCTGAGCCCAAAAGTTAAGCATATCCAAACCTCAAGTGGGCCATGCCACAGGAAATAGTGGGAATAATGATTTCCACCGTTGAGACCTTCCTAGGCCCTACAGTGGTGTGTATTTGTCATTCAACCTGATCGTAAGATCACATGTATATGGATGAAGGAGCAAATAAAAATATTAGTTTGATTCAAAATGCTTGGGGCCCATTTGGGTGCTACGCTCTATGGGTCCCACCACGATGTATCTGTTTTATGTATGCCGCCCATCTGTTTTTCCATATTATTTTAGGGCCGGGGGCCCTCATAATGAGGTAAATCCCAACCTCAGGTGGACCACATTGTAGGAAACAGTGGTCATTGATGCCCACCTTTGAAACCTTCCTTGGGGCCATTGTAATGTTTAATTTTCCATCCAACCAAAGGCCATGGGGCCCATCTTGGGCTCCCACCTTGATAGATGTGTTGTATACATTGTTGTCCACCTTGGCCGGGGCGTGGGGCCCAGTTTTGGGTGGGCCACACGTAGAAATAAGGGTGATTGAATGCCTACCATTGGAAACTTTACAGGACCCATATGTTTATTTTCCATTCTCCTTGTTCTTAAGTCACTTAACCATGGGTAGGGTTCCACACATGTGGTGTGCGGGCCCCACCATGGTGTTTGGTTGTCATCTCACTTGATTAGTGGGGAAAGCACAAATATCGGGTTGATCCCAAACTGTTGGGGCCCATTGATGTATGTGGCTTCCCCACTCCTTTGTGCGGTTATCCCCAACCACGGGTCCATCTTGTTATGCATGTGTTCTATCCACGTCAGCCATTGGCCTCCACGGTGCGATATGTATGTCGGCCATCCATAAGGACTGCCTAAATTGTTGTGCTTGATCCAAACCATCCAAATGAATGGACCCTAGCATGTTATGTATAGGATGGCCTTAGGACCACCTCAGTGTACGTGTTCGAATGACCGCGTTGTCCATCCCGTGGACCCACCTTGATGATTAGTTGTGTAAACCCTTATTGAAAGGTCATCCTTAGAGTTTGCTTGATCCAAGTCACAGGGCTACCTTCTTAAACTCACCCTGTTGAACCGTCTTGTCAATTCACCTTGTTAACTCACCATGTTGACCCGCCTTGTTAACCTGCCTTATTGACTCACCTTGTTGACTCACGATGTTGATTGATCTTGATAACTCAGCTTGTATACTCATATGACTCACCCCTTCTACCCTTATACCCAATTATTAAAGACCACCATATCGTGTATATCTCATCCACACCGTCCGTTTACCTTTAGGGCGAGTGTGGGGCTCATCCTCGACGTTCGTATGTCATCTAGGCCATCCATTATATGGAGCCTATCTTGTAGTATGAGGTTAGACCTGTCGTCCCTTTTTGGACCTCATTGTATTGACCATCTATCGCAGTTTACCCTACCATTTATAATCCTCTGTCATGACATGTCTATCTTGCAAACCCTTCTATGACATTCCTTTTACGGACCATTATTTTGTTTATTTCAACTGTACTACAGTATTATGGGTCTCGGCATGATTTTGAGTATTCCACTCTTGCCGCTCAAGTAGGTTCTACCTTTGATGTGTCGGTAGTGTTTTCAATCATTTCCTTTCCATTTGGGTTATCTGAATATTGAAGGTTAATCCACACCGTTCAGTTGTTGGAACGTCTGTGTTGTTGTATACCATCCATTTAGAGTCTTATCTCTTTATGTTTGCTTGTATTATAAGTGAATTATCTTTTTATGCTATTTTTGATATGTCTGTTGCCACACGTAGTGTTGTTAGAATACTCATATATGATCTTTATACTATATGCTTCGACGACCACCATGCATGTGTAATGAGTATGCATCCCGAATCACCATTGTTAGTTGGGGACCACTAGGGCATAAACGCATTCATAAAGCATTCGAGATGTAGTCGCGCAAATGTAATTCATGTGCTCTCTATCGCAAACCTCTCCAATAGGTATGGGACTATTCGAGGACAGGAATCTATCATCCTGACTTACACTATATGGTAGGAATAGCTTAGCATACCTTGTAGCCCTTGGTGCGAGATTCCCTGGCTAGCGACATCCCGCACTATGACTCGATCATCATATGTGTCCCCTCATCCTAATCATATCTCAAATAGGTTGGACTAGATTGATTTATTGCCATCGTGGTAGATGGACTACTTGTTGGCACTCATACTGTATACTTGACTCATGCATCATGAATGCTTGGCTCATCTGATTGTCTTGTATCAACCGGCCATATTGGTCGTGATTGTCGTGCAGTTCATTACCAGCTGACGGTGACATTGTGTTTGAGACCTTATAGTTTTATGATGCTCTTTGGAGACTTGCACGGGCATGTCCTCCCACGTTTGTATGCATGGTTGCATTTCGCACCGTCTGCTTGTGCCGCATATAGCATGGTTACTACGTTGCAACCACAGCTCCATCGTGGTTTGCAGGAACACCGGAAATATGTGATCTTTAAACAGGATGCCATAGATGTCCCTGGGTGAAAGTCCCTGAACCCGTTGGTACCAAGGTGGGTGCTCCATTTAAGGACCGGGTGGTTTAATCATACACCAGTATGCCGAATACCAAACGGCGGTGTTTTCCACTGCACGTGGTCAGTTTGGAAGGAGGTCTGACCTAACCTGCCGGAAGAGTGTTGGCAAAGGGGGTTAAGTTTGACCAGCTGTAAGTAGGTTCACTATTGCACCAGATAGGCTTTGGCATTCTACTGGTGAGTAGTGAGGTCTGTGAGACCCCGGTGATGTTCCGTTTCAGAGATGGTATTGGTATTACTGTATTGTGTTGGACGGTCCTAATGTGGGCGGGTGTGATGTGGGCGGGGCTGTAAGCCTGGGCGAGTTACCACACTGGGCGAGCTACCAGTTCCGAGTCCTGCATTGCTTACGTGATTGCGTTATGACTGTTCGTACCTGGACCACTGTACTTAGAGGTGATGATTTGCATACATGCATTGGATCATTATATGTGACATTAGGCCCTGTAGGCCATTGCATAGTATGAGTATATAGCCTTGGTAGGCTGGTTATCTGTATTGCATGCTTGCATAGCCGTTGTAGGCTGGTTATTCATATCATATGATCGTGTAGCCTAATTAGGCTAAGTCTTGGTTTAAAGTTCTCATCATGCCTTACTGCTTACTCTGATATTTATCATGCTTGTCATACGCATTGTGCACGCACACACGCACTCACAAAGCTTTGTTCGAAGCTTATGCATGTTTGTTACGCTGCAGGTTATACCAGAGTGTATCAGCAACGTCGAGTTGGAGTTGGGAGCGCAGTAGCAGGAGGTGCCGGATTGTGCACAGTTTTTATATTTACACATTGTGTATTTACCTTTCAGTACTGTATGTAAATGAAATGATTTAGTGGAAATATTGTGTTTGTCTTTGATGGTACTCATATGGTGATGCTTATGTTTCAAAAAAAAAAATTCAGACCCTAAAATCCTCCTTGTGGTATCCCAAGATCGGAACCTGGCATGTGGGGTTAGGATCCGAGATCGGGGTACTACGGAGGCTGCCACCTCTGAATTCGGGTTACAGCGAATGGACGTCGAGAACCGAATTTGGGGCGTGACACTAAGGCCAGCGCGCCCTCCCGTGCTCCGTTAAAACCCATTTCACGATGCGCTGAGTCCAGCGCGTTGCACTTTGCAATTTCTTCGATGCGCTGGCCCCAGCGCGTACTCGCGTGCCTGGGAAAAACCCTTTTCATGGACGCGCTTAGGTGTGGCGCTTATGAAAATTCAGACTTGGTGGAATTTTGCATTTTCTGGATGCTGCTGGTGCTGGTGCGTCAAGTTTTTCGGACTTGCGAAATCGCATGATTTTTTTTTGCGACGCGCTGGGCCCTGCGCGTGCGATTTCGGGACTTAGTGAAATTCATCGAATTTGTTACGTAAACCGGCTCCCGTACGTGTATTTCCAGACTTGTTAAGTTGGCCCGATCGTTGAGCGTGTTAAGGCCAACGGGCACTGATTTATGAGTTTGAGAAGTTGTCCAATTCTAGTGTCCTATTCTAGTGTGCTTATCATGGCTTAACGCGCTCACCTGCGGGTTCATTTGACCATTGCTCACGATATTTGAGACTGTTGTTCCGGGTGCGTGGAGCCTCACACACCCTCATATTAAACCTGATTTGCCTTTGAGTATCAACAGGGCATGTGAAGCCTCACGCACCCAGCCCATGGGCCTTGATGGAATCTGGGGTTTTTGCAAACGTTATACTGGCGATCTGCCGTGTCTCAAAAGGGTGTGAGCCCCTATACCTCTGCTTCGCATTCGCGCACGCGTGCCAGTTGTCCTAGGGAGGCGTAGGGTCTCACGCACTTGGGAGACTTCCTGGTTGCATCAGTCTAATGGGCAATTATGATGGCGAATTTAAATGATGTTTCGGACGTACCTTCGCATGCCTTTTCTTAGCCCTTCTTGTCTTTACGTGAGTGGCTTCATGTGCTTCTTCCTTCTTTTCTTTTGTCGGACTGCCTCATTGGTTCATCCGTCTTGTTTTTTAGCAGACAATGGCCATAACTCGCGCTTCTCTACGCGCGGCCCGGGATTGTATGAGGCGGCTCCTAAATGCTCTAGACCACCCCGAGGCTTGGTCATCTCTTGCCGGTCAATGCGACGAGGTGGCCGAAGCCTTGACCCATCTCGGCGCGGACTCCCGCCCCATTCTTCGAGCTATCCAGAATGTTTCGGCGATGGCCTCCATCTCCGACGAGCGTAAGGAGGCGATCTCTGGCTTCATCGGCGATTCTTCCCTCCTGGAAGAATTGGCGGTCCTGGAGGCGGCGGAGCCTTCTCTGGCTGCTTCTTTCCTATCTCTGTCGAAGCGACTGAGCTTTCTGAAGGAGGAGAAGAGGGAGAGCAGGCGATTTCTAGCTTAGCTTGTCCCTTTGGCGGAGGCCGAATATACGGATTGCAGCGCTGGCATCTGGAGAATGGTCAGAGAGGCTATACGGGAACATGACGACCTGGCGATCGACGTGTCTATAATAAGGAACTACGCCAACGCTGAGCACCTGAATTTCGATCTTGTGCAACAATGTATTTCCATCCTAGTGGACTTGATCTTCAAGGAAGGCCAGGTCCAGGCGAAAGTCGATGAGCTGAGGGCTCGGGTTCTCCCGCTGACGCAGGACTGAGATCCTTGCCTTTTGGCTTTGGGGAGGGGTCCCCGCAATTTTGAGTCGTCTCACATTGACTGTTGATTTTTAATCATTTCAAACAATTGACATTTAACGATTTGGACTTTGGAATAGCCCTCGTGGTTTGATGAATGCTAATTATACTTTTCCGCTTTACTTCTGTCTTTCCTCGCTTGTGTGTTTGTGATGATGATGTTGTGGATGTTGTCGTTTCATTTCTGTTTCCATTGGTTTCGAGTGTGTTCCGCAGTGGCCTGGATTGGTGCTTGTACTTTGTTCACTTGCTACTTCGTATGCTTTTGGATTTTGTAAATGTTTGATTGGTTTTATGAGGATATTTCCCTTTGCTCTGTACTTAAGCCCTTTTCACGCCGTTGCAGATTATAATGGCCAGCAATCCTTCACAAGCCAGTCCTTCGGGTCCGCCTCAAACTCCATTAAAGCGTAAGCGTGCTGCCGCCAAGCAGGCTTCCAGGCCGTCAGCTGAAAATCTGCAGTGATTCCTCCCGCCGGAGACATTCAACTTTTATGAACACATTTTGACTCTTCCGAAGAATGTTCAACGGAAGATACTCTGCGACAAGGCCCTACCGACCCCTCCTGACGAGGGTACTCAAGAAGAATGTGATGCGTGGTATGCTCCCTTGCAAGGTTTCCGGACTGACGAGGTTGTTGGGTCTGAAGAGGGTGAAGCGAGCCCAGCTGTGCCTACTCAGTCTGCTAAGCGAGGTCGCCCAAAGACGATTGGAAAAAGCGCCAAGCAGGTCTACATGGAGAATCAGGCTAAGTCGAAGTCTGATAGAATGAGGGTTGTCTGGTCCTCCGCAAAGCTGGCGGTGTCATCCCTTGTGATCCGCAACCCTTACACAAAGCAATTCATCCGATTTCCCAAGAGTTTCCAGAGATATCGCTCTCTACCGAGCATCGAGCCATCTGACGTGTGTCGCGCAAATTCATTTTACAGTGTCGACTCCTGGACGTCTGTTCCTGAGACATTCGTCAACTGTGCTATATCCAAGAATGGTACACTGCAGTCTATCCTTGGGGAAAAGGACATGATATTCTTGGAGCCAAACCACGACCCTCACCTGCCATTTCCAACACATTACTACGAGACCTTGCGCCAAAGGTTTCGCCCTCTGTCTGATGCGAAAATTTGGCCGACCGGGGGTTTCAGGACCCGAGGACACCTGAGCCCTCACCTTGGCTATGAAGCTTGGGCCAGCCGAATAATTGAGCAACATGAAGAGACTTTGAAGCAAGTGGGTCTCCAACGGGCTATTCAGGCGACGTCGAGCTACTTTCATCGAGAACCATGCGTCTATAAGGGGTTCCTGAATCACTGGAGCTCTATTACAAACTCCTTCCACCTGTCGTATGGGGAAATGAGCATATCGCTCTGGGACCTGTACCGGATAGCCGGTCTTCCCATTCGCGGCAGAATTTATGATGAATGGACGCCCAGTGACGAGGAGCTATCCAAGAAGAAAAAGGGCGTTGATGAAGGTTTCTACTCTGAAGCCTGCTATGAATTGTTCGCGGAGCTGCCGCAATTCCTAGGTTCCAGGGACAAAGTGCCTTTCGAGGACTGGCTGATTTACTTCAGTCACAGTCTGAAGTGAGCTTCTTTACTTGACTTGCACTCTTCGTGTCCTGCTCCATTCTTTTCTTCCACTGATGGTTTTCTTCCTTTCTCAGCTTAAATTACAGACCGTATGATGAAGGTCGCAGGGACAAGTTGATTCTGGAGGCCAAGATGAAGAAGAAGTTCCCGCAGCCGAACAAGCTCTCTCCCACCTGCGAACTTGCTGGGTTCTTAGCCTACTGGCTGTGCTGTGTGGCCCTCCCGAGCTCTAAGCAGGCGGATAGTGTGAGGGTCTCCTGCTTCGCCGTGGCAGGGAGTTTGGCTAACGGCCATCGTTATGCATTGGCCCCGGTGGTATTGTGCTCCATATATCGGGCCTTTGGCGGCGTCATCAGCAATAAGGGCTCGGCTTCCTTTGGACTAAATTCTTCTTATTGCGGGTGGCATTTCTTTTCGGGATGGCTCGGGGTGTACTTCCCATGGGTCTATGGTATAGAACTCAAAGACTTCATCCGGAGGGGGTCGGTTCCGTTACATGCCTTTCAGAAGCGGAAGATGATCAGCGGAAACCTGGCGACTATCGAGGCAAAGATAGCTCGTCACGATGACGTCGACTTCTTCCTCTTCTCCGGGACTAATAGTGAAGATCCTGAATTACTCAATGATGATGAGAGCCTTGGCTCCTATGGGCGTTGCTTTCTGATATCTATCCGTCCGGGCTCACTGCCTTTGAGAGAAGGTGCTGAGTTTTGGAGAGAGCCATACTACCTGAACTGATTTGCCAGGCAATTTGGTTATGACCAAGGGGTACCAGAGACACTCGAACCAGTGACGAGAGAGCAGCGGGCATGCGGCACAGGACCGATCCATTGGAAATGGATATGGCGACAACTCCTGCTGACCAGATCGGGTTGTTCTTTCATTGTCCCAGGCACAGAGTATATCCCTGGCGCCACATATGGATGGATGCGGTGATGGGATCACCAATATTCCTTGATCCGAAACAATCGACACGTAACCGATCCTGTCTTTGTCTCTCCTCCGATTGTCAATCCTACTCCCGCCAACGGCTTGGGTTATGTGGCAGAGCCGCTCCGTCAACTGGCTACTCCGGGCGTGCAGAAGTTAATGACCTCTCTGAATGTTATAATAGATCATGAGAAACCCGAGCACACGCTTGAAGGGTGGGTCGCCTACGGGCAGAGGGTCACACTACAAGGGAATCCGGGTTCCCCGCTCGTTGGTCCCATGGCAGAGGGACAGAGGGAGCGTTATGATGCCGGCGATGATAATGATGACGAGGCCGACGTGACGGGTGATGCCGGTGGAGAGGAGGATGCCGGTGATGACGACGGAGGGGACGATAATGATGATGACGCTGGTGATGGCAATGATGGAGGAGGTGATATTGGTGAGGGGGTCACCAGAGAGGGTTGAGAGGATGATGGCGAGGATGTTGTTGCGGCAGCAGGTACTCGACCGTCCGGTGGTCAGGGAGGTCGCGGTCAGAGTCTAGTGAGTCGGACGAGCCTGTCCAGACGTTCTGTTCCCGGGGATAGTGATTCTGAACTGTCTCCTGAATGTTCTGGTCCTCGAGTGAAGACCGCTCATCGCGTCCCCGTCACTGACGGAGGAAAGAAGATAAAGGACTTACTGAAGCTGTACAGGGCTGAGAAGGCACGGAGCCGACTCCCCCAGGCTGCCGGCAATGTCCCGACTGATGATGCGAGCGGACCAAGGGAAGAAGGAGAGATGAGCTCGCAGGCGGGCCTCAGCGGAGATCGTCCTATGGAAGAAGGAGAAGGTAATGAGCCAATATACGAGAGATCTGTTCCCGAGGCAGACATAGAACCCGTCCCCATGGACATCGATGGTGAGCCGCGAGCTGAAGATCCCCCTCTTGCCGACCCTGTCAATACCGAGGCTGCAGTGAACCCTAGCCCCACTCCTGAGGCAAGACCTGTTGTTGCTACGGAAGAGGCATCATCACTCCCTTCTCGAGGAACCATGCCTGTAGATGCCGCTAGCGCACCAGAGCCTATTGCCGAAGTGCCCCTGACCACTGAACCAGTTCAAGCTACCTCTGCCCCTGAGATCGTTGTTCTTCCTTCCCCTGAATTGCCTGAGCCTGCAGCGGAAGTCGCAGCTGGATGTGCCCCTAGCTCGTCGATATCTGTTGCCTCAACTAGTGCACCGGGTGATGAAATCCCTGCTGGTATACTACTTTCCTTTATCGCTTTGCTTGCTTCTCTTCTTTCTCCAGTGGTGCTAATGTTTGCCGTTTCTTTTACCAGCCACTGCCCCTGCCAGCGTCCTGGTTCCTGTAGTCTTGCCTGAGGCATTCCTTTCATCTCTTCGAGGCCTGTCGAGGACCAAGGTGAATCTTCTCAAGAGCTTACTGTCCGACATCATCGATTCGTTGAAGAATGGAGATGAATGGTCTATCTTAGACGAGGCACTGCAGGCGTTGGAGCTTAACGCCACGTGGCTCGGTGTTGACATCTCTTCGATAGTCAGCCGCATATCCCAGTTCAAAGATGGAATGGCTCGAGTGAACGAGGCGAGGCACCTCAAGGTTGACCCTTCTGTCGAAGAAAAACGTGGTCACTTGCGGTCCCTTCTTCCGGAACTTGAGTTACACGAGGCGGATGTGGCCGCAGTATGGAGGGATTGGCAGGCTGTTGACGCTAAATGCCAAGAAGCTACCGAACGTCTCATGGAGATTGAAAATGAAATGGCCCGATTACGAGCTGAACATTCTGTCATCCATCTCAAACTTTCGAAGTTCGGTAGTTAGAAGGCACACCTGCAGTCTTCTATCGACCAGCGCGAGGCGAAGTGTAACGCCGTGAGGGCACAAGTTACGGAGCTGAAGCGGTCTCTCCAAGACACTACTGACCCCGCCCAAGTTTTAGCCGCAGTTGAGGCGAGACAGAAGGCGATCGCAGAATCTGCGGTCAACTTGTTAGAACAATGCTTGAAGACTCTAGATAGTTGAACTGTAATAATCTTCACTTGTAATTTGAAACACGTCGGAATATGTTGTAGCGAATGTTGTAACGATATGTATGCTATTGCAGTCTCGCATTTATATTGTGCCTTTAGCCTGCTTGTTGTTTCATTTGAATTTGAATGCAACTAGATTGGGCCTTTCGAAAAGGAACGTCCCTCTGTTAGGACTTAAACCCATGCTTATGGGAACAAAGACTTAACCAGGTCTTGGTTCAGGGCTTATCCCGATTCTGGGTGTCCTTGGAAAGAATAGGGTGCCATGCTCGACGTGTCTGGAGTCTTATTGGCTTCTCCGATACCCGTGTAAGCACAAAATAGACGATTAGTATCTTAGTTTTGTGTGGTATCCTTTCTTTTGGTATATACTTTTTTACACTTTTCCCTCTACTGGGGTGTTTACAACTTGCAACGACAAGCCTTTGTTAAGTGTAATATCTTTTCAAGAACCGACCATTCACTAGCGAACTGATGCCCTGCCCTTTGCAATCTATCACTCGATAGGCTCCGTTGGAATATACTTCATCGATAATGCAGACGGGATCCCATTTTGGATCGAATTTACTTTTCAGCCCTTGGGTCGGTGCCGGACGCTTCATCATTAGCACGAGATCGCCCTTCTTAAATGATCTACCCCTGACACGCTTATCGTATGCGGCGGAAATTTGCTTTTGATACATTTCGAGCCTTTGTTGGGCAGCGAGCCTCTTTTCATCTAAGTTATCGAGTTCGATCATCCGGCTCTTGGCGTTATGCTCGGTTGTCAGAGAGTGTCAGAGAGCGACCCGTAGTGACTCAACTTGTATTTCCATCGGGATCACAGCTTCTGTACCGTACACCAGTGAGTAGGGCGTAGCCCGGGTGGCCGTGCGATGCGTAGTTCGGTAAGCCCACAATGCTTCGGGCAACCGTCTGTCCCAGTCCTTATTTTCTGCCACTGTCTTTTTCAGAATTTTCACAATAGTCTTGTTGAATGCTTCGGCCAGTCCATTCGTAGGAGGATAATAGGGCGATGAGTAGCAATGCTTGATCTTGAATTTTCGCACAGTTTATCAATAGCAGCATTCTTGAAGGGTGTCCCGTTGTCCGTGGTGATTCTCTCGGGGATACCATGTCGGTATAATATGGCGTGACGGATGAAACTTTCGACATGTTTGGCTTTCACGTTTCTCAGGGCGACTGCTTCGGCCCACTTGGAGAAATAGTCGGTTGCTACGAGGATGTACTGATGTCCCTGGGAGGATGGTGGACTAATCGGCCCGATCACGTCCATGCCCCAGGTTGCAAAAGGCCAGGACATTACCGACTGATGCAATTCTTCCGGTGGTGAATGGATGATATCGGCATGAACTTGACACTGGTGACACTTCTTTACGTATTCTATCGCGTCTTTTGCCATAGCAGGCCAGTAGTAACCCATGTGTCGCACGCGATAATGTAAATTCTTCCCTCCCTGGTGAGCACCGTATTCTCCTCCGTGAGCTTCTTTCAAGGTATCACGTGCTTCTTCTTGGTTTAGACATCGCAGCAGCACTCCCTCGTACGATCGTTTGTAAAGCACATCATTTTGGAGTACGAATGAATTGGCGCGTCTTTTGATTTGTGTGCGTATTTTGGGCTCCTCTGGCAGAAATCCGTACTTTAGATAATTAATGAATGATTTCCTCCAGTCATCTTTCTCTGTGATTTCAAAGCAGCAGACAGGATTGACACTCAATTCTCTACTACGCAACGCGGTCGTCGGCAGGATTCTTCTTTCGTCAATTGTCACCCGAAGCGGGTTTGCCCCAGGGTTAGCCAGAGCAGCGGCTAAACTGGCGAGCGCATCTGCTTGCACATTCTCCTGCCTCGGTATATGCCAGATACTGCTGTTCCGAAACTGCTCGAACATGGACTGCGCTTGGTGGCAATAGGGCGATAACTCGGGTTTGCGGGCTTCGTACTCTGTCGTCAGTTGACCAATGACAAGCCTAGAGTCACCGTAGATACGTATTTCCTTGATCTGCATTTCTAGGGCCAACTGTAACCCGATGATAAGAGCCTGGTACTCTGCTTCGTTGTTGGTGCATGCCGGGACTAATGTGAATGAATGGGGTAACAAGTCCCCTTGCGGACTGATGAATATAACTCCTGCCCCTGACCCTACTGCTCTGGCTGCGCCGTCGAAATACATCTCCCAATGGCGTGCTTCATTAATCGTCATAACCTGATCGTCTGGGAGGTCATATTCTATTTCTTCACCGCTCGGCACTGGATGCGCGGCAAGGAAGTCCGCAATTGCTTGCCCTTTGACAGCCCGAGCCGGTATGTATGTCAAGTCGAATTCCGACAAGAGCAGGGCCCACTTGGCCAGCCGCCTAGACAACATGGGTCTGTTCATGAGAACTTGAGGGGATCCGCTTTGGATATCAACGTTATCTGGTGAGAAAGGCAGTAATGTCTAAGCTTTTTGACAGCAAAGATCAATGCCAAACAGATTTTTTGAATCGCTGAGTAGTTAAAGTCAGCTCCCACTAGCGTGCGGCTAAGGTAATAGAGTGCGCTTTCCTTTCCTTCTTCGTTCTTCTGGGCTAAGAGGGCTCCCAGTGAGTTTTCGCCGACGGCAATGTAGAGGATTAATGGCTCCCCTTTGATCGGTGCTGCGAGGTCTGGAGATTTTTCGAGTAAGTCCTTCAGAGAGTCGAACGCTTTCTGGCAAGCGTCATCCCACTCAAACTGTACTCCTTTCTTGTTGAGGTGCGAGAATGGTTGACAACGACCGAATAAGTTCGAGATGAACCTTCTCAGGTACGTGACCCGGCCTTGGAAGCTTTTCAGCTCTTTGAGACTCTTTGGAGGTGGCATTTCCCTGATCACCTTAATCTTCGTTGGGTCGATTTCTATGCCTCGGTGTCTAATAACAAATCCTAAAATTGCCAGAGGAAACCCCGAATGCGCACTTCAATGGATTCATACGAAGGCTTTTCTTTCTCAGTCTTTGGAACACTTGCCGTAGATGCTCTCTATGCTGTTCATGCCCGGCCGACCTCACTACCAGATCGTCTACATAGCATTCGACATGCTTATGCATCATGTCCTGGAAGATCACTTGCATCGCGCGTTGATACGTTGCCCCTACGTTCTTCAACCAAACGGCATCACGCGGTAACAGTATATGCCCAACGTTGTATGGAATGCTGTCGATTTCTCATCCTCTGGGGCCATACGAATCTGGTTATACCCCGAGTAACCGTCCATAAAGGACGTCACAGCGTACCCTGTCGTGCTGTCGATCAGTAGTTCTGGGATAGGCAGTGGGAAATCATCCTTAGGGCATGCTTCATTGAGGTTTCGAAAGTCTACGCAGATTCAGATTTGACCACTCTTTTTCTTGGCCGGCACAATATTGGATATCCATTGTAGGTATTTGACCTCTCGGATGAACCTGGCTTGGATTAACTTTTCGACCTCCTCTTCGATTTTGGGCACTATGTCTGGGTGGAATCGTCGTTGAGGCTGTTTGACCGCTTTCTTCCCTTTCAAGATGCCCAACTTGTGCATCGCAATTGTTGGACTGAGCCCTGGCATTTCTGAGTATGTCCAAGCGAACACGTCCCTGTTTTCTTTCAACAGTTGGATGTATTTCTCTTTCTCCTCTTCTGGGATATTTTTACTCAGGTATGTATTTCTGGGATCTTCTGGGGTTCCCAGGTTTATTTCTTCAAGCTCATCTATCGTGGGCTGTCCCCCGTCTTCTATCTGTGCAGGTGCGGAACTGGGTTGAAGGACGTCGACTACCTCTTGTGGCTGTTCCTCTTTCGTGGGACTGATTGTTACCATGTTGACATGTCTAATCTTCATCTTTGCCCCTAACCCTCCTCTTCCTTGGTAAGCTTCGGTGTTTTCTTCGAACGGTGCTAACATTCTACCATTCGAGGTCGATTCTGAGTAACAGAAACCCATATTCTTCATGATGTTACGGCTAACCTCACTGTACCTTTCTTCTATTGGTTGAGGTAAACGGAGTGATTTTTCGGCCTCGTCCCTAGACTGCGCAGATTCACTTGACACTGAATAGAATTTGATTTCTTTCTTTGTATTGGCATTTGGTGGTACCACAAACTGGCTAGGAGCTCTTGGGAAAGTCTAACTCTTCCTATTTTCGGTACTGGCATATTGAAGCTAGATTTGAGCACACTCATGTGCTGATTCGATATCATCTCTAAGACGGATTGCCCGGGCTGTCGCAAGTGCTTCGGAATTATGTAAAATTTCTTGGTGGTCCTTTGAGGTTCTTCAGCCGGCTGACTTGCGGCTTCTTTCTGAGTAATGAACTGAGGTTTGCCTCTCTGTTCGAACTTGCTGACTTTCGATTTTGCCCCTTGCCCTTTCTGCGTTACGTCGGGCTTCTTTGTGACCTCTCTTTCGTCGACCAGGTCATAGTACCGGGCATTGGCTAAGAATGATTCTGCAATTGTATACGGCTTTGGGTCTACTCCCACTCTGTACTGAACTCCCTCTCTGTTGTATTTGAAGCATTGATGATAGGTTGAGAGAACGACGCGATTCTGATGGAGCCACGGCCTCCCTATTAGAAGATTATACGTTGTTACTGCGTCGATTACTTGACATGTTACTTTCGTCTTCAGCTTTTCAATTTCTAGCATCACAGTGATTGACCCTAGAGTGCGCTGGCTGTCTTGATTGAACTCTTGAATAACCATGGTGCCGGGTCGCAGGGCTGATGGTTAATAACCCAACCTCTGTAGTGTCTTCAACGACATGATGTTTACTGCGGACCCATCGTCAAGCATGCATCGCTTAATTTCCGTATCTCTAATTGTTCCTGTGACCATCAGCGGACGGTTGTGGTCTTTGGCTTCAATCGTGCGGTCTTCTTCGGAGAATGTGATTACAGAGGGGTGATCTATCTGCATTGCTTGCTGAATTGGTGCGTTTCCTTCCCAAAACTTATCTGGGTCGTTCATTTCTGCTTCGATTTCTGTCATCATCACTTCTCTGGCTTCACTGTCTAGCAGCTCGTTGATCAACATTTCCCTATACACCTTTGAGAGACACAAGGCGTCGTATATGCTCAGGCGAGCAGGACCCTTCGCAGGTGTGACACGACATCATATACTACTGGTGCTGCTCCTTGCCTTGGCACCGATTGACTGGACGTGGCCTCAACGACTTTCTCTTTCAACTTCTGCCCCTGGGGCTTTGTTGAGGGTATATCCGGGTTTCCGTCTTCTTGCATCGGGTCACTTGGTTCTGGCCGAATGCGTTCCGGCATTTGCCTTCCGGATCAGAGGATGACGGCATTGACTTCTTCTTTACCTGCCCGCAATGTCTCTTCCGTTGATGGCTGTTCCGTAAATGATACCATCGCGCAATGTACCCGTGCCTCTACAAGTCGGCTCTTCTCTTGGCTATCCTTCTTTCTTGTCCCTTTCTTCTTGCAGTCGAGGAGTCTTCTTCGATTCTCGAGCCTTTTTCGGCTGCTAACCAAACTCTAGGGTTCTTCAGGCTCGGGGAACGGGATGCGCAATTGGGTGCTTTCGTCTGAGGGGAAGGCTGAAACTACCCCCGCTGTTTCCTTCGTTGTTATTTCTGGTGCCTTCATACTGATCACCCCTTGATTGATCAACCCCTGTATTCTTCCTTTTAGACTAAAACAGTCTTCTGTCTTATGGCTCAGACACCGATGGTATTTGCAATACTGGAGATCGTCTACCTTCCCAACCTCGTGGGGCCGAATCGGTTCTGGTAAGCGGATTACCTTTTCTTCCACTAATTGTTCCATGATGGGGATTAGATCGGCCATGTCGAAGGTGTACGGGCCGTTGGCTCTTTCTCTCTCGGCTATTGTTATTCTCTGAGAAACATAAGGCCTCTTG
The DNA here is from genome assembly GCA_003013855.2 of Liriodendron chinense. Classification (NCBI taxonomy): domain Eukaryota; kingdom Viridiplantae; phylum Streptophyta; class Magnoliopsida; order Magnoliales; family Magnoliaceae; genus Liriodendron; species Liriodendron chinense. Next base: position 2,489,745 of record ML058385.1, read on the forward strand.
CCTCTGTCTTGGGTAGGCGTTGCTTTCGTGTCTGTCTTGGGATCCACGGCGGGCCGCTTCCGATCTATCATACTTTTACCTTTGTTTATATTGTGCGTTTCGGCAATCCTTACTCCTTCTCTTTTCTGCCTTTCAGGCCTGAGGTTCACTCGTGCTGCGGCTTCTTCTACCAGGTGTGCTTTGGTGGCCAGTTCTCGGAAAGAGTGAAAACTATTCCTTGACAACCCGTATGATATCATTGGGTCCAGGGCTCGCATACACATCTTTATCTGTTCTTTTTCACTGGGCAACTCTTGGCATTGAGCGGCTATTGTCCCCCATCGGTCCATGAATCTCTCCACGGGTTCGCCCTGTCTTTGTCTGATCAAGGCCAGATCTATTACTGATGTTTCTCTTTCTATAGAGAAGAATTTCGAGATAAAACTGTCTCGCATCTGCTCCCACGACTTCACTGATCCGGCTGGTAGCGACATGTACCATTGAAAAGCTTTCCCTGTTAGCGTTGACCCGAATAACCACATACAGTACTGTGGGACGGTCGACTAATTTCCCAATGTTGTGAGGAAGCGAGTGATATGTTCCTCTGGTGACCCCCTACCGTCAAAATTTTCAAAATTCGGGCATCTGAAGTTGACCGGAAATGGTATTTCTTCTATCTCCAGCGGGTATGGGACCTGATATTTATACCCAGTTCCTCTTTCCTTCTCCTTTTCTTGTCGCATGAGACTCATAATTGTTTGCGACAGTTCTTCTCTCGTCATTTGCTCAGTCGGGACTGCTATTCGTTCCACTGGAACTCTCCTGGCTTGGGTAAGTGGCTCGGCACTAGCTGGCCCTTCTGCTGCCCCTTGAGATTCTTCGGCTAATGGGCACGTAGGTGGCACCAGAGTTCGAGTAGCGTTCTGAGCTATTAAAGTGGTCAATGCTTCCTGAATTACCCTCCTTCGTTCATTCGTTTCCCGATTAGCCTGAACTAATCTGTCGATCTGATCTTGGACTGTAGGCAATTCGTCCGCTTCATACGATCCCTCTTCTGTTTCTGCTACTTGGACCATTGCGATCAGCACCGGCCGGGCCTTCTGAACCTGCCCCTGTCCTGGCTTGAGAATTGTCATGGGCTTGGAGCTCTTTGCAATCGTGGTCCCGGTCGACTTACGTGTGACACGGGTGGTCTTGGACAATGGTGGAAACTGTTCGACCGTCATCGCAGGCACTGGAGACCTGGTTGATGCAACCTGACTACTGATGGGGATCTTATGCCCTTGTTTTAGCTGTCATTGTCTCTTGGTCGCAGGGCGAGGTCTTACAACATTCACCTTCTTATATGCTGCTAAGTTGGCTGCTTTCTTCTGTTCTTTCTTCTGTCGGCGCGTTTCGACAAACTGCCATCCTGAATTAGAAGCAGTTGTCGTGGTTGGGATGAAGCGAGGGAAGCTGAAGCCTCCAGTGGCAAGGAAGGTGCACAAACTGTTCATTGAGCATGCCATTTCTTCTGTCTGTCCTAGTATCTTGCTAATTCTGTTACGTCATAAAAATCGTTAGAACAGTTCACAAGTGCGGTCGGGAGTATGAGCCCATCGATCGCAGTGCATAAACCGACAAAGATAAGCAAGACGGAGACAAATACGTGTAGTCGTGGAATTTGTGGGTTCGAAAACCTTTTAAATGTCTATTGCCTTAAAGATGAAGGGAAGAACGTTCCCGTTGAGAGTCGCCAGTTTGACACCCGAGGGGCGCCGAAACATTACGCCTCGCGGTAACTTTCTTATGCGTAGATTCGTGTTTGTAAGTAATTGTTCTTAGAGTGTTCCCATATTCAGATATAACCAGAGATTCTTGTATAGTTCGATCCCCAGCAGAGTCGCCAGTTTGTTAGAACTAGAAAATGAACCGCGGGGAACATCTTCCAAGATGTTGTGTTTCGTTGCTCTGGGGTTCTGAATAATAGAAACATTCATAGACAATCACAGGCATTCACAAAGGTACACAAGAGAAGAGATATCGCAAGGCGAATTTTATTCCGGAGATTCTGAGATCTTGTACATTCCAGGCCGTGATCTGGCACAAGCCCTTAATTACATCGAATGATCGATGACCCTTGATTAAAAGGCAAAAGACTAGTCAGTGGGGACTATGGTCTCAGAGCTCATGGTCGTGGAGACCTGGCGTTTGTGTGGTCACGGCGACCTGTATTTGTATGGTCATGGAGACCTGTATTTGTATGGTCACGGAGACCTGTATTTGTTGTGCTTTGTTATGGACTGATCCATCTTCGTATGAGTCAGATGTCTATGTCCCATGTTTTGACCGGAGATCCGGGCTGAGACAATCAGGGTTTATGGCTGAGATGGACGACTCTGGGCCCGCGCCTGTCAATGTAGGGACAGGTGACCTCGGGAAGTCCATTCTACAGTTGTGTGTACCTGCGCAGCTCAACTAGCGGATGCCGTTTGGATGGGTAGGGCATCGACTGTTCTTGAAGTGTCAGTCCTTAACAAATCGTGTGTGATAGTTTAGAACTCTCCTGGCATGGTTTATCATGTTAACCATAGTCCCCTTTGGTTAGTCTTGGGCCTAAATTCGGGTCATATTGTGATAGTACATGTAATGATGATGCATCAGTATGGTCCTGGGCGCTGGCGGATTCTTTTTGAGAAGTTATTTCGTTAAACTCGTCGGATCGGATCGGACTCCGAAGGCTTGCGTTCTGCTCATTGGGTGGCTCGGATGAGTTATTTGACTGCTCCGTTGCGTCCGAAACGCTCGAAATACCCAAAATAGGCCCAAACGGGGCGCAAAAACGTCGTAAAATGAGTTTTTAAAGGTGCTGGAATGAACGCTCAAAGTGCTGATTTTTACGATTCGCTGGCCTGATTTTGCTGATGCGCTGGGGCTAGCCGTCCAAAAATAGCTTGGTTTTGTAAACAACTGATTTTACTGATGCGCTGGGCGATTTTGTGACGCACTGGGGCCAGTGCGTCCGAAAATAGCTTCGTTTTGTAAACAACTGATTTTACTGATGCGCTGGGCGATTTTGTGACGCGCTGGGGCCAGTGCGTCTGAAAATAGCTTCGTTTTATAAACAACTGATTTTACTGATGCGCTGGGCGATTTTGTGACGCACTGGGGCCAGTGCGTCCGAAAATAGCTTCGTTTTGTAAACGACTGATTTTACTGATGCGCCGGACGATTTTGTGACGCGCTCGGGCCAGTGCGTCCGAAAATAGCTTCATTTTGTAAATAACTGATTTTACTGATGCGCCGGACGATTTTGTGACGCGTTGGGGCCAGTGCGTCCAAAATGATGACTTTAGTTATTTCATCTCCAGACCTGTTATGGTCGGAGGTGCGATTTTCGGCGAGGGGTTCTGGCGATTGAAAAAGGGTTCCGGCGGTCGGAAAAAGGTTTTCCGGCGAAGAGGTTCGGCTCTCTCTCTCTCTCTGAATCTTACAAATGAGGCGGTGGGAGGGGGTATTTATAGGTAAAGTCGTCCAATAGGAGGTCGACACGTGTAGCGCGTCGAGAAAATGGGTCGGCGCGTCGATAAAGTCACCCGGCGCGTCTCAAAATGGCTGAGTTCGGAAGCTGATTTTCAGGACGTGCTAGTTGCTAGTGCGTCTTGAAATTGGCTGAATTTTTGGATGCGCTGGACGTATTTCTGGACGAGCTGAGGGCAGTGCGTCCTGAAATTCATTTTCTGAAAATGATTGAATTTCATGATGCGCCGGGTGAATTTCTAGACGCGCTGGAGGCAGTGCGTCCTGAAATTCACTCCATAAAAAGCTGTCCAAATTTCTTGATGCGCTGGACGAATTTCTGGACGCGCTGGAGGCAGTGCGTCCTGAAATTCATTTTATACAAATGGTTGAATTTCACGATGCGCCGGCCGTGGATTTCCTTGATGCGCTGGACGTATTCGTGCTTCACAAAGTTGGGTTTTTCAAAACGGAGGGTTTGTGGGGTCCGCCTTGCGATGAATGTCAATGCACTGCTTCTATTTCTTCATAGTTGAGGTACCCTTCCTAAATTTAGAGGGTTTTGATCATGATGACCGGTGGGGTCCACTACTGGCCCAATTTCCCTATTTTGGTCAAGTCTGATGCGTGTTGCGATCTTTGGTACGATCCTCGATGCACTGGTTCTAAATCCAATTAAGTGATGATTTGGACGCTCGTAATCACTGTTTTGAAGACTTTCACTTTTGGGACCCCAACAAAATGCTACCCAAGAGAATCTTGTGTAGTCATCAACTACCACCAAGAAATACATTTTCCCTCCTCTACTCTCCATACGAGTTAGTCCAACTAAATCCATGTGGAGAAGTTCGAGGGGTTTAGATGTGGCTAGAGAGTTCACTTTCTTGTGACAACTTCTGATTTGTTTGCCTACTTGGTGTTGGGGTATAAAAAAATGCAAAGGAAAAGGAAGAAACAAGGTTCAGAAGAAAAGGAGTAGAAACGAGGAGGTTTGAAGAAGAAAGTGAGGAGGTTCAGAAGAAAATGAACAAAAATGAGGAGGTTTGAAGAAGAAAGAGAGGAGGTTTCTGAAAAGATAGGCCCTTTACGCGACCCGCGTAAAGCTTTACGCAGGCCGCGTAAAGGTGTTGCCAGATTAGCATTTCTTTACGCCAGATCGGACCCAAAGTCTATAAATATCCCCCAAGGGTCCTCATTTAGGACTTGCTTCTGAAGTTTTCGAGTTTTAGAGCTCCTTCTGAAGACCACAGAGGTACAGAGAGAGCCTTGTGCATCTCCTTCTTCTTAGGTTGAATGCACAAAGTGCAGACCCTGAGAATCGATGAAGAATGATGAGGAAACTCTGTTAAAATGAAGAAATGGAGATTAAAGTGAAGTAGCTGGGAAGGAGCTTTACGCGACCCATGGAAAGTCAGTTTGAAGACTATTTCAGCATTTTTTTCTGTCCTTTTGTTAAATATGTCCGGGGTGTTGTTAGGGTACAAAAACTACACGCATGACCATGCGCAGGAGAAGAAATGAAGGCACGAAAAATGAGGCAAAATGGAGTTTAGTGCAAGCACGTGCCCAGGACCCGGACCCTCCAACCCAGTACATGAAAAATAAAGTACCCTAGAGAGGGGAAGTAGTGGACACGTGGACATGCGCAGGGGCCCTTGAGTCCAGCGCAAGTTGTTTCATCAGCAAAGGACATCTACAAATGGCCCAACAAAAAAATGGGCCCACTGTAAGGTCCTACGCATGACCAAAGTCAGGTTTAAGCAAAACCCCGGCACATAACTATGCGCGCCAAGAAAAACCCCTGTGCATAATCATGCACTGAAACCTTAAGGCGATCCAAAATTCATGACTCGAAAGGCTCACTTTGCCCGGCGCATAGTCATGCGCTGGACCCGATAGCTCAGCGCACAGTCATGCGCTAGACCCGAATGCATATACCAAGTAGAGCCAAAAAAGTCCTGCACATGACCATGTGTAGGACCCCTTTTTAACAAAATGATGCGATAGACCCGATAAATCATGTGCTGGACCTCTTGTCCCAAAATTTTGTCTATAAATAGCCCAGTCCACTTCATTTGTAAAGATCAGACTTCCAGAAGAGAAACCAGAGAGATTTATAGAAAACCCCAAAATATCGTCAGATCGTTCTCAGTTCCAGTAGAGTATCCGATTGAATTCCTATCTCAGACCAACACAGGTGTGGTCTATTCCATCATTCCAAAATGCCTCAAAGCTAGCTTAAGAGCTGTGTCCCCAGGCTTTGTCTTTAAGGACAAGCCTGAGACTTGATATCTGAATATCATTCCATATCACAATGATTGATCAACAATACTTTTCAGGAAAACATAGCGGACATCGATATAAATAGTAAAAAGAAAAAAAATAATAGTCTCTAGACTACGAATTGAAAAGTGTTGTCCCAAAATTACTATCTGCCGGCGATCGGTGTACTACTCATTAAAATCGATTATTGCTGGCCAGACTACTTGAGTTCACGGTCGTAGCTTGGCTTTCCCATGGTCCTCGTCTTTACGACGGAAGTAGGCCCAGTGTCACCACTCGACTATTGCTTGATAGTCTTCCAGGTCAAACTCGAGATTACATGAGACATAGGCATATGATCCGCCGACAATACAATCTACTTATGCAAATAGATAAATTCATCCTCTGGGATCCAAAACAAATATACAAGAAATTCATACTCCTACAAGATAGTCTTTGCTTTTCAATCAAGGGTTATTGATGATTCAATGTAATTAAGGGCTTGTGCTAGATCATGGCCTGGAATGTACAAGATCTCAGAATCTCTGGAAATAATAAAGATTCTCTTTACGCCTTGTCTCTTGTGTATTTGTTTGTATTGTTTGTGAACGCCTATGAATCCCCCGATTCCTCCAAAATAAAGCAAACACCAAAATGAATTTCGTACCATCGTCGAAATTCAGTTTTAACAAACTGGTGACTCTATTGGGGATTTCTAAGGGATACATAAATGATACAAACTCTTACAAATGGACACATCGCAAAGAGGATTTGTTCGGTGCCTACGGGCGCCAAACTGGCGACTCTGAACGGGAAAATTCTTCCCTTAATCTCTAAAGCAAAACCTAAACCTAAGCATGTACTTTTATGTAATAATATCGCGACTGGTAAGGTCGCATACCTCTCATATGAGAATCACCCGTCATATGACTAACACAAATTCAACACGGAAAGCACAACAAACTATGATGGCAACCGTATGTGAGTTCTTGCCACAAGGAGGGTTTACTATCTTACTCCCCTATCTCCACACAGATGTTTGCTCCACCAATCCTTCAATACAAGCGCCGACGCTTGGTTGGCAGCTAGTCCGCAGCAGAAAGCAGAAAAATGAATACAGAAGGAGAGCTCGAATTAATGTTAGAGAATCTGAATTGACAATTAACACAGTCACTCATGTCGGGTTAGAGTGCACCAATTGCAGGCAGTGGCGCTCAGTACAGAGCAAGAAAGTTATGGAGTTAAAACAGAACGCGACAGTCATGGCACGATAGTTTGACCTAAGTTGCGAAAATTTCCCGACTCTCCCTACCCCTACCCATACGAAGAAGCAAAGCCTATCGCCCATGACCCGAAAATCCTTAAAACAGTTGTTATTGTAACGACCTTTGTAAGGAGAGTGTGGACGTGGGTCGCACAAGTGGCAATGACTCAAACTTCAGACACAGGTGAAGCATCGGGCCCGCCACGTCAGGAGATACAAATCGCTATGCAGGAGCAGATAGATGAGTCACACCAGTCACAAGGAGAAACAACCACTCAAATAGGGGAAATGTTAGCACAGATGAGGGGCATGCATGCAATGCTGACGTCCCTGATAGCCCGCACGACACCTCAAGAAATTGGTTTGGCAACGCATTCGCCTACAGAAAGGTATCAAGGGACTGAACAAAACCTGATCACGATAGAGTCAGCAGGACGCCCCAGAATGATCCCGTTTGAGAACGCAGTGAGGCATCCTGTGGCTGCCTCCACAGGAGAAAATTTGTCACAAATAGTAACCACTCTGATGCGACAGGAGAAGGAGAAGGAAAGAAGAGAGAAGTATACATATTGAGTGTCTTATTTTCCCGACGTGGATACTGTACCATTTTCCCTGAATTTCTAGCGCCCGAATTTTGCAAGGTTCAATGGGCGTGGATCGCCAGAAGAACACATGGCTCAGTTCATAACTATGATGGGAAAATTATACCCTGTACCTCAGTACTCTTTAAGGCTTTTTGGATCCACACTTAACGGGAGTAGCGTTTCAGTGGTACGCATCACTTCCGGCCGAATCGATAAAGACTTGGGAACAGATGTAGGAAGGTTTCCTAATGAAATTTTACACTACTGAGAAGGAAATGTTGCTATTAGACCAGACAGAGGTACGCCAAAGACCAAGAGAGTCGATAGAACGGTTCATTGACCGATGGAGGATAGTGGCTGTATCCTGTATAGAATTACGAAGCGAACCAGAGCAAGTAAGAATGTGAGTCGGAGGCATGGACCCTACTGTCGCATTCGGAATAGCCGGTAGTCGACCACGTACATTTCGGGATCTATCCTCTACGGCTAATGTAGTAGAGGAAGCAGCCGCCTGAACAACCATTAGGACAGAGAGATCGCGTTGAGAAGTTACCTGCACCATCACAACGAACTTAGTCGACAAAGAAAAGAGGCAAGCAAGCCAGTTGAAGAGCCCGACTCCAGCGCAGAAGGAAAGTAACAAAATAGCAGAAACAATAGACAAAAGGAAAGTTTTCAGAACCAATCGCTCCATGAAGATAGCCGAGAGAGAACACGCGAATGGCCCGTATACGTTTGAAATGGAAGATCTCGTCCCTATAATGGAACAGTTGGTCGCCGACGAGATGCTGCAGTTGCCAGAGGTGAAACGACCCCAAGAAATAGACTAGGTTAACAGTCTAAATTACTGCAAATATTACCGTACGTTGGGACATTGTACCGAAAACTGCTTTAGTTTAAAAGGAAAGATACAGTAAATGACAATGTGATTAGTCAGAAGCTAGAGGAAATGCGAAGGGACAGGGTCACGCTGGTATACGCAATCCCCTCACCTCCACCCGCCGCACCATCCACTGCCCCATCCGAGCCATGGACGTTGGTTAATAGTTGGGAAGGTCTGCAAAACCGACGGAGACTCCCTGAAAAGGAAGGAAAGGAAGAGAACTGAAAGAAATTTAACCATTATGACACAGAAGTGGTATTGCACGAGGAAAACAATAGGACAAAGACCATTATATCACAATGCATGATGATCTTTACTACAATACCTTCGGTAGAAGCAAGCCCGCAGTTCACCGGCAACAAAACCAATGCGGTGGCTTTACGGTCGGGTAGATGATTACTTGATGACCTAAGGAGGTCGAAAAAAGCTAGGCCAGATCTAGTTGAAACGCGAGCGGAAGTAGAAAGAAGAGAAGAAAGGAATCAGGCGATGACAAGTCAAGTACCATGATTCGAGCAGAGTGACAATAGGGTCACATACGATGTAGTAGCACATATGAAGAAAGGCCCCACAAGGCTAAGCATTTATGATGCGTTGAAACTATCTAAACGGTACATGGATATGCTGATCAGTGCATTACTAGACCAAGAGACCAAAGAAACCATGATGATAGAAATAGAAGCCGAGATAGAAGAATGAAAAGAGTAGGGAATGCAAGGTCTACAACTGGAACAGACCATGATTGCCAAATCAAACATCAATCATTTCCTTCTCTGATGAAGACAGAACAGTGGCTGCGACGGAGCATAACAGATCGCTTATGGTCACAAGCCTTATCCGCGATATCAAAGTAAGAATATGCATGCTAGATGATGGGTCAACAGTCAACATTCTCCCATTGAAAATCTTAGAAGCCCTGGGCTACAGAAAGTCAGCTTTACGTCCTAGTGCAATGATCATTCAAGGGTTCAACCAAGATAGCCAGCGAGCCCTGGGCTGTATCACTGTGGGGTTAGAAATTCAAGACTTCCATATAAGGGTAGTTTGTCAGGTTATTGATGCAACCACTACATATAATTTGTCATTGGGAAGGCCATGGCTACATCAGACAGAATCATTCCCTCGACATATCACCAGTGCTTTAAATATAACAAAGATGGGATGCAGTACTGGGTTGCAGCAGATCCCAAGCCATATATCGTGGCAAAAGCTTTCTTAGCCAATGCACAATACTATGATGAGAGGCATCAAGAAGGAACGAAAGCACCAAAAAATCTGAAAGAATGTGAGAACAACGGGAAGCCAGCATAGGCCATTGAGAATAGACCACAGCGAAAGAAATACTACTTAATACCAAAACACCTCTCTGCACTCAAATTAATGTCGAGTCAGCACATGAGCATACTACGCGCCAGTTTTAATTTACCCATGCCTTGCACGACCTGACAAAAGCCGTTTCCTAAACCTCCAAACCAGTTTTGTGTCCCGTCTATGACCAGTGCTCCTTGCATAATATTCCATTCAACCACCGAACATGCAGTAGAAGACACGTAGCTCGTCCCGGTACCACAACAGAAGTTATGTCATGTCCGATTGAATAGGTTTAGCATAACAAGTCAGAATATAATGATGAACATGGGATTTTCGCCGACTGCGCCAAGACAAGGCCTATCTGCGCCATTTGAAGAAGAGACACGAGTATACAAAGGAAGAGAAGGACTGGGGGCAGAGTCATCAGTCAAACACGTGAATATGGTTACAATAAATACAGTAGAAGAAGTTCCTAAAGATACAACAGAGCTCATCCAGTCATGCAATGCACCGGTTCAATTGGGAGACGGGAACACACGATTGATGAATTACAAGAAATCAATCTCGGCACGACGGCCGAACCTCATAATACTTATTTAAGCAAGAATGTCCTCGAAGAGGAAGTGGCGAACTACGTACACTTGTTGTAAGAAAATAAAGATGTGTTTGCTTGGACCTACTTTGAAATGCTAGGACTTGACCCTGCTATTGCCACCCACTGCCTCAACATCGCAAAGGATAAAAGGCCAGTAGAGCAACCCAAAGGCGGTTTAACCCAGATTTGATACCAAAGATAGAAGAAGATGTCAAAAGATTGATGCAAGCCGGATTCATTCGGGAAGTGTTATACCCAAGGTGGATCTCAAACGTAGTCCCAATGAAGAAGAAAAGTGGGCAGATTAGGGTATGCATTGATTTCAGGAACTTAAATGAAGCTTGCCCTAAAGACGATTTTTCGCTCCAGATCCCTGAATTGCTTATAGATAGCATGATAGAATATGGCCTAATGTCTTTTATGGACGGATATTCGGGATACAACCAGATAAGAATGGCTCCAGAAGATGAAGAGGCCATGGCGTTTTGCACCTCTCGGGGGATCTTCTGTTATCATGTCATGCCATTTGGACTGAAGAACGCTGGGGTGACTTCCCAACGCGCAATACAAAGAATATTTCAGGATATGATGCACAAGCACGTCAAGTGTTGCATTGACGATCTCGTCAGTAGATCATCCAGTCATGCACAACATCATCAACACCTAAGCCAGGTATTCCATAGACTCAGAAAGAAAAGTCTGTGCATGAATCCGTTGAAATGTGCATTCGGGGTAGCTTCGGGGAAATTCATCGGCTTTGTGGTTAGACACTGTGGCATCAAAATCGATCCCGTCAAAATTAAAGCCATCCAGGGCATGCCATCGCCCAAGAACCTGAAAGAGTTAAAAATCTTTCAAGGAAGAATAACGTACTTATGACGGTTTATTTCGAATTTAGCGGGGAGATGCCAGCCGTTTGTAAAACTTAATAAAAAGGGAGTGACGTTCGAGTGGGAGGAGTCGTGCCAGAAAGCGTTTGATGTGCTTAAAGAACTGTTGGGAAGATCGCTTGTCCTATTAGCACCAGTCAAAGGCGTGCGTTGATATTGTACATCGCCGTAGGCGATAACTCGCTGGGCTCCCTGTTAGCACAGAAAAATGAAGATGGGAAAGAAAATGCACTTTATTACCTCAGTAGAACCCTAGTGTGAGCCGAATTCAACTACCTCCCAATTGAGAAAACATGTTTGGCATTGATCTTTGCCATGAAGAAACTATGACATTACTGTCTCTCGCACCAAATTATGCTAATCTCTCGGGCAGACCCTATCAAATTTCTAATGAACAGGCCAGTGTTGTCAGGAAGATTGGCTAAGTGGATGTTATTATCAGAATTTGACATTACCTATGTACCGTCCAAAGCGATTAAAGGCCAAGCAGTGGCTGATTTCTTAGCTGCACAACCTGTCCCGGACAATGAAGAAATATAATGCGATTTCCCCGATGAATATGCTATGACAATCGAAATAACGGTGCCTTGCCAAATTTACTTCGACGGAGCCCCTAGAATGGCAGGGGCAAGTGCCGGAGTAATATTCACCAGCCCTGAAGGGGATCTATTGCCATTCTCTTTCACGATCGCGCCCTCGTGCACAAACAATGAAGCAGAATATCACGCCCTCTTCCGTGACGGCGACGGTCGCTTCCAGAACCGCACTTTGAGCTTCAACGTCCGCCACAGAAGGATTGGGGGGAAGGGCGGACTCAGCAGGTGCTTCATCATCCAGGTCCATGAAGATCGCCCCCACGTCCTCTTCAGGGACAGACCTATCATATATAGGCTCACTCTCATTGCTCCCCCGGGTGTGGCACCCTCCGCTCAAGTTGGCTTGAGAGCTCAACTCACCCTCTTCCCTAGCCTCTCCTATGTTGACGACCGGAGCGTCGCCAGCCTCTTTTGAAAGCTGCTCCCGCAGGCGCTTGGCCCTGCGCAGTTTCCACAAATCCTTTATCTTCTTACCACCGCAAACGACAGGAAGATGAGGAGCAGTTTTCACCCGAGGGCCAGTGCGCTCAACCCATACACCCTCATCACCCTCATCATCGCCATTGTTATCACCATCATCACCATCAAAGCCTCCGCCTTCACTACCTCCCGCATCATCATCACCTCCGCCAGCTCCGCCTATAGCATCATCGCCGTCCCTACCACCATCACCTTCCGCGACAGCATCATCTTCCTCACTCCCTGCCTCGGCCATACCATCATCACCATCGTCGCCTTCTTCGCCATCGTCACCTTCATCTCCCCCTCTCAGAACATCGCCATCGGTAGGTAACTCATCGATAGGCCCGAGAGACGGGAACTCTGGTCCCGCCGCTGTCACATTTCTCTCTCCATGGGCGATCCAACCCTCCAGGGTGTTCTCTGGCTTTTCATGATCAATCACTATGTTCAAGGAGGTTTGCAATCTCTCTGTGCCTGGCACCACAGTTTGATGAAGATTTTCTGACACATAGCCGAGCCCGTTGGCAGGAGTAGGCGTAACGATAGGAGGCGTGACGAAGACGGGCTCGGTGACGAGCATTTTATTCCGCACCAGCGCATATTGATGGGCCCACCACCTCATCCACCCAAAGGTAGCCCGGCAAAACACTGCGTCCCCGGGTCACGAAGGAACAGCCGGTCCCAGTCAGCAGAAGTTGCCGCCACATCTACTTCCAGTGAATGGGCCCAACACCATACGCCCGCTGCTCGCGCGTCACTGGTTCTAAGGTCGCTGGCACTCCCTGATCATACCCGAATTGGCGGGCGTAATGATTCGGATAATAAGGCTCCCTCCAGAACTCCAGCCCTTCACGGAGCGGCAGTGACGAAGGACGAATCGCGATCAGGAAGGAACGCTCGTAATAATCAATGCTGTCGTCATCCGTGCACAGGACCGACTCTTCACTCCGGGTACCAGAGAAGTGATAGAAATATACGTTGTCGAGCCCCGCGATCCTATCCTCGATGGTGTTTAGGTTGTGGCTGATCATCCTCTTCTTCTGAAAAAAGTGTAGCGGGAGCTTCCCCTCTCTGATGTAATCTCCGCGCCGCACACCGTAGACCCAAGGGAAGTACACCCCGAGCCAACCGGAGAAAAAGTGTCATCCGCAGTAAGCGGAGTTCATCCCATAGGCAGCGCGCTCCTTCTTGCTGATGACGTAGCCGAACGCTCGGTATATAGAACATAAGACCACCGGAGCCAGCGCGTACCGGTGACCGTTTGCCAGGGCCCCTGCGACGGCGAAACAAGACACCCTGATATTATTAGCCTGCTTGGAGCTCGGAAGCGCCACGCAGCTGAGCCAATATGCCAGGAAGCCGGCCAGCTCGCAGGAGGGGGAGAGCTTGTTGGGGTGCGGGAAGTTTTCCCTCATCCGTTTCTCTAAAAGCGCCTTATCACCATGGCCTTCGTCGAAGGCCGCGTAGTCCAAGCTGAAGGGGAAAGAAGCGAGGCGTTAGCAGAAAGAAAGAAAGTGAGATTAAGCAGTAAGGCACAATTCATTAACAGAACACTCACTTCAAGCCATGGCTGAAATAGACCAGCCAGTCCTCGAATAGGAGCTTATCTTTGAGACCCCAAAATTGGGGCAATTCGACAAACAGCTCATAGCAGGTCCCAGAGAAGAAGCCTTCATTGATGCCCCTCTTCTTTCGTGACAGTTCATCGTCGCTTGGGACCCATTCGTCATAAATTCTCCCGCGAAGTGGGAGGCCTGCGATCCTGTTGAGATCCCAGACCGAGATGCCCATCTCGCCGCACGGCATGTGGAAGGAATTGGTCATGGAGCACCAGTGGTTAAGAAAGCCCTTGTACACCCAGGGCTGTCGGCAAAAGTAACTTGATGTTGCTTCGATCGCCTTGTACAAACCCACCGCCCGTAAGGTCGCCCTGTGTTGTTCTAAGATCCGGTTCGCCCACGCCTCGTAGCCCGGATGAAGGACCAGATGGCCGCGAGTCCGAAATGCCCTGGACAACCAGACTTTGGCATCCCCCAGATGGTGAAACCTCTGGTGGAGGGTCTCGAAATAATGCCTGGGAAAGGGCTGATGGGGGTTGTGATTCGGCCCCAGGAAGATCATGTCCTTCACGCCCAGGACCGACTGCTGCTTCCCATTCTTGGAGAGAGAACAACTGAGGAACGGTGCCGGGACGGATGTCCAAGCGTCGACGCTGTAGAAGGAGTTGTTCCTGCAGATGTCGGATGGCTCGATGCTCGGGAGAGACCGCTGCTGCTGATAACTCTTCGAGTAACGAATGTACTCCCGAGTGTAGGGGTTCCTCACGACGAGCGGCGCAATGACGAGCTTGGCACTAGACCAGGCCACCTTCATTTTGTCCGATTTAGACTTGGCCTGGTTCTCCAAGTACACTTGCTTCGCGCCTTTGCCAGCCCTCTTCGGGCGACCCCGCCTGGTGGCCTGGGTAGGGATCGACGGACTCGCCTCGCCCTCTTCGGAACCAGCTGTCCCGTCACTTCGAAAATCCCGGAGAGGAGCATACCAGGCATCCCATTGCTCCTGCGTGCCCCTGTCTGGAGGGGGCGGCACGATCCTATCGCAAAGGATCTTCTTCTGTATATCCTTCGATAATGTGAGGATGCGCTCATAAAAGTTGAACGTTTCCGGAGGGAGAAACCACTGTGGATTTTCAGCAGATGGTCTGACGACCTGCTTGGCAGAGGCGCGCTTACGCTTGGAAGGAGTCTGGGGTGGACCCGAAGGACCGGCCTGTGAAGGATCGCTGGCCATTGTAACCTGCAAACGATATGCAAAAACTCAGGTACAAAGTGAAGGGGAGATGTTCGCATAAAGTCGATTAAGCATTCACAAAACCCAAAGGATACAAAACGGCAGATAAACGAAACACGAGCACCAATCAAAGTACCGGCAGAGCACACCCAAAGCAACACAGAAAGAAAGGAATAAAGCAACAACTACAACCACAACACCATCATCACAAAACATACAAGCGAGGAAAGACAGAAGTAAAGCGAAAAGTATAATTAGCATTCATCAATTATGAGGGCTATTCCAAATGTCTAAATTGTTAATATCAATTGTTTAAGTGATCAAAATCAACAGTCAATGTAAAACAACTCAAAATTGCGGGGACCCCTCCCCGCAGCCAGAAAGCAAGGATCTCAGTCCTGCGTCAGCGGGAGAACCCGAGCCCTCAACTCATCGACTTTCGCCTAGACCTGGCCTTCCTTGAAGATCAAATCCACTAGGATGGAAATGCACTGTTGCACGAGATCAAAATTCAGATGCTCCGCGTTGGCGTAGTTCCTTATGATGGAGACGTCGATCGCTAGGTCGTCATGTTCTCGTATAGCCTCCCTGACCATCCTCCAGATGCTAGCGCGGCGATCCGGATACTCAGCCTCCGCCAATGGGACAAGCTAAGCTAGAAATCGCCTGCTCTCCCTCTTCTCCTCCTTCAGGAAGCTAAGTCGCTTCTACAGAGATAGGAAAGAAGCAGTCAGAGAAGGCTCCGCCGCCTCCAGCACCGTCAATTCTTCCAAGAGGGAAGAATCGCCGATGAAGCTGGAAATGGCCTCCTTACGCTCGTCAAAGATGGAGGCCATCACCGAGACATTCTGGATAGCTCGAAGAATAGGGCGGGAGTCCGCGCCGAGATGAGTCAAGGCTTCAGCCACCTCGTTGCATTGACCGGCGAGAGATGACCAAGCCTTAGGGTGGTCTAGAGCATTTAGAAGCCGCCTCAGGCAATCTCGGGCCGCACGGAGGGAAGGGCGAGTTACGACCATCGTCTGCTAAGAAACAATGCTGATGAACCGATACGGCAGTCCGACAAAAAGAGAGAAAACAGGAAGAAGGAGAAGCTAGTCGAGTGAAGTCAAAAAGGCAAGAAGACATGCTAAGGTACACTCGAAACATTACTTAAGGTGACCATAGGTATTATCTTCAAAACTAATGCGATCTAGAAAGCTCGAACGTCTATGAGACCCTACGCCTCTTCAAAGATAAATACCATATGTGCACGAATACGAGGCAGAGGTTAAGGGGCTCATACACTTAAGTATCTAGTCTCGTAAAAGATTATTTCAAAAACAAATTTTACAAGCCTATAAGCTGGGCGCGTGGGTCTCCACGCACCCTGAAATTCGAAAGGATGTCAAGATCATATTTCCAGGTGCGTAAGACCCCACGCACCCTTAAAACTATCCAGACCCCAATTTTCGGGTGCGTGAAGGGCAATCCCTCAACAAAAATCGACGAAGGGTGCGTGAGGTCCCACGCACCCCATAAATATACGTTTTTCGGCCAAGTTCCTTAGCTGGGTGCGTGAGCCCCAACGCATCCTTAAAAATCGACTTGAACCCAATTTCATGGTGCGTGAAGCACCAAGACCTGCCAAGAGTTTGACGAAGGGTGCGTAGACCCCCCCACGCACCCAAAAATTCATGAACTCCGCAAAAAAAAAAAATTCAAATTTACAGGTGCGTACCGCCCCACGCATCCAAAAGGGGACATCCAAAAATCCAAGTTCGAAATTACAGGGTGCGTATGCATCCCGCGCACCCTTGAAGTCATTCCTACCTTGAATAAACGGGTGCGTACGGATTAAAAAGGTGCGTTGGAGACAATTGTTGGGTGCGTTGGAGAATAAAGGGTGCATGCGCTGGATGTGAGATATCTGGCAAGGAACAGTGAAATGACGAGAATAAGCGGTCTCGTCTATTTATAGTGGGACCCAGGAAGTCCGGTGCGTCGCACCAGCCGATCGTGCGTCCGTCGCGACCCACCGGAGGGGCATCTGTTGGGGTCCCAAATAGTGAGGACCTCTAAAAGGAGCAAAATAACCTCATCCCTCTGAAAAATCACACGGAAACGCCCTCCGGTGCGCGCAGAACGAAAATATGTAGGAATTCTTGACTAAGCCAAGTTCTTTTAGTGGGCCCCACAGATCATCGTGTTCAGAACTGCCTGGAAGTGAACCCCCAACTTCATTACTACTTGTGGTGAACAGTGCCAGTGATTGCGCGATGAAATGGGCCCCACAAACCCTCCGAAAGTCAAAACCCAATCAGTGGAGCCCACATTTACGTGTCCACGCACCCTGAAAATTCGGACACCCCACACACCCAACGCACCCTTAAAAAGCAGCACGTTGGTCCTCCATTTACGAAGGCCCGCAGGTACCCAACGCACCTTGAAAAATGGTCAACGCACCCTTACAATCCATGGATGGTTAAAAAATCAGGGTTCCAGGTGCGTGGAGCCCCACGCACCCGGCAATTAAGCTCTACGCACCCGAAAGATCCAGTATGTTTTCAGGCATTCGCACATCAATAAACAGGTGCATTGGGGACATTTTGACAGATGCGTGACACGTGGCCGCCTCTTATTGGCCGACCGCACCTATAAATACCCCCTCATCCCTCTCATTACGAGCACGAGAAAAGAGAGAGAGAGAGCTGCCGCTGCCGGAAACCGAAAATTCTCATCGGAATCCTCGCCGGAATACCTTCCCGACCATCGAAAACCCCTTTCCGATTACATATACATCACTACAGGTTTGAATCTCATGTATTTGGTAACGCACCTGTAAAAAGGACCCCACGCATCCGAAAGTATCCCACGCGCCCGTCAATCTGCCCCCACGCGACCGTAAATTCAACAAGCATCAAAATTGTGCAAAACTGGACCAACGCATCCTGTATATAGTCTTACGCACCCTTAAATTCATGGTGAAATCGACATTGAATTGATGGATGCGTGGAGCCCCACGCACCCGTAAATCAAGTCCCACGCACCTTAAAAATCAGCCAATTGCAGAACATGTTTGCAGGTGCACCGGGCTCAATTTTAAGTGTTTTCAGGGTCCGCTTGAGCCTATCTTGGGTATTTCGAGCATTCCGGACGCGATGGAACGGTCGAACGAACGTTTCGGAAACTCTAAATGAGTAGAATCGAGCATCTTCGAGGCTTGACCCAATTTGACGTGATGAGCGAAGTGACTTCCCGGAAAAGAGCCGCCAACATCCAGAGCTATGCAAATATGCCATTATTTATGTTTACTGTAAAGGCATGACCCGATTTGTGTCAAAAGCTAGACAAGCAGGGATATGGTTGCCACAATAAACCATGCCAAAGAGTCGATTCTCCATAAATCAATTACTCTCTACTGCCACGACACAATGGTCGATGCCCTACCCATCCAAACGGTATCCGCCAGTTGGGCTGCGCAGGCACACAACTGCAGAATGGACTTCCCGAGGTCACCTGTCCCTACATTGACAGCCGCGGGCCCAGAGTCGTCCATCTCAGTAATAAACCCTGACAGTCTCAGCCCGGGTCTCCGACCAAAATATGGGACATAGACATCTGACTAATCCAAAGGCGGTTCAGTACTCAGCAAGACAAATAAAGGTCTCTACGACCACAAGCTCTAAGACCATGGTCCCTGTTGACTAGTCTTTTGCTTTCTAATCAAGGGTCATCGATCATTCGATGTAATTAAGGGTCGTGCCAGACCACGGCCTGGAATGTATAAGATCTCAGAATCTCTGGAATAAAATTCGCCTTGCGATATCCCTTCTCTTGTGTACTTTTGTGAATGCTTGTGATTGTCTATGAATGTTTCCATTACTCAGAACCCCAAAGCAACTAAACACCACATTTCAGAAAATGTTTCCCGCGGTTCATTTTCTAGTTCCAACAACAAGTTATAGCATTCAAGGCTTTTACATTTGCACTACTTTCACCAAAGGGGGGAATAGGACTTCACCAAATTCTTGCAATCTCAAAATATAATCAAAATAAAGATACAAGATTAACAAGAATAATCCAAGCAATATAACAATCTGAAATCTTTTCCAAATCATGGGACAACCTGATTTCACCTAAATTCTTAAGTAGGACAACCTTATGTCACGATTTAAGATTTCACAATATCAAGCCAATAAATAAAGAATAATCAAGCACCATAACACAAAAAGAGTTAGGGCTTGTTTGGTTGCAGAATCCAGATTCTAGAGAAAATCTAGATTCCAATGTTAGAATCCAAAATTGCAAAAACTAGATGGAACCAAGGTTTCATCCAGAACTTGTTGTTTGGCTAAAAAAAGGGCAATCCAGCTTCTATTCCAATTGTTTCTTGTGGCATGGCCCACTTGGGCTTTAATCCGCCTCAGAACCTTACTCCTGGCCTATTGTAGTCCCACAAGACAGATGGTTAGGTTGGATGGCAAATAAACATTATAGTTGGCCCTAGGAAGTTTTTAATGGTGGAAGTTCAATCAACATTGTTCTCCTGTGGTGTGGCCCACTTGAGATTTAACTTTGCCTTATTTTTTGTCTAATGCCCTCAATTGAGTTCTCAAAACTAATGGACCATGTGGTTATAAAACATATACATCATAGATGTACAATGCATACATGGAGGTGGTGACGCTTGCTTCCACCTCTTTTTCCTTCCGTAGAAACGGTCGCCCACATCGTTTCCACTAATCCTGATTCCCTCAATTTAGGTTTCTAGACGGAATCCTATTTGGCCGCAACTTGCCACCAAACACACCAGTTAAAATTGGATTATGCTAGAATCCAAATTTTAAGCTAGAAACAGGTTTCCAGATGCCCAACCAAACGGGCCCTTATAGTGGTTCGGTGCTTAAAAACTACACTTACTCCACTCCCAAAATCACTTCTCCTTGTAATTTTGGCTTTCCAAAATAACAAATGTTTTCACATGTTTACCTTTAAAACCTTATACAACGATTGTGATTTTTGCAGGTTATCACAACAAAATCTCAAGTGATTTTCACAAGCTATCACTGTTATAGTCAAAATGCGGTGGTCGGAGAATCTCCCGAGGACTCAAGAGATGCGAGCACCCTTATTACAGTATTCGACTTGCGAGCCCACTTGGTCGAGGCTCGCACATTGGACAAGTACGACGCACAGTTATCGAGTCACCGAGCCCTTGTGGTCGATGCTCGAATATTAGGAGAATACGGAATCCCTTTCTCAACATGCAAGCACCTCGGCTCGTGGTCACCGAAAGGGGTCGCATCTCAACATGCGAGTGAGTAGTTACTTTCGAATCATAGTATTTTCCGCCTTTATAGTACCAACAGCCCGTATAGACCAATGATGGGCTTATCTTTGCCCGTGGCTCTGGATCTCAGGGGATTACTATTAGGAAACATAACCGACTAGATGTCTAATTGGATTAGACCGTTCCCTTATTTAAGGATCAACAGGATAAACGCCTTATCCCTGGAAAATCAGCAATGATCTTGATGTCCTACGTAACAGAGTGGATCGTTCAGATCTATATAAATGGATGGCTTCATCTATTTAAAGGTATACAATCTCTAAGCTTCCAATCTTTTCGTTTCCCTTGTAACCGTGTCCCATTTAACTTAAGCTTCAGAGGGCCAACAGCTGGATGCCAGCCACCCGTAGTTTTCCTTTGTGCCTTTTCAGGTTTATGAGGAAACTGCCTTGAAGGGAGAAGAACATCTGGAGGACCCTGTTACAGAATCTAATGTAAACAGATTGGCGCCGTTTGTGGGAAACATTTGATCGCCAAGATTATCCGCTCTCATCACTGATCGAAGTCCTCCCACCATGCCTCCCAAAAAGACAGTTCATCCTTCCACTTTAAGGCAGACGCTACCTCAGCCTGACATTACCGAACCAGCGCCCATCCCTCAGAGTACTTCGACGAGCATCCCCCAGGGAGATCCCAACGTGCCATCACAAAACCCGTTAATTGAAACTTCCGGAAATCAAGAGGATGTCATGCGTTTCCTCGGAAACACACTCCTAACCCTCAACGCCGAATTCTAAGCCTTATCTAATCGGCTTGATCAGCATTTCCCGGAGCCCCAGCAACAACCTTCCGAAGGGTTGCCGGCACAACTTATATCAGTGGCTTCCAGACATTCCGCGGACGAACCACAAGTCCAACCAAATCATCCTCCGTCAAATCGAATGCCACTCGGCAACCAAGCCCCTATACTACCCCCACATTCTATACACTCTAGTGCTTCCCGGCAACAGCAATCTCAAGGGTCCACCGTCGAAACATCAGGTTATACCTTACCATGGGAAAGAGACCTCAAAAGAATCCATGATCATTTTGATGATATAGAACAACAATATCAGGCAAATCGACCATCTGTTGCTGTGGCGTCTATACATTGGTCCGAGTCTCCTTTCACCTACGAGGTCATGGAAGCACCTTTACCGAGGAAGTGCCGCACGCCTATCATTACCCCGTATATGGGTACTGGCGATCCTCTCGAACACCTGGAAACGTATAGGTCTCTAATGGAGCTAGAGGGATATGGGTCAGAAATCATGTGTAGAGCATTCTCCCTAACCTTAAAGTAGGCAGCTCCTACATGGTTTCAGGGGCTAAAGCCTCTATCCATCGGGTCCTTCACACAGCTATCGGAGCTATTCCTCTCTCAGTTCATGGGACGAATCCGTACTAAAAAGCCGGCATCTCAACTAATGGATTTGAAACAACAACATGGGGAGACGATAAAGGAGTTTACAGTACGTTTCACTACAGAAGCTGTCCGAACTGAAGGTTATACTGAAGAAAAAGGCATCACCGCCCTCATAACCGGAATTACAAGCGAGAAATTTAGATTTGCCCTAGATAAGAACCCTCCTAAAACCATGACAGAATTCCAAGCAAAAGCTCAGAAATATATCAATACAGAAGAAGTTGCTTTGGCACATCATAGTATACAGGGCAAGAAACGCAAGCCGGAGGAACTCTCTCCCCCGGATAAGAAATATAGGCGTGATCGGCGAGACAGCTCCCAAGAAGCTTTATTCTTGTAAATACCATAACTACACTCCTCTAAACCGAACCCCTGAAAAAGTGTTAATGGAGATTAAGCATAAACCATATGTGAAATAGCCTGCAAAGATCAAATCTGATCCTGAAAAAAGAGATAAAAGCAAGTTTTGTTATTTCCACAAAGACCATGGGCACAGTACCCAAGATTGCATATCTCTACGAGATCACATCGAAGCTCTCATTCGGAAAGGTCATCTTCAAGATTATGTTGTTCGACAAAGTCGGTCGCCTAAAAGGGCGGAAGCCCCACCACAACAGAAGAAATCACCTCACCATCATACTTCACAAGAAGATGTTGAACCTACCGGGGAGATCCGGACCATCGCCGGAGGACCAGCTAGTGGGGGAGATTCTCAAGCTTCAAGGAAAGCATACACTCGTAAGGCATCTAAGAAGCCCTAGCATATCTACTGGTTGGAACAGACGCCCAACAAGTCAGAATTCGGCCATCCTCCAAACTCCTTCTCCCTCGAGGATGCAGAGAGGATCCACTTCCCTCACGATGACTCCATCGTGGTCGTGCTAAAGGTATCAAATTATCTGACTCATCGTATTATGGTCGATATAGGTAGCTCTGCTGATATTCTCTACCTGGAGGATTTCAACAAAATGGCACTCGCCAGAAACCTGCTCAAACCAGTCTCAACTCCCCTCGTCGGCTTCGGGGGCGAGGTGGTAACGCCGGAAGGAAGCATTGATCTCCCAGTCACCTTTGGAGAATGTCCAGCGAAAACAACTGTCTTCGTTAATTTCCTCGTGGTAGACCGGAGGTCAGTGTATAACGCCATTTTTGGGCGATCATCGCTCAATAAGGTTGGGGCAGCTTTACATCCTTTGTATTTATGCGTCAAATTTCCTACCCCAAATGGTGTTGGGGTTGTACGAGGAAATCAAAAGGAAGCCCGATTGTGTTATGAGATAGCCATACAAGACCGAAAGAAGGCTCAGACGACACCAGTTATGATGGTGGCATAAGATCCACCAAGCCCTCCGACGGCTACCTCGTTGGATCCAAGAGAGAATGCTCTCCAATCAAGAACTCCCTGGGAAGAGAAAGTGGCAATCCACTTAACCGAAGACGATTCGTCCAAAGTCGTATACGTTGGGTCCTCTTTAACCAACATCTTTCGAGAAGATCTGGTCCGTTTTCTCACCGAATACCAAGATGTTTTTTCTTGGTCTCACAAAGATATGCCAGTCATCGACCCCAGCGTCATAGCACATCGTCTGAATGTTGATCCAAAGTATAAACCTGTTCACCAGCTCCGGCGTGCCTTCACTGCAGAAAGGCAAATGGTAATCAAGGCCGAGGTCGAAAAGTTGCTCACAGTTAATTTTATAAAAGAAGTCGACTACCCAGAATGGGTCGCGAACGTGGTTCTCGTTCGAAAAGCTAATGGCAAGTGGAGGATGTGCGTCGATTATTCCGATTTGAACAAAGCGTGTCCCAAAGATAGCTTCCCGACACCGCGAATCGATCAGTTGGTTGATTCGACGGCAGGGCATGCCCTGCTAAGTTTCATAGACGCCTATTCTGGTTATAATCAAATTATGATGCATCCGCCTGATAGCCAGCACACCACCTTCATCACTGACCGAGGCCTGTATTGCTACCAGGTAATGCCTTTTGGTCTTAAAAATACAGGGCCACCTATCAGCGCCTCGTCAATAAAATATTCGCCACACAAATCGGCAGGAATATGGAGGTTTATGTCGACAACATGCTCATGAAAAGCGACGTAGAAAACGACCACCTTGCAGATCTTCGAGAAGCCTTTGACTTAATAAGGAAGTATCAGATGAAGTTAAATCCAGAGAAATGTGCATTCGGTGTGTCCGCTGGAAAAATTTTCAGATTTATGGTTGGCCAGCGAGGAATCGAGGCAAATCCCGAAAAAATAAAAGCATTGATCGAAATGAAGTCTCCGACCACTCTCGAAGATGTCCAACGTTTGGCTGGTCGCATCGCATCGTTGAACAGGTTCATTTCGCGAGCCTCTGACA
The DNA here is from genome assembly GCA_003013855.2 of Liriodendron chinense. NCBI lineage: Eukaryota > Viridiplantae > Streptophyta > Magnoliopsida > Magnoliales > Magnoliaceae > Liriodendron > Liriodendron chinense. The sequence continues at coordinate 2,513,959 of ML058385.1, forward strand.
AGTGTTTACCCTTCTTTAAGCTCCTCCGAGCCACCGCCAAATCTGATTGGGAGTGGACACCGCAATGCGAAGAAGTGTTCCAACAACTGAAGCAATACATGAGTGCACCCTCCGTTTTATCTAAACCTGTGGCGCACGAGCAACTTCTTCTTTCTTTATCTGTGTCTTATACGGCCGTTAGTGCCGCTTTAATAAGAGAAGAATCCGGGGTACAAAGGCCCGTTTATTATATTAGTTGAGCGATGGTGGATGCCGAAACTCGGTATTCTGATATGGAGAAGTTAGCCCTTGCTTTGGTCACGGCTGCCTGAAAACTGCGACCCTACTTCCAAGCCCACACTATTTTAGTGCTAACAAATCATCCATTACGGTAGGTCCTTCAAAAACCAGAGGTGTCAGGGCGATTAACTAAATGGGCTGTCGAGATCAGTGAGCATGATATTTCGTTCTGCCCCGGGACCGCCATCAAGGGTCAGGCGGTGGCCGAATTCATCGCTGAATTCACATACTCCTCTCCCGATGATAATTCTGTGACAAGCGACCAACCACCCTGGTCACTCTTCGTGGATGGGTCCTCACGGGCCAGCGGTAGCGGAGCAGGCCTAATTCTAGTTGCTCCAGACGGGTCGCGTTTTTAATACGCTTTACGATTTGATTCTTGCATCTCAAATAATGAAGTAGAATATGAGGCTCTGATCGTCAGCCTCGAACTAGCAAACGTCCTCTCGATTCAGAGTCTACTCATTCATAGTGACTCTCAGCTCATAGTCAATCAGGTACTCGGCGAATTTGAGGTAAAAGAAGAAAGAATGGCCTGATACAAATCTCGAGTGCTCATCCTGCTTGCGAAGCTGAAAAATTATGAAATAATCCACATCCCTCGCGAGAAGAACAAACTCACAGATTCTTTGGCGAAACTCGCCTCCGCACCAGAGTTTGAGTTATCACAATCGGTTACCATCGAGCACCTTCGCACCCCGAGTATCGGCCAAGCAACTCCTGGGCAAGTGATCGCGGCCTATCCCTCTCCATGTTGGATGGACCCCATTGTCCTCTATCTCAGGGATGGACATCTTCCAGACAATAAGAAATCCGCACGACAAATTCGTCATTGAGATGCCAGGTATACTTTACAAAATGGAACGTTATTACGTAAGAGTTTCTCTTTGCCCTACTTAAGGTGTCTTCACCCAGAAGAAGCACATCGTGTTCTAGATGAAATACACCAGGAGGCATGCGGTAACCACCCAAGGGGACGATCTCTAACATATAAGGCGATGAGGCAAGGATATTACTGGCCCACCATGAAGGCAGATGCGATCGAGTTCTCTAAAAAATGTGACAAGTGCCAGCGATATTCTCCTATACCTCATGTACCGTCCGAGCAAATAACGCCAATGGATAGCCCCTGGCCCTTCGCCCAATGGAGAGTCGATATCATTGGGCCCTTGCCTATCGGGAAAGGTCAAAACAGGTTCGCAATCATGGTGGTCGATTACTTCACCAAATGGATTGAGGCAGAACCATTAGCCAGAATTACCGAGAAACAGAACACTGAGTTCGTATGGAAAAATATCGTATGCCGTTACGGGCTCCCTCACACTATAATCACTGATAATGGAAAGCAATTCGACAACGCCGCTTTCGATGAATTTTGCGCAAAATGGAAGATATGCAGTGTCCGCACCTCGCCATATCATCCTCAGGCAAATGGGCAAGTTGAAGCGGTGAATAAAATCATCAAGCATCATTTAAAGAGCAAGCTCGGTGAGTGTAAAGGCATGTGGCCAGAACTCCTGCCAGAAGTCTTATGGGCATATAGGACTACGACTTGCACATCAATAGGCGAAACTCCTTTCTCCTGGGCATTCGGCACCGACGCAGTAGTATCGGTTGAAGTTCAAGTACCTTTTTATTGAATCGTGCAGTATGATCCCACTTATAATCAGGAAGGTCTCCGACTTCATCTTGACTTCTTGGAAGAGCGGAGGGATGCCTCCCAGCTGCGAGCAGCAGCGTATCAGCAGCGCATTGCTTACTATCGTAATGCTAAAGTCCGGCCTAGAGCTTTCCAGCTCGGTGATTTGGTCCTTAGACAGAACCTCGGAGCTCCTGCTCGTTCGCTGGACCCAAATTGGGAGGGCCCGTATCGAGTCATCAAAATTGTGCGACCCGGTACTTATTATCTTGAAGATATGCAGGGAAGACCCGTACGTCGCCCTTGGCATGTGGAACATTTGCTACTGTATTTCCCTTAATTCGATGTAATTCTAAACGACATTCGAATAAATATGAATCAAAGTCAGTCTTTTGGTCGCTACTCCATTTAATTGGACCCGAATAGCCCCGAAGAAAATACACACATTCTCTTGGCCAATTGTTTACCCTTGGTAGAATTAAAGTCAGTCTTTTGGTCGCTACTCCATTTAATTGGACCCGAATAACCCCGAAGAAAATACACACATTCTCTTGGCCAATTGTCTACCCTTAGTAGAATCGAAGCCTCAATCGATAGATCAGTCTATCTCCACGCCGACATGGTTACCATGACCCCTGGATTGAGCCTAACTCATTACTACGTGAGTTAAGTATGAAGGCATTTAGTATACAAGAAAGGACGAACGAAAGAAAGGAGAAATAAGACGCCAACAACATCATCAAAAGGTGTTTTTTTTCATTCATCTCAATTGATTACAAAGTCAAGTTGTTTACAAAGCAAAATTAATACATGATTTAAGCAAAGAAAAGAAAGATAATCATTCTCGCGCATTGGTTGGAGGAGGAGCGGCACTCTCGACTTCAGGGCCCACTTCGAAGACCCCTCTAGCTTGAGTGACCTCGGTCACTTCGTTCTCGGCAGCTGCTCTTTCTCCGTAGCTATGATGGCCGCGACCTTCTCGAATTCACCCATATCAAAATATGGGGACATCCGCTACACTACTCGTAGTGCGAAGTCGCGACCAGCATCATACGACTCATATCTCTCATCGTCGTACAGCTGCGAAGTTCGGAACTCCGTGATGGCTCGGGCTCCTTCTTCAGAGAGCATCTTGACAAGGGCTACCTTCTCCTCGTCCCAGTGGATCGAGTCGTCCTTGAGCTGCGCGAGAGTGGAGCGCTCTTTATCCAAATTGTCGCTAACTTCCTTAAGCTGCGACTTGGTCTCTGCGAGCCGCTCCTCCAACGAGATCTTGTCTTGACGGAAGATCTCTCTCTCTCTCTCTCTCTCTCTCTCTCTCTCTCTCTCTCTCTCTCTCTGCCTTCTCCTTCATCTCCGCGAGCTTGGCGAAGTTGGAGTCCAAAGCCTGATATCTATCAATCAGGACTTGGACTTTCTCGATGAGGATCTTTTTCTCCTCAGTCATCTTTGCGATCAAGGTCTCGCGAGACTTGATGACTTGGTCCCTTCCGTGGACCACCTTCTCCAGAGCAACCCTCTTCCCCTCAGCCTCATCTATCACACGACGGGCGGCGAGGATATCACGCCTCGTTCGTAGAATGAGGTCCAAGCCCTATAGGACAGAAGGAAAGTTATGAGATAAGTACTCGGAAGCAAACAAAGGGAGCAAAACAACATGGTCAAATTTAAACACATGTTACCTGGACCATCCTCACTCCCGTGTCGAGGAAGAGGTTTTCAGGACTTGGCACGGGAAGGCCGCCAAAAGTTTGGGGGGGAGATGTTGTCAAATAGGAACTTGCAAATTGGGTGGAGATGACGGGGGATGGTGAATGCTCCGCTTCCAGAGGGCTGGGCTATGACTAGTCCAGCTCGCAGCTTGAGCAGTAGTCAGCTCACGAGCGGGAGCCAACTCGCGAGCACCTCCAGGCTCGCGAGATTCTTCAACTGGGGGGCAGCTTGCCTCCGCCCCGTCGTCCCTCGGGGAGTTGTCGACAATATTAATAACTGGTGGTTCAGGAGGAACCACCCGTGAAGAAGCCATAGGCGCAGCTACCACGGCCTCAGGAAGAGGATTTTGAGCAACTCCGTCCGTCCGGTTAGATGGGTGAGAGGGACCGACAGACGTCTTCTTTTGCCTCTTCGAGTTTGTGCCCTTGAGGCGAGGCAGTAACCCTCTTTTCTCCCCGGCATTTGTCATTGCGACCTCCTCGCGGGATATTAGTCCTGCCGCTACGAGTCGAGAGGCCGACAGACAAGCCTCGATATGCCTATCGCGAGCAAGCAACTTGTACACCTTCACGATCTTCTCGTGAATTCCTCCCTTCAAGTTCAGCTTTGTCAAAGTCGGGACACCTGCAAATACGAGCATAGGTTAGAAAAGTAGAAAGCAGAAAACCCTAAATTGGCTCGCGAAAATCTGCGAAGTGTGAAACTATGCCCACATTCACAGAAAAAACGGCTCACGCCAGGGCCCCCAGAAGTGGATCTTGTTTCAGACTCCCAGCTCCCGGAAGCATAGAACCATCGCTTCCTCCACTCGGGGTAATTTGAAGTGGGTTTTCCCAAGACAAAATTATCCCGGTGCCAATAACATAAGTAATACCAGCCTTCGCTGGAGGGTGCTTTCTTAAGTTGATACATCCGAAGAAACTCTTTGGCGGTTAACTCTTCATTACCAGCTTGCGCCCAGAGAGCGAAGGAGCTTAGAACTACCCTCCATCCGTTTACGATAAGTTGCCCGGGAGCAATCTTATAACTCCGGAGTACGTTGTGAATGAAAGGGTGGAGAGGAAGTCGCATCCCAAGAATGAAAAAGTATTCGTAGAGGGCAACACATCCAGGGGGAGGAGAATCCGGGGTTTCACCCTCTCCGGGTAACCGGAGAACGACTGAGTCAGGGACCTGATATCTCTCCCGCAACTCACTCAGCTGTTCTTCCGACAGGATGGATTGGTACCCGGACGCGGTGTACCTACCCGCCGGAACCCTCGCATTGTTGGAGGAAGAAGATTTCGGGGTGGCATCCCCCAGGGGGACGGTCTCCTCATCAGAATCTCCAGCCATTGAAGTTTTTCAAAAATAAAAGAAGAGAGGAAAAGAGTACTCTGGAAAAGAAGAAGAATGAGAAAGCGGAGTTATACCAGAAACACCGGAGGAAGAGGGATACACCAGGAGAGAGTAAGGAAAGAGGGAGGGTTTTCGAAAGCTTCTGTGAAAATTCAAAGGTTTGGCAGACTCCATATATTTATAAGCAATCATTCCTCAAGATTTGGTGACACGCGGCAATTGCCCGTTTGGCGCAGCAGTCGAACGGGCATGACTATTAAATTCATAGACACGTGGTGGGCGTCTCTTCATTTCCTCTCTGTCGAAAAGCTGCGGAAAGCTGGCGCTCATTAATGCCAGCTCAATCATGTACGGCTTCATCTCCGATAAAGGTATTAGACAGTTATGCATGCCAGTAAGCAAGTCCTTCCCTTAGACTTCTCGGTGGCAAGGACTTGGGGGCATCTGTTATAGTCAAAATGCGGTGGTCGGAGAATCTCCCGAGGACTCAAGAGATGCGAGCACCCTTATTACAGTATTCGACTTGCGAGCCCACCTGGTCGAGGCTCGCACATTGGACAAGTACGGCGCACAGTTATCGAGTCACCGAGCCCTTGTGGTCGATGCTCGAATATTAGGAGAATACAGAATCCCTTTCTCAACATGCGAGCACCTTGGCTCGTGGTCACTGAAAGGGGTCGCATCTCAACATGCGAGTGAGTAGTTACTTCCGAATCATAGCATTCTCCGCCTTTATAGTACCAGCAGCCCGTATAGACCGATGATGGGCTTATCTTTGCCTGTGGCTCCGGATCTCAGGGGATTACCATTAGGAAACGTAATCGACTAGATGTCTAATTGGATTAGACTGTTCCCTTATTTAAGGATCAACAGGATAAACACCTTATCCCCGAAAAATCAGCAATGATCTTGACGTCCTACGTAACAGAGTGGATCGTTCGGATCTATATAAATGGATGGCTTCATCTATTTAAAGGTACACAATCTCTGAGCTTCCAATCTTTTCGTTTCCTTTGTAACCGCGTCCCATCTAACTTGAGCTTCAGAGAGCCAACGGCTGGACGCCAGCCACCCGTAGTTTTCCTTTGTGCCTTTTCAAGTTTATGAGGAAACTGCCTTGAAGGGAGGAGAACATCTGGAGGACCCTGTTACAGAATCTAACGTAAACAATCACCAAAAACCTTAATTCAGATTTTCACAAGCAATCTCAACAAAACCCAAAATGAGATAAAAAGAAAGATGTTACCAATCTTCTTGATGTAGAAGACGTTGGTGAAGCTTGTAGAGATGAGGCTTTAGGGTTGCAGCGATCCGATCTTTGAAATAGATAAACTAATACAACACAACAAGATGGATCTAGGGACGTGTTTTCTTCTAAGAAGAATTTCTTTAAAAAAGTTACAATTTCAATTTTCAATTCTCAAGTTGAAAATGCTCTCTTAAATAATTCAAAGGTAACTTGAGAAGAGAACTAAGATAGCTATGAAAAATAAACTAAATTTTAAAAACAAATAGTCAAAATATAATGGAGAGCTTTTCACAAGAGGGAGGATTTTTTCGTGGTTTTCATTAATGAAAAACAACGAGAGTTAAGACCCATTTACATGAAAAAAATTAGGTCTTTGGCTGACCCGAAATTCAATGATTTTGTCCCAACGACTAGCAGATTTTGTGGGATAAGGATCTGTTCAAAATCCAACTAGCCCGAGGCAGGATTCAGCTTACCTAAGGTGCACTTCGACTAACTCGAGGCAGGGTTGAGCTGACCTAATGTGCACTTCGACAGACCCAGCCTTAGGGTCCAAAATCCAACTCTATTGCTGAAAACTTGACCAAACACCCTTAGGTTGACCGAACGGCTAGGCTGGCCGAACACCTTCTGGAATTTTCCAGTTTGCTTGTTGGAAACTTAGTTGAATTTCATAGGCTAACTAAATACAAGGTTAGGCTGGCTGAATTATCCTAAAATGTAACTTTAAAAATGATTTGAAAACATTTAGCCTAAAAATCAATCATTTCACTTAACCCAGGGTTAATCCTATGGTCACATTTACCTTTAAGTTGGCATGTATATGGTTTATCTTTGAAACTTTGCCCAAACCTCCACTGTTAAGTCAATTTTTTCTTGATCTTGAGATGATTGTTAAGGTTAACTCCAGTGTTCTTAATATACTTGGCAAGCTCACTCAACCTCATTCACTATGCTAAATACATTATTTAGCAAACTTGACAATAACCATGTACTTTGCACTCACAGATTGTACTTGCAAGGTTGAGCTAAGCACTAAGAGACCCCAACATCAAGATTGTGCAAGCATCGAAACACCTTCCCTCGCTCGCCTTTTTAACCTTTCACTCAAATCTCAAGGCTGTCAATTGCAATCATCCCATTACGTACTGTAGCTGATAGCTATCACCAAGCCAACATGCACCACGCCTGGGGACTGATAGCACTCGTCAAGCCAACATCACCTGGTTATTAAAAAAAATAAAAATAAAATCCAGTAGCATCATCATGGTATGAGACATCCACATGGCCCACACGACCAACAGTCTTCATCGCTTTCCAGGTAACAACAATCTTAATTAGCAGCAAATTAAGCAATTGACCAACCAAGCAGTTTTTAAGTAATGCTCAGTGAAACTACTCGCGGAAAAAAAAAAAAAAAAAAGAGGACCTTGAAAACAAGTCAAGGTCACCCTATATTTTCCTTTCGCGTGTAACCCACCTGCATCATGTGTCATCCTGATTTTTGGGAACTAAACATAACAATTGATGACATAACTGATGGCCCAAGTAGATCATGCATAGACATCAGCGGGCCCCATGAATTTCCCCATCTCCCACTCTTGGTGGGGCCGACCTGCATCTCGAATCCTGCCTATTTTCTGAGCTCTAATCTATGCTAAGTCTCCATCACATTCATTGCGGCTGGAAGTGGCTTTCACATGCACATTATAGTGAGCTCCAACCCCACTTGGTCCGCACGTGGGTCTCATGCAGTTTTGCAGGAGGCGACACACACACAAAGAGGGTCAAAAACAGCTGCAATCACATCTAAGAAGAAGAGTGTAAGCAAATTGAGGTTGGTAGAGAGAGTATCCAACGTCTGACTCTGCTACTGTCAACCAAAACCCTATATACACTTCATATTACTAGTGCTACTTATAGAAATGAGATAATCCCTGTAGAAACACCCCCCCCCCCCCCCCAAAAAAAAAAAAAAAACGAATCACTCGAAGGCCCACTGGTTCTCCCTCCGGACCTCTTCCTCCTCCTCAGAAGTGAAATCATTTTTTATGTTGAAAGTCTTCCTTATCTCCTCTGGAGTCTTCCCCTTTATCATGTCAGCCACCGTTTGGCATGTCAGATCCAGCAAGCTCTTTATGTTCAGATAGTTTGCTGCCTGAAAATACATACAACAAGCACATAGAGCTTAAGCAACCGTGCTAGATAGAATTCATAGTGAAAATTCAGCAATATTTTCAACCTCAGAAGTGGATATGCATGGGGGGTATTATATCAGATGGTAAAACATGTCCCCCCACTCTCTTGAAGTTACTACTCTTTAACTCTCTCCTGAGAGTAAATGACATTTCGATGTGCGTTTATCATCAAGAAGTTGGAAATTACATTCTAAAATCAAGAAACTATATTCTTCTTCTTTTTTTCTTTTTCTTTTTGAAAGATAAGAAACTATCTTCTTCTTTCAAAGTTGAAAAAAAGAAAAAAGAAAAAAAAAAAAAGTAAAGGAAAGAAAGAAGAAACAATGAAAGAAAGAAGGTAACACATGGACACTTAGGCGTTTCAACAGCAGGTCTCAGGTTTGAGTGCTAAGGAGAGACACTAACCCCACTGGTGGGTGGGTGCATCGTATGACTAACCTGGTGGGTAGGTGCATTGTATGACTAACCTGGTGGGTGTGATGCATGACTAACAAAAAAAAAGGTAACATATGCTCGCCTGCAGCATAGCTAACAACAATAATAAAATAAGCAATCAGAAAAATAAACTAGGAAACCTATGATACTTAATGACCAGCACAAATTGCTTGCCATGAAGGGTATAAAAATGAATCCCACACCCAAATCCAACCATGAAGTTTTTATTTTAGTGTGTGCTACACACCTATAGGTTGTTCATATGGTTTAGGTATATAGTTTTTAATAGGGGCATTTCTTGCCAAGGGTTCTGTAGAGAATGGGGGTACATCTAAATAACAACAACAACAACAACAAAATCAAAATTGAAACATCAGACACTGTCAAATAGGTAGGTACATCTAAATAACAGCATCAACAAAATCAAAATTGAAACATCGGACACACAGTTGGGGGGCATTGAAGGTTACATATTGTATCACCACTAGCAATCACTACCATCCAAAATGGAAGAAATATGACAAATTTCAACTGCAGCAAAGAAATTTACATGGCTCCCTGAATGAGGAGCAGGTATAAAGCCCCCATCATTGGCAATCAGTGTCCATAATCAAAGATTCAAAATATACTTTGATACTTTCAACATAAATACAAAAATCAAAAGAGGTGCGAATTCTTGCCCTTAATTTCTCTCTTTGGGTGGCTGGTTCCTACGACACATTGTATAATAACTTGTTCTACAACACCTCTTTGTGTGGGGCCTATTGTGGTGTATGGCTACAACACAGTCCAGCTGTGGAGCACACTGCTACGGTGGTTTTTTGAGTGGCTGTGCATAGTTTTCTATGTTATGGCCTGGCATACAACCTGTCCAGTCCAGCGGAGTCCAACAATCTAAAACCAAGTCTGTAAATTGAATTTCCAAAAACCTCCCCAAAAATTGTTTTGAATTTTATTTTTGCAAAACAGACAAAAACCTAAGGTGATCAAGGTTTTAGAGGCTGCTTTCACTACAGTAATGTCCTCCATACATTGGTAAGAAAAAAAAACCATCTATCAAAGATCAGTAATAAGAAAACATTGAGCAAACACTTCTAAAATAAACTTCCACAAGAATATGGATGGAAAACTTCCAACTTCTTAGTCAGTCCAAATCAATGATCAGTCCAACATGTCGATCAAAGATTAATGATACCTGCCCCAACAATTCTCAAAAGTGGCAGGATATTGTTACCATGGAGATGCAAGGGTTTCTGAGACTGAGTACACCAGGGAGATGCAAGGGTTGCTGAGACTGTTTCAGCCTTTTTCCTATATTGGGTACTCTCATGAAACATTATTGTAATACTGTTACATTATTATTATTTTTTTTTTTTGTGTGTTTTTGGGTTATCCATCAGTATGTTCTAGGCACTCAAGTCGGAACTTTTTTACCACTTGCAATGTTGATATGCACTGGCCAATGTTATCAAATTGTAAATCATTTTCTTGTATGAATCGTATCGTATTGTAAATCGTAAGATTTTTAGATTTTCATAAAAATATCATAAAAAATAAAAATAATTATACATAGATGAAAAAAATTAAAAAACATATCAATCATCCATTTAGCAACACGGACCATAATTTAATTAATTAATTTTGAGTTAATATATGCAAGATGTACAATTTTTTAAGGCAATGTACATGGGCCCACCTCGATGTATGTATTATATATCTATGTCGTTCATCCGTTTTACCAACTCATTTTATGACATGGTTCAAAAATAAGGTAGATCCATATCTCAAGTGGACCACTAGTGGGTGAGGCCCATCTCAATTATTTTGCCAACTCATTTTAAGGTTGGGTACGAAAAATCAGACATATCTAAATCTTAGGTGGACCATAGTGAGTGATGTCTTGAATGTGGGGCCCACCTCTAGCATTTGTTGTATATCCATGTCATCCATTCTTTTTCCCAAGTCATTTTAGGGCATGGTCCCAAAAAATGAGGCAGATCCAAATCTTGGCGGACCGCACAATAGGGATTAAATTCCCAGCATTAAAAATTTTCTGGGCCAAAAGATTTTTTGGATCGTGCTACCATTTGTGTTTTCCCTTCATCCAGGTCCATGTGACCTTATCAACATGTTCGATGGAAAATAAACATTACAATGGCCCATAGGAAGTTTTTAACTGTGGGCATTCAATCCATACTGTGCGGCCCACTTGAGATTTGGATTCGTTTCATTTTGGGATCATGGCCTAAAATGAATTGGAAAAACTGATGGACGGCATGGATTACAAGTTACAACACATAAATCAAGGTGGGCCCTGTGCACCGAAATAGTGGGTGCATAAGTTGAAGTGCGTGGTTGTTTCCATTTGTTTTGAGAGAGAGAGAGAGGAGGGGGCCGCACCATGGAAGAAGAAGAAGATGCTGTCGCAGCAGCCTCTGAAGAAGAAGAAAGAAGAAGAAGATGACGAGGTTTTTTTTTTTCTTTTTCTATTTTTTTCATTTTTCACCGGGCGCTGTCCGTTTTCGGATGGTATTATCGAATCGTACGATTCGATCTGACTCGTATGATTCACGATCTGATCATACGATTCAGATCGGAATTGTACGATTCGACTCCAAATGCGATTCCAACCAACAATATGGATCGCACGATGGTACGATATGATTCGTACGATTCGTATCGTATCGTATATCGTACGATTATGATAACACTAGCACTGGCTATAAAATTATACTTCCTCGTTAGGCATATTATATATGTACATTTTCTAGCCTTGCCAATGCTTTTCTCATCTTCTGGTAGACATACAAGTAATTAATCTTGTTCATTGCAACCAGTGGAAAAGGATATTACATTTGAAGAGCACACCACCTAATTGAAAACCTTCGTTCACATTTACACAGAACACAACCATGATTACATTAATAATCTAATTCATTTAGAAACCAATTTCAAATGATTGGAGCATGCTCATATGTATACTTGTTTATAGCAATAAAATTTCAGGTGGTGAGCCCCCACCTTACAGCCAAAAAAAAAAAAAGTGTCCTCCAGGTTTTTTAAGGGTGTAAAACTAGTACAGGAAGCTTAGTAATCGAAACTATTGATTTGATGGACCAAACACGTAGGAGGGTCCAATTCTTGGATGACGAGCGTCCTATATGTAGGCAGTTAGTGAGGAAATACATCAATGGTTGACATCCATTTAGCTCCTAACAGGACGGACGCATATCCTTGACTAGAGGGTCATGTACTTCTTCCCCAAACAGAGAGATAACCTGATGGAATTGCCCCACATCCCAAACATGCTACTTTCCCTTTTTAGCCATCTATAATTTCCATTTATTTCATATATTTATATAAGGAAATAAATAATCTTAGATTATTCTTATTTAAGTACTTTCTTATTTAAGTGCTTTCTTATTTAAAGTGTTTTTTTAGATACTTATTTTACAGATCTAGGCTAGCTTTTGAATCCTATTTTTAGATTCCATATATTTTATTTCAGATTGTAATTACTCATTATAAATAATGCTTAGATTTATGGAATAAGACACAGCTGAATGATACTCTCTGAACAAATTCTTTTGTTTCTCTATGGTAGTTGTTGAAATGGGGAGAAATGATGCCTGCTCACAGTCTTGCATTCTTTTCTTTTTTGTGGTTTGAACTTCAATACGGTATATTGAATCTTATTGCAATTAGTTTCTTCCTCGGTCTAGTTTCATTAAAACACCACTAAGTTAACTTGAAGCTAACTTAGAAGAACTGTTGCAAGAAAGGAACTGAAATCCAGTACAAGAATTCAAGAAAAACACCATCATGCCACAATTAACATAAATGCTTCATCCACAACTTTTTCTTTTTCAGTAGGCAAGCTGGTCAAAGACATCATAATGTGGAAACATAAATAATGCAATTAAATCAAGGAAAAAACTAATTGCAATAAATTCAACATACCATATTAAAGTTTAAATCACAAAAGAGAAAAGAATGCAATGATGCTTATTTCCCAACATAGAATCTATAAAATAAGAAAGCACTTATGTAAGAAAAATCTAAGAATACTTATTTCCTAACATAGAGATATGAAACAAAAGAAAATTAGAGATGGGCTGAAAAAAAGGAAAGCGGGCCTTCTCTTGTGTGCCTGTGTGGAGCATGCATGTATCGGATACAGATGGATTCTTCAAATCTGATCAATCGGGTTGTGCATGTGAGTAGGACAACCAAGCCATGCACAAGGTGGGCCTAACCATGAACATCACCTGAATAAAAAATCGGACCAAATAACTCATCAAGCAGGGAAAACATGTTACGTTGAACCAGACTGCTGGCATGCCTGATTTAACCCATCCATTGTTTCATACAAGGCGACCTGCTTTGTGAGCTGTCTTGATTGTCTCACCCGAGTGATCTTCATGGAGATGGCCTCTGGTTCCAGCGCACCATATTTGCACACTTAATGCGATACATGCAAATGTCATGTCTTTGGGATGTAGATGATCATTCATCCTAACAAACAGTTATAAAACAAAAAATATCCCTTCCCGCAAACAAACCAAAAACAATATGAGAATAAAAAAGAATAAGAAAAACCCAAATACTTTTTACTAAAACAGTCACCGAAAGCCATCCTACCCAACACATTAAATGATCTAAAAAAATATATACAAAATCCAAGATCACATGATTTCAGCATCAACACACAACGCGCAACAAGATTCAAATGAAAAACCTAATTACAAAGAAAAGGGCCGATCATTACCAGAATGAGATCGAAGAGGGTGGCCTGATCAACCTTCACGAATTCAGTGTCCCACGCCTTGAGCTCTTCATCGTTGGATTTGTCGTCGGAGCTTTTCTGAAACTCGACATGCTTGCGGCAGTACTCAATCACCTTTGACAGGATCTTCGATGTCACGTTCGGGAGAGGTATGCCGCTGTCCGCGCAATCGTCCTCGATCATGTGCTTGATAGTCTGCGATTCAAGAGCCACCGCCTCGTCCACCTCGAACACCTCCCCATCCGAGCTCTTCAGCGTCACCTTCTTCCCAGTCGACATGATCTCGATCGATTGATTTCAAGATCGAAAAGGAAAATCGAAAAAACGAAAAGAAGAGAAAGCGATTGAAAAGATAACGAGAAAAGAAGAAGAAAGACAATAAAAAAGTCTTTTCTTCAGAAAACGAAAGAGAAACGAAGGAAGGAAGATAAAAGAAAAGGCCCTAATTTCAGAGAAGTAAAGAGAAACTTTAGTGCCTATTTATAGAGAGAGGCGTTTGTCGTGCTTGTTTCCTTTTCGAACCCGAATCATCTGGACTTGTGTTTTTCGCAGTGCGTAAAACACCCCGAGTATACGTGGCCCACCATGTTATAAATAAAATAAATAAATAAATTTAGTCCGTCCATCAGCTTCTGTCCTCTATTTTATATCTCTTTTTCTGAAAAATCAATCCGATTCGAAACTCACATGGGCTACAAAACATGTAAAAATGGAAAAGGAATGCCAACCATAGGTTTCTGTGTGGTTGTACCACTATGTTGCATATTTCGTCAAAAAAACCGTTAGTCATGTATAACTCACCGGGATGATGAGAAGATTAAAAAAAAATCAGGGCTGATAAAAATCTCAGGCGGACCACAACGAGGACCTTAGCTAGCTATTTTGGGAGAAATTTTACATTGATCCCATTGATTTGGTCTATGGAAGTTTTTAATGTAGTTCATCAATTTTTTTATACCGTTCAAATATTGTTTCTCAACTAATTAATGGAATATATTTTACATATACAACATGGTGGACCCCACAAAAATTGGATGTCTTACGTGTCTAATAATATCAAACGTAACGATATATAGATGGCATGGATATACAAAAAAATATATTAATATAGGCCCCGCACAGTAGGGGTAACACCCTACTAAGGTGTTCCCAAGAAATAGGGCTGAAAGTTGGACGGGTTCAACCCGACCGACCCGTGATCGACTCGACATTGGGTTGGGCTTGGGCAAGAAGTATCGAACCCGATCTCGAGCTTGGGCTATGAAAACATCAACCCGATGAAGTTTGGGTCGGGCTTGGGTTGAGGTCTCGGGTTGCCCGACCCAACCCGAACCCGATCTATATACAAGTTACTTATACTTTTATTATACTTTAGTGAAGTAAACTTATAATGTTTACTTGTATTTTAACTTATTTGTTTAGGAAAAGTGAAGTTCTTTACATAAATAAGCACATATATAATTAATAAAGTCATAGGTACCAAAAATAAGGCGTGTATTGAAACATAATAGACTAATGTAATAACGAAAATATTAGCATGTATCAACCCTATCAACCCGACCGAGCCCGCTTGGGTTGGGCTTGGGTTGAGAATTCCCAACCCGAGGTTGGGTTGGGTTGGATTAGGGTTGAGGTATAGGAACCTTGGGTTGGGTTGGGTTAGGGTTGAAGTATAGGAACCTTGGGTTGGGTTAGGGTTCAGCACCAACCCGACCCAACCCGCCCGACTTTCAGCCCTACCAAGAAACACCGCACTTTATATACCGTCTTGTTTCTCTGGGAGGGAGCGAGTTAGGTGTTACCTTAGGAATACCTTAGGGGGTGTTACCCCAGCATCAAGATATACTCCACATTAAAACATCATGGATATACAAAAAAATACATCAATGTAACCCGTATGATATGGGTGACACCTAATTAGCTCTCTATAAAAATAGCCTGCCGTCGCCAGACGCAAATATGCACACGCAGAGCCTGACCTGGCCAAAGAACCACTAACTATGACATGAATGCATCAGATCCAATCCGTCCATCAGGTGTGAATTCACATTTTCACCATGGATCTTATAATTTAATTCAATAAAAGATTTAATTTTGACACGTTACAGTGAACAATGGAAAACCATGCCTAAGCGTCTAAAACTCACATGGTTTTGGTTCATGAGAATATTGGAATATGCTACATTTTATCAAATCTTCACATCCTTGTACGTTTACGTTTCATCAGATGAATGGATTGGATGGTATATAAGCACACAATGTGGACCTCACAGACGATTTGGACATTTTGACGGTGGAAGTTCTCATCTCAAATGTTTCCTATGGTTTAGTCTACCCAATTGTTTAATAACTTATTTTTTGTTCCCAGTCCAAACGCACAATGATACAGCTGATGGGGACGCGTTATATCTAGTCTTCGTTATGTTATTTTGTCCACGTCAGATAAAGTGACGTCCCCTCGCTGCCGATGAAATTCACGCCAGCGTTTTAGTTTGTTTTAATCGCTGTGTTGTATGTACCGCCCGGACGGCTAGCGGATTAGGTGAGACACCGGCCTCACCCCAGACGGTGCGGCCCTTACCGTGTGGTTGCAGTGGGGCCCACCTTGATGTATGTATTACGTATCCACGCTGCCCATCCGTTTATTCAGATCATTTTATGACTTCATCCAAAAAAAAGAAGAAAGAAAAAAGAAACAGATCACCACAAGAAACCGTGGTAATTGACCTTCCTATCATTAAAAACTTGGTGCATCTTAATGTTTCCCTAGTGTTTATTTACCATCAAATCTGTTGATAAGGTCACATAAGCCTGTATCAAGGGAAAAAACAAAGATCAACTTGATCAAAAACTTTTGTGGCCTATTAATGGTCAATCACTGCTATTTCTTATGGTATGGTCCACTTAATAATTGTATCAGCTTCATTTTTGGGATAATGCCCTAAAATGATATAAAAAAATGGATGTGCGGTGTGGATACATAATACATATATCAAGGTGAGCCCCAAGGTAAGGGCCGTACCATCTTGGGTGAGGACAGGTCTCACCTAATCTGCTCTCCCCAAACTGTGTTGTATTTAGGCGAGAGTGGATTAAGTGAGACCTGACCTCACCCAAGACGGTACAGCCCTTACCATGGGTTACTGTGGGCCCACCTTGATGTATTTATTATGTATCCACGCTGTGCATCCGGCTTTTCGAATCATTTTAGGGCATTACCCCAAAAATGAAGTAGATCCAATTATCAGGTGGACCATATCATAAGAAACAGTGGTGATCGACCATTAATAGGCCATAAAAAAAATTGGATCCAGTTGATATTTGTTTTTTACCTTAAAAAAAGTCTCATGTGACCTTATCAACAAATTAGATGGTAAACAAACACTACGAAAATATTAAAGTGCACCCTAAGAAGTTTTTAATGGTAGGATGGTCAATCACCACCTTTTTTTTATGGTATGGTCCACCTGATAATTGGATCTGCTTCATTTTTTGGATAATGCCCTAAAATGATATGGAAAAACGGATGGACATGGTGGATACATAAAAAAAAAAAAAATACATCAAGGTGGGCCCCACGTAAACCCAATGGTAAGGGCCGCATCGTCTTGGGTGAGTTTAGGGTCTCACTTAATCCACCTTGGTATATAGGCCGTGACAAGGTCTATCCACTTCGACCATAATTTTCAAAGCCTATTCAAGCCCCACCCTGGCCCGCAATGGCTCGGCCCATAATATATATACCAGCATTCCCCTAAAAAGAAGCATCCACATTAGACTCACTGGTGAGCTCCATGGGCCCCAGTCCCCACCATGATGTTTGTGTTTTTATCCACGGAGTCCATTCACTTTTTCATATCATTTAAGGGAATGAGCCTTAGAAATGATGGCAGAGTCAAATCTTAGGTGGATTACTATAGAAAATCGTGTTGATTGACTGGCCACCATTGTGTTGTCCCCCCCCCCCCCCACCCAAAATTAAAAGCTTCTTAGGGGCACAAAAGTTTTGGATCTAGTTGATATTTGTGTTTTCTTTGCATATGGCTCCTTGTGACCTCATCACCAGGTTCGATTGCCTATAAACATTACAGTGGGCCCTAGGAAGGTTTTAATGGTGGGCGTTCAATCATCACTGCTTTATATGGTGTGGTTCCACTGAGATTTGGATTTGCCTCATTTTAGGGCTAGTGCCATAAATTAATGATCTAAAAGGGATGGACGTCATGGATAAAACACATACATCATGGTGGGGCCCGTAAAGCACAGCTAGTATGTAACCCATGCCCCTTGAGTTTGCGTAAGGACTGCAGTGTGCCTTCGAATTGCAATTAAGTGCAGTGCCATTAAAAATGTCCACCATGTGCTTCACCTCATACTAGGTCCGGGGCTCAAATTTCTAGCCCATACATCATTCTAATGGACTACAAAATAAAAAATAGTACGGTGCAACCTCACCCTTGAAATTGTTTTCAATTGTGTGGCCCATTGAATCACAATTTGTCACACCCTAAAAAATTCAGCATTGAGTACCAGGTCCCTAGTCCTAAGTTTTTAAGGTGTGCGATACAAGAATTACATATAATTCTTATTTCACATTCACATCTAAATTAAATCGCACGAAAAATATGATAAGAATTTTAATCATATCAACCACTATGAAAATTAATTTTGTCTGCATAATTAAAATAAGGAATACACAATCACCAGTCAAGTCCTACACTATACCCTGAAATTGTGTCGGTAATCCAACATGACACCCTATGCTTATATACGGAAGCTTAACGAAGCAACTAGAATTATGGCTAAGTCCTTGGTGGAGGAGGGTTAGGACTATTGGGGCTTAAAATATCACCAATGATAAAAGAAAAAGTGACGTCTCGAATACATCAGTCAAAGTTAACAACAGACCTAGAAGTAGTCAGAAAAGCAGTAGAGCGTCGGTGTGGTCCTAGCTCGGGCAGCTCGCGCAATCACACCCAGAGCTGAAATTTGTCATTTCGGAGCTGATCTAGACATCCATATTGCCGCCAAATGCTTCGGAATACCCAAAAACCCATAACCTCTAAATTTGGATGTCGTGGGATGCATATTTCCACCTGCGCACTCCGAAGTATGTTTTTTTATACTAAGAGTTGATGGAAGGATCCGAATTGGGAATGAACTACCAAAAGTAACAGCATTTGACCATTCTCCAGCCGACTCGTTTATTTAACAACACGATTAAAGGCTAAAAGTGCTCTGATGTCAGTGACTTTGATCCCCAAAAAGGTACTTGTCCATTGGAGTGAGTAATCGGAACCTAAAACCTGAATTTTTCTAAGTATGAGAATAGATATCAGTGAAGAGCTCACTTTCAGTCAGAGGATGACTATGCAAGCAATATATGTTCGAAGAAAATGATATTTCATAGAAATTCATACCATGTCACGATTCCGATAAGTCCAAGATCATTTAATTTCGAGTTGTAATGAAGGAGATATGTGTCATTCACCAAAGACCGTGCATTATTGATGACATCAAGCACCTGGGGCCCACTTTTGAAGATGAAAGAGGCTTCTAAAGGTTATCATGATAGTTTCATTGCGTAGATCGTCGAAATAGCTTTTCGACGAGTATAAGAGAGTCTAAATCGGATTTGAGACGCGCAAGTGCAGAATAACATGCGCCAGGAAACTCTTCTCTAAGTACATGCGCCCGAACAATCCACACATACACTCAGAAACTCCTCTCTAAATACATGTGCCCGCAACTTCTCCTTGCCTAGACCTGGACCCGATTAACAGACTATAAGTACCCTGACCCCTAATGACCTCATATGCGGAGTGGAGAGAGTCGAGAGAGAGTAACAAGGGACACATGCGCCCACACTCTCATTGCAAGGGACACATGCGCCCACACTCCATCTCCAAGGGACACATGCGCCCACTCCCACATGCACCCAACTCCCACATGCGCCCACTCCTACATGTGCCAACTTTCTCTTCACATGCGCCTGGACTAGCCACACCTTCTCTACACTGCATTACACTTGCCTGCATTGCATCTGCACTATACTCTGCACATCTTATTTACATAAAAACATTTAAGGAATTACCCCCCATTTGGATTCAATAAAAATACTAAAAAAATAAATTTCATATAATAAAGATTTTGATTTTCCATCCGAAGTACAAATCGCGATTTTTTAGCACTCCCAAAAAAGTTCATCTTTTGAACGGAGGAATTTTCTTCGAATCTAAACCGTCCAAAAAATCTGAAATACCCTAATTATACTAAAACACCAAATAGTGGTAAAATATTCATGATATTTTATGGTCGATCTGTGGATATATTAAAAATTTAGATTTTTACTTAAAATTTTCAGGTAGCGAAATGACCAGAATATCGTTTTAGTGTAAATCTGTATAAAAACAGAGCTGTGATTAGATAATATTGCTTGCTTCGTGTATCAACATTTGTAGTATCCGACCCAGCCTATAGGAATGTTCAACTGATCATTTGCTCAACCGTTAGGAAGGTTAGGTTTATCTTCCGAATTAAAACTCTGCAATGCTCACATGTACAACCTGGATACCTGGACTGACCTGGAATAGTACCTAGAAAGTATGTCCTAGGTAACAAGACCCCGAACACCCAAAACTTATATCATGACAACCGCCCCGATGAGACGAACCCGATGATATTTTCCACACACGGATACGCGACCTTGAACAGAAGATATAGCGTGAAGAATTCCATGTTGTCCATGTGCAAATATTCATGAAAAAGTGAAAGAATGACATCATACCTAGAACTATTATATTAGGATTATTTTAAGGCACTTATAACCTAAGCTTTATGGTAAGCATTCTTTATGTCTCACCAAAAGTCACTTTATTAACAACAATAATGATAAAATCAACTTTATGAACCACAAGTCAAAGCTTTCCCATGATTCAGGGATAGCCATGCCACCTAGCACATTTTGTTTAAGTTAACAACATTCATAAGATGGTATGGATCACACTTAAGGGAGATAAAGTTAGTTTAACTAACAACTAATAAAATGAAACTTTAAAAGTCAAAAGGTTTCCTTAAATTAAGGAGGTCATGCCACCTTTTAATATTCTAGAAATGCCTAATTACATCTAGAAGGCCTTTAAGACATCTAATCAAGCCTTGAAGCATGTTACATAAAGTTAAAACCTTCATATGTTGAGAAGTCAACAACATAATCCCTCAAAATAAGGAAAATGTATCCACATGGCAATTACTTTTCTAGAAAAGTATGGGAGCAATAAATGGTAGAAGAAAAAGTCTTTAATTATGTAATTAATAGGGGACAATCACTCCATGAAATAAGGAGGACAATCCACCTTATAATTTATGGAATTAATCAAAGGTAATTGACCCATGTCTATATAAAGAGTTCATGTATGAATTTTGAGCACTTGGTGCTCACACCTTCTAGCTTCCTAAGGCATTTCTCCATCCTAATTAAGACCTTAAAATCATTTTCTAATCAACCAAAACCAACCCCTCAACTCCAAGGAAAGTAGACACTACAATCAAGTAAATCCAATCACTTAAGGGAGATCCAATTCTCTAGCAATGTAAGTGCTCTTCCTTTATCTCGTCTTTTCTAATGTTGTGTTGATTACATTCATTTGATCATGAAGGTTTAGGTCTTGTTGATGGTGGACCCCACTGTGGAGAGATACGAACCATACAATGGTTTGGGTGTTGAAGAAGACACAAATATTAGCTTGATCTATAATGTATGGAAAACCATTGATTGTGGGCTCCACCATGACCATTATTAGCCATCTAGTTAGTCTACAGTCTTGTGGTGTGCATGCCCCAGTGCCTACACATGTTGCACGTGCAAGTTGATGGACGGTGATGAGGCCATATTGCTGCTGCATGTGTGACTGTTGTGGACGGTGACTGGCCACATTGCTGCTGCACGTGTGGCTGTTGTGGACGGTGACCGGCCACATTGCTGTTGCACGTGTGGCTATTGTGGACGGTGACCAGCGATTGCAGCTGGTTTGCACGTTGAAGCCAAGTGGGGCCCACCTCTGGATGTGCGCTGGAGTGTAGTGGGGCCCACCTCTGGATGTGCACTGGAGTGTGGTGGGGCCCACCGTTGAATGAGTTGAACGGTGATCATGCTTAGGTGCATCTTCATGACTATCAGATGGTGATGATGGAAGGTGAGATTGGAATGGGTTTTTGGTGATGGAGAAGTCATCTCCCGATTAATCTTATTTTAAGTCTATAGCCTATCTAAAGTGGGCCATCGATTTGAACCGTTCATTTAAATGTGTGCCACGTGTACAATTTCAGAGCGGTTGTATTAGAACCATCACGTATTCTTTCTTAGTATGAACTAAACTCACTACGATAATGGGATGCAGTAATCATTAAAAGTGCCAAAATGATCACTAGCCGATGTTTGAGCTTTGCGGGGCTGACCAATGAATTTTATGTGGAATCCAAACAGTGAATTGTGTGAGGCTCATTATTTTCACCGTACATCCAAGGAATCATACCAATCCAAAATTCATGTGGGAGACAAACATGGAGAAAGGTTCAATTAGGCTGAAAACCTATATGTTCACTTGTTGTGGCACACCTGTTGTTGGAACAAGTATAGTTTCAGTGTTAAACTTCATCTTTCTAGGCCTCACACGATTACTGGTTTGAAGGAACCACACATAATTGAGCATGGACCGGATCGTGGACCCACTATGATGGTTATTTGCAATCCAACACGTCCAATGGGTGGACCCCATTGACCTTGTAGGACTCACATACTCATACACAAACCCCTTCATTTCAGTATATTATTTTAATAATTAAATTTATAAGCAAAGAAATTCTAAACCATGGGTGGACCATACCACTCATGATCGGTCACCCTAAAAATCCTCTAAGGCAGTTAGCTATCTAAACGGCCTTGGCAGATATATGAGGTCTACCATAAACACCATTTAGGTATAAGGTAAAGCCCAAAATGTCCCTGCGGCGCTACACTTGTGAAATAGTAAGCATAGTCCTATTGAAGGTAGAAAGTTAACAGAGCACACGCTGGCGACATGATGTAGCAATTGGATATCCAAGTACGTAGTCCCTTAGTGGTTTGACATTTTATACGGTAGCATGCCTTGAGTTCTTGATTAGCCTTGAGTCACTTATCTTGTAGCATTTCCATGCATACCATAGTATGATACATATGGTGAGAATTAATATCTTTACTTTTTGCTACAACACAGCTTGACCGTAGTACATATCTTATAGTTGAGTAATGACACATATGAAGGGATTGATTTACGGGACACCAAAAGTGTGGAAATAGTAGGGGATGATGTGCCCCTTGGGTCGAAAATCCCTAAACCCCGATGGTACCTAGGGATGCCTCAAAGTTGGGCCGGGTGGATAAATGGGTCATGGATTTGACTCCCACTGACAAGGCCAGGTTGAGAAGGGGTAGGTCCGACCCGCCATAGGGTTGAGGAGGCAAACGGGGACTGGTCTGACCCGCCGGCGAGGAGAAGCGAGAATGAGGTCCGTTATTGACGTGCGCAGTGGAGGTTTTTAAAACCACTGGCGGGTAGCGAGGTCGATTGTTGGTGTCTGGTGCATGGGCATTGACCCCGGAGGATCCCGAGTTTTATTTGTATAGTGATCCTTGATTAGCCGATGATCTTTATGAGTGGTGTGGGTGAGTATGTGGTGAGATGTCTATCTTTGGAGAATTCTACCTCTGGTATGTGATCATCTAATGCATCTCACGCATGGTTCCATTTCATCATTTGTTTGGGCATCATTTGTATGCTAGTTTCATAAGTTTATCTCTGTGGACTCTCGCCGTCCGCGCTCCCACACGACGTTCTCGTCCCTTTCCTTTCGGGAAAAGAAGGAGAGGATGCGTGAGTGCGAATCGCCGTTTGTGCCACTGGCTTGCCTCGTTCCCGAGGGCTTTGTTTGGTTGTCGTGTTTAAGCTGGATGTGTTTAAATGAGTTTATATAAGACCAGAGTCGCCACTAGCCAATTACTCCAAATCTACAGTCGGCTAGACCCCGTAGAAACGTTAGAGAAGGGGATCCGAAGATTCCTTCCTCTAAAATGACTCCTTTTGATTTGCGGCCAGAGATTCGAGGTAAGGGATCATGATTACAGGGTGGGAAGAGGTTAAGCACCCCACACACTGCCCGTACCGAAGTACGGTCTCTACTTTACAGAATCGAACTAATACTTGAAAGTCTGTTTTAATCCTCGTACATTCTCATAGATGACATGATGCATGAATGCAGGTCTGAACAGTAAGAGTTTCTGATGGGCAGGTTCTAATAACAGGCAAGCCCAGAGCATACGCTCGAACTGACAGGTGCTTAATATAAGACGTATGCAGTGTGTTTGAGTAATCAAGGTGCTTTATAGTGAAGCATGAATGCAAGGCTGAACAGTAAGAGTTTCTGATGGGCAGGTTCCAATAACAGGCAAGCCCAGAGCATACGTTCGAACTGACAAGTGCTTAAAGACGTATGCAGTGTGTTTGAATAATCAAGGTGCTTGCAGTGAAGCAGGGGGGTTGGAAGAAAAATAAATGTTGCACTTATGCTAGATGCAAATGAGATGATGCTGGAAAAGAACAGCTTGATGGACGGAGGTGTCGCAAGGGTGGCTTCGAGTGGCTGGATCAAGACTTGGATGGCTTGGGAGGCTTGGGCCAGTGGTCAGGCTGGGCTGGACCAGGGCTAGGCTCTCCTCACTCGGGCTCTCCTTGGTGGAAAGATGGGCTAAAAGGGTGGAGAATGACTCAGACGGACGGGTCGCTGGACTGGATGGGTTGTGTCTTGAAATGAGAAGAGGAGGGGGGTATTTATAGCAGCGGGCAGTGGCAGAACCAGTAAATATTTTTCCTCGATTTCCAGCGCGCAGTACGGTCGTTCCTCGGGGCTGCTGTTTGGCTCGGTGGGTCGACTCAGTGAGTTGACTTAGCGGGTCGACTCGGTGATTTGACTCGGCGGGTTGACTCGACTGGTTGAGTCGGTGTTTTGACTCGACGAGTTGACTTAGCGGGTTGACTCAGTGGGTTAGCTCAGCGGGTTGACTCAGTGGATTGACTCAGTGAGTTTGACTTTTTTAGGATTTTTTGACTGGCTTTTCTTATGGGGAGTTTTTCAGGCTGATGTTTAGGGGTGGGTTGACTAGGTTCAGGCTTGAATTGGGCTATGGATTGGGGCTTACAAGGGTGAGTTTGGCTGAGTTTAGACTTGGGATTTGGGGGTACGGTTCTCCATTCATCCAGTTATCTCTACCAACAGTGTAGCCGAAGGTGGGGTGTCTACAATCTCTTATGATAATTGCCATCATTATACCTTTCATATTAGCCATCTCATATGTTTATTATAACAGCATGTGCCTGTTAAGCCACGATACTTATTTGCCTTTTAAACATTCCAGGAAATGAAAGTAAGGGAGAAAAACGGGAAGCGAGCATAAGCTAGGCGACATGAAGGAAGACTTATTTGACTTTTGGTTTCTTTTAGATTGTATATATATATGATGTATATTTGCGACGTATAGTCAGACAATGTACTTTTGGACTTTATATTATGCAGTTTACTTGTGTACAGATATTACTTATCTTGTCTTTGATATTCCTTCTATGTTGAGAATGAATGGTAAAATCTATCTCTTTTATCACTCGGTTGGATGCCGACCTTGGCACCTAGCGGCGGACGCGAGTGCCAATCTTGGAGTTCGGCTGGTCACGTGCCAGATCCGGTGGGTATAGCAGTTGTATAGGGCTATCGGGTATGCGGCGTGACAACATTCATGTTGCTTAATCTAACATTTATCTTGCTTAATCTAACATTCATCTCTGCTTAATCCAACACTCATCTTTGCTTAATCTAGCATTTGCATTACTTAACTTGACATGTATTCAACCTCACATGGCATACATACTATTGTATTCTTACATACATTCATTCTCACATGACATATTTTCTATTGTATCCATCACATACAATCAATCTCATGCGATATATAGTCCATTGCGTTCATTGTACATCAAAGATCCCTTACCTTGTTACAATGTCTCGCACATTTATCCATGTGTGAGAAGGTTCTCTACTTATCTCTCATTGCGAATTAGGTATCAACAAAGGTGCAGGACCGGGATCGCTTCTGAAGATGAGTCAGCAAACTCCAGCCTGATTCGATGACTGATTACAAGAACTTTGTATCAATTATGTTAATTGCACAACTACGGTTTAGCTCGGATTGAGGCTCAAGACTAACCAAAAGGGACTATAGTTACCATTAGAAATTGGATTAAAGAGTTCCAACAACTCTCAAAATATCTGCTATGAACTGTTATCTCAAAGCTTGCCAATGCCCTACTCGTCCAAATCGAGATTCGTAAGTTGAGTTGACCAGGTAGTTATGATGTGCCTTCATGTGATCATCGGTGCAAAAAGAAAGCAGGTGGTGACTCTGAGTTGTGTCATCCAACAATGGTAGTTCATGTACTCCAGTGGTCACCCATCATAAAAATAAGGGAAGACGGCCCAGCGATGCACGACTCGATTAAAAAATCCTGACAATCTTTCAACCCGGACTGACCCGAAAGGGCATGGGACATAGACATTCGGCTTGTCTAAAATGATGGCTCAGTCCATAACAAAACTACATTGGTCTCTATGACTACAAACTCAAAGACCATAGTCTCTGATGACTAGTCACCTGCTCGATTTATCCGGGACTTTTCTCGAATACTCCATTTATTGTATAACTATAATTCATAGTGGAGCTTTGTCGCTTTGTGCCGTGGTTTTCTCTCACAAGGGTTTTCACGTAAAAATTCCCGTGTTGTTTATGGTATGCTTTACTCATATTTATGCTTCCTTATTTACTTTATTTAACTTATTCCTAATGCGCATACATTTACTTTTGTCTTTTAATCAAGGGTGATCATCTATTGATGTAATTAAGGGCTTGTGCCAGATCATAGCCTGGAATGTAAAAGATCTCAGAATCTCTGGAATAAAATTCGCCTTGCGATATCTTTCTCATTGTGTACGTTTGTGAATGCTTGTGATTGTCTATGAATGTTTTCAATATTTAAACCCCCCCAGAATAATGAAACACAAGAAAACTGCCTTGCGCATTTTTTAGTTTTAACAAGGACCTTTTTGAAATTCTTTTCGCCTACTTAAATTATTTTACAATTTAAGTAAGCAAGAATACTTCGGCTTCCAAGCCTAAGTGGATCCAATCACATAGACTAGCATATGATTTAAGTAATAAAGCAACCTAGTCTAAACATGCATAAATTAACAAAAGATTAAACTAATCAAGCACATAATCTATGCAACCTATGTAGATAATATGAGAATAGATCATATAAGCTCAAGTCTACACTAATTAATGAAAACACATCTTGTGTGTGAATGTGCCTATCATACATTCCTATCAAGCATTCATAATTAAAAAATTAAACATACAATGTTAGATTAACAATGTGCTCAAATACATCACAAACACAAGCATGTATAGTGGTTTAACTACGTCTCTACTCCACTCCCGGTTCAAGTACTCACCCCTTAAGCACATCGAATTTCACTAGAGGGTTTTAAATTAGGTTCACCTCACCGCTTAGGAGTTTAAATAGGATCTTCCCTACCTTACAATCCTACACAAGGACCGGGTCTTACAACTGAACCTACACGTATGCACCCGTGTCGGTGGACTATGTACACACCCGTATCGGTGGTTCCCCTTTGGAGACTTGGCAATTTAAGCTCTCCTCAAGAGCCAAGGTCCTACAACCGAACTTCAATTTAGGCTTCACTCATAAGCCAAGGTCCTGCAACCGAACCTCAAAGGTTTTAGGCTCTACAATTGAACCAAGGTCCTACAACAGAACCTAGCGTATACTCTCATCAGAGGCTTCCCACTTGGAGACTTAATTCAGCCCTACAACTGGGCCTAGGTCCTACAATTGAACCTATCGAGTTTGCAATCAAACCTATACTCAATTCCCCCTGGGAAGAGAGTGGGTTGACTTAACACAAATGGTAACCTTACTTGTCAGATTTGAGTCCCCTTAATGTGCCACTTAGGTTGCTTGATCTCAGCTCTCCCATGCTTCAATCAGCTCTCCTATACTCCCTCGATATTGTTGCCAATGCATCGCTAATACTCCAGCTGCAACAATCAATCACCTTGCAGTAGGTGCTCTTGAGATGCCCAAGGTGATAGGAGGTAGGTTTGAAATCTTTACAACTAATGGATAATGATTACCTAGAGAATTTCACCTATAAGGATCTCTCTATAGAGTTTAGACAATGATTTAACTATCTAGTTTATGTTTTAAACTCTAGAGATCAAGAGGGAACAATATCATTCTATTTTGAGCTTCGAATGCTCCATGCTTGTGATGAATAATAAGGAGAATGACTTACAATGGGTTAAGATTAGAACTTCTAGTGGTCTTCAACAATGATGGCTTCTAACTCCTGAAAATCTCTCTCTTTTGCCCAAAGATCGCCTCTACCGTTTTTATAAATAAAGTTCCAACGGTAAAAAAACGGATAGATTCGCGATGATTTGATACATTGAAATACCTTTTGATGGATTAAAGGTATCTTTGATGGATCGAAAAGCCTGTTACGATGGATAAAAAATAGTTCAGTGAGTTCAGAAATATTGTTGGACACATTCTCGATAGATCGACCTCTTCTTCGATTGATCGAAACACCAACTTCGATGGATCGAAGAGAGCTATTCGATGGATCGTAAAACTGTTTAGAGAGCTCACTGTTCACTCCCCAAGTATAGGGTTGCGAAGTAGTAATAATTCAGAAAAACCAAGTATCGTTCCTACAAAGATTTATGTATGGGTATGCTCATTATTTATTTAAAACAACTAATAATTAAGATCCTGTTAAGAACTAAAGCTGAAAAATAGTGATTTGAGTTTAAACAGTGAAATTGTAAGGTAATATCAATCTAAAAAGGCATTAGAGCGCCAATGATCCACTTTTGATAAGTTTCAATGCATCAACACAACTAGGTCTCTCATAACTCAATCGGAATCGAATTCATATCTCTATCCGATCGGAATATAGAGCGGTTCAATCAACAATTATCTAAAACAGTTGCTTATTCATTTATTCAATTCCCACAACAATGCTCAGGCCTTGGGCACACTCAATTGTATAGGCCAAGCCTCTTTCCAATCTAGTTGAGATTCACAACCATAGCTGTTAATGTCAGATTTTGTAACGAGATCCTCCGGTTTTTCTCCTTCACTCCAACAGGGATTTTCACCACCAGACCTGAAAGAAGATAGCAACTAAGGGTGGCTGGGGACCAGCCGTTAGCCCTCCGATGCTTAAGTCAGGCCAAAGCAAGAAAAAAGCCAAGTAAGACGGGATAGAAATTGAATGTTCTATGTGTGTACCTTTCTCTTAATGGAGTCACCCCCTTATATAGATCTGAAGCAAGCCAATTTGTTACGTAAGATATCGAAATCCCGATGATGTCGCGTACGATACTGAAATCTCACTGATTTCGTGGGACAAGATCCTTATCCTTAGAGGCAGTATTTAACCCAATAACTCCTTCCGGCAATCACGTTTCTTGATAGCAATCCCCTGTGACTCGGAACCACCAAAGAAGATAAGCCCAAAGACTGACCTATACAGGCCGCTAATCGACATGGTAATAGTGCTGATTGCTCGTAGTTGGAGTCATAGCTACCGAAAAGGAAAGAGAGCTGAAAGGAAGAAAACCGCCGCGCTGGATGTAACTCTGCTTGGTGTCGCAGAGGGATTGAACAAGCCGCTCGACGAGAACCGGGTGCTGGAAGTATGAAGACCATCCGAACCAAAAGACTCAGGACTATTCTGACGTCGGGAGCTGCTTGTGTCAGGGCTGCTCGCATCCGGGGAATGCGACCCCTCCTGACGGGCCCGAGCAGAGCTGCTCGCATCCAGGAGATGCGACTCCTTCTAACGAGCCTGAGCAGAGCTGCTCGCATCCAGGAGATGCGACTACTTCTAACGAGCCCGAGCAGAGCTGCTCGCATCCGGGGAATGCGACCTCTTCTAGTGAGTACGAGCCGAGCTGCTCGCATCCGGGGAGTGCGAACTCTTCTAGTGAGTACGAGCCGAGCTGCTCGCATCCACATTGCCGCGATCCTTCACCTCTTAATCAGACTATATTTGCCTACAACAGATGCCCCCCAAACCCTTGATATTGAGGAACTATGCCAAGGGTTTGCTTGTGTTGACAGCTAGGTGCTGGGAGACAATCGCACATGATTCACTTAACGTGCTTCCGCATTTATGGTGGCCAGCTTTCGCGCAGCTTTTTCTGCCGCTAGAGATGAAGCGTCGGGCGCCATGTGTCTCCGTATTTAATGCTAGCGTCCGTTCGTCTGGCGCGCCGAATGAGAAACTGCCGCGTGTCCAGCAAATCAAACGGAATGATTGCGTATAAATACCGGACTTAGAAGAAAATTCTTTCATTTTCGAATTTCTCTGCTGCGGCGCTCCTGCTTTCTTCTTCTTCCTTTGCTTCTGGTGCGATTTCTTCTTCTTCCTTTGCTTCTGGTGCGAAAAACCTCTTCACAGAGGTAGTTTTTCTCCAACTTTCTCCCTTCATCTCTGTTTCCTTCATCTTTCTTTCTTGCTTTCCTTCTTGCGATGGCGGGGTCCTCAGATGAAGAGATTGTTCCCTTGGGAGATCACACCCCTGATTCTTCTGAATCAAATAATGCCAGAATACCGGCTGGTAGATATTCTGCCTCCGGATATTCTTCTATCTTGACGGAGGAGAGGCTCTCTAGCCTTAGAGAGGCATACAGAGTGCCGGACTCTGTTATATTCAGATTGCCCGGGAGAGGGGAGACAGCTGATGCACCACCGCCTGGGTGTGTGGCAGTTTATGAATACTTTTTCAAAGTAGGCGTACGTCTCCCCCTCCACCCCTTCATTCGAAATTTCCTCTGCCTATATAAGATTGCCCCGGGCCAACTTATAGTTAACGGCTGGCGGGTTCTTTTGAGTGCTTTCATCCTTTGGAAGCAGGCGGGTAACGAGGAGTTAACCGCTCAGGAATTTTTGAGGTTATTCCAGCTGAAGAAGGCGCCAGCTAGCGAGGGTTGGTACTACCTCTGCTTCTGGCACCGGAATAACTTCATTTTGGGGAACCCTTCTTCCAACTGCCCGGGATGGAGAAAGAAGTGGTTCTACGTCTCCGGAAACTGGGAGTCCGAAATGGGCTCTGACCCCAAAGGCCATAACGTTAATCGCCATTTTGGCAAAGGTGGGTCAAGTGCTCGTTTCATTTGTCCGACAGAAATAACTATACTATTTTGACGTTTTAACGAACCTTCTTTTTTCCTTGCAGGAATCCCAATTGGTGTGAAGCCCAATCTGCGAGGAGGGCTCAACGAGAAACTCGTCAAAGTCTATAAGCTCCCTGCGTCCGCACGCCACGTCAACGCTGCTCTAGAGCCTCACTGTCTCTGTGCAGCGGGTTTAATCTCTCAAGACGAAATGGCGAACGTGGGAGATAAAAGAGGTGCACTGGGGGCACTTCCCCGTCTGAAGGGTGCAGCCTCAAAGAGGCAAAAGAAGACTGCAGGGGGTCCTTCTAATGCGCCCACTCCCGCAGAGGGGTCTTCTCGCGGTCCTCAACCGCGAGGGATCGGTTCAGGTGGGGTCGCTACGACTTCTCGTACGACTGTGACCCCTCCGGTTATCGCGACCCCTCTATCTGCCGTGCCCCCTCCGGCTACTACGACCCCACCACCAGGTGCTCGCGGCCAGCCGGTGATTGAAGTCGCTGATAATTCGCCGAAAGGCGATCGGAGGGAGGGGGGCCTCCCTCCTAAAGATATGAGATGCGAGCCTACTGGTGCTCGCGAGTCTGCGACGCCCTCTATGGGTGCCGTGGGTGCTCGCGAGACGGGCTCTGGTGAGATGGTGGTGGCCCAACCTTCCGGGTCGGGGGTTTTTGTTATCCCCCCACACTTGCATCCTGTATGCAAGTTTATGTTTGATAACATTCCCCCCAACTCCTTTGGGAGTTTGCCTGAACCAAGCCCAGAGGCTCTCTCTACAGATATTGGAGTGAGACTGGTTTAGGTAACAACCTTTTCTCTTTCTACCAATCTTTTCGGGATTTTATTAGATGACTAGCAATCTAATCCTTCTTTCTTTATTTGTTTCAGAGCCTGGATCTCACACTCCGCGTTAGACGGGATGTCGAAGCAGCCCGTCGCAGCGTGGAAGATGTGGAGAAGAAGAAGAAGACCATGGAAGCCGAGGTCCAAGGGAGGGACCGT
Source organism: Liriodendron chinense (assembly GCA_003013855.2). Lineage (NCBI taxonomy): Eukaryota > Viridiplantae > Streptophyta > Magnoliopsida > Magnoliales > Magnoliaceae > Liriodendron > Liriodendron chinense. The sequence continues at coordinate 2,545,949 of ML058385.1, forward strand.
TTGGTGAAGGCCTTGGAGGTTCAGATCTCCAAGCTGGACGAAGAGAAGAAAATTCTCCTTGTCAAGATCCAATCCCTGACTGAGCGCTTTCAGTCAGTGGACCTCCAACTCGCAAAGCTTCAAGAAATCCATACCAAAAGCGAGAAGGAGAAGGAGATCTTCCGCCAGGACAAGATCCAGCTTGAGGGATGGCTCAAGGATGCGCGGACCAAACTCGAGGAGACCCAGAAGAAGCTCGAGGAGGCCCAGAAGGAGCTCAAGGAGGCCCAGCAGCAACTTCACCAGTTGAAGGATGATTCCATCCACTAGGAAGAGGAGCGAGTGGCCCTCGTTCAAATGATATCTGATGAGGGTCCTCGCGCAGTTCAGGAGTTCCGAACTTCTGCACTTTACGATGAGGAGCGGTACGATGCGTATATCGCTGGTCGCGATTTCGCGGTCAGAGTTATGCAGATGATCGCTCCAACTTTTAACGTTGAGGAGTTCGATAGGGTGGCATTCGAGGTTGCAGCTAAGGAACGGGCTGCCGCTGAGAACAAAGCCACTGAGGCAACAGATGCCGCTCCTGCTCCTGAGGCTGGTCCTGAAGCTAAGAGCCGCGAGCCTGCGCAAGATGAGGATGACCAACCTTGACCTCGGCAGCTTCCTACATCACATATTATTATTATTTTTTTTTTGAAGAAATTTGTAATTGTCTCGACCTTTTGGTCTTTATGAATGAATATCCGCTTCTGTAATGTATTCTCCTTTTCTTTCATTTTTTGCTTTATGTTGGTCTCAAATGGATTCATCAGAGATGCGACCCTTTAATTCGAGCACGAGCTGCGGTGCTCGCGATTAGAGCACGAGCTGCGGTGCTCGCATTCCGGAGTGAGATCCCTCCTCTCACCAGTCGCGAGCAACTAACTCATGAAAAAATGAATTAGACTCAATCCGGGGGTCGTATGACCATGTTCACGTTGAGATAGACTGATCTATCGATTGAGATTTTGAGTCTACAAAGGGCAGAAGGTTGGTCAAGAGATGGTATACATTCTCTTCGGGGCTGTTCAGGTCCATGTAAATGGAGAAGCAACCAACTAGTAACAATTTCAGTCCTACCAAAGGTAGGCAATCGGCCAAGAGGATGTGTAAGCACTCTCTTCAGGGCTATTGAGGTCCATATAAATGGAGTAGCGGCCAAAAGATACCTTTCACTTTATTCATAAAACGTTGTAATAAACTACATCAAATCTAGGGGTAGTATCGTAGCAAATGCTCCACGTGCCAAGGGCGACGTACAGGCTTCCCTTGCATGTCTTCAAGATAATAAGTACCGGGTCGCACAACCCTAATAACCCGATACGGGCCTTCCCAATTCGGATCCAATGAACGAGCAGGAACTCCAAGATTTTGCCTTAGGACCAAATCTCCGAACTGGAAGGATCTAGGCCGAACCTTCGCATTTCGATAACGAGCAATACATTGTTGATATGCTGCCACTCGTACTTGGGAAGCATTTCTTCGCTCTTCCAAGAGATCGAGATGAAGTCGGAGGTTTTCCTGATTGCTCGCGGGATCATACTGCTCGATCCGATATGAGGGCACTTGAATTTCCACTGGTACCACTGCGTCAACACCAAATGCTAAGGAGAAAGGAGTTTCACCTGTTGATGTGCAAGCCGTGGTTCTATAGGCCCATAATACCTCTGGCAGAAGTTCTGGCCACACCCCTTTACATTCACCTAGCTTGGTCTTTAAATGATGCTTTATGATCTTATTCACTGCCTCGACCTGCCCATTCGCCTGAGGATGATATGGAGAAGTGCGGAGATTACGTATCTTCCATTTATCGCAAAATTCATCAAAGGCTGCGTTGTCGAACTGCGTTCCGTTATCGGTAATTATAGTATGAGGAAGTCCGAAACGACATATGATATTTCTCCATATAAACTTAGTAGTTTGTTTTTCAGTAATTTTGGCTAATGGTTCTGCCTCGGCCCATTTGGTGAAATAATCAACCGCCACGATCGCGAACCTATTCTGTCCCTTTCCCATAGGTAAGGGCCCGATGATATCGATCCCCCACTGAGCAAAAGGCCAAGGGCTATCAACTGGGGTCATCCGCTCAGACGGTACACGAGGTATAGGTAGATATCGTTGACACTTGTCGCATTTTTTAGAAAATTCGATGGCGTCTGCTTTCATAGTAGGCCAATAATATCCTTGCCTCATCGCTTTATATGCTAAGGATCGCCCCCTGGGATGATTACCACATGCCCCCTGGTGTACTTCATCTAGAACACGATGTGCCTCTTCTGGATGAAGACACCTTAAATAAGGCAAGGAGAAGCTTTTTCGCAACAATATTCCATCTTGTAAGGTGTACCTGGCAGCTCGAAGCCGAATTTGTCTTGCAGTTTTCTTGTCTTCTGGTAGGTATCCATCTCTGAGATAAAGGATGATAGGATCCATCCAGCATGGAGACGATTGTACCGATATAACGTGCTCGAGAGTCACTTGGTCGATACTCAAGTTCTGGCGGTGTTCGATGGGGATCGAATGTGATAACTCCGATTCTGGTGCAGAAGCGAGTTTTGCCAAGGAATCAGCAAGTTGGTTCTGCTCGCGAGGTATATGAATTATTTTATAAGTCTTCAGTTTGGCGAGCAGGATGAGGACACGAGACTTGTATAAGGCCATTCTTTCTTCTTTGGCTTCGAATTCGCCAAGAACTTGGTTGACAATGAGTTGGGAGTCGCTACGAATTATCAAATTCTGGACTGCGAGGACAACGGCCAGTTCGAGGCCAACAATCAGGGCCTCATATTCTGCTTCATTATTAGAGACACGTGATTCGAAACGCAGAGCATATTGAAAATGCGACCTGTCGGGAGCCACTAAGATCAGGCCCGCTCCACTGCCAGTGGCCCGCGACGACCCGTCCACGAAGAGCGACCAAGGAGGCTGGTCGCTGGTCATGACATTATCTTCAGAAGAATATGTAAATTCGGCGATGAAGTCAGCCACGGCCTGGCCCTTGACTGCGGTCCTAGGACAGAATGAGATATCATGCTCACTGATCTCGACCGCCCATTTAGTTAAGCGCCCGGAAGCCTCAGGTTTTTGAAGGACTTGTCGTAGTGGATGATTTGTTGGTACTAAAATAGCATGGGCTTGAAAATATGGTCGCAGTTTTCGAGCCGCGGTAACTAAGGCTAGAGCCAGTTTCTCCATATCAGAATACCTAGTTTCTGCATCGACCATTGCTCGACTGATATAATAAACGGGCCTTTGCACCCCGGAATCTTCTCTTATTAAAGCGGCGCTAACGGCTGTGGAAGACACAGATAAATAAAGAATGAGTTGCTCATGTGCTACAGGTTTAGATAAAATGGGGGGAGCACTCATGTATTGCTTCAGTTGCTGAAAAGCTTCTTCACACTGAGGTGTCCACTTCCAATCAGACTTGGCCGTTGCACGAAGGAGTTTGAAGAAGGGCAAGCACTTGTCAGATGCTCGCGAGATGAACCTGTTCAATGATGCGATGCGACCAGCCAGACGCTGGACGTCCTTCAGAGTAACGGGGGGTTTCATCTCTATCAATGCTTTAATCTTTTCGGGATTCGCCTCAATTCCACGTTGGCCAACCATGAACCCAAGAAATTTCCCTGCAGACACTCCAAACGCGCATTTTTCTGGGTTTAATTTCATTTGATACTTCCTCATCAGATCAAAGGCTTCTCGAAGGTCAGAAATGTGGTTATCTTCAACGATGCTTTTCACGAGCATATCGTCAACATACACTTCCATATTCCTACCGATTTGAGCAGCGAATATTTTGTTGACAAGGCGTTGATAAGTGGCCCCTGCATTTTTAAGACCGAACGGCATTACCTGGTAGCAATATAGTCCTCGATCTGTGATGAAGGCAGTATGCTGGCTATCAGGTGGATGCATCATAATCTGGTTGTAACCAGAATAAGCATCCATAAAGCTGAGGAGAGCATGTCCAGCTGTTGAGTCGACTAACTGGTCGATCCGTGGTGTCGGAAAGCTATCTTTGGGACATGCTTTGTTCAAATCTGAATAGTCGATGCACATCCTCCATTTGCCATTAGCTTTCCGGACGAGAACTACGTTTGCGACCCACGCAGGGTAGTCAACTTCCTTTATGAAATTAGCCGCGAGCAGCTTCTCAACTTCAGTTTTGATTGCCATTTGTCTTTCTGCAGTAAAGGCACGTCGACGCTGATGCACGGGTTTATGCTTCGAGTCAATGTTGAGACGATGTGCGATGACATTAGGGTCGATGCCTGGCATATCTTTATGAGACCAAGCAAACACATCCTTGTATTCAGTGAGGAAACGGATCAAATCTTCACGATGGACACTGGTCAGGGAGGATCCGATGTACACGATCTTAGATGGGTCATCTTCGGTCAGGTGGATCGCCACCGTTTCCTCCCCCGGAGTTCCCGACTTCAGAGCATTTTCTCTCGGATCTAACGAGGTGGTTGAGGGAACGTCGGGTGATCCTTGAGCTATTTCCATGACGGGCGTTGCTTGAGCCTTCTTTCGATCTTGGAGGGCTATCTAGTAACAGGACCGTGCCTCCTGCTGACTTCCTCGCACGACCCCGATGCCGTTTGGGGTAGGAAATTTAACACATAGATATGAAGGGTGCAAGGCCGCTCCAACCTTAGTTAGAGATGGCCGCCCCAAAATGGCGTTATATGCTGATTTTCGATCCACAACGAGGAAGCTTACGAAGACGGTGGTCTTCGCTGGACTCTCCCCAAAAGTAACTGGGAGATCGATGCTTCCTTCAGGTGTTACTACCTCCCCTCCAAAGCCGACAAGAGGGGTCGATATTGGCTTGAGGAGGCTTCTGGATAGTGCCATTTTGTTGAAAGCTTCCAAGTACAGAATATTGGCTGAGCTACCTGTATCCATCATAATTCGATGAGTCAGATAATTTGATACCTTCAATGTGACTACGATAGAATCTTCATGAGGGAAGTGAATTCCCGCTGCATCTTCGAGGGTGAAAGAAATTGGAGGATGACTCGCTTTCGATGAGCTGGTCGTTTGTTCCAGCCAATAGATTTGCTGGGGTTCTTTGGACGCCTTCCGAGCGTATGCTTTTCTTGAAGCTTGAGAGTCACCCCCACAAGCTGGTCCCCCGACGATAGTGCGGATTTCTCCTGTGGGCTCAGCGTCCTCTTGGTCGGTTTGATGATGAGGTGGTTCCTTTTGACGAGATGAGGTCTTCGCCCTTTCTGGTGATCGATTTTTACGAGCAACGTAATCCTGGAGATGGCCTTTTCGAATAAGGGCTTCGATATGGTCTCGTAGAGAGATGCAGTCCTGGGTCCTATGCCCGTGATCTTTGTGAAAGTAACAGAACTTGCTCTTGTCCCTCTTCTCGGGATCGGATTTGATCTTTGCAGGCCACTTCATATATGGCTTGTGTTTAATCTCCATTAGAACCTTTTCAGGAGACTGATTAAGAGGAGTGTAGTTATGATATTTACCAGAGTAGGGCTTCCTGGGAGAACGATCGCGCTGGTCACGACGATATTTCTTATCTGTAGAAGAGGTTCCTTCTGGCTTGCGGTTCTTACTTTGTACTCCATGGCGTGTCAATGCGACTTCTTCTGCATTGATATATTTCTGAGCTTTGGCTTGAAATTCTGCCATAGTTTTCGGAGGGCTTTTATCTAAGGCGAACCTGAATTTCTCGCTCGTTATTCCGGCAATGAGGGCTGTAAGGCCCTTTTCTTCAGTGTAACCCTCAGTTTGAACGGCTTCGGCAGTGAACCGTACTATGAACTCCTTTATTGTCTCCCCATGCTGCTGTTTCAGATTCATCAGATGGGAGGCTGGCTTCTTAATGCGAATACTTCCCATGAATTGACAAAGAAATATCTCCGATAATTGGGAAAAGGAACTGATGGAACGGGGCTTTAACCCCCGAAACCACGTACGAGCTGCATCCTTCAATGTCAGGGGAAAAGCCCTACACATGATTTCTGAACCATGTCCCTCTAACTTCATGAGGGACCTGTATGTTTCCAGATGCTCCAGAGGGTCGCCAATTCCTGTGTACAGAGCGATAACTGGTGCTCGATACTTTCTGGGTAACGGGGCTTCCATGACCTCGCTGGTGAAGGGAGATTCAGATTGATGTATCGCCGCCATGACGGCAGATGGCCGATTTGCCTGGTATCGCTGTTCCATGACATCAAAGCGATCTTGGATTCTTTTGAGATCTCCTTCCCATGGTAGGGTATAGCTAGACGTTTCGGCGGTGGAGCCTTGCGGTTGAGGTTGTCGAGACGAACTGGAATGTATGGAATGTGGAGACGGCATAGGGGGATGGCCGCCGAGTGGTGGGACTTGTGGTTCGTCCACAGAATGTCTGGAAGCTACTGGTATGGGTTGCGGTGGTAACCCTTCGGAAGGTTGTCTTTGCGGTTCAGGGAAGTGCTGATCAAGCCGATTTGACAGCGCCTGAACTCCGGCGTTCAGAGTTAGAAGGGTGTTTCCGAGGAAACGTAGGACATCATCTTGATTTCCAGAAGCCTCCAATAATGGGTTTGTTAATGGCATATTCGGGGCTCCTTGAGGGATATTCGTCGGAGCAGGTGGGAGGGCAGGTACGGATTCCGTCTCATCAGGCGGAGGAGGTGCCTGTCTTGAAGTTGAAGGATGAACAGCCTTTTTAGGAGGCATCGTCGAAGGAGTTTGATCGGTGGTTAGCACGATTGATTTTGATGTTCCCACAGACGGCGCCAAACTGTTAATGTCAGATTTTGTAACGAGATCCTCCGGTTTTTCTCCTTCACTCCAACAGGGATTTTCACCACCAGACCTGAAAGAAGATAGCAACTAAGGGTGGCTGGGGACCAGCCGTTAGCCCTCTGATGCTTAAGTCAGGCCAAAGCAAGAAAAAAGCCAAGTAAGACGGGATAGAAATTGAATGTTCTATGTGTGTACCTTTCTCTTAATGGAGTCACCCCCTTATATAGATCTGAAGCAAGCCAATTTGTTACGTAAGATATCGAAATCCCGATGATGTCGCGTACGATACTGAAATCTCGCTGATTTCGTGGGACAAGATCCTTATCCTTAGAGGCAGTATTTAACCCAATAACTCCTTCCGGCAATCACGTTTCTTGATAGCAATCCCCTGTGACTCGGAACCACCAAAGAAGATAAGCCCAAAGACCGACCTATACAGGCCGCTAATCGACATGGTAATAGTGCTGATTGCTCGTAGTTGGAGTCATAGCTACCGAAAAGGAAAGAGAGCCGAAAGGAAGAAAACCGCCGCGCTGGATGTAACTCTGCTTGGTGTCGCAGAGGGATTGAACAAGCCGCTCGACGAGAACCGGGTGCTGGAAGTATGAAGACCATCCGAACCAAAAGACTCAGGACTATTCTGACGTCGGGAGCTGCTTGTGTCAGGGCTGCTCGCATCCGGGGAATGCGACCCCTCCTGACGGGCCCGAGCAGAGCTGCTCGCATCCAGGAGATGCGACTCCTTCTAACAAGCCTGAGCAGAGCTGCTCGCATCCAGGAGATGCGACTACTTCTAATGAGCCCGAGCAGAGCTGCTCGCATCCGGGGAATGCGACCTCTTCTAGTGAGTACGAGCCGAGCTGCTCGCATCCGGGGAGTGCGACCTCTTCTAGTGAGTACGAGCCGAGCTGCTCGCATCCACATTGCCGCGATCCTTCACCTCTTAATCAGACTATATTTGCCTACAACAATAGCTTTCATCAAATCCTGTCACTAGACTTGATTACGACCAATGATTAGAACTCCAATTAAACCAAAATCAATCAGCAAACCACTATTTCAGATTATAACAAAATATAAGAACTTTCGTTGAATGAGTTCCCACATGAAGATCGAGCCATTGTACACAAGGCAATCAAAGGATCTACCATGCCCGGAGTCGATGATAGATCAATGAACTACACAAGCATAACCAATGCTCAGAAGATAAGCTACTAAGTTTAGAATCACTAAGAATCACATGAGCCCGTAGTCATCAAGAGATCAAAGTAAAACTGAACTAGCACTTGATTCAAACTCATACTAAACTAAATTCTTCAATTAAAACATAAAAGGGAAACCTAGGTTGCATCAATCCATAAAAAAGAAATCAAAAGTTTCACCTCTTAGCCGTAGATAAGAGGTTCTAGTTCATCTCTAACATCCTTGAACTAAAAGCCTCAAAAACATAAAAACTACTAAAACTGGAAGAAAAACTAGGAAAACTTGAAGTAGAATCTATCTCCTAAGCTTCCTTGATGATCCCCACGTCCTAGCATGCCTGGGTATGAAGAGGAGAAGTCCTATTTATAGATTGGTACGGAAGATTCCAGATTGCGCAAGGAATTACGCAATTGCATAGAGAAAATCGGAGCTTCACGGACACTCTGTTACGCTGACGACCGGTCGCACAACCGGTCTCAAAACTACAAAACCTATCCAGAGAGTTTTCATCTTTCCCTGTTGAATGCCCGACCGGTCGGACGACTGGTCTGAGTGGTGAACGACCGGTCTTAACTGGTCCAGTGAAGTTTGGCAATGTGGCCTCTTCTGTTGAGTAGACGGACCGGTCGGACGACCAGTCCTAGGCTATGGACGACAGGTAGGATGACCGGTCTTGAGTGTATTTTCCTGTCTTCTTTTCTTCTATCCTTTGCTTCTTTCTTCCACCCTTTCTTGCTTAGTCTTGTGATCTTCAATGCTTGTAAATAGCCTCTTTAAGTCTTCAATTGATAAATCTTCTCTCTTATTCCTACAATCACAAATCCATGCATTAGATTAGTCTTTAAATCATGAAACCATGCATAATGAGTGATGAATTGGGGTTAGAATATGCACAATTAAGACTCACATTTGTCAGACTGAATTTATGATGGATCGAAACCACGCCTTTGATGGATCGAAGTCCCATCGAAACTGGTCTTTGATGGATTGAAGACCAATTGAAACTACTGTCTTAGTTGTTTATTGTTGAACCTCCAATTTATACATTTTCCAACCCATTACATCACATTATATGCATGGTTTTCATGTTTAAAAGGCTCATCTAATGCATATTTTGTGATTGTAGGTGTTATAGTCAAATTGCGGTGATCGGAGAATCTCGCGAGGACTCGAGACGTGCGAGCACCTTTATGGCAGTATCCGACTTGCAAGCACCCCTATGACAGTATTTGACTTGCGAATCCACCTGGTCGAGGCTCGCATATTGGACAAGTACAACGCATAACCACCGAGTCACCGAGCCCTTGTGGTAGAGGCTCGAATATCAGGAAAGTACGAAATACCTTTTGGGTATACGAGCCTCTTAATAGTGGTTGTCGAAAGTGTTTGCATCTCAAATCAGCGAGGAGATAAATCTTCGAGCCCGAGCGTCCTCCGCCTTTTCAGTACCAGCAGCCCATGTAGACCAATGTTGGGCCCATCTTGATTCATGATTCCGAACCTCAGCGGATCGTCGTCAGGGAACGTAATTGACTAGAGGTCTAAATGGATTGAACCATTCTCTTATCTCGGGATCAATAGGATAAACCTCTTATCCCCAGAAATCAGTGGTAATCTTGACGTCTTGCGTAACAGATTGGGTCATGTGGATCTATATAAATGGACGGCTTCATCGATAAGAAAGACACACAATACACAATCTCTGGGTCCCAAACTCCATTCTTTTCCTCTTATTACCACGTCCCATCTAACTTAAGCTTCGGAGGGCCAACGGTTGGACGCCGGCCACTCTTAATTTTCCTTTGTGCTCTTTCAGGTTTATGAAGAAACTGCCTTGAAGGAAGGTGAACATCTGGAGGACCCTGTTACCAAAATCCGACGTAAACAGATTGGCGCTGTTTGTGGGAAACATTTGATCCTCAAGATTAGCCGCTCTCATCACTGATCGAAGTCCTCCCACCATGCCTCCCGAAAAGATAGTTCATCCTTCCACTTCAAGGCGGACGCTTACTCCACCTGACATTAACGAACCAGCACCCATCCCTCAAACTACTTCGACGGGCATCCCCCAGGGAGATCCCAATGTGCCATCATAAAACCCGTTATTTGATGCTTCCGAAAATCAAGCAGATGTCATGCATTTCCTCGGAAACACACTCCTAACCCTCAACGCCAGATTTCAAGCCTTGTCTAATCGCTTGATCAGCATCTCCTGGAGCCCTAGCGACAACCTTCCGTAGGGTTGCCGGCGCAACCTATACCAGTGGCTTCCAGACATTCCGCGGACGAACCACAAGTCCAACCAAATCATCCTCCATCAAATCAAATGTCACTCGGCAACCAAGCCCCTATACTACCCCCGCATTCCATACACTCCAGTACTTCCCGGCAACAGTAATCTCAGGGGTCTACCTTCGAAACGTCAAGTTATACCTTACCATGGGAAGGAGACCTCAAAAGAATCCATGATCGTTTTGATGATATGGAACAACGATACCATGAAAATCAACCATCTGCTTCTGTGGCGTCGATACATCGATCCGAGTCTCCTTTCACCTGCGAGGTCATGGAAGCACCTTTACCGAGGAAGTATCGCACGCCCATCATCACTCCGTATACAGGTACTGGCGATCCTCTTGAACACCTGGAAATGTATAGGTCTCTCATGGAGTTGGAGGGACATGGGTCAGAAATCATGTGTAGGGCTTTTTCCCTAACCTTAAAGGAGGCAGCTCGTACATGGTTCCGGGGGCTAAAGCCCCGATCCATCGAGTCCTTCGCACAGCTATCGGAGCTATTCCTCTCTCAATTCATGGGAAGCATCCGTACTAAAAAGCCGGCATCTCACCTAATGGATTTGAAACAACAGCATGGGGAGACGATAAAGGAGTTTACAGTACGGTTCACTGCAGAAGCCGTCCAAACTGAAGGTTATACCGAAGAAAAAGGCCTCACTGCCCTCATAGCCGGAATTACGAGCTAGAAATTTAGATTCTCCCTAGATAAGAACCCTCCTAAAATCATGACAGAATTTCAAGCAAAAGCTTAGAAATATATCAACGCAGAAGAAGTTGCTTTGGCACGTCATGGTATACAGGGCAAGAAATGCAAGCCGGAGGAAATCTCTCCCCCGGATAAGAAATATCGGCGTGATCGGCGGGACCGCTCCCCCAAGAAGCTTTATTCTGGTAAATATCATAACTACACTCCTCTCAACCGATCCCCTGAAAAAGTGTTAATGGAGATCAAGCATAAAACATATGTGAAATGGCCTGCAAGGATCAAATCTGATCCCGAAAAAAGAGATAAGAGTAACTTTTGTTTTTTCCACAAAGACCATGGGCACAGTACCCAAGATTGTATATCTCTACGAGATCACATCGAAGCTCTCATTCGAAAAGGTCATCTTCAAGATTATGTTGTTCGACAAGGTCGATCACCTAAAAGGGCGGAAGCCCCACCACACCAGAATAAGTCACCTCACCATCATACTTCACAAGAAGATGTTGAACCTACCGGGGAGATCCGGACCATCGCCGGAGGATCGACTTGCGGGGGAGATTCTCAAGCTTCAAGAAAAGCATACACTCATAAGGCGTCTAAGAAGTCCCAGCATATCTACTGGTTGGAATAGACGCCCAACACGTCAGAATCCGGCCATCCTCCAATCTCTTTCTCCCTCGAGGATGCATAGGGGATTCACTTTCCTCACGAAGACTCCATCGTGGTCGTGCTAAAGGTATCAAATTATCTGACTCATCATATTATGGTGGATACAAGTAGCTCTGCTAATATTCTCTACATGGAAGCTTTCGACAAAATGGCACTCGCCAGGAGCCTGCTCAAACCAATCTCAACCCCTCTCGTCGTCTTCGGGGGCGAAGTGGTAACACCTGAAGGAAGCATTGATCTTCCAGTTACCTTCAGCGAAAACCCAGCGAAAACGACTATCTTTGTAAATTTCCTCGTGGTAGATCGGAGATCAGCATATAACGCCATCTTGGGTAGACCTTCGCTTAACAAGGTGGGGACAACGATACATCAGCTATACTTGTGCATAAAATTCCCTACCCCAAATGGCGTCTGTTGAACCTCCAATTTATACATTTGCCGACCCATTACATCACATTATATGCATGGTTTTCATGTGTAAAAAGCCCATCTAATGCTTGTTTTGTGATTGTAGGAATAAGAGTGACTTCACCCAATTGGAGACCAAAAGGGGCACATTTAGGAGCTTTAGATGAAGGCCAAGGTGGATCAAAGAAATGAGAAAACAAGGAGAGGAGAGGGAAGAAGAAAGAAAGAAAGAAAATGTCAAAACAAGAAGGCCCGACCGGTCAAGACCGATCTAGACCGGTCGGCTGTACTCCCTGGACACCTGCCAGACAGGTCTAGACCGGTCAAGACCGGTCGGCCAGCCCTGTCCGACCGGTCTAGACCGGTCGGCCATGCAAGTTTACACTTCCAGATTCCAAACAGCAAGCTATTCCCGTGTCTGATTTTTCAGACCAGTTTTCTGGGCCTATCTGGATGATATTTGAAAATCCAACACATCCATGTCGAAGAGGAGCTCGACTCCGAACTAACCCAAGTGGTTTCGTGTCGATCGGAGCTACGGATTGATCGTGGTGGCCAAAACAATACGAACTATTCAGAAAGTTCCAGATTTCGCTGTTCCACTCTGGGCGGGTCCAGGTGACCCATCATTGATGATATGAAGAATCTACTTTGACCATCTTCTAGACCACATCCATATATGAATAACCACAAAGTTTCAGATTAAAAGGATGTGTGGTTTGACCGTACCGATTGAAGAAAGATGGACCATCCAGAAAGATCCAAATGCGCAGAGTTTATAAAAGCCCTAAGTGTTCTAATTTTCGGACCATATTCTGGGATTGTTTTGGACCATCTAATCCATCTATCATGTAGAGGATGAAGTTTTCTACCAATGTTCAAAATTTGGGATCAATCCGACATCTGTACACTCCGAAGCGTTGAAAGCAAGATGACTGGTTCTGAAGGTACCCGAAGTGCGCGATTTTGAGAGGCGGTCGGTGATATGATTGGTGGGCCCATTCAGAGGATAATCTTGGAAATCTAAATCATCTATGAGGAAGATCACATTACAAGGAAGCAACAAATCAAATTTGAAGGCAATCCAACCATTGGTTAAGCCGTACCAAGCGAAACAAATTCTGCTATGTTGCTGTACTATTGCTGCACTATAAAAGGAGGTGCTCTCTTCTATTCCAAATCAACCAAGGACGTGGGGAGCAAGGAGTTCAAGTCATAGGAGGCTTCCTAGCCTCCTCCAGCTAGTTTTTTCTTCCTTTTCTTAGTTCTAGTTCTAGTTTTAATATGCTTTTCCTTTGCTAACCTCTTAGCTAGAGCTAGAGGTGAAATTTGTAGTTGGTTCCAATGCTTTAATTCATTCTTCAAGTACCCTTTACTTTGAATTTGGATTTTGAACTTCTAGTTTGAATAAAGTTTAGTTTTTTAGAAGTTTTGTGAGAGTTTGTGTGCTCCGGACATGAGTTCCTTGCAATTCTCTGAGATTACCATGATTGGGTTGTTTGAATTCGAATTGTAGTAACCCTTGAGCATGCCATAGTCCATAGGCATGGCTGTTACTCCGAAGGCTACAAGTTCAAGTTCCATGTGCTTCATTAGAACTAGAAATCTGATTTCCAGATTTAAGTGGGACTGTTTGTGCTTGAATGTTATATCTTCCATTTAGATGAGAGATAGGACTTTAATTCTAATTGTGTTGTACTTGGATGAATGGATTGGCATTGGACTACTACAAGTGGATCCTTGATGCTCTAGTTCTTCTTACTTTCAGATTTTCCTATTTCATATGAAAAACTACTTCCTTAAACTTCTTAGATTCTAGTTATTAGAGTACTTGGAATTGTTTACCTCTTTCCCTGTGGATCGACCTCGATCTTACCGAGATTTATTACTACATCGCAGCCTTACACTTGAGGCGAGCGAACAACGTCGGGGTTGTACAAGGAAATCAAAAGGAAGCCCGAGCGTGTTACAAGATAGCCGTATAAGACCGGAAAAAGGCCCAGACGACACCAGTTATGATGGTGGCGCAAGATTCATCAAGTCCTTCGACGGCTACCTCGTTGGACCTAAGAGAGAATGCTCTCCAATCAGGAACTCCCGGGGAAGAGACAGTGGCAATCCACTTAACTGAAGACGATTCATCGAAAGTTGTTTACGTGGGATCCTCTTTAAGGAGCGTCTTTCGAGAAGATCTGGTCCGTGTCCTCATCGAATACCAAGATGTGTTTGCCTGGTCTCACAAAGATATGTCGGGCATCGACCCCAGCATCATTGCACATCGTCTGAACGTTGATCCGAAGTGTAAAACTGTTCATCAGTGCCGACGTGCCTTCACTGCAGAAAGGCAAATGGTAATTAAGGCTGAAGTCGAGAAGCTGCTCGAAGTCAATTTTATAAACGAAGTTGACTACCCAGAATGGGTAGCGAACGTGGTTCTCGTTCGAAAAGCTAATGGCAAGTGGAGAATGTGTGTTGACTATTCGGATTTGAACAAAGCATGCCCCAAAGATAGCTTCCCGACCCCGTGTTCTCTTCCCCAAGTGTAGGGTTGCTATGTAGTAATAAACTCGGTAAGACCGAGGTCGATCCACAGGACTTATGTAGGATTTCACAAACACATCCAAAAGCGTATATTGAAAGCTAATAATCAGATTTTTAATAAAATTGATGTGAATAATAGTTTTAAACTAATTTGAATGTAGACAATTATAAAAAGGCACTAGGGGTTCAAGGATCCACTTGTAGCAATCCTTGATGTTCAATCCTGCTGTGGTTTCTCATTCTCTCAACTAGAATCGACATTAAGGTCTATCTAGTCGGATGATAGAGCTGTTAAACTAAACAATCTGTAATATGTAAGTGTAATGCATAGGATTCACTCAATGTAGGCTGAGTTGAGCATGCTCAATTGCATAGGTCATTCCCCTTTCCAAAAGGTCTAGTTCACAATCATAACCATCCTCAAGTCCTGTCACAAGACAAGGCTAGATCAGGATTTGAACTTGATTCAAATCTCATGCACAGTCCATACATATTACAAAAAATCAGAAAATTAGAACTTTGGTAAGAAGTCCCTTCATGAAGATCATAGTACTAGAGCGCACTCCGATTCCTCGGATCATACAGGTCTAGATGGATACAAACCAATTAAGAAGTTAAGTAATTCTCCCAAATATCCATGAGTCATCATAAGACTAAGAACAACTACTTACAAACTTGTATAAACTTCAAACCATAGTTCATAATCATGAATTCCATACTTAAAACCAGCTAGCTACGAATTGAAACATCTTGGATACACTACAAGCTTCACCTCTTAGCCCTACCTTAGAGGTTTAGCTGCTCATGATCCAAGGAAACATGAAACAACTAAAAAGTTCATAAAAACAGCAAAAACAAACTCCAAGGAGTTGTGGAACTCCAAAATTCACTTCCTCCGCCTCCAAGCTTGCTTCTACCCTTCTTAGATACCCTAGGAACGATCCCTAGGTGTCCTTTTATAGTAGGAAGGCTCCACAACTTCAGAAAGATCGAGAATCTGCGTAAGAGTTACGCAGTGCGCAGAGAAAATCGGGCCAGGAATAGAAACTTTTGAAATTATGCATGGCCGACCGGTCACGACCGGTCTAGCCTCTTCAGCATCAGTTCCAGCAGTCATGACCGACCGGTCAAGACCGGTCGGCTTGTTTAACATTGGTCCAGCAACCATGTCCGACCGGTCTTGACCGGTCGGACGTCTTTAGCATTGGTCCAGCAGGAACAGCTGACCGGTCAAGACCGGTCTGGCTCCATTGGCCGACCGGTCAAGACCGGTCGGTAGTCTTCCTTCTTCTTTTTCTTCCTTTTCTCTTCTTTCCTTGCTCCTTTCTTTTACTTTCTTTCTTCTTTTCTTCTTTGGTCCTCAATTGATATTCATCAAAATAGTCCCAAATGAGCCCTTTTTGTCGTCAATTAGGTGGAGTCTGCTCTCAATCCTGTAGTCACAAAACATGTATTAGATTCATCTATAAATCATGCAAACCTCACACAATGGGTGATGAATTGGGGTTAGAATATGCACAATTAAGAGCTCAACACCCCGCGAATCGACCAGCTGGTTGATTCAACGGCAGGGCATGCCCTGCTCAGTTTTATGGACGCCTATTCCAGTTATAACCAGATCATGATGCATCCGCCCGACAGCCAGCACACTGCCTTCATCACTGACCGAGGCCTGTATCGCTACCAAGTAATGCCTTTTGGTCTTAAAAATGCAGGAGCCACCTATCAACACCTAGTTAATAAAATATTCGCCACACAAATCGGTAGGAATATGAAGGTTTATGTTGACGACATGCTCGTGAAAAGCGCTGTAGAAAATGACCACCTTGCAGATCTTCGAGAAGCCTTCAACTTAATGAGGAAGTATCAGATAAAGCTAAATTCAGAGAAATGTGCGTTCGGAGTGTCCGCTGGGAACTTTCTCGGATTTATGGTCGGCTAATGAGGAATCGAGGCAAATCCTGAAAAAATAAAAGCATTGATCGAGATGAAGTTTCCAACCACTCTCAAAGATGTTCAACGTCTGGCTGGTCGCATTGCATCGTTGAACAGGTTCATTTCGCGGGCCTCTGACAAGTGTTTACCCTTCTTTAAGCTCCTCTGAGCCACCGCCAAATCCGATTGGGAATGGACACCACAATGTGAGGAAGCGTTCCAGCAACTGAAGCAATACATGAGTGCACCCCCCATTCTATCAAAACCGGTGGTGCACGAGCAACTTCTTCTTTACTTGTTTGTGTCTTCCACGGCCGTTAGTGCCGCCTTAATAAGAGAAGATTCTGGGGTACAAAGACCCATTTATTATATTAGTCGAGCGATGGTAGATGCCGAAACTCGGTATTCTGATGTGGAGAAGTTGACCCTTGCCTTGGTCACGGCTGCTCGAAAACTGCGACCCTAATTCCAACCCCACGCTATATTAGTGCCAACAAATCACTTGTTACGGCGGGTCCTTAAAAAACCCGAGGTTTCAGGGCGACTAACTAAATGGGCGATTGACATCAGTGAGCATGACATTTCGTTCTGCCCCAGGACCGCCATCAAGGGTCAGGCCGTGGCCGACTTCATCATCGAATTCACATACTCCTCTCCCAATGATAATTCTGCGACCAGCGACCAGCCACCCTGGTCACTCTTCGTGGATGGGTCTTCACGGGCCATCGGTAGCGGAGCGGGCCTATTCTAGTTGCTCCAGACGGGTCGCACTCCAATACGCTTTACGATTTGATTCTCGTATCTCAAATAATGAAGTAGAATATGAGGCTTTGATCGTCGGTCTCAAACTAGCAAACGCCCTCTCGATTCAGAGTTTGCTCATTCATAGTGATTCCCAGCTCATAGTTAATCAGGTACTCGGCGAATTTGAGGCGAAAGGAGAAAGGATGACCCTATACAAATCCCGAGCGCTCATCCTGCTCGCGAAGCTAAAAAATTATGAAATAATCCACATCCCTCATGAGAAGAACAAACTTGCAGATTCTTTGGCAAAACTCGCCTCCGCACCAGAATCTGAGTTATCACAATCAATACCCATCGAGCACCTTCATACTCCAAGTATCGACCAAGTAACTTCTGGGCAAGTGATCGCGGTCCATCCCTCTCCATGTTGGATGGACCCCATGATCCTCTATCTCGGAGATGGATATCTTCTAGACGACAAGAAATCCGCACGACAAATTCGTCATCTAGCTGCCAGGTATACTTTACAAAATGGAACGTTATTACGTAAAAGTTTCTCTTTGCCCTACTTAAGGTGTCTTCACCCAGAAGAAGCACATCACGTTCTGGATGAAATAAACCAGGGGGCATGTGGTAACCACCCAAGGGGACGATCATTAGCATATAAGGCGATGGGGCAAGGATATTACTTGCCCACTATGAAGGCAGATGCAATCGAATTCTCTAAAAAATGCGACAAGTGCCAACGATATTCTCCTATACCTCATGTACCGTCCGAGCAAATGACGCCAATGGATAGCCCTTGGCCCTTCGCCCAATGGGAAGTCGATATCATCGGGCCCTTGCCTATCAGGAAAGGTCAAAACAGGTTTGCAATCGTGGCGGTCGATTACTTCACCAAATGGGTCGAGGCAGAACCATTAGCCAGAATTACTGAGAAACAGACCACTAAGTTCATATGGAGAAATATCGTATGCCGTTATGGGCTCCCCACACTATAATCACCGATAATGAAAAGCAATTCGACAACGCCGCTTTCGATGAATTTTGTGAAAAATGGAAGATATACAATGTCCGCACATCCCCATATCATCCTCAGGCAAATGGGTAAGTTGAAGCGGTGAATAAAATCATCAAGCATCATTTAAAGACCAAGCTTGGTGAGTGTAAAGGCATGTGGCCAGAACTCCTGCCAGAAGTCTTATGGGCATATAGGACTACGACTCGCACATCAACAGGTGAAACTCCTTTCTCCTTGGCATTCGGCACCGACGCAGTAGTACCGGTTGAGGTTCAAGTACCTTCGTATCGAATCGAGCAGTATGATCCCACTTGTAATCAGGAAGGTCTCTGACTTCATCTCGACCTCTTTGAAGAGCGAAGGGATACCTCCCAGCTGCGAGTAGCAGCGTATCAGCAGCGCATTTCTTGTTATCGTAATGCTAAAGTTCGGCCTAGAGCTTTCCAGCTCGGTGATTTGGTCCTTAGAAGGAACCTCGGAGCTCCTGCTCGTTCGTTGGATCCAAATTGGGAAGGCCCGTATCGAGTCATCAAAATTGTGCGACCCGGTACTTATTATCTTAAAGATATGCAGGGAAGACCCGTACGTCGCCCTTGGCACGTGGAACATTTTCTACGGTACTTTCCTTAATTCGATGTAATTTTAAATGACATTCGAATAAAGGTGGATCGACTTTAACGTCTTTTGGTCGCTACTCCATTTAATTGGTCCCGAATAGCCCTGAAGAGAATACACACATTCTCTTAGCCAATTGTCTACCCTTGGTAGAATCAAAGTTAGTCTTTTGGTCGCTACTCCATTTAATTGGACCCGAATAGCCCCGAAGAGAATACACCCATTCTCTTGGCCAATTGTCTATCCTTAGTAGAATCAAAGTCAGTCTTTTGGTCGCTACTCCATTTAATTGGACCCGAATAGCCCCGAAGAGAATACACACATTCTCTTGGCCACTTGTCTACCCTTGGTAGAATCGAAGTCTCAATTGATAGATTAGTCTATCTCCACGCAGACATGGTCATCACGACCCCCGGATTGAGCCTATCTCATTTCTACGTGAGTTAAGTATGAAGGCATTCAGTACATAAGAAAGTAAAAAGAAACAAGATGCCAACAACATTATCAAAAAAAATATTCTCATTCA
This sequence comes from Liriodendron chinense, assembly GCA_003013855.2. Taxonomy (NCBI): domain Eukaryota; kingdom Viridiplantae; phylum Streptophyta; class Magnoliopsida; order Magnoliales; family Magnoliaceae; genus Liriodendron; species Liriodendron chinense. The sequence continues at coordinate 2,565,400 of ML058385.1, forward strand.
TTTCATTGATTATAAAAGTCGAGTTGTGTACACACACAAAACTGATACATGAGAAAAGTAAAGAGAAGAAAGATGATCATCCTTGCGCATCGGTCGGAGGAGGAGCGACACTCTCGGCTTCAGGGCCCACTTCGGAGACCCCTCCTGCTTGAGTGATCTCGGTCACCTCGTTCTCGGCAGCTGCTCTTTCCTCCGCAGCTATGATAGCCGCGACCTTCTCGAATTCTCCCATATCAAGAGATGGGGACATCCGTTGCACTACTCGTAGCGCGAAGTTGCAACCAGCATCGTACGACTCATATCTTTCATCATCATACAGCTGCGAAGTTCGAAACTCCATGATGGCTTGGGCCCCCTCTTCAGAGACCATCTTGATAAGGGCCACTCTCTCCTCCTCCCAGTGGATCGATTCGTCCTTGAGCTGCGCAAAGGTGGAGCGCTCTTTTTCCAAATTATCGCTGACTTCCTTGAGCTGCGACTTGGTTTCTGCGAGCCGCTCCTCTAACAAGATCTTGTCTTGACGGAAGATCTCTCTTTCTCTCTCTGCCTTTTCCTTCATCTCCGTGAGCTTGGCAAAGTTGGAGTCTAAAGCCTGATATTTATCAGTCAGGACTTGGACCTTCTCGATGAGGATCTTTTTCTCCTCAGTCACTTTGCCATCAAGGTCTCGCGAGACTTGATGACTTGGTCCCTTTTGTGGACCGCCTTCTCCAGAGCAACCCTCTTCCCCTCACCTCATCTATTACACGACGGGCGGCGAGGATATCACGCCTCGTTCGTAGAATGAGGTCCAAGCCTTACAGGACAGAAGGAAGGTTATAAGATAAGTACTCGGAAGCAAACAAAGGGAGCAAAACAACAGGGTCAAATTAAAACACATGTTACCTGGACCATCCTCATTCCCGTGTCGAGGAAGAGGTTTTCAGGACTTAGCTCGGGAAGGGCGCCAAAAGTTTGGGGGGAGATGTTGTATAAAAGGAACTTGCAAATTGGGTGGAGATGACGGGGGACGGTGAATGCTCCGCTTCCAGAGGGCTGGGCTACGACTGGTCCAGCTGGGCTCGCATCTTGAGCAGTAGTCGGCTCGCGAGCGGGAGTCAACTCACGAGCACCTTCAGGTTCGCGGGACCCTTCAACTGGGGGTAGCTTGACCCTGCCCCGTCGTTCCTCGGGGAGTTATCGACGATATTAATAACTGGTGGTTCAGGAGGAACCACTAGTGAAGAAGCCATAGGTGCAGCTACCGTGGCCTCAGGAAGAGGGGTTTGAGTAACTCCGTCCGTCCGGTTAGACGGGTGAGAGGGACCGACAGACGTCTTCTTCTGCCTCTTTGAGTTGGTGCCTTTGAGGTGAGGCAGTAACCCTCTCTTCTCCCCTGCATTTGTCATCGCGACCTCCTCCCGAGATATTAGTCCCACCGCTGCAAGTTGAGAGGCTGACAGACAAGCCTCGATATGCCTGTCACGTGCAGGCAACTTGTAGACCTTCACGATCTTCTCGTGAATTCCTCCCTTCAGGTTCGGCTTCGCCAAAGTCGGGACACCTGTAAATACGAGCATAGGTTAGAAAAGCAGAAAACCCAAAATTGGCTCGCGAAAATCTGCGAAGTGTGAAACTATGCCCACCTTCACAGAAAAAACGGTTCACGCCAAGGCCCCTAGAAGTGGATCTTGTCTCAAACTCCCAGTTCCCGGAAGCGTAGAACCATCGTTTCCTCCACCCGGGGTAATTTGAAGTGGGTTTGCCCAAGACAAAATTATCCCGGTGCCAGTAACAGAGGTAATACCAGCCTTCGCTGGAGGGTGCCTTCTTGAGTTGGTACACCCAGAGAAACTCTTCGGCGGTTAACTCTCCGTTACCGGCTTGCGCCCAGAGAGCGAAGGAACTTAGGACTACCCTCCATCCATTTACAATAAGTTGCCCGGGGGCAATCTTATAACTCTGAAGCACACCACGAATGAAGGGGTGGAGGGGAAGGCACACCCCAAGAATGAAGAAGTATTCATACAGGGCAACGCAACCGGGGGGAGGAGAATCCGGAGTTTCTCCCTCTCCGGGTAACTGGAGAACGACTAAGTTAGGGACCTGATACCTCTCCTACAACTCACTCAGCCGTTCCTCCGACAGGATGGATGGGTACCCAGACGCGGAGTACCTACCCGCCGGAACCCTCGCATTGTTGGAGGAAGAAGATTCCGGGCTGGCATCCCCCAGGGGGACGGTCTCCTCATCAGAATCTCTAGCCATGGAGGTTTTTAAGATAAAAAGAAGAGAGGAAAAGAATACTCTGAAAGAGAGGAAGAATGAGGAAGCGGAGTTATACCAGAAACATCGGAGGAAGAGAATTACACTGGAAGAAGAGGGATACACCAGGAGAGAGTAAGGAAAGAGGAAGGGTTTTTGAAAGCTTCTGTGAAAATTCGAAGATTTGGCAGACTCCGTATATTTATAAGCAATCATTCCTCAGGATTTGGCGACACGTGGCGATCGCCCGTTTGGCGCAGCAGTCGAACAGGCATAGCTATTAAATCCATAGACACGTGGCGGGCGTCTCTTCATTTCCTCCCTGTCGAAAAGTTGCGGAAGGCTGGCGCTCATTAATGCCAGCCCAATCATGTACGGCTTCATCTCCGATAAAGGTATTAGGCGGTTATGCAAGCCAGTAAGTAAGTCCTTCCCTTAGACTTCTCGGCGGCAAGGACTTGGGCGGCATCTGTTATAGTCAAATTGTGGTGGTCGGAGAATCTGCGAGCACCTTTATGGCAGTATCCGACGTGCCGGCACCCCTATGACAGTATTCGACTTGCGAGCCCACCTGGTCGAGGCTCGTATATTGGACAAGTACAATGCATAACCACCGAGTTACCGAGCCCTTGTGGTCGAGGCTCAAATATCAGGAAAGTACGAAATACCTTCTGGGTATACGAGCCTCTCAATAGTGGTCGTCAAAAGTGTTTGCATCTCAAATTAGCGAGGAGATAAATCTTCGAGCCCGAGCGTCCTCCGCCTTTTCAGTACCAGCAGCCCATGTAGACCAATGTTGGGCCCATCTTGATTCATGGTTCCGAACCTCAAGGGATCGTCGTCAGGGAATGTAATTGACTAAAGGTCTAAATGGATTGAACCATTCTCTTATCTCGGGATCAATAAGATAAACCTCTTATCCCCAGAAATCAGTGGTAATCTTGACGTCTTAAGTAACAGATTGGGTCATGTGGATCTATATAAATGGACGACTTCATCGATAAGAAAGACACACAATACACAATCTCTGGGTCCCAAACTCTAGTCTTTTCCTCTTATTACCACGTCCCATCTAACTTAAGCTTCAGAGGGCCAACAGCTGGACGCCGACCACCCTTAATTTTCCTTTGTGCTCTTTCAGGTTTATGAAGTTGCCTTGAAGGAAGGTGAACATCAGGAGGACCCTGTTAACAAAATCCGGCATAAACAGTAGGAATGAGAGTGAACTTCACCCAATTGGAGACCAAAAGACCATGTTTAGGAGCCTTTGATGAAGGCCCAAGGTGGACTAAAGAATGATGAAGAAAGAGAGGAGAATGAGGAAGAAAGAAAGAAAGAAAAGATGAAAAAAATGAAGATCGACCGGTCTTGACCGGTCGGCCAGGAAGGCCTGATCGGTCTTGACCGGTCGGCTAGTTGCTACTCCCCTCTCTTATATCTTTTGGAGCAAGGATAGACAGGCTAGACCGGTCAAGACCGGTCAGCCTACCCTGTCAGACCGGTCTTGCCCGGTCGGCCATGCAATTTCACACTTCCAAATTTCAAACAGCAGGCTATTCCCATGTCTAGTTTTTTGGCCCAGTTTTCTGGGCCCATGTTAATGATATTTGGAAATCCAACACATCCATGTCGAAGAGGAGCTCGACACCGAAATAACCCAAGTGGTTTCGTGTCGATCGGAGCTACGGATTGACCGTGGTGGCCAAAACAATACCAACTGTCCAGAAAGTTCCAGATTCCGCCTATTCCACTCTGGGCCGGTCCAGGTGGCCCATCATTGATGATATGAAGAATATAATTTGACCATCTTTTAGACCACATTCATATATAAATAACCACAAAGTTTCAGATCAAAGGATGTGTGGTTTGATCGTACCGGTTGAAGAAAGATGGACCATCCAGAAAGATCCAACTGCGCAGATTTTATAAAAGGCCTGACTGTTCTAATTTTTGCACCTAATTCTAGAATTGTTTTAGACAATCCAATCTATCTATTATGTAGAGGAGAAAGTTTTCTACCAATGTTCAAAATTTGAGATCAATCCGACCTCTGTACACTCCGGAGCGTTGAAAGCAAGATGACTGGTTCTGAAGGTACCAGAATTGTGCGATTTTGAGAGGCGGTCGCTGATCTGATTGGTGGGCCCATTCAAAAGATAATCTTGGAAATCTAAATCGTCTATGAGGAAGATCACATTACAAGGAAGCTACAAATAAAATTTGAAGGCAATCCGACCATTGGTTAAGCCGTATGAAGCGAAACAAAATCTGTTGTGTTGCGGTACTCTTGCTGTGTTATAAAAGGAGGTGCTCTCTTCTATTCCAAATCAAGCAAGGATGTGGGAAGCAAGGAGTTCAAGTCCAAGGAGGCTACCTAGCCTCCTACAGCTAGTTTTTCTTCCTTTTCTTAGTTCTAGTTCTAGTTTTAATATGCTTTTCCTTAGGTAACCTCTTAGCTAGAGCTAAAGGTGAAATTTGTAGTTGGTTTCAATGCTTTAATTCTTTTATTTCAAGTACCCTTTTCTTAATTTTGGATTTTGAAGTTCTAGTTTGAATAAAGTTTTGTTTTTTAGAAGTTTTGTGAGAGTTTATGTGCTCCGGACATGAGTTCCTTGCAATTCTCTGAGATTACCATGATTGGGTTGTTTGAATTCGAATTGTAGTAACCCTTGAGCATGCCATTGTCCATAGGCATGGCTGTTACTCCGAAGGCTACAAGTTCAAGTTCTATGTGCTTCATTAGAACTAGAAATCTGATTTTCAGATTTAAGTGGGACTGTTTGTGCTTGAATGTTATATATTCCAATTAGATGAGAGATAGGACTTTGATTCTAATTGTGTTGTACTTGGATGAATGGATTGGCATTGGACTACTACAAGTAGATCCTTGATGCTCTAGTTCTTCTTAATTTCAGATTTTTCTATTTGATGTGAAATACCATTTTCCTAAACCATTTTCCATTCTAGTTATTAGAGTAGTTGAAATTGTTTACTTCTTTCCCTGTGGATCGACCTCGGTCTTACTGAGATTTATTACTACATCGCAGCCTTACACTTGAGGCGAGCGAACATTTATTTACAACAGTTCCCAAACTCTAAGGCATTTCTGTGGGTGGTCTTTTGTGACACCTAAGGCCATTCTATGATGACTAAGGGTATACCTAATGGGTCCAAGTGATCTAGAGGTTAAGGGGTGGTTCAAAGGGTTAGGATCACCAAGACATCTCTTCTACCTGTTCTTCTTCCTTGATGCTTCTTGTCCACTTGAATCTTCGTTCTTCAGCTTGCTAAGGCTCAACCGACATTACAACATATGGACGCACGTGATTGACAAATAAGGTGCACTAGTATGTCACAGAAAAGTGCACTAACACACCCAACTCATATGATCATCCACGTCAATTTTTACAATTGAAATGTGAAATTGCGCGGAAGCTTAGAATTATGGCTAAGTCCGGAGGGATTGAATATGACCCTCTAAAATATTTATAATTAAATTAATTTACACCACAAGGTGAAATAGGTCAAAGATCATAGACTATAGAAGAAACAACTATATGTGTAAAGAATCTATGATGTGAGATGTGAATATCAAGTGTGTGCACTAAACTAAACACATAACATACAATCTATTCAAACATCCATATACAATAAACAAATCAAATCACAAGCATAAGTAGAATTGCATACACATCAATAATCATAAACACAATGATATATAGTGGTTTGGCTAAATCCTTACTCCACTCCCAGATGACAAACTCAAACTCAGGTTTTTCAGATTTCACTATCTCAATGGTTTTCTATAGGTTCATCATTAACCTTTACAATGGTTTTTTACAGGTTCACTACTAACATTTGCAATCCTTCATAAGAATTTACATATACTCTCGCCGGAGGCTCACACAGAGACGAGTACACTTCCAATGGAGGCTCACACAAAGACTAACAATGGTTTTTATAACGCTCCAGATTTTCACCAATTTAAATTTTAAAATTCTCCGAATTTTTTTCACCACAATTAGTTTATTTTATCATTTAGCAACTTTTAATGCTCGATTCTAAGAAACATATTAGTATTATCAATAAAGAGTTGTATAAATTCGATTAGACATCCTCAAGGAGCTAATGCCTATGCTCGATCATCAAAAGCTTGAGCCTAACCATGCAATCTACAAATCTAAAGTTAAGATTTAGTGAACCCCACCATCGATAAATTGACCTAACCAATGCATAATGAATATCTAACCAAGAACACTACTAATCACCGCTTAGATCACGCTTATAATCTGACTTAACTTACTTCCTGTCTAACTTACAAATCAACAGATAAGAGCAAATTAGGCCAAAACACTATTTATCTTAACTTTAAATCGGCCAAACTTCAGACATAGGTAGATTAAAACCCACTTAACATACCTAAAAATCTCATCCTCAACTCTATTAATAAAACCTTAAAAAAATACTGAATAGAGTCTAGACCGATCGTTAGTGGGCCATCAAACTCGAAACTAAGGAACATTATCCGTCTTAGCGGGATTGACATCCCTCGGGGGATGCTGAGCCAATTCAGTGCACCAAATAACACAACTTGGAGCCGGAGTGGTAGCATACGTGATGTGTGAATCTACCTAAAAACTATTCAGAAATTAAGTGAATCATGTCACCGAAACTTATGTATAGTTGTGGCTTTTAAGCCGTTGGATCGTGATGGAATTTGAGACTCTAGTCTTGAATAATTCCCCACACACATCCCTAAAGCCGCAGGTCAGGTGCGTGAGCATATTAGAGAGTGCAACGAATCACCTAGTATAGCCCCTCATCGATTAAGGCCTGGTGGGTGAGCACATCTGGATGCAACAGACCACCTAGTGAGGCCAGGTGAGGTGTTAAGAGAGTTGAGGCCAGCTATAGTAAAGTCGCCTTGGTGTTCAATGATAACAATTGTATCGCTTGTCTTGGCAAAACCCTCGATGAATCGTAGCATTCATTCATGCATCGATTTTATTATCTTCTTGCATACTCATGATTTTTTAAAATTCTTTTGTATCTATATTTCCTGTTGCTTTTGGAAAAGATTAGTAGAGTTTTACTCACTAAGCTTTGCACGTAGCTTACTTTGTTGGGATTTTAAATTTCGGGGCGAGGATCTCATTAGAAGTATTCGAGAATGGAGTTGTGATTTATTCAATTAGTTTTCTTACTAGTTAAAGAAATATTATAATTTAGTTTAGATTGAGTTCATTGTAGTTAGTGAGAATGTTTTGTTTGAATAAGTATGAAATGAGAATGATGTTATTTTTTAATCTACATACATTTAGTTAAACATATATGATGTTTTAATCCTTAGAATGGTGAGAAAATGAATATGGAATAATGAGTTGTGCCTTCTGGTGAGGTGTCAAGGTCCAATGTGTCCGAATGTCGAATTTTGGAGCGTGACAAATAATCGTCAATGAAAGTAATAAAGTATTTACTATCTCCTCATATAAAATTCTCTTTAAGATCACATACGTCAAAGTGGATCAGTCTAAGTAACTTGAAATTCCTTTTCATGATAAGAAATGGCCTTATGATTACTTTAAATTACAAATAGGATTCACACTTTTAAAACTCATTATTTTCTAGACTGAAAATCACTTCACATACTACCATATGTTTAATGGATTTATTATTGACATGTTGTAATGTACCATGCCATAAGGAAACATAACATATCATGTACACAGAAGAAACTTTATTTACCTTGATAAAAAGTTTAAAGATACCTTGATTATGATCAACATAACCTTTTATTAATAAAATTACTATTTTTAGATATAACAATTTGGTCAAACTCAACAACTTGTCTTAAACCTGCTTTATTTAAAAGATAGTTTGAAACTAAATTTTTCACATGTCTGAAACATGAAAGACATTGGCTAGAGTGATGGTCTTCTCGAAGGTGAACACAATTTCAACTTTCCCTAGTCTAATCAAGTCTATAGTGACAATGTTGTCCATTTGAACCTTCCTACCGGTTGAGAGTTCTTCATAACTCTTAAATCAGTGATGATCATAACATATTTGTGTGTTGGCACTCGTATCGATCTACTATACATCATATGGTTCCACATCGACCATGTTAATATATGTAACCATGATCACAATTTGAGTTTCTTTAGTGAAGTTTTTTTTATGCGCGGGAGCCTATTTATTGTGATCATGACACTCTCTCACAAAGTGACCAAGCTTTCTGTGAACATATCATCTGCCAATTTATATCAGATTTCTAGTTCCTAAGCTTGAATTTGGGCTTCTTTTTTAACTAAGGTTTCTGATTCGGTTTTGGGTTATTAGGCTTCCCAGATTATTTATAATGATTTTGATTTTTATTGTTCATCATATGCACTTTAGAAGCTTCTTCTTTTTTGTCTTTATTCTTTGTCTTGTAGTCTGGCTTCTTCTTCGATCCATAAACGCACAATGAATTATTTCATCAATAACTACTTAGTTTTATGTTGAAGGAAAATTTAAAGTCTTTCTAAGATGGCGATAATTTTTCAATTGCTGCCACTTAGAAAAGCTCATCCATCTTGATTTTCTTGAACACAATTTTATTAGCAATCATATTAAACTCATTTACCTGATGTGTGATTAACTTTTCATTTACCATCTAAATTTTGAGATATCTGTTGATTGTATACTTTTTATTGTTAAAGCTAAAAAATCTATGAGGTAGTTTTCTGTGTGTTGTTGCTCTGTGGTTCTGAGTAATGGAAATATTCATAGACAATTACAAGCATTCACAAAAATACACAAGAGAAAGATATTGCAAGGCAAATTTTATTCCAAAGATTCTGAGATCTTGTACATTCTAGGCCGTGGTCTGGCACGAGCCCCTAATTACATAGAATGATCGATGACCCTTGATTAAATGGCAAAAGACTAGTTAGTAGGACTATAATCTTTGAGTTTGCGGTCGTAGAGACTTGTGTATGTTTTGTTTGTTATGGATTGATTCATCTTTGATGAGTCGGATGTCTATGTTCCATGTTTTGATTGGAGATCCAGGTTGAGACAGTTAGGCTTTTTTAACCGAGGGGTGCGACTCTGGGCTTGCACCCATTGCTAGAATGGGTGACCGCGGGAAGACCGATTTGTAGTTATATGTACTTGAGTAGCCCAACCGGCGGATGCTGTTTGGATGGGTAGGGTATTGACCATTTTGAGGTGTCAATCTTTAACAAGCTTCATGTGATAGTTTGGAACTCTTTTGGTCCAATTTATCATGTTAACCATAATCCCACTTGCTTAATCTGAACATTAATCTAGGCCATATTATGATAGTACACGTAAGAATGATACATTGGTATGATTTTAGGCGCTGGCGGCCTCTTTCAGAGAAACACTACATTCATCACGTTGGATCAGATTAAACCCTGAAGGCCTGTATTCTACTCATTAGGTGTCTTAGAGGAATTATTTGATTGTTCCGTTGCGTCCGGAGCACTCGAAATACCCAAAATAGGTCAAAACAGGGCTCGACACATCACAAAATAAAGATTTGGAGTTGCTGAAATTAGTGATGAAAATGATAATTTTTCTAATGTGCTGGGCCTGATTTTTCTGATGCACTGGCCCATAGCATCGAAAAATTACTCTTTTGAAAAATGCTGATTTATTTGATGTGCTAGAGGTCAGTGCGTTGATAAAATACTCAGTTTAAATATTGCTAATTTTTCTGATGCGTTGGAGGTCAGTGCATCGATAAAATACTTGGTTCAGATATGGCTGATTTATTGGAGTGCTAGAGCTCAGTGTGTCCAAAAAATACTTGGGTTAAGATATAACTAATTTATTAGATGCATTGGTGGTCAGTGCATCGATAAAATAACCAAATTTGACTTGGGGTATTTTTGTGATGCGCCACCATACTTGTACATTTTAAGTCATTTCTATGTCGGACCTACGGTGGTCGGAAAGGGATTCTGGCGAAGGATTCCGATGGTCAGAAATGAATTTTAGTGGTCGGGAAGGAATTCCAGTGATCGAAAAAGGGTTTTGGCAAGGGATTCCGACAGACACTCAAATACCCAGAGGACAAAGCTCTCTCTGTGGATATGTCACAATAAACAGGAAAGAAGGGCTATTTATACCCGAAAATATCAGAGGTCGGCCAATAGGAAGCCACCACGTGTAGCGTGTCGATAAATTAGTCAAAAATAGGGTCATTGCATCAAGAAAATGGTTCAGTGCATCGAGAGTGTTATAGTCAAAATGCGCTGGTCGGAGAATCTCCCGAGGACTCGAGATGTGCGAGCACCCTTATTACAGTATTCGACTTGCGAGCCCACCTGGTCGAGGCTCGCACATGGGACAAGTACGGTGCACAGTTATCGAGTCACCGAGCCCTTATGGTCGATGCTCGAATATTAGGAGAATACGGAATCCCTTTCTCAACATGCGAGCAGCTCAGCTCGTGGTCGCCGAAAGGGGTCGCATCTCAACATACGAGTGAGTAGTTACTTTCGAATCAAAGCATTCTCCGCCTTTATAGTACCAGCAGCCCGTATAGACCGATTATGGGTTTATCTTTGCTCGTGGCTCCAGATCTCAGGGGATCACTATCAGGAAATGTAATCGACCAGATGTCTAAATGGATTGAACCGTTCTATTATCTCGATATCAATAGGATAAACCTCTTATCCCCAGAAATCAGGGGTAATCTTGATTTCTTGCGTAACAGTTTAGGTCATTTGAATATATATAAATGGATGGCTTCATCGATAAGAAAGGTACACAATACACAATCCCTGGGCTTCAAATCTCTTTGTTTCCTTTGTAACCACGTCCCATCTAACTTAAGCTTCGGAGGGCCAATGGCTGGACGCCGGCCACCTGTAGTTTTCCTTTGTGCCTTTTCAGGTTTACGAGAAAACTGCCTTGAAGGGAGGTGAACATCTGGAGGACCCTGTTACAGAATCTAGCGTAAACAGATTGGCGCCGTCTGTGGGAACATTTGATCGCCAAGATTAGCCGCTCTCATCACTGCTCGAAGTCCTCCCACCATGCCTCCCAAAAAGACAGTTCATCCTTCCACTTCAAGGCATACGCTACCTCAGCCTGACATTACCGAACCAGCGCCCATCCCTCAGACTACTTCGACGGGCATCCCTAAGGGAGATCCCAACGTGCCATCACAAAACCCGTTATTTGACACTTTCGGAAATCAAGAGGATGTCATGCGTTTCCTTGGAAACACACTCCTAACCCTCAATGCCGGATTTCAAGCCTTGTGTAATCGGCTTGATCAGCATTTTTTGGAGCCCTAGCGACAACCTTCCGAGGGATTGCCGGCGCAACCTATACCAGTGGCTTCCAGACATTCAGCGGACGAACCACAAGTCCAACCAAATCATCCTCCGTCAAATCGAATGCCACTCGGCAACCAAGCCCCTGTACTACCCCAGCATTCCATACACTCCAGTGTTTCCCGGCAACAGCAATCTCAGGGGTCCACCGTCGAAACATCAGGTCATACCTTACCATGGGAAGGAGACCTCAAAAGAATCCATGATCGTTTTGATGATAGGGAACAACGATATCAGGCAAATCGACCATCTGCTGCTGTGGTGTCTACATCGGTCCGAGTCTCCTTTCACCTGCGAGGTCATGGAAGCACCTTTACCGAGGAAGTACCGCACGTCCGTCATTACCCCGTATACGGGTACTGGCGATCCTCTCGAACACCTGGAAACGTATAGGTCTCTCATGGAGCTAGAGGGACATGGGTCAGAAATCATGTGTAGAGCATTCTCCCTAACCTTAAAGCAGGCAGCTCGTACATGGTTCCGGGGGCTAAAACCCCGATCCATCGGGTCCTTCGCACAGCTATCGGAGCTATTCCTCTCTCAGTTCATGGGAAGCATCCGTACTAAAAAGCCGGCATCTCACCTAATGGATTTAAAACAGCAGCATGGGGAGACGATAAAGGAGTTTATAGTACGTTTCACTACAGAAGCCGTCCAAACTGAAGGTTATACTGAAGAAAAAGGCCTCACCGCCCTCATAGCCAGAATTACAAGCGAGAAATTTAGATTTGCCCTAGGTAAGAACCCTCCTAAAACCATGATAGAATTCCAAGCCAAAGCTCAGAAATATATCAATGCAGAAGAAGTTGGTTTGGCACGTCATGGTATATAGGGCAAGAGACGCAAGTCGGAGGAAATCTCTCCCCCGGATAAGAAATATCGGCGTGATCGGCGGGACCGCTCTCCCAACAAGTTTTATTCTGGTAAATACCATAACTACACTCCTCTCAACCGAACCCCTGAAAAAGTGTTAATGGAGATAAAGCATAAACCATATGTGAAATGGCCTGCAAAGATCAAATCTGATCTGAAAAAGAGAGATAAGAGCAAGTTTTGTTATTTCCACAAAGACCATGGGCACAGTACCCAAGATTGCATATCTCTACGAGATCACATCGAAGCTCTCATTCGGAAAGGTCATCTTCAAGATTATGTTGTTCGACAAGGTTGGTCGCCTAAAAGGGCGGAAGCCCCAACACACCAGAAGAAGTCACCTCACTATCATACTTCACAAAAAGATGTTGAACCTACCGGGGAGATCCAGACCATCGCCGGAGGTCCAGCTTGTGGGGGAGATTCTCAAGCTTCAAGGAAAGCATACACTCATAAGGCGTTTAAGAAGCCCCAGCATATCTACTGGTTGGAACAGATGCCTAACAAGTTAGAATTCGTCCATCCTCCAATATCCTTCTCCCTCGAGGATGCAGAGGGGATCCACTTCCCTCATAAACACTCCATCGTGGTCGCGCTAAAGGTATCAAATTATTTGACTCATTGTATTATGGTGGATATAGGTTGCTCTACTGATATTCTCTACCTGGAGGCTTTCAACAAAATGACACTCACCAGAAGCCTGCTCAAACCAGTCTCAACTCCCCTCGTCGGCTTCGGGGGCGAGGTGGTAATGCCAGAAGGAAGCATTGACCTCCTAGTCACCTTTGGAGAATGCGAAAACGACTGTATTCGTTAATTTTCTCGTGGTAGACCGGAGGTCAGCGTACAACGTCATTTTGGGGCGACCATCGCTCAATAAGGTTGGGGTAAATTTACATCCTTTGTATTTATGCGTCAAATTTTCTACTCCAAATGAGATAGCCGTACAAGACCGAAAGAAGGCTCAGACGACACCAGTTATGATGGTGGCACAAGATTCACCAAGCCCTCCGATGGCTACCTCGTTGGATTTAAGAGAGAATGCTCTCCAATCAGGATCTCCCGAGGAAGAGACAGTGGCAATCCACTTAACTGAAGACGATTCATCCAAATTCGTATACGTTGGGTCCTCTTTAACCAACGTCTTTCAAGAAGATCTGGTCCGTTTTCTCACCGAATACCAAGATGTGTTTGCTTGGTCTCACAAAGATATGCCAGGCATCGACCCCAGCGTCATAGCACATCGTCTGAATGTTGATCCGAAGTATAAACTTGTTCACCAGCGCCGGCGTGCCTTCACTGCAGAAAGGCAAATGGTAATCAAGGCCGATGTCGACAAGTTGCTCACAGTCAATTTTATAAAAGAAGTCGACTACCCAAAATGGGTCGCGAACGTGGTTCTCGTTCGAAAAGCTAATGGCAAGTGGAGGATGTGCGTTGACTATTCCGATTTGAACAAAGCGTGTCCCAAAGATAGCTTCCCGACACCGCGAATCGATCAGCTGGTTGATTCGACGGCAGGGCATGACCTGCTAAGTTTCATGGATGCCTATTCTGGTTATAATCAGATTATGATGCATCCGCCTGATAGCCAGCACACCGCCTTCATCACCGACCGAGGCTTGTATTGCTACCAGGTAATGCCTTTTGGTCTTAAAAATGCAAGGGCCACCTATCAGCGCCTCGTCAATAAAATATTCGCCACACAAATCGGCAGGAATATGGAGGTTTATGTCGACGGCATGCTAGTGAAAAGCATCGTAGAAAACGACCACCTTGCAGATCTTCGAGAAGCCTTTGACTTAATGAGAAAGTATCAGATGAAGCTAAATCCAGAGAAATGTGCGTTCGGTGTGTCCGTTGGAAAATTTCTCAGATTTATGGTTGGCCAGCGAGGAATCGAGGCAAATCCCGAAAAAATATAAGCATTGATCGAAATGAAGTCTCCGACCACTCTCAAAGATGTCCAACGTTTGGCTGGTCGCATCGCATCGTTGAACAGGTTCATTTCGTGGGCCTCTGACAAGTGTTTACCCTTCTTTAAGCTCCTCCGAGCCACCGCCAAATCTGATTGGGAGTGGACACCGCAATGCGAAGAAGCGTTCCAACAACTAAAGCAATAAATGAGTGCACCCCCCGTTTTATCTAAACCTGTGGCGCACGATCAACTTCTTCTTTATTTATCTGTGTCTTCTACGGCCGTTAGTGCCGCTTTAATAAGAGAATAATCCGGGGTACAAAGGCCCGTTTATTATACTAGTCGAGCGATGGTGGATGCTGAAACTCGGTATTTTGATATGAAGAAGTTGGCCCTTGCTTTGGTCACGGCTGCCCGAAAACTGAGACCCTACTTCCAAGCCCACACTATTTTAGTGCCAACAAGTCATCCGTTACGGCAAGTCCTTAAAAAACCCGAGGTGTCAGGGCGATTAACTAAAAGGGCTGTCGAGATCAGTGAGCATGATATTTCGTTCTGCCCCAGGACCACCATCAAGGGTCAGGCTGTGGCCGACTTCATCGCTGAATTCACATACTCCTCTCCCGATGATAATTCCGCGACCAGCGACCAACCACCTTGGTCACTCTTCGTGGATGGGTCCTCATGGGCCACCGGTAGCGGAGCGGGCCTAATTCTAGTCGCTCTAGACGGGTCGCGTTTTCGATACGCTTTATGATTTGATTCTCACATCTCAAATAATGAAGCAGAATATGAGGCTCTGATTGTCGGCCTTGAACTAGCAAACGTCCTCTCGATTCAGAGTCTACTTATTCATAGTGACTCTCAGCTCATAGTTAATCAGGTACTCGGCGAATTTGAGGCAAAAGAAGAAAGAATGGCCTTATACAAATCTCGAGTGCTCATCCTGCTCGAGAAGCTGAAAAATTATGAAATAATCCACACCCCTCACGAGAAGAACAAACTCGCGGATTCTTTGGCAAAATTCTTCTCCGCACCAGAGTCTGAGTTATCACAATCGATTACCATCGAGCACCTTCGCACCCCGAGTATCGGCCAGGCAACTCCTGGGCAAGTGATCGTGGCCCATCCCTCTCCATGTTGGATGGACCCCATTGTCCTCTATCTTAGGGATGGACATCTTCTAGTCGACAAGAAATCCGCACTACAAATTCGTTATCGAGCTGCCAGGTATACTTTACAAAATGGAACGTTATTACGTAAGAGTTTATCTTTGCCCTACTTAAGGTGTCTTCACCCAGAAGAAGCACATCGTGTTCTGGATGAAATACACCAGGGGGCATGCGGTAACCACCCAAGGGGACGATCTCTAGCATATAAGGCGTGAGGCAAGGATATTACTGGCCCACCATGAAGACAGATGCGATCGAATTCTCTAAAAAATGTGACAAGTACCAGCGATATTCTCCTATACCTCATTTACCGTCTGAGTAAAGGACGCCAATGAATAGCCCCTGGCCCTTCGCCCAATGGGGAGTCGATATCATCGGGCCCTTGCCTATCGGGAAAGGTCAAAACAGGTTCGCAATCGTGGCGGTCGATTACTTCACCAAATGGGTCGAGGTAGAACCATTAGCCAAAATTACCGAGAAACAGACCACTAAGTTCGTATGGAGAAATATCGTATGCCGTTACGGGCTCCCTCACACTATAATAACCGATAATGGAAAGCAATTCGACAACGCCACTTTCGATGAATTTTGTGAAAAATGGAAGATATGCAATGTCCGCACCTCTCCATATCATCCTCAGGCAAATGGGTAAGTTGAAGCGGTGAATAAAATCATCAAGCATCATTTAAAGACCAAGCTCGGTGAGTGTGAAGGCATGTGGCCAGAACTCCTGCTAGAAGTCTTATTGGAATATAGGACTAAGACTCGCACATCAATAGGCGAAACTCCTTTCTCCTTGGCATTCGGCGCCGACGCAGTAGTATCGGTTGAAGTTCAAGTACCTTCGTATCGAATCGAGTAGTATGATCCCACTTGTAATCAGGAAGGTCTCCGACTTCATCTTGACCTCTTGGAAGAGCGGAGGGATGCCTCCCAGCTGCGAGCAGCAGCATATCAGTAGTGCATTGCTCACTATCGTAATGCTAAAGTCCGGCCTAGAGCTTTCCGGCTCGGTGATTTGGTCCTTAGACAGAACCTTGGAGCTCCTGCTCGTTCGTTGGACCCAAATTGGGAGGGCCCGTATCGAGTCATCAAAATTGTGCGACCCAGTACTTATTAGCTTGAAGATATGCAGGGAAGACCCGTGCATCGCCCTTGGCATGTGAAACATTTGCTACGGTATTTCCCTTAATTCGATGTAATTCTGAATGACATTCGAATAAATATGAATCAAAGTCAGTCTTTTGGTTGTGTTGGAACTAGAAAATGGATCACGGGGACATTTTCCTGAAAATGGTGTTTTGTTGCTCTGGGGTTCTGCGTAATGGAAACATTCATAGACAATCACAAGCATTCACAAAAGTACACAAGAGAAGAGATATCGCAAGGTGAATTTTATTCCAGAGATCCCGAGATCTTGTACATTCCAGGCCGTGATCTGGCACGAGCCCTTAATTACATCGAATGATCGATGACCCTTGATTAAAAGGCAAAAGATTAGTCAACAGGGACTATAGTTTTAGAGTTTGTGGTCGTAGAGACCTGTATTTGTTTTGCTATGTACTGGACCGTCTTTGTATTAGACAGATGTCTATGTCCCGTGTTTTGGCTGGAGATCCGGGCTGAGACCATCAGGGTTTATGACTGAGATGGACGACTTTGGGCCCGCGCTTGTCAATTTAGGGACAGGTGACCTCGGGAAGTCCATTCTACAGTTGTGTGTACCTGCGTAGCCCAACCGACGGATATGGTTTGAATGGGTAGGGCATCGACTGTTGTGTTGCGGCAGTTCATAGCAATTGTTTTGTAGAGAATCGAAACTCTTTGATATGGTTTATCATGATAACCATAGTCCCGTTTGTCTATCTTTCGACCCAAATTGGGTCACATCTTTACGGTAGATATAAATGATGACATATTTGCATAGTTCTGGATGCTGACGACGTCTTTCCGGAAAGTCATTTTCTTCAATGCATCGAATCGGGTTGAACCTTGAAGGTGTGCAATTCTATTCTTTTAGAGATCCGAAATGTCCATTTGACCATTCCATTGTGTCCGGAACGCTCGAAATACCCAAAACAGGCTCAAACAGAACTTGAAAACACTTTAAATTGAGTCCGGTGCACCTGCAAACATGTTCTGCAATTGGCTGATTTTTTGGGTGCGTGGGACTTATTTACGGGTGCGTGGGCTTCGACGCACCTAAAATTAAGTCCCTGATTTTTAGTCAAATTTGTGGATGCGTGTGGCATTTTTCGGGTGCGTGGAACGCCGAAATGCCTTTATAATGACGGGTATCAAATGGGTCGAATTTAAGGGTGTGTGGACCCATTTTTGGGGTGCGTGGGGCACCAAAATCCCTTTATATGACAATTCCGAAATTGGTCAATTTTAAGGGTGCGTGGGACACCGAAATGCCTTTAAACGAATTCCTATTTTTTATTTATTTTTTGGGCGCGTGGGGTACCCAAATTTATGGGTGCGTGGACACATAAATAGGAACTCCACTATTTGGGTTTTGAATTTTGGGGGGTTTGTGGGGCCCGTTTGATCATGAAATCACTTGCACTGTTCTTCATAAATCACAAGGAAGTTATGGGTCCGACTCCGACGGTTCTTATCACAGTAATTCGCGGGGCCCGCTGGAGATTCCAGCCAAAATTGGCCAAGGGAATTTTTGTAAATCTCCATTTTGCGTGCACTGGAAGGCGTTTTGCATGATTCCTTCGGAGGTATATGGCTATTTTGCTTATTTTAAGGGCCCCTACCTTTTGGGACCCCAACAGGTCGCTACTCCATTTGATTGGACCCGAATAGCCCCAAAGAGAATACACACATTCTCTTGGCCAATTATCTACCCTTTGTAGAATTAAAGTCAGTCTTTTGGTCGCTACTCCATTTAATTGGACCTGAATAGCCCCGAAGAGAATACACACATTCTCTTAGCCAATTGTCTACCCTTGGTAGAATCGAAGCCTCAATCGATAGATCAGTCTATCTCCACGCGGACATGGTCACCACGACCCCCGGATTGAGCCTAACTCATGACTACGTGAGTTAAGTATGAAGGCATTCAGTATATAAGAAAGGAAGAATGAAAGAAAGGAGAAATAAGACGTCAACAACATCATCAAAAGGTATTTTTTCATTCATCTCAATTGATTACAAAGTCAAGTTGTTTACAAAGCAAAATTAATACATGAGTTAAGTAAAGAAAAGAAAGATAATCATTCTCGCGCATCGGTTGGAGGAGGAGCGGCACTCTCGACTTCAGGGCCCACTTTGGAGACCCCTCCAGCTTGAGTGACCTTGGTCACTTCGTTCTCGGCAGCTGCTCTTTCCTTCACAGCTATAATGGCCGCTACCTTCTCGAATTCACCTACATCAAAAGATGGGGACATCCACTGCACTACTCGTAGTGCGAAATCGCGACCAGCATCGTACGACTCATATCTCTCATCGTCGTATAGCTGCGAAGTTCAGAACTCCGTGATGGCTCGGGCTCCTTCTTCAGAGAGCATCTTGACAAGGGCTACTCTCTCCTCGTCCCAGTGGATCGAGTCGTCCTTCAGCTGCGCGAGAGTGGAGCGCTCTTTATCCAAATTGTTGCTAACTTCCTTGAGCTGCGACTTGGTCTCTGCGAGCCGCTCCTCCAACGAGATCTCGTCTTGACGGAAGATCTCTCTTTCTCTCTCTGCCTTCTCCTTTAACTCCGCGAGCTTGGTGAAGTTGGAGTCCAAAGCCTGATATCTATCAGTCAGGACTTGGACCTTCTAGATGAGGATCTTTTTCTCCTCAGTCATCTTCGCGATTAAGGTCTCGCAAGACTTGATGACTTGGTCCCTTCCGTGGACCGCCTTCTCCAGAGCAACCCTCTTCCCGTCAGCCTCATCTATCACACGACGGGCGGCGAGGATGTCACACCTCGTTTCGTAGAATGAGGTCCAAGCCCTACAGAACAGAAGAAAGGTTATGAGATAAGTACTCGGGAGCAAACAAAGGGAGAAAAGCAACATGGTCAAATTAAAAAACATGTTACCTGTACCATCCTGACTCCCGCATCGAGGAAGAGGTTTTCAGGACTTGGCTCGGGAAGGGTGCCAAAGGTCTGGGGGGAGATGTTGCCGAACAGGAACTTGCAAATTGGGTGGAGATGACGGGGGACGGTGAATGCTCCGCTTCCAGAGGGCTGGGCTATGACCAGTCCAGCTGGGCTCGCAGCTTGAGAAGTAGCCGGCTCGCGAGCGGGAGCCAACTCGCGAGCACCTTCAGGCTCGAGAGATTCTTCAACTGGGGGGCAGCCTGACCCCGCCTCATTGTTCCTCGAGGAGTTATCAACGATATTAATAACTGGTGGTTCAGGAGGAACCACCCGTGAAGGACCCTAGGTGCAGTTACCACGGCCTCAGGAAGAGGGGTTTGAGTAACTCCATCCTTCCGGTTAGACGGGTGAGAGGGGCCGACAGGTGTCTTCTTCTGCCTCTTCGAGTTTGTGCCCTTGAGGCGAGGCAACAACCCTCTTTTCTCCCCGACATTCGTCATTGCGACCTCCTCGCGAGATATTAGTCCTGTCGCTGCGAGTCGAGAGGCTGACAGACAAGCCTCGATATGCCTGTCGAGAGCAGGCAACTTGTACACCTTCACGATCTTCTCGTGAATTCCTCCCTTCAAGTTCGGCTTCGTCAAAGTCGGGACACCTGCGAATACGAGCGTAGGTTAGAAGAGCAGAAAGCAAAAAACCCTAAATTGGCTCGTGAAAATCTGCGAAGTGTGAAACTGTGCCCACCTTCACAGAAAAAAAGGCTCACGCCAAGGCCCCCAGAAGTGGATCTTGTCTCAGACTCCCAGCTCCCGGAAGCATAGAACCACCGTTTCCTCCACCCGGGGTAATTTGAAGTGGGTTTCCCCAGGACAAAATTATCCCGGTGCCAGTAACAGAGTTAATACCAGCCTTCGCTGGAGGGTGCCTTCTTGAGTTGGTACATCCGGAGAAACTCTTCAGCGGTTAACTCTCCATTACCGGCTTGCGCCTAGAGAGGGAAGGAACTCAGGAATACCCTCCATCCATTTACAATAAGTTGCCCGGGGGCAATCTTATAACTTCGGAGCACACCACGAATGAAGGGGTGGAGGGGAAGGCGCACCCCGAGAATGAAGAAGTATTCATACAGAGAAACGCAACCGGGGGGGAATCCGGGGTTTCTCCCTCTCCAGGTAACCGAAGAACGACTGAGTCAGGGACCTGATATCTCTCCCGCAACTCACTCAGTCGTTCCTCCGACAGGATGGATGGATACCCTGACGCTGAGTACCTACCCGCCGGAACCCTCGCATTGTTGGAGGAAGAAGATTCCAGGGTGGCATCCCCCAGTGGGACGGTCTCCTCATCGAAATCTCCTGCCATGGAAATTTTTAAAAAGAAGAGTAGAAGAAGGAAGAAGCGGAGTTATACCAGAAACACCGGAGAAAGAGAATGACACCGGAGGAAGAGGGACACACCAGGAGAGAGTAAGGAAAGAGGAAGAGTTTTCGAAAGCTTCTGTGAAAATTCGAAGGTTTGGTAGACTCCGTATATTTATAAGCAATCATTCCTCAGGATTTGGTGACACGTGGCGATCGCCCGTTTGGCGCAGCAGTCGAACGGGCATGGCTATTAAATTGATAGACGCGTGGCAGGCGTCTCTTCATTTCCTCTCTGCCGAAAAGCTGCGGAAGGCTGACACTCATTAATGCCAGCCCAATCATGTATGGTTTCATCTCCGATAAAGGTATTAGGCGGTTATGCATGCCAGTAAGCAAGTCCTTCCCTTAGACTTCTCGACGGCAAGGACTTGGGGGGCATCTGTTATAGTCAAAATGCGCTGGTTGGAGAATCTCCCTAGGACTTGAGACGTGCGAGCACCCTTATTGCAGTATTCGACTTGCGAGCCCACCCAGTCGAGGCTCGCACATGGGTCAAGTACGACGCACAGTTATCGAGTCACCGAGCCCACCTAGTCGAGGCTCGTACATGGGACAACTACAGCGCACAGTTATCGAGTCACCGAGCCCTTATGGTCGATGCTCGAATATTAGGAGAATACGGAATCCCTTTCTCAACATGCGAGCAGCTCGGCTCGTGGTCGCCGAAAGGGGTCGCATCTCAACATACGAGCGAGTAGTTACTTCCGAATCAAAGCATTCTCCGCCTTTATAGTACCAGCAGCCCGTATAGATCGATTATGGGGGCAAGTGTGAACCTCATTCCTTACTCCGTTTACGAACAACTTGGGTTAGGTGAATTGAAACCCACTAAGACCACACTCCAAGTTGCTGATAGATTCATTCGTATACCGAGAGGAATGATTGAGGATGTTCTAGTCCAAGTTGATAAATTCTACTACCTAGTAGACTTTATTGTCTTGGATACACATCCCGTGATAGGCACCGGTGCTCAAATTTCCGTCATACTTGGACGACCGTTTCTGGCTACTTCAAATGCAGTTATCAATTGTAGAAACAGACTTGTACAAATGTCCTTTGGAAATATGACCCTTGAGCTTAACATATTTGATTTATGCAAACAACCACGGGAGGTTGATGATGATATCCACGAACTAAACATGATTGAATCATTCGTGGAAGATACATTCCCCTTGTCACTATCTTCCGACCCTTTGGAGGCATGTGTGACCCATTCTCATGAGATAAATGATGACACAACACAGGAGATGGATGCCATTCTAGATGTGATGCCGGTGCTTGATAATAAAAGATGGAGGGCCCTATTTGAGCCTTTGCCTGTAAATGAGAACAAGGCCCTCCCATCCAACATCAAGGCACCAACACTCGACCTAAAACCATTACCAAGTGAGCTGAAATATGTTTATTTAGGTCGAGATGAGACATACCCAGTGGTGATTTCTTCCCACTTGGATGAGGAACAAGAGAGTAGGCTAATGGCTACTCTATTAGAGCACAAGAGTGCCATTGGATGGTCAATTGCGGATCTCAAAGGCATAGACCCACTGATTTGTACTCATCGCATACACCTTGAGGAGAATGCGAAGACATTCCGGCAACCACAAAGACGACTAAATCCAAACATGAAGGATGTGGTTAAGGCCGAAGTGGTGAAACTATTGGATGTGGGTATTATTTACCTAATATCCGATAGTCAATGGGTAAGCCCAACTCAAGTGGTGCCTAAGAAATTCGGAATAACCATCGTAGCCAATGCCAATAATGAACTCGTGCCAACTAGAGTCACTATTGGTTGGAGAATGTGCATTGACTACAGGAAGCTAAACACTGTCACAAGGAAAGACCATTTCCCCCTACCGTTTGGGGCCGTGCTAAAAGTTCTTTTTCAGTAGTGGTGTAGTTTTTGCCTTGGACAAGTTTAGGTCCTACTTGATTGGATATAAGATCATCATATTCACTTACCATGCCGCGCTTAAGTACCTTCTCTCTAAGAAGGATGCTATGTTAGTACATCTTTTGTTGTCAATTGGCGTGTTGTTTGGTCGCGTCTTGCTGTGTGAGCCCCGGTCGAAGTATTGAAGAATCAAGACCTGAAGATTACGCTTCGTCCATTGCTCAAGCTCATGCTGAAACAAGATCCCAGGTAAGTTGCATATAGATCGACCATAGGAAACCCCAAAACATCGAAGAATGGCGTAAAGACTCACACACTTTACCCTCTTGACCCTTGCACAAGTTAATCAGACTTGTGAACCATGGCTGGTGCGAAGCATATTGAAGATATGTCCATACATTGGACCCTATGCACCTCATCATTTGAAGTGATCCGTTGCTGTGTTGAGAATCTTGGTCCTGCAAGATCGCTATGACAAAACCATCTAGACAGCGGCCAGGCTTCTCAAACACTTTAGCAACCTTGCTGTAAAGGAAGAAGATGGACAGCCGACCGGTCTTCACTGATCGGCCAGGCTTTTCAGTTCACAAACAGAGCCTTGCTGTGGATTGGTTGCTGGGACAGCCGACCGGTCTTAACCGGTCGGCCAGGCACTTCAAGAATACAAAGAACCTTGCTGAAGGCTTCCAAATGATCAGCCGACCGGTCTTGACCGGTCGGCCTGCTATATACAATCCTCCAGATGCTGTGCAACATTTATCAGAAAGGTGCCGACCGGTCTTGACCGGTCGGCCTCCACAGTTTAGTTGCTCCAGTAATGAGATCTGACCGGTCTTGACCGGTCGGCCTGGATGATCCATCTGTCCAGCAAGCACAGTCAACCGGTCTTGACCGGTCGGCCTGCTCTCTCTATATGGTCCAGCAAAGGGCTTCGACCGGTCTTGACCAGTCGGCCTTCACTTTGTACTCTCTCCAGCAAGGGGGTCTGACCGGTCTTGACCGGTCGGCTAGTCCCAAATGAGGCCTTGTTTTTCAAATGATGACCAGTTTGTCCGACCGGTTGAGATACTTCTCTGACAGGTCGGTCGTGACCATTTTAAATCCGTTGGGGCTATCATTTGGGGCTCTATATAGCCATGTCTTGTGCTCTTTCAAGGTATGCATTCAACACCCTTCAAGAGCTAAGAGAGAGAGCCTTTACTCACATCCTCCTACCCTCTTTGCTCTTGTTCCCCTTGAGTTCATCATTCAAACCTAGCCATTAATGGCTTTTCACTGAGTATTCAAAGCTCGGTTTGAAGTATGAACTCACGACCTTCATTCATGGCTGACCTACCTTCGGAATATATCTATCAGGTCATTTATAGCCATTGAATGCTTGGAGTTTGGTAGTTCCCTCATTACCATTGCATTGAATAGGCAAGAGGAACTAAACCAACTCTCTCCCAACTACTCGGCATCAACATATCCTCATCATTTGCACCGGTAGCTGATCTTGGGAGCACAAAGAGAGGCTGAAGCACGTGGAGCTGAAGCTACTCATCAAAGGCATCGAATCTGGGCTCAATCGTCTAAGTATGTCTAGTTTTTGAGAGTCCATCTATTCATTCACTATTCCCTGGATTGGGAAACTCCGGCGGGAGGGTACGTGACCATCCTTGGATTAGGATTGGTGAGAGTTTGAGATCCAAACTCGTCAAGTCCCTGGATTGGGCCATCGGTGGATGGTAAACGCGGTCCTAGATCAAAGGATGTCAAGGTTGATGGTTAACCTGATTTAAAACCAAGACTATAGTGAAATCCGGTGGTCTCATAGGTTGAGATCGTGAACCGGGAGTGGAGTAGGGAAACCGAACCACTATAAATTGCTGTGCATTGTGAGATTGAATGATTGCTATGTGTTGAATGGTTTAGTCAATCATGAATGCTAACTGTTTGATGAAATGCCTATGATAGTCCTTGCTTACAAACTGCTCATATAAATGTCTTGAATGCTATTGTGATTATCTTATTTGATAAGATTGACTTGGTTAGTTTGTAATTGTAATTGGAATTTAAAAAGTCCTATTCACCCCCCCCCCCCCCCCCCTCTAGGACATTAGGCATATCTCCAAGTATCTCTATAGGCGGTAAAACCGTAATTTCAATTGGTATCAGAGCGGGTTCCTCCGTTCAGGTTTAAAAACCTGGAGTGAGATCGTAAGAGAGCTTGAAAATATGTCTAGAGAGGATTCTTCATCCGTTACTAAGCCTCCCTTCTTTGATGGGTCTAACTATCCATATTGGAAAGCCCGAATGCACATCTTTTTGGAATCTATTGATTCGGACGTTAGGGATATGATTGATATTGGATATAAACCCCCAATGGTCACTATATGTAAGGAAGGTGAACCGGATGTCCTCAAGCCAAAAGAAAAGGCGATGTGGACCGATTATGATAAAGCTCAACGGGTCTGTAATGCCAAAGGGCTGAATGCCATCTTTTGTTCAGTGTCTAAAGATGAATTTGGCCGGATTCAAAATTGCACAACCAGTAAGCAGGCATGGGACATTCTTGAAGTTACTCATGAAGGAACGAGCATTGTTAAAAATTCAAAACTTCAGCGCCTCTCCACACAATTTGAAAACATCACTATGGAGGAGCACGAAACATTTACTGATTTCTATACCAAGCTGAACAAGATTACAAATGAAATGTGGGGCTTGGGGGATCTCGTTCCAGAGCATAGACTATGTAGGAAAATTCTGAGATCCCTACCGGAACGGTTCTCTTCCAAAGTTACTACCATCGAAGAATGTAGGGACCTAAATACCATGAAAGTTGAAGAACTTCTCGGGTCCCTTCAAACCTATGAGCTAGGTTTCAAAACTCCCTCCAAATCCAAAAGTACAGCCCTGAAATCTTCTCACAAAAAACAAGAATCTGAATATGGAAGTGAGGAAGATCCAGACTTAGAAGAAATGGCACTCATGGCCAAGAAATTTCAAAAATTCTTCAAAACTAAGGGAAATACTTCTAGAAGGAAACCCTACCAGAAGGGTAAACCTTTTGATTCTAAGAACAATAAAGGAAAATTTTTTAAGTCAAAAGATCCTCAATGCTACAAGTGTAGAGGATTTGGTCACATTGCATCCGAGTGCACCAATAATAAAGCCAAGAAAAAGGCAATGGTGGCTACATGGGATGAGACTGAAGAATCTGAATCAGAATCAGTCCTATACCAAAGTGAGGAGGAGCAAGGTTCAATCAGAATTTTAATGGCCTCCATTACTGATATTGTGCCTCAAATTGAGCCCATTGCAAAGATCACCGGAGACATTGATGATCATGAATCCTCCAACACAGAAAATGATTCCTTGAGTGATGATGAGAATGAGGAGGAAGGCCTTCAGGAGGTTTACAACCAACTATACATTGAAAATATAAATACCATTAACAAGTTGGGCCAAATGAAGGCTGAAAATGACAAACTGATGAAAAATCTTGACGGATTAAAAATAGAGAATCAAAAGATGAGTCAAGATTTAGAAGAGCTGAAAAAGAAGAATGATGAGCTTAAACAAGAAAAGAAAAAGCTCATAAGTGGTGAATCTCTAGACAAGCATGCTAGACTTGAGAAAGAACTCAAAGAGGCGAACACTGAAATTGATCATCTTAAGTGTCAAGTCGTTGACTCTAGAAGACGGTTTGCCCAAGGAGAAGAAAATCTTGAAAAACTCCTAGGTGTTGTAAGATCACCAAGGGACAAAAGAGGTTTGGGCTATGATAGTCACACTTCAAAAACTACCTCAGTCCATCCAATTGTAAGAAAAGATCATGGTGCATCAGGGAGTAAAACTAGAGCATCTCCTGTCTGCCATGCTTGTGGAGACATTCGCCACTTAAAATTTGAGTGCTTGGTATTCAAAAATCCGGTCAGAAACTTGAAAGGTAAATTTGTACCGACCGGAAAAAATGTCCAAGCTAATTGGAATCCTCCCATGCATTCTTCACCTAAGAGGGGAAACATTCGAAAGAATTATCCTGCTCTTCCTAGGAAGGACAAGAGGATGAATGAACTATTGGAGCAAGTTAAAATGCTGAATTTGAAAACTGCTCTTCTTTTGCGTGAAAAAGAAAATTCTGATTCTCCCAAGAAAACTAGAGAATCGCACCAGAAGAACACCTCTCATAAAAGGACAACCACTAAATGGGTTGTTAAGAACAAGTGCTTGGTCATTCATACTGCCTTAAAAGCTGGGAATACCCCTAGATGGTACTTGGATAGTGGTTGTTCTAGACACATGACAGGTGATAGATCTCAATTTTGTGCATATGACGAATTTGATGGTGGGTCTGTCACATTTGGTGATGGGAGCATAGCTAAAATCATTGGTAAAGGAACCATCACAGGGCTAGGTTTGCCCGAAATTGAAAATGTGCTGTATGTTGATGGCCTTAAACACAACTTACTGAGTATCTCACAGATTTGTGATGAAGAGCACTCAGTAAGCTTCTCCAAAGATATGTGCAAGATCTTGAACTCCACAGAAAAATTAGTCATGAAAGGTCTACGCATAGGAGACAACTGCTATGTCATTGAAAATCACA
The DNA here is from genome assembly GCA_003013855.2 of Liriodendron chinense. NCBI lineage: Eukaryota > Viridiplantae > Streptophyta > Magnoliopsida > Magnoliales > Magnoliaceae > Liriodendron > Liriodendron chinense. The sequence goes on from ML058385.1 coordinate 2,592,908, forward strand.
ACAACTCAAGCTCCTCCACCATGTGTCACGTGGCCGTTCAGGATGAAACAGAATTATGGCACCATCGACTCGGTCATGTACATTATAGAAATCTGTTTAAACTGAGTCAGAAAAATTTAGTGAGAGGTCTACCCAAGATGGGTAAAAGACCAAATACTGTATGCGCCGCATGCCAAAAAGGTAAACAAATCAAGGTTGCACACAAGAGAACCTCTATCCTGGTCACATCTAAACCATTTGAAATGCTACACATGGACCTAGTTGGTCCTACCAGGGTACTTAGCCAAGGTGGAAAATGATACTTCTTTGTAGTCGTTGATGATTACTCCAGATTCACATGGGTCGCCTTCCTAAGAGAAAAATCTGACACTTTTGAGGAATTCAAAAAACTAGTGAAGCGACTTCAAAATGAGAAAGGATACATGGTAGCAAGAATTAGGAGTGATCACGGCGGTGAATTTGAAGATCATCGCTTCAAGGCATTATGCGATGAATTGGGCATTCGTCATGAGTTCTCAGCACCCAAAACACCTCAACAAAATGGGGTTGCTGAAAGGAAAAATAGCGTGTTGTTGGATATGGCTACAGCTATGCTTAATAATAAAAGACTTGCTCAAAATCTGTGGGCCGAAGCTGTTAACACTGCCTGCTATATTATTAATCGAGTTTATTTAAGGGCAGGTCTAAACAAAACAGCTTATGAATTGTGGTGTGGAAAAACACCGAATGTTAAATACTTTAAGGTCTTTGGTAGTACATGCTATATTCTGAGAGACCGAGAAAATTTGGGAAAGTTTGAATCCAAAAGTGATGAGGGTATCTTCTTGGGATACTCATTAAATAGTAGAGCTTTTCGTGTTTACAACCTTCGAACCTCATCAGTCCAAGAGTCAATCAATGTGACTGTGGATGATAGCTTGGATAAACCTGTGTCTCCAGGTGATGAAGAAGAAGATGAGGGCATATGCGAGATAGGTAAATCTGATAAACCACCCTCATCTTCAAATGCCCCTACTGCTCCTGGTGATGTACAAATCGTCAAGGATCACCCCCTCAATCAAATCATTGGGGATCCTAGCATTGGTGTCAAAACCAGGAGACAGTTGGAGGCAGTCAACAGTCACCTCTGTTTCACATAAAAAATAGAACCAAAAAATGCTGATGAATCTCTAAATGATGAATTCTGGATCCTTGCAATGCAGGAAGAGCTTCAACAATTCATTAGAAATGAAGTATGGTATCTGGTCGACAGGCCAGAAAGGAAAAATGTTATTGGAACCAAATGGATTTTCAAGAATAAATCCGATGAATCTGGGAATGTGATACGAAATAAGGCTCGGTTAGTGGCTCAGGGTTATTCACAAATTGAAGGCATTGATTTTGATGAAACATTTGCCCCTGTAGCCAGACTCAAGTCTATTAGAATTCTTATGGCTGTTGCTTGTGCGTTAAAGTTCAAACTATTTCAAATGGATGTAAAGAGCGCCTTCTTGAATGGTATTCTTGATGAGGAAGTGTATGTTGAACAACCAAAATGATTCATTGATCCTGAGTATCCTCACAAAGTGTACCGGTTGAAAAAGGCGCTTTACGGACTCAAGCAAGCACCCCGTGCATGGTATGAACGCTTAACTCATTTTCTTATTGACCATGATTTTATTAGGGGGAGCGTTGACAAAACTCTATTTATTAGAGAAGCCGAGAATTCTATGTTGATTGCCCAGATTTATATGGATGACATTGTTTTTGGATCCACTTGTGAGAAAATGTCCATTTCCTTTGCTGAATTAATGACATCTGAATTTGAGATGAGTATGGTAGGAGAACTGAACATGTTTCTAGGGCTTCAAGTAAAACAACTCGCTTCAGGTATATTCATTACTCAAGCCAAATATGCTAAAGACCTTGTTAAGAGATTTGGCTTAGATTCTGGTCGTTCCTACACTACACCTATGAGCACCACTGTTAAATTATCAAAAGACCTTGCAGGGAAAAGTGTAGATCAACATCTTTATAGAAGCATGATTGGTAGTCTCCTTTATCTCACTGCTAGTAGACCAGATATTGCTTTTAGTGTAGGGGCTTGTGCTCGATTTCAGGCTGATCCCAAAGAATCTCATCTTACCCTGTTAAGCGGATTATCCGGTTTGTTGGATGCACCACCGAATACGGTCTTTGGTACCCCTTTGATTCCTCTACAGATATTGTAGGGTATTCAGATGCCGACTATGCTGGTAACATGGATGATCATAAATCAACCAGCGGTGGGTGTTTTTATGTTGGAAATTGCCTTGTGGCATAGCACAGTAAGAAATAAAACTCTATCTCTTTATCCACAGCCGAAGCAGAATACATTGCTGCTGGTAGCTGTTGTGCCCAGTTATTATGGATGAAACAAACCTTGACCGATTATGGGATCAAGCAAGGCACAATGACTCTATTTTGCGACAAACGAGTGCCATAAATATATCGAAAAATCCAGTTCAGCACTCGCGCACTAAGCACATAGACATTAGGCACTATTTTATTCGAGAATTGGTTGAAGATCAAATAATATCTCTCGAACATGTGCCTACCGAGAATCAGCTAGCTGACATCCTAACAAAACCTTTGGACTCGGTTCGCTTTGGGAACCTCCAGAAGTCCATCGGTGTTGGATCTATCTAGTCTATCTAACAAGTGTATGTTTTGTATGAAAAATCTGAGGATTAAGCCTCTCTTTCTGATCTTTATAGGTATATCTGAGGATCTTTGCCTCTTTTCATTGCTTTCCATGTATATCCGGGATCATAGTCCCATATTCTTGCCCTTTATCGATAAATCTGGACCTTAAGGGTCCCTCATTTTGTGTTAAGGTGTACCGTGGTACACCATGACCATGGGTGTTGTACCCTTGGTAAGGGTACTTGGTTTTAAATGACAATGGTCTGTCCAAAGGACCGACTCTCTATCCAGCTCATCCTGTGCAGGATCCCTGTCAAAACAGTGCAAAACCTGGCTTCCGACCGGTCAGGACCGGTTGGGCGTCTCCCAGACCAGTCTGGACTCTAGCACCTATGCATCCGACCGGTCAAGACCGGTCGGACTAAGTAGTAAACTCTGCTGGAGTCCCTTTTTCACGTCCCACGACCGGTCGTGCGTCTCTAGTTCAGCAGCCCACGCGTGAGCCGACCGGATGGGGGGGTATTTAAACGAGTTAGAGCTCATTTTAGGTCAGCCCCTTCCATTCTTTTCACCTCCTCTTGCTGCTCCAGCTCCCCCTCTTGCTCTCCAAGCTGATCTCTCGCTGATTCGTTGCAAGATTCGAGGTTCTAACCACCTCTTCTTCACTCCACTTCTCTTTCACTCTTTTGGTAAGGGCTTCCTTCTCTTCACTCTCTATCTTCTTTGGTTCATCCCTTTCCTTCATCTCTTGGAGTGTTCTAGAGATCCTCTTGGTGCTTCCATGTCATCCCAAGAGAGAGAGGATGAGCTACCTTTGAGGAGGAGCGATCGTCCCAAGGCAAAATCTAAGCCTCCTCCTCCTCGCCCTTTAAAGTCCAAGAAAGCAGCTTCCAAAGGAAAAGGGGCTGCCTCCTCTTCTGTTCCTCCTGTTAAATCTAAATCTCTGGGGAAAAATGTCTCATCCCATTCCATCCATTGGGATGATTTCAAAGATAAGGAGGTCGTTTGTGAAAAATCAGTCCATTTGGGTGACTTGTCTGACTACAACTTGCGTTCCATGTTGGATGCCATCAATTGGGGCCCCGTACTCCACATGGGAGGCCCGGTCCAATTTGATGTTGTTAGGAAATTCTATGCATCCTGTGTTCATGTCACGTCTTCTCCCCCCTCCTTCAATGTCGAGGTTGGTGATCGGGATTGCCTATTTACTTTGAAGTCCATATCAGAATTTGTTGACGTTCCAAGGGTTGAGGAGCCTTCTTTCGATTTTTCATCCTTGGGTCCCAAACCCAACCTAGTTATCGCTCAATTTCTATGTGGTGAGGGGACACCCAAATGGGTGGGAGGTGCACTTCGAGCATCCTCAATGACCTGGGATTTTCGCCTTTTGCATAACCTCTTCTTCCGCAATGTCTACCCGCGGATGAGTAACAAAGCGGATGTCACCGAAACTATGTTTCGGTTGCTGTATCGGGTTGGTAAAGGTCATCCGCTCTGCCTCCCCACTCGGATCATGAATATCATCCACCAGGTCATCCTGCGCGATGATGGGAACTCCACTAGTCTGCCATTTGGGCATCTCATATGCAAAATGGCTGAGCATATTGGCATTGTTGGTACCGATAAAATTCACAAACCGGTCATTATCAATCGTACCATCATTGCTCGTATGGAGCTTACCAGAGACGTTATCCAGTGTCGTCTGCAGGAGCAGCAACAGGAGCAGGCAGAGCCATCCTAGCTTGAGGCACCACCTATCTCTACTGGCCCTTCAAACACTTCAGCTCCGTCATCAGATCCATCCCTCGATCCTCGCGACGCTCCAGGACGATTCAGCACGCCGCCTCGAGCTTTTTCTCGTCGGCACTCTCCTTCCGTGGATCCCCCTTCCTACATTGCGGAGCTTCACCAGCTTCGAGTGGATATATTTCAACGGCTTGATAGACTTGAGCAGACCGGGGACTAGATCTTACAGGGTCAGGCCACCATATTGGTACAGCAGGAGGCCCTAGTCACTCGTCAGGTGCAGATAGAGAGGCGGATAGAGCGATGGGAGCATGCGGCTCGTGGGGACGTTCCACCCCCTGATCTGGGCGATGGCATGGATTATTAGTTTTATGTCTTGGTCACAGTTACTTTTTGAATGACCAATGACATTGTCTGGATTTCATGCTATATTATTCTATGGTTGTCTGTATATTTTGGATTGATACATCTTTACATTGGGCTGCTTGCCCATTTTGGCATGTATGTGGATGCTACAGTTATATCTTTTTATATGAGCTTCTTGTTCTTTTATTGAATATCCTTGGGAGGTTGGATGGTTTGGGCGTATTTGCCCATATTAGCTCATGCTTTGTGTTTTCTTTTGAGTCTAGATATAGATCTGGAGGGGTGGTTGGTTGATTGGGCTATATGCCCTCTGTGCTTTCATGTTTACTTATATATCTGGCATGTGTTGTTCTTTAAATCTCCTCAGGGCTTATATTTCCATATCTCTTTCCTGTGTTATGTGATTGACATATTTTCGGCGCTAGCCATGCAGCTTTATTAGGCATATCTTTTTACTGGCTAACCCTTGTCAATTACTAACAAAAAGGGGGAGAATCATCCCACCTAGAAGGTCCGATTATATCCTTTTTGCAGGACTTTGTAGGTGCAAGCATTGAGGGGGAGATTTTGAAGAAAATCGAGTCTGTATACGTCCTTTTGTAAAGATTATGTTCTATATCTGTATTGACATGTAAATGGGTGTATATTACTTTCTGTTTAAGGGTCAATCATGATAAGGAGTTATGATTAGTCTAGGTTAGATGTTTTGTCACGCAATTGACAAAGGGGGAGATTGTTAGTACATCTTTTGTTGTCAATTGGCGTGTTGTTTGGTCGCATCTTGTTGTGTGAGCCCCAGTCGAAGTATTGAAGAATCAAGACCTGAAGATTACGCTTCGTCCATTGCTCAAGCTCATGCTGAAATAAGATCCCAGGTAAGTTGCATATAGATCGACCATAGGAAACCCCAAAACATCAAAGAATGGCGTAAAGACTCACACACTTTACCCTCTTGACCCTTGCACAAGTTGATCAGACTTGTGAACCATGGCTGGTGCGAAGCATATTGAAGATATGTCCATACATTGGACCCTATGCACCTCATCACTTGAAGTGATTCGTTGCTGTGTTGAGAATCTTGGTCCTGCAAGATCGCTATGACAAAACCATCTAGACAGCGGCCAGGCTTCTCAAACACTTTAGCAACCTTGCTATAAAGGAAGAAGATGGACAGCCGACCGGTCTTCACCGGTCGGCCAGGCTTTTCAGTTCACAAACAGAGCCTTGCTGTGGATTGGTTGCTGGGACAGCCGACTGGTCTTAACCGGTCGGCCAAGCACTTCAAGATTACAAAGAACCTTGCTGAAGGCTTCCAAATGATCAGCCGACCGGTCTTGACCGGTCGGCCTGCTATATACAATCCTCCAGATGCTGTGCAGCATTGATCAGAAAGGTGCCGACCGGTCTTGACCGGTCGGCCTGCACAGTTTAGTTGCTCCAGCAATGGGATCTGACCGGTCTTGACCGGTCGGCCTGGATGATCCATCTGTCCAGCAAGCACAGCCGACCGGTCTTGACCGGTCGGCCTGGATGATCCATCTGTCCAGCAAGCACAGCCGACCGGTCTTGACCGGTCGGCCTGCTCTCTCTATATGGTCCAGCAAAGGGCTCCGATCGGTCTTGACCGGTCGGCCTTCACTTTGTACTCTCTCCAGCAAGGGGGTCCGACCGGTCTTGATCGGTCGGCCAGTCCCAAATGAGGCCTTGTTTTTCAAATGACGACCGGTCCATCCGACCGGTTGAGATACTTCTCTGACAGGTCGGTCGTGACCGTTTTAGATCCGTTGGGGCTATCATTTGGGGCTCTATATAGCCATGTCTTGTGCTCTTTCAAGGTATGCATTCAACACCCTTCAAGAGCTAAGAGAGAGAGCCTTTACTCACATCCTCCTACCCTCTTTGCTCTTGTTCCCCTTGAGTTCATCATTCAAACCTAGCCATTAATGTCTTTTCACTGAGTATTCAAAGCTCGATTTGAAGTATGAACTCAAGACCTTCATTCATGGCTGACCTACCTTCGGAATATATCTATCAGGTCATTTATAGCCATTGAATGCTTGGAGTTTGGTAGTTCCCTCATTACCATTGCATTGAATAGGCAAGAGGAACTAAACCAACTCTCTCCCAACTACCCGGCATCAACATATCCTCATCATTTGCATCGGTAGCTGATCTTGGGAGCACAAAGAGAAGCTGAAGCTACTCATCAAAGGCATCGAATCGGGGCTCAATCGTCTAGGTATGTCTAGTTTTTTAGAGTCCATCTATTCATTCACTATTCCCTAGATTGGGAAACTCCGGCGGGAGGGTACGTGACCATCCTTGGATTAGGATTGGTGAGAGTTTGAGATCCAAACTCGTCAAGTCCCTGGATTGGGCCATCGGTGGATGGTAAACGCGGTCCTAGATCAAAGGGTGTCAAGGTTGATGGTTAACCTGATTTAAAACCAAGACTATAGTGAAATCCGGTGGTCTCATAGGTTGAGATCGTGAACCGGGAGTAGAGTAGGGAAACCGAACCACTATAAATTGTTGTGCATTGTGAGATTGAATGATTGCTATGTGTTGAATGGTTTAGTCATCATGAATGCTAACTGTTTGATGAAATGCCTATGATAGTCCTTGCTTACAAACTGCTCATATAAATGTCTTGAATGCTATTGTGATTATCTTATTTGATAAGATTGACTTGGTTAGTTTGTAATTGTAATTGGAATTTAAAAAGTCCTATTCACCCCCCCTCTAGGTCATTAGGCATATCTCCAAGTATCTCTATAGGCGGTAAAACCGCAATTTCATGCTAAACCACGGTTGTTAAGATGGATCCTTCTACTCCACGATTTTGACATAGAAATACGTGATAAGAAAGGAGTAGAAAATGTCGTAGCTGACCAGCTCTCTCGACTTGTCCTCACTGATTCCCCTGAAACGACCGCGATCAATGACATGTTCCCTGATGAACAACTTTTTGCTGTTTCCCAATTGCCATGGTATGCGGACATTGCTAACTATCTTGCTACAGGTACAATTCCTACACATTGAAAAAAGCAAGATAAGGATAAATTCTTCACGGAGGTGCGAAAATTCCTATGGGACGACCCATACTTATTCAAGTATTGTCCCGATCAAATCATAAGGAGATGTGTGCCAGATGATGAACAACAAAGTATCATCTCCTTCTGTCATTCTCAGGCATGTGGTGGCCACTTTTTGGCTAAAAAGACTATAGCGAAAATTCTGCAATGTGGGTTTTATTGGCCTACCATGTTCAAAGACACACATGAGTTTTGCAAAGCATGTGAACCTTGTCAGAAATTAGGAGGAATTTCCCGTAGAAATATGATGCCACTCAATCCCATCTTAATAATTGAAATTTTTTATTGTTGGGGCATCGATTTCATGGGCCCATTCCCATCTTCTTTTGGAAACGTATACATCTTGCTTGCCGTTGATTATGTTTCCAAATGGGTCGAGGCCATCCCTTGCCGGAATAATGACCATAAAACGGTCATTCGCTTCTTAAAAGAGAATATTCTTTCCCGGTTCGGAACACCTCGAGTCATCATAAGTAATGGAGGGTCTCACTTTTGCAATCGCCCTTTTGAAACCTTAATGAAGAAATATGGCGTAACACACAAAGTGAGCACTCCCTATCACCCACAAACTAGTGGACAAGCTGAGATATCCAATAGGGAGATTAAACACATTTTAGAGAAAACGGTGAACCCCGATCGCAAGGATTGGTCACTTCGGCTTACCGATGCGCTTTGGGCTTACCGTACCGCTTTTAAAACCCCTATTGGAATGTCTCCCTATAGACTTGTCTATGGGAAGGCTTGTCACTTGCCTGTGGAGTTGGAACATAGGGCATATTGGGCAATTAAGAAGATGAATTTCAATTCTGACAAGGCAAGCTCGTTGCGCAAATTACAATTGAATGAACTTGTAGAAATCTGGAACGAAGCATATGAGAATGCGAGAATTTACAAGCACAAAATGAAGATATTCCATGATAAGAATATTCCTCGCAAGACATTCACGATCAATAAAAAAGTCCTCATGTATAATTCTCGCCTACATCTATTTCCGGGAAAATTAAGATCTAGATGGATCGGTCCCTACATTGTGAAAAATGTCTATCCATGTGGGACTGTCGAGCTGTTAAATCCAAGGAACGATAACATTTTTAAGGCGAATGGGCAGTGATTAAAGCCGTTCTTTGAGAAATTTTCTTCAGAAGGTATGTCCATACCTCTGAATGATCCTGTGTATCAGGATGATTGATCTCCTAGTCTGATGGAGGTATAGAGTAGTTAGGATTAGTATTTTGTTGCTTTTATTTGCTTTTACTTAGGTTTATTAGAAGGAGGAAGAATTCCACTGTTCACTTTTTTAGGTACTCTCATTCCTCACTCCCTTTTAGGTTCACATTGTTCTCATGTTTTGTTTCTTGCACATCTTTTACATTGAGGACAATGCAAGATTTGGTTGGGGGGTGTAGGATCACTTGGATGAATTCAGCGTTTTGTAACATTTCAAGCAACTATGTAGAAATTTTTCGATTTTTCAAAAATTCAAAACTCCTTTGGAAAGCTTTGGTTCTATACACTCAAGATGATACGAGCATAAGAGGAGGAGATATGAAGTGTATGAAGTTGTTAATCTTGATCTTCTCTTGGCATAATGGTTTTATATGTGAATTCCCCTATTTATGTGATTGATAGAAAATTTGAACACTTTTATACATAGTTCACATTACACGACTTTCATGGGTTGAAGGGATTATGTGATTCATGGATTAGCTAGACTTTGAATTAAGATGTTCAGAAACCAAGCCGGGGTACTTTGTCCATCCTTGTCCATGGGAAAATAACGAAAGATATGGATTTCTAAAAATCCTATCTAATTTAAAAGAAAAAGGAAAAGGAAGGATGAAATTGGGAATGCTGGAAAAATGGTGGAAAATTCCGATTAGGGCTACCTACTACCAACCGGGGGATGGTCTACCCGTAACCAAAACCGAAAATGGGACGTAGTGTGTAAGTCGTCGGAAGGACGGTAAGGCAAATTCCTGTCATTGGCTTGATGTGGCTCTATGTACCTTGAGATCTATAGTCTGGTTGATCTATGAAGAAGATAATCCTAGAAACTCATGAGATGAAGTTTCACTATCCACACTAGATTGAATTTGTTCAAGTTCTTCTATTTATCAACCAATCAGCGGGAATTTCATATGAATGCTTATCATGTCTTGAGGGTTTATGGTTTCAACTTCTGTCGCCTAATATTTCTAACTCTTACACTTATGTATCTTGGAATATATAGAAGAATGGTTTCTAAGGGAGAGTTGAGGTTTGGAAAATGGAATTGGTTTCACGCATGTTTTGCTCGGGACTAGCAAAATGCTAGTTGGGGGGTGTGTTGAGCTCTTAATTGTGCATATTCTAACCCTAATTCATCACTCATTGTGCGAGATTTTCATGATTTGAAGACTAATTGAATGCATGTTTTGTGATTTCAGGATTGAGAGTGGACTCCGCTTAATTGAAGATAAAAAGGGCCCATTTAGAACCATTTGATCGAAGATCAAGGAGGACCAAAGAAAGAAGGAAGCAAGGAAAGAAGAAAAGAAGAAAGAAGTGAAGAAAAAAGGCCTAGACCGGTCCAGACTAGTCGGCCAGGAAGGTCAGACCGGTCGTGCGACTGGTCGGCTAGCTTCCCATTCATGCTAAGCACGCTGGACTTCGGCCAAACACAGGCACGACCGGTCGGCCAGCTCAGTCCGACTGGTCTTGACCGTTCGGCCAGAGAGTTTTCTTCTTCCAGAGCTTGCTGGACTGTTTTCCCAGTGAGGCATGACCGGTTGCGACCTGGCGGCCAGTTACTCAGACCGGTCGTACGACCGGTCGGACGTGCGTAAGATGCGGACTTTTTATTTCTGACGCCGAAAATCTTTGCGCACTGCGTAAGCTTACGCAGATTCTGGAGAATTCTGAAGTTGCGGAGCCTCCCCACTATAAAAGGACACCTAGGGATCGTTCCTAGGGTATCTTAGAAGGGTTTAAGCAAGGTTGGAGGCGGCGGAAGTGGATTTCGGAGTTCCACAACTCCTTCTAGTTTGTTTTGCTGCTTTTTATGTTTTTCTTAGTTGTTTCATGTTTCCTTGGATCATGAGCAGCTAAACCTCTTAGCTAGGGCTAAGAGGTGAAGCTTGTAGTGGATCTAAGATGTTTCAATTCGTTCTAAGTTGGTTTTAAGTTTGGAATTCATGTTTATGAACAATGGTTTGAAGTTTATACAAGTTTTAAGTAGTTTTTCTTAGTCTTATGATGACTCATGGATGTTTGGGAGAATTACTTAAATTCTTAATTGGTTTGTATTAGTCTAGACTTGTATGATCCGAGGAATTGGAGTACGCTCTAGTACCTATGATCTTCATGTGGGGACTTCCTATCAAAGTTCTACTTTTCTGAATTTTTGTAATGTGTATGAACTGTGCATGTGATTTGAATCAAGTTCAAATCATGATCTAGCCTTGTCTTGTGACAGGACTTGAGGATGATTATGATTGTGAACTGAGCCTTTTGGAATTGGGACTGACCTATGCAATTGAGCATGCTCAGCCTAGCTTACATTGAGTGAGTCATATGCATTGGACTTACATATGACAAATTGTTTGGTCTAACAGCTCTATCATCCGGCTAGATAGATCTTAATATCGATTCTAGTTGAGAAAGTGAGAAACCACAGCGGATTGAACATCAAGGATTGCTACAAGTGGATCCTTGAACCCCTAGTGCCTTTTTATAATTGTTTACCTTCAAATTAGTTTAAGTTTTGTTCTCACATCAGTTTCATACAAAATCTGGTTGTTAGCTCTCAATAGAAACTATTGGATGTGTTTGTGAATTCCTACATAAGTCCCTGTGGATCGACCTCAGTCTTACCGAGTTTATTACTACATCGCAACCCTACACTTGGGGAAGCGAACAGCACGCTGGGCTTGTGCACCTAGATTCTTTACTTAGAGAATTTTACCCATTTTAGGTGTCCTGGCTTAAAATACTCAGTACTGACCATCATGCTTGTATCCTGGTTTAACGGATCCTTTCTCCTAGTATCAGGGGTTGTTGTTTCGGGGTGTACGGGGTCCAACACTTTCCCTTTGAACTTTTACACGTGCATGGTTATCATTTTAGGGAGATGTCGGGCTCTATATGCTTAAAATTCCTGGGTTATGTCAAACTGGATGTGACGTTTCTTTTTAGTTTAAGTTATGTAGGTTTTTGGTATACCTAAATACTCTCTTTTCTGGTACTTGCAATTTGTCTGAAATTTCGTCGTGCTTGTGCAAATACTCATGGCTGGTGGTTCTTCCAAAGCTGGCTCTTCAAAGGCTGGTCCTTTTAAAGCTAGCCCTTCAAGTTCTCAAGCAACCCCATGTAAACGCAAGTGAACTTCTCCTAAGAAGGTCGTAAGGCCGTCTGATCATAACCCTCAATGGTTTCATCCGCCGAAAACGTTCAACTTTTATGAACGTATCTTGACATAGCCGAAGAATGTCCAGCGGAAGATCCTCTATGATCAAGTCCTGCTACAACCTCCGAATAGAGGGACTCAGGAAGAATGAGAAACTTGGTATGCACCAATGGCTGGTTTTCTTACCGATGAGATTGTAGGGTCTGAAGAGGGTGAGTTGAGCCCATCTGTTCTCATCTAATCTGCCAAACACGGTTGCCCGAGGACAACCAGTAAAAGTGTCAAGCAAGTGTATATGGAGAAACATGCCAAATTCTAACAAGATGAAGGTTGACTAGTCCTCCGTTAAGTTGGCAGTTATTAAAACTAGAAAATGCGCAAGGCAGTTTTCTTGTGTTTCCTTATTCGGGGGGGTTTTGAGTAATAAAGACATTCATAGACAATCATAAGCATTCATAAACGTACACAATGAGAAAGATATCGTAAGCTGAATTTTATTCAAGAGATTATAAGATCTTGTACATTTCAGACCGTGAACTAGTCACGAACCCTTAATTACATCAATGGATGATCATCCTTGATTAAAAGGAAAAAGAAAATATATGCATGCTTCATAGGTAAATTAAATAAAGCGTTAAGAGAGCATAAACATGAATAAAACACACAACAAACAACATGAGAATTTTTTTATGTAGAAACCCTTGTAAGAGAAAACCACGGCACAAAGCGACAAACTTCCACTATGAATGATAATTGTACAATAGATGAAGTGTTTGGGGAGAGGCCCAAATAAATCGAGCAGGTAATTAAGTCATCAGGGACTGTTCTTTGAGTTCACGGTCGTAGAGACTAAGTTTTGAGTTTCTTATAGACTGAGCCATCGTTTAGACAAGTTAAATGCTTATCCTATGTTTTTTCAGGCGTTCTCAGTTGAGAAACAATCAAGATTTTAATCGAGTCATGTATCACAGTGCCAATGACCGTCACCGAGGACGGTTGATTGCAGGAAGACATGCCACGATTCCCATGTAGTGCAATACAGTGCCAGTGACCGTCTCTGCGGACGGACGTCCACCGAAAGACATGCTATGGTTGCCATGCTCAACACAGTGCCAGCAACCGTCGCTGTGGACCGGTGATCACCGGAAGGCATATTACTACTGCCATATGATACAACACAGTGTTATTGACCATTGATGCGAACGGGTGACCACATGAAGATACATCATGGCTGCTAAATGGTACAACACAGTGCCAGTGACCATCGCTGCGGGCGGGTGACCAAGGAAGACACATTATAGATGTCAAATGGTATGACATAGTGCCAGTGATCGTCACTGCGGACGAGTGACCACATAAAGACACATTATGACTGTTAGGTGGTACAACACAGTGACATTGACCGTCGCTTCGGACAAGGTGACCACAGGATGACACATCGCAACTAACTGAGCTGCTCAACTGACGGACCCCGCTTTGGATGGGAAGTATGCTGAGCTCTTAAATGTGTTTATTTTAATCCTATTTCATCACTAACTATGCACGATTTATACGTTTAAAGACCTATCTAATGCATGGTTTTACGATTGTAGGAATAGGAGAGAGGCCTCACCATTTGGATGTTAAAGGACACTTTAAAGAGTCATTGAAGAGTTAATGAAAGGAAGAAGGAGTGGAAGAAATCAAGCAAAGAAGATCCAAAGAGAAAGCAGAAGAATGAAGAAACAGACAATTCCGATGGATCCCCAATATGTCCTCGATCAATCGGAGGGTGTTTCGATAGATCTCCGATTGATCGGACCACCCATCGGACATACCAGAAAAATTGAATTTTGAATAAACTCTCTGGACATATTTTTGATCAATCGCCACATCTTCGATCAATCGAAAAGATGTGTCCGATCAATCGGAGGCGTGTCCGATCAATCGGAATAAGCGATGGAAAATAAGAACTCTCTAGACTCTTTTACGATCAATCAGCCGATTTTCGATCAATCGAAGTTCACTGTCCGATCAATCGGAGGTATTTCCAATCAATCGAACCTGTTTGGGAACTACGTAAGGAGTACGCAATTCTAGAAGATTTCAAGTCGGTGGCCGTCTTTTACTATAAAAGGAGACCTCTACCTCATTCCTAATCTATCTTAGAAGAGATCTACTACAGTGGGTACAGTGGGAGGCGGAGAAGGACGATTGTGGAGTTCTACAACTCCCTCTTTCTAGTTTTCTTTCTAGTTTTTATGTTTTTATTATCTTTTATGTTTTCTTTTAGCATGATAGGATAAACCTCTTAACTAGGGCTAAGAGGTGAAGCTTGTAGTTTATCTAAGATGCTTTGATTCATTTTAGGGTTTTATGGATTGATTTTTAATGTCGAACAATGGTTTGCGTTTGAATGAAGTTTAAGTTAGTTTTTCTTAATCTTATAATGAATCATGGATGCTTGGAAGAACTATGCTTAGTTCCTAGTTGTTTTGCTAAGATCCAGACCTGTATGCTCCGAGGAATCGGATTCAAGACGCTCTAGAACTTGGGTCTTCATGTAGGAACTTCAAACCAAAGTTCTATCTTTTTCTAAGAATTCTGGAATATGTGTAAGCTTGTTTATGTGATTTGAATCGAGTTCAAATTATGATATTAGTTAAGCCTATTGACAAGGTTTGATGTTTATCATAGTTGTGATCTTAATCTATTGGAATTAGGATTGACTTATGTAATTGAGTATGCTCAAGTCCTAACTTGAATTGAGGGAATCATGTTTACAAACAACACATATGACAGATTGTTTAATGATATAACCGCTCTATAATTCGGCTAGATAGGATTTGATTTCGATTCTAGTTGTGTAATTGAGAAATCACAGCGAATTATTCATCAAGGATAGCTACAAGTGGATCCTTGGCACCCTAGTGCTTCTCTTATATTGTTAAATTCACTTCTAGTTAAAAATTACTCATCTACATTGGATTTTCAAATCTGTTTAGTTTGATTTTAATTAGAGACTATTGGTAGTAGTTTTGTGAATTCCTGAGTTAGTCCCTGTGGATCGACCTCGGTATTACCGAGATTATTACTACATCGCAACCCTACACTTGGGGAAGCGAACAAGTTTTTGGCGCCGCTGTCGGGGACTTTGATGGTGTTTACAAGATTTCTAAAAATAATTTTTATTTGAAATTTTTAGGAGTCTTTCATTAGTACTAACTTAATTTATTTTGTTTTGTTTTGTTTTTGCAGGATTTTTTAGGAATTGAAGTAGTTAGTCAAATCAAGTTTTATCTTTGTAACTTTGTCTTTTCTTCTTTTCTTTTCTATTCTTTTTTTGAATTTGCATGCCACATTGGGTTAGGGATTGAAATAACCGATTAATCAGTGAAGGAGGAATTGTTGAGGGAATAGATAAGGAGCCACGCGCTAAGAAACATTTAAATTTCCAAATTCTTTCTGAAAGTATGGCTGAAAATCAACCCAATCTAAGGGTCAATCAAAATTTGGACCAAAACCAAACTAAAACGGGAGAGAACGAAGTTGAGAATGTTCATCGACCAAGAACTCTATGTGACTACTTGCAACCTGCAAGAGCGAGCACTTTAATCTTTCCATATAATTCATGGAATATTGATCTTGAACCGGGAGTAATCCAACTCCTTCCTAAATTTCATGGATTAGACAGTGAAAGTGCCTATCAATATCTTAAGGAATTCGATGAGGTGATAGTCACGTTGCACTTTGCAAACATAACAGATGATGTTGTGCGACTTAAGTTATTTCCCTATTCCCTTAAAGCGAAAGCTAAGTCTTGACTTCATGCATTAAGGCTAAGATCAATTGGCACATGGACTGAGATGACTAGGAAGTTCATAAAAAAAGTTTTTCCCTACTCATAAAACAATCATGCTGAGGCGCTTAATTATGAATTTTGCTCAAAAAGAGGATGAGACCTTCTTCCAATGTTGGGAGAGGTTCAAGGATTTGTTGAATACATGCCCACATCATGGCTACGAAAGTTGGCGGGTAATAAGCTTTTTCTATGAAGGACTAATTTCACCCATGCACCAATTCGTAGAGATGATGTGTAATGAGGAATTCATGAATAAGGAAGCCGAGGAAGCATGAGATTACTTTGATGTTTTGGCCAAGAATGCACAGTCTTGGGATACATCTAAACCAGCAAATCCCAAGACTAGCCGACAAAAGGGAAAAAATGAGGAATTTATGTCCTCTCAGAAGAAGACAACATAAGTGCATGTGTGGCTAGCCTCACAAGAAAAGTTGAGGCCATGGAATTGAAGAAAGGAGAGACGATTAACTCAAAGGAAGTTGATAATGTTTATGGAATTTGTGCCGGTAATCAACATGCAACACGGGATTGTCTTACAATTCCTGCGTTCCAAGAAGTTTTGTAAGAACAATCCAATGCCATAAACAATTATCAACAACCATTTAGTGCTCTAAACTTAAACATGCATAATTCAAGTTGGAAGAACCATCCTAACTTCAGTTGGAGGAATGGGCCATCCGAGAATTCAAACAACAACCTGAAAGCTACACTTGAGGAGATGTTGGGAGCATTCGTATCAATCCAAGCCGAATACAATAAGACTAATTCTCTGAAAATTGATAGGTTCATGCAAGAACAACTAAGATTTAATTCAAACACATCTCAAGCCATTAATGACTTGAAAACTTCAATGGTTAGAGTCGAATCTCATCTTAGTGTTAGGGAGAAAGGTACACTTCCTGCTCAACCTCTTCCTATCCCAAGAACCCAATTCGAGATATAAGATCCCAACTCATCCTCCCAAAATATGGAGTATGTTCAAGCTATCACCACCTTAAGAAGTGGCAAGACAATTGATAAATCTAATTCGGTGAAGGCTCCAAAGCTTAATGATCCAGAAAATGCCAACAAGGATGATAGCTCTAACAATATTCCACAAGAGAAAGAACCGGAAAGGCAATAAAGCCGGTTGCCTCGTTCCCCTAACGGTTGATTTCACCCAAACCTTTAGACAAAAATCTGAAAATTTTAGAGGTTTTTAAGTAAGTGAATATCAACATTCTATTGTTGGATGCTATAAAATAAATACCATCATATGCCAAATTTCTGAAGAAACTTTGTACAGTCAAAAGGAAACACAATGTACATAATAAAGTACTCTTGATTGAGAACTTGAGTGCCATCATCAAACAAGAGGTACCCTAAAAATACAAGGATCTGAGTAGTCTGACCATTTCATGCATCATATGTGACTACTGGATCGAACAAGTTTTACTCAATTTGGGGGCAAGTGTTAATCTCATCCCATACTTGGTCGATGAACAACTTAGTTTAGGTGAATTGAAACCCACCAAAACCACACTCCAACTTGCTGATAGATCTATTCATATACCAAGAGGGATAATTGAAGATGTTCTTGTCCAAGTCAATAAATTTTACTATCCAGTTATTGTCTTGGATACACATCCGGTGATTGGTATCGGTGCTTAAATTCCTGTCATACTTGGCCGTCCTTTCTTAGCCACTTCAAATGCAATTATCAATTGTAGAAATGGGCTGGTACAAATGTCCTTCAGAAATATGATACTCGAGCTGAATATTTTCGATTTATGCAAACAACCACGGGATGGATATGATGAGGTCCACGAAATAAATCTGATTGACTCGTTCGTGGAAGATACATCCCTCTTGACATTCTCCTCCAATCTCTTAGAGGCATGTTTGGTCCACTCTCATGAGATTGATGATGACATGATACAAGAGATAGGTGCAATTTTGGACTTTGTGCCGGTACTTGACACAAACAGATGGAAGACACCATTCGAGACTTTGCCTTTAACTGAGAACAAGCCTCTTCCATCTAGTATCAAGGCTCCAAAGCCCGACTTAAAACCATTGCCTACAGATTTGAAATATGTATATTTAAGTCGAGATGAGACATCTCCGGTGGTGATTTCTTCCCACTTGGATGAGGAACAAGAGAGTAGGCTAATTACTACTCTAAAAGAGCATAAAAATGTCATTGGGTGGTCAATTGAGAATCTGAAAGGCATAGACCCCCTGATTTGTACTCATCGCATACACCTCGAGGAGAATACGAAAACATCTAGGCAACCACAAAGACGCCTCAATCCAAACATGAAGGAGGTGGTTAAGGCTGAGGGGTTAAAACTATTAGATGTGGGTATCATTTATCCAATATTCGGTAGTCAATGGGTGAGTCCAACTCAAGTTGTGCCTAAGAAATCTGGAATAACCATCGTAGCCAATGCTAACAATGAACTCATGCTGACTAGGGTCACTACTGGTTGGAGAATGTGCATTGACTACTGGAAGCTAAATACAGTTACGAGGAAAGACCACTTCCTGTTAGTACACCTTTTGTTGTCAATTGGCGTGTTGGTTGGTCGCGTCTTATCGTGTGAGCCCCGGTCGAAGAATTGAAGATCAAGACTTGAAGATTATGCTTCTTTCATTGCTCAAGCCCATGCTGAATCAGGATCTCAGGTAAGTTGCATATAGATCGACCATAGGAAACCCAAAACATCAAAGAATGGCGTAATGACTCACATATCTTATCCCATTCTCTCTCGACCCTTGCACAAGTTGATCAGACTTGTGGTCCATGGCTGGTGCAAAACGTAATTGAAGATATGTCCATACATTGGACCCCATGCACCAAATCACTTCATGCCTCATCATTGAAGTGATCCGCTGTTGCGTTACGTTGAAGGACTTGGTCTAGCAAACCCGCCGTGACAAGTTCATCTTGACCGGTCGGCCAGGCATTTCAAGGATAACAGAAACCTTGCTGGAAGATTTTCAAACGGACAGTCGACTGGTCTTGACCGGTCGGCCAGCAATATACAATCTGTCCAGCAGCTTTGCTGCATTATTCAGATAGGCAGCCGACCGGTCTTGATCGGTCGGCCTTCACATTTCAAGTTTATACAGCAAGCATTGCCGACCGGTCTTGACCGGTCGGACTGCAAACTGCAGTTTGTCCAGCAAGCAAAGCAAGCAAAAATTGCATTTGCGATTGATCGGCTGGCCGAGCGATCAATCGATCAGCCTGGGCGATCAATCAACCGGGACGGGTGATCAATCGATCAGCCTGGGCGATCAATCGACCAAGTCGGGCGATCAATCGATTAAGGCCATTTCTGTTCAGCAAGCATATTTTCTGGAAAATTACTTCTTGCGATTAATCGGTGCTTTGATAGATCAATCGACAACTAGCCATTTTATATCCGTTGAAGCCCAATTCTTGGAGTCTATAAAGGCATATCTTGAGGGCTTTAATGGTATTCTTTGCACACCCATTGAGAGCATTGAAGGGGGCAATAAAGAACATCATCTATCCTTCTTTTGCTCATTATTGCTTAGAGTTCATCATTCAATCCAAGTGATTCATGGCACTTCAATGAGCATTCAAAGCTCGGTTTGAAGAATGAACTCAAGCAAGGTATTCATGGCTGACCTAACCCATCTTGTTGAATCTCTTGGTCATCAATAGCCATTGAATACTCAAGTCTGGCAGTTCCCTCATTACCATTGCATTGAATAGGCAAGAGGAACTTGACCAACTCTCTCCCAACTACCCGGCATCAACATAACCTCATCATTTGCATCGGTAGCTGATCTTGGGAGCACAAAGAGGAGCTGAAGCATGTGGAGCTGAAGCTACTCATCAAAGGCATCGAATCGGGGCTCAATCGTCTAGGTATGTCTAGTATTTAAGAGTCCATTTATTGAATCACTATTCCCTGGATTGGGAAACTTCGGCGGGAGTGTACGTGACCATCCTTGGATTAGGATTGGTGAGAGTTTGAGATCCAAACTCGTCAAGTCCTTGGATTGGGCCATCGACGGATGGTAAACGCGGTCCTAGATCAAAGGATGTTAAGGTTGATGGTTAACCTGATTTAAAACCACGACTATAGTGAAATCCGGTGGTCTCATAGGTTGAGATCGTGAACCGGGAGTGGAGTAGGGAAACCGAACCACTATACATCGTGTGCACTGTGGTGAATGCATTTTGTCTATTTTGTTCCTTGTTGATCAATCTTATAAGTGCTTATCTGTATGCCCATCTTATGTTTGACAAAATGCTCATATGCCATCCTTGAATGATTAATACAAGAATGCATATAAACTGTTTGATGAAATACTTCTCTTAGTAAAGTTGTCAATCGAGTTGGATCTTGGGTGATCAATTGCTATCATTTACATGTGCTTAATTGGTATATTATAGTATAAATGCAATTAAGTTTTTGAATTTGCAAGAAAAATTAAAAAGTCCTATTCAACCCCCCTCTAGGACATAAGCATAGCTTCAAGCTTATCTCACTAGCGGTAAAACCGCAATTTTACTTCCCTTTACCCTTTGTTGACCAAATCTCAGAAAGGTTAATGGGTCATTCCCACTTTTGCTTCCTTGATGGATATTCAGGGTATAACTAAATAGAGATCGCCCTAGAGGACCTAGAGAAGACAACATTTACATGTCCACTCGACACTTTTGTCTATCGAAAGATGTCGTTTGGACTATGTAATGTGAAAGTACGTCGGTAGTCTAACACGACACCTACGTATGTGCGGAAGCTTAAAGAGCAACTAGAATTATGTCTAAACCTATAGGAGGGGGTGATTAGGACCTTTTATGAAATTCTTTTCGCCTACTTACACAATTCAACAAATTAAACTAAGTAAGCAAGAACACTTCGGCTTCCAAGCCTAAGTGGGTCCAATCACAAGACTAGCATATGATTAAGCAATAAACAACCTAGTCTAAAGCATGCATAGGTAATCAAAAGATTTAACTAATCAAGCTCCTAACCTATGCAACCTATGTAGACTTATGAGAATGGATCAATGAGCTCAAGTCTACACAACTAGTGAAAGTACATCTTGTGTGTGGATGTGCCTAATTAAAGCCTAGCATACATTCCTATCAAGCATTCATAATTAGGCAATTAAACTAACAATGCTAAGATATTAATGTGCTCAATTCAATCACAAACACAAGCATGTATAGTGGTTCGACTTTGGGTCTACTCCACTCCCGGTTCAAGTACTCAACTCCTTTGAGCACACCGGCATTCACTATCGGAGGTTTTAAATGAGGTTCACCTCTCAACCTTTACATGGAGGTTTTACCGGTTCACCTCTCAACCATAACTGGAGTTTTGGACAAAGGGCTAACTCTGAACCCAAACGGAGTTTTGGACATAGGCTAACTCTCAACCCGACGCACGTTCACTCCCTTGTCGGAGGCTCCCCCTTGGAGACTTAGTTTAGGCCCAGCTAACGGGCCAAGGAACGGCTAAAGTCCCTAGATCGAGTTTGACAAACAAACTTTAAATGGACTCTAAAAAAAGACAACCTTACTTGTCGGATGAGCCCCTTGTTTAGCGCCGGTTTGGATTGCTTGATCTCCGCTCTCCCGTGCTTCAATCAGCTTCCCTTGCTCCCTCGATCGTGTTGCCGTTGCGTCGCCAATGCCTCAGCCACACTTGATCAAACACCTTGCATGTGATGCCTTTGAGATGCCCAAGGTGCTAGGAGGGTAGGTTTGAGAACTCTACAACTAATAGGAATGGGTTGCCTAGAGGTTCTCTCCTACAACGATCTCATCTTAGAGTTTTGGACAAGGATTTGCCAATCAAGAAGGTTCCAAACTCTAGAGATCAAGAGGGGATGAAGGTCATCTTCTTCATGAGCTTGGAATGCTCTAATCTTGTGTTAAAACACAAGGAAGATGCCTTGCATAGGTTGGGAATGAGCCTCAAATGGTCTCCAACAATGGTGGCTTCACTCCTCTCGAAATCCAAGCGCTTATATAGAACAATGTGCAACAGATACAAACCGGGCAGAAAACGGGTAGTGTCGACCGGTCCCACGACCGGTCGGCCAGGGGTCCACGACCGGTCGTCCAGGGTCCATGACCGGTCGGCCACAGGCCAACTGAAGACAGGAGCTTGCTGTCTTAAGGTGAGAGGTCTGTCCGACCGGTCTTGACCGGTCGGCCAGGGGTCCACGACCAGTCGGCCAGGGGTCCACGACCGGTCGTTCAGGGTCCACGACCGGTCGGCCCAATGGCCATCCATTCCAGCAGCCTGCTGTCCAAGCTGGACTATCTGTCCGACCGGTCTTGACCGGTCTGCCAGGGGTCCACGACCGGTCGTGATCGATCAGACAGGCCTAGGTTCAGCCCACTGTTTTGCTGACCCATCCATTCTTCAACCCTCTCACTTAGGCCAAGATTTAGGTGAAGTTTTGGGACACCTAGGGCCAATCAATGATGACTAAAGGTTCCCTAATATGGTCAAGGTCATCAAAGCGGTTAAGGGGTTGGGTTTTGGTCAAGGTTAAGGCACCAAGGCATCACTTTTACCTGATTCTTCTTCCTTGATGCAGCGGGGCCAGCTGAGTCTTCGGTCTTCGTCTTCATTGGGCTCAACCGACACTAGACTCACTGACGTAAGTGATTGACAAACAAGGTGCACTAGTATGCCACAGAAAAGTGCACTAACATAATGCCCCTGCCACGTTTCAACGTTGTATGTTGAATATTTTTTCTGATATGGTGGGGAAGATTCTCGAAGTCTTCATGGACGACTTCTCAGTATTTGGTTGTAATTTTGATGAGTGCCTTGGGCACCTAAAAACTGTTTTAAAAAGACATGAAGAGAAGAACCTCGTGTTGATTGGGAGAAACGTTATTTCATGGTTCAAAAGGGAATAGTGCTTGGTCACATTATTTCAGAAAAAGGAATCGAGGTGGACAAAGCTAAAATTGATTTTATCTCTAACCTCCCACCACCTAAGAGTGTACGAGATGTGTGGTCCTTCTTAGGACACGCCGGGTTCTATAGAAGATTCATAAAGGACTTTAGTTCCCTCTCTCATCCTTTATGTAACCTCCTTCAAAAGGAAAACTCATTTGAATGGAATGAGGAATGTCAAAATGCCTTTGCCAAACTTAAATGTATGTTGACATGCGCTGCTATAATGCAACCACCCGATTGGAGCCTTCCTTTTGAGATTATGTGCAACGCTAGTGACTATGTTATTCGGGCAGTGTTAGGCCAGAGAAAAGAGAAGAAGCCATACGTCATCTACGATGCAAGTAGAACACTAAACTTGGATCAAGCAAACTACACAACCATAGAAAAGGAACTCTTAGTCGTAGTTTTTGCTTTGGGCAAGTTTAGGTCCTACTTGATCGGATCCAAGATCATCATATTTACCGATCATGCCGCGCTTAAGTACCTTCTTTATAAGAAGGGTGTTAAGCCACACTTGTTGCGATGGATCCTCCTACTCTAGGAATTTGACATAGAAATATGAAATAAAAAGGGAGTAGAAAACGTGGTGGCTGACCATCTCTCCTGGCTTGTCCTCACCGATTCTCTTGAGACGACTGCGATTAATGACATGTTCCCTAATGAACAACTTTTCAAAGTCTCCCAATTACCATGGTATGCAAACATTGCTAATTATATTGCTACAATTACAATTCTGACACATTGGAAAAAGCAAAATAAGGATAAATTCTTCAATGAGGTAAGGAAATTCCTGTGGGATGACCCGTACTTATTCAAGTACTATCCCAATCAGATTATAAGGAGATGTGTGCCGGATGATAAGCAACATAGTATCATCTCCTTCTGTCATTCCCAGGCTTGTGGTGGTCACTTTTTGGTTAAGAAGACCACAACTAAAATTCTGCAATGTGGGTTCTATTGGCCCACTATGTTCAAGGATACTCATGACTTTTGTAAGGCGTGTGAGCCTTGTCAGAAATTAGGAGGAATATCCCGTAGAAATATGATGCCACTCAATCCCATCTTACCAATTGTAAATTTCGATTATTGTGGCATTAATTTCATGGGTCCATTCCCATCTTCTTTTCAAAATTTATATATTTTGCTTACCGTTGATTATGTTTTAAAATAGGTTGAGGCGATTCCATGCCAGAACAATGACCGTAAAACAGTCATTAGATTTTTAAAAGAAAACATTCCTTCCCAGTTTGGAACACCTCAAGTTATTATTAGTGATGGAGGGTCTCACTTTTGTAACTGACCATTTGAAGCATTAATATCTTGACATACTTATTGACCTTATTTTGCTTTTTCCAATGTGTTATAATTGTAATTGTAGCAATATAGTTAGCAATGTCTGCAGACCATGGTAATTGGGAGACTTTGAAAAGTTGTTCATCAGGGAACATGTCATTGATCGCAGTCGTCTCAAGAGAATCAGTGAGGACAAGCCTAAAGAATCGGTCCATTCCCATCTTCTTTTGAAAATTTATATATTTTGCTTACTGTTGATTATGTTTTAAAATAGGTTGAGGCGATTCCATGCCAGAACAATGACCATAAAACAGTCATTAGATTTTTAAAAGAAAACATCCTTCTCAGTTTGGAACACCTCGAGTTATTATCAGTGATGGAGGGTCTCACTTTTGTAACCGACCATTTGAAGCATTAATAAAGAAATATGGTGTTAATCATAAGGTGAGCACTCCCTATCACCCACAAACAAGTGGACAAGCTAAGATATCTAACAGGGAAATCAAACACATTTTAGAGAAAACAATAATCCTAGATCACAAAGATTGGTTCCCTCGACTTAACGATGCGTTCTGGGCTTACTGTACAGCTTTCAAGACCCCAGTTGGAATGTCCCCTTATAGACTTGTCTATGAGAAAGCTTGTCACTTGCTTGTGGAATTGGAACATAGGGCATATTGGGCGATAAAGAAATGAATTTCGATTCTGACAAAGCGAGCTCACTGCGCAAGCTTCAATTAAATGAACTTACAGAACTTCGGAATGAGGCATATGAGAATGCGAGAATTTACAAGTGTTGAGGCTCAAAATCTCACCTATGATAAAATGATGTACGATGATTCAGACCAATTTTAAGATCGAGAAACACCCGAAAAATGCGATCGGACGTCATTGTAGCCCTGACCTCACAGTTGTGACCAAAATATTTCGGAGTAAAACCGGACATGCGTATTGCCGCCAAATGAATCAGAATGCACTAAAACCCTTAACATGCAAGTTTGAATGTTGCGCGATGCGTATCTTTGCTTGCGCACACCGAAACACGTTTCACCTCTCTCCAGAGCTGACCAAAAGGGTCCAAAACTCGTAAATGCCATTTTAGAGCTGAACTGGGCATGTGTATTACTGCCAAATGATCCAAAATGTCCAGAAACTCTTAAGTACCAAGTTTGAACATCGCGCGACATGTATTATTACCTGCGCGCACCGAAACACATTTTTACCCCTGTTTGGAGTCGATCGGGAGGGCCCGAATTGGGAAGGAACTACCAAAATTCATAGAAGATGACTATCTGTACCCCATCCCATTCATTTAATAGGTCAATCATGGCTTAAAAGTGGCTTGGTGTCAGTGACTTTGATCACCAAAAGGTAGTTGTCCTCCAGAGGTCGCTTGTTAGAGCCAAAATTCGAGAAATATTCTAAGGATTGGGAACATGTGTACACTCCAAGAGAGACATGCGCATGCCATAAGACCATATACGCCCACCATCCTATGACATGTGCATGGGAGCTCTTCTCCCCATCTTTCAAAAGTTTAAAACTTAAAAAATGTTAAGTGTGGCAACATGCGCCCGCCTCCCTATCACATGCACATGGCTCCTCTCTGCAAATACATGCACTTAACAAATTTTCATTTTTGGTGGACCAGGGACCTAATTAACTTGCTATAAATAGCACACTCACCTACTGAGAGAGGGACTTCTTCATTTTCTGGAAAGGATCGTCAGAGCAAGGTAGAATCCTCGCCAGTCCTCGTCGAAAAGTGACATGTGCCCATCCCCTCGCTGGATGCCTTCGCTGGAAAGGTATTTCTCCCACCAGAGAAAAATGCAGAGGGAGAGGGATAGAAATCATAAATGTGCCAAGTCTCATGGAGACATGCACCCACCACCTAAGTCTGGGTGCACATGCGCCCGGGACTTGATCTCTTACTCTCTCTCTTTCCCACTTTCCCTACATGCGCCCAAGGTCACTTTTGGCTGGAAGAAAACTTAAAAGATGTTAAGTCCTTATAGGACATGTGCCCATGGAGGGGGAGCAGGTGCATGTGCCTTGCCAGATGCACCCACTTCTTTCTCTCTTTCCCTCTCTCCTTACTCTTTCCCTACATGTGCTCAAAGGAGGTGACACATGCACTCATTGCATGGACATGAGCCCAACACTCCACATGCGCCCACCATTCCACATGCGCCCACTCTCACTCTCATGTGCCCAGACGCTGGTTGGAAGGTGGGATTTTTCATGGTGTGGCCCGCCTTCGATTTGGCCCACCTTTCGATCAAATCGACTCTCTTAGACACACAATAGTGATGTCTACCCATCCCCCGGGTCAGATCTTCCAATGGTCAATGTTAAGTGGACCAAATCAGTAATTTGTTCAACATGACTAACACTTTGCCAAATTTGTGAACCCAAAAATCCCTTTGAAAGAACGGGAAACCGTTGAAATCAAAGAGAATCAGGCGGAATTTGACCGACCCCAAGAGAGAGACTTCTTTTCTCCACAACATGATATATTAAAATCATATACTGTAACGAGGATATTTGATCTCAGAATCCCCGAATACCCTAATTAAGCGGTAAATAGGCCCAATACTTGGTCATTTTCAGCCCTGGAAAGTGCCATGTCAGCTCGGAAATCGACTGGCGCCAAGTGAAATGAAATGCGATCGCATTGACGCCAAAGTGGATCCAGCATCATTGCAATCCTCATAGACATGATTCAACATTGTTCGGAGATGATAGTGATCACTATTCATCGAATACCCCGATCAGACCGTAAAAAGGTTCAGTACTTAGTTATTTTCAGCCCTGGGAAGTGCCCTGTGTTGAGCTCTTAATTGTGCATATTCTAACCCCAATTCATCACTCATTATGCATGCTTTTCATGATTTAAAGACTAATCTAATGCATGGATTTGTGATTGTAGGAATGAGAAGGAGACTTCACCAATTCATGGTTAAAAGAGTCACTTTATATGCATTGAAGATTAATGTAACAAGTGACAAAAGGTGGAGGAAAGAAGAAGAAAGAAAGGTGACGGGACCGGTCGGCCTGACCAAACAACAACCTTGCTGTGTTTACAGGCTACAAGTGAACCGACCGGTCGTGACCGGTCGGCTGAACTAGTCCAACCGGTCAAGACCGGTCGGACTGGCTTCCAGTTTCAACAGCAAGCTGCTGTGTTATGCAGGATAAGGACCGACCGGTCATGACTGGTTGGCTGGGCTGGCCCGACCGGTCGCGACCGGTCGAACAGACCCTCTTTTGAGACAGTATACTCTCTGTCTTGCTTGGCTTTTGGCCGACCGGTCGGGACAGGTCGGCAGAGCCATTTTTTTACCCGTTTTATGACCGTTGGAGCTCACTTTTCCTATATATGGAGCTCGATTTTTGGGTATTGGGAG
Organism: Liriodendron chinense; assembly: GCA_003013855.2. Lineage (NCBI taxonomy): Eukaryota > Viridiplantae > Streptophyta > Magnoliopsida > Magnoliales > Magnoliaceae > Liriodendron > Liriodendron chinense. The sequence continues at coordinate 2,620,657 of ML058385.1, forward strand.
GGGGATTTCGAGAGGAGTGAAGCCACCATTGTTGGAGACCATTTGAGGATCATTCCCAACCTATGCAAGGCATCTTCCTTATGCTTTAACACAAGATTAGAGCATTCCAAGCGCATGAAGAAGATGATCTTCATCCCCTCTTGATCTCTAGAGTTTGGAACCTTCTTGATTGGCAAATCCTTGTCCAAAACTCTAAGATGAGATCGTTGTAGGAGAGAGACTCTAGGCAACCCATTCCCATTAGTTGTAGAGTTCTCAAACCTATCCTCCTAGCACCTTGGGCATCTCAAAGGCATCACATGCAAGGTGTTTGATTGAGTATGGCTGAGGCATTGGCGACGCAACGGCGACACGATCGTGGGATCAAGGGAAGCTAATTGAAGCACGGGAGAGTGGAGATCAAGTAACCCGAACCGGCGCTAAACAAGAGGCTCATCCGACAAGTAAGGTTGTCCTTTTTTGAGAGTCCATTTAGAGTTTGTTTGTCGAACTCGACCTAGGGACGTTAGCTGTTCCTTGGCCCGTTAACCGGGCTTAAACTAAGTCTCCAAGGGGGAGCCTCCGACACGGGAGTAAACGTGCGTTGGGTTGAGAGTTAGCCTATGTCTAAAACTCTGGTAATGGTTGAGAGGTGAACCGGTAAAACCTCCGTGTAAAGGTTGAGAGGTGAACCTCATTTAAAACCTCCGATAGTGAATGCTGGTGTGCTCAAAGGAGTTGAGTACTTGAACCGGGAGTGGAGTAGACCTAAAGTCGAACCACTATACATGCTTGTGTTTGTGATTGAATTGAGCACATTTATATCTTAGCATTGTTAGTTTAATTGTTTAATTATGAATGCTTGATAGGAATGTATGCTAGGCACGTACTAGGCTCATCCACACACAAGATGTACCTTCACTAGTTGTGTAGACTTGAGCTCATTGATCCTCTCTCATAAGTCTACACAAGTTGCATAGGTTAGGATCTTGATTAGTTGAATCATTTATTTTTCTATGCATGCTTTAGACTAGGATTGCTTATTGATTAACCTTATGCTAGTCTTGTGATTGGACCCACTTTGGCTTGGAAGCCTAAGTGTTATTGCTTACTTTGTTTTATTTGATAAAATATGTTAGTAGGCAAAAAGATTTTGAAAATGTCTTAATCACCCCCTTCTAGGTCATTAGACATATCTCCGAGTTTCTCTATAAGCGGTAAAACCGCAATTTCAATTGGTATCAGAGAGGGTTCCTCTTTAAGGGCTTAATTGCTTAGAGGTAGATCCTAAGATAACTTGAAAATATGCCTAGAGAGGACTCCTCATCCGTCACTAAGCCTCCCTTCTTTGATGGGTCAAACTATCGATTTTGGAAAGCCCGAATGCGCATCTTCTTGGAATCTATTGATTCGGACGTGAGGGACATGGTTGATATTGGATATGAACCCCCAATGGACATTATTCATAAGGAAGGTGAACCGGATGTCCTCAGGCCAAAAGATAAGGCGATGTGGACTAATTATGATAAAGCTCAATGTATTCATAATGCCAAAGGCCTGAATGCCATTTTTTGTTCAGTATCTAAAGATGAATTTGGTCGGATTCAAAACTGCACAACCAGTAAACAGGCATGGGATATTCTTGAAGTTACCCATGAAGGTACAAACGTTGTTAAAAACTTTAAACTTCAGCGCCTCTCTACTCTATTTGAAAACATTACTATGGAGGAGTATGAAACATTTACTGAATTTTATACCAAACTGAACAAGATCACAAATGATATGTGGGGCTTAGGGGATCCTGTTTCGGAGAGTAGACTATGTAGGAAAATTCTGAGATCCCTTCTAGAACAGTTCTCTTCTAAAGTTACTACCATAGAAGAATGTCGGGATCTAAATACCATGAAAGTTAAAGAACTCATAGGATCCCTACAAACTTATGAACTAAGCTTTAAGGTCCCCTCTAGAAAGAAAAGCATCGCTCTTAAGTCCTCTCACAAACATAAGAATATTAAGAGTGAGTCGGAGGAAGATAGTGATGATGAGGATGATGAGGAAGAAAAATTGAACAAAAAATTCAAGAGATTCCTCAAATTTGATAGAGGGAATAGCCGTGACAAGAAGGACAAGAAGGGTGATAAACATAAAGGAAAATCATCCATACCTTCATCCGTCCGTTGTTACGGTTGCGGTTGTCGTGGCCATATTGCCCCGGAATGTCCGGAAGGGCCTAAACCGAAAGGTAAAAAGGCAATGGCTGCCACTTGGAGTGATACAGAGGAGTCCGAATCTGGTGACTCCGCTTGTGATGGGAGCCAACATAAAGATCTTGCTCTCTCGGCCTCCACTACTACCCCTCTACCAGCTTATCTAAGAGGGGATCCCAACCGCTATCCCTTCTAGGAGGAGTTCCCAACCCCTCACCTCATGCTACATTCTATGAGGGTGTTGAGGAATTTAGTTACCCTTTGGCTTATCAAACTAAACATAGTTAGTGAGGGTAGATAGATATGCTTATATAGGAAAATCTGAGGATTTCAGCCTCATTTCTGTGTGTATGGGCAAATCAGAGGATTCAAGCCTCACTCGCCCAAATTTTGATTATTTAACTTTGCTTTTATTTGATACATTTGTTTGCTAGATTATCATCATGCTTAGATTAGCTGATCATCTTGAGTTTTATGCTTCATTGTATGCTAATCTGTGCTTAGTTTTGGTCTTGATATACCAATAGGGGAGGTTGGTTGATTGGGCTATAAGCCCTTTGAGCTTTTATTGCAAATGTATATCCTTGACCAATGTTGCATGATTAACTTTGCCTAGATAGTTACATTTCTTGTTAATCATGTTCCTTAGCATGCTCCATGTATTTATGATTCATGCACCCTATACTCTCCTTGTTAGAATGTGCTTATAGTTATAATTGTGACATTCTATCTACTCTTACCTTAGCCTTATTGATATATCATTAAGGGGGAGAGAATAGTTTGTCAATTGCTAACAAAAAGGGGGAGAAAGATCAAGTTCCACCAAAACTAGTTTGCTATGTTTTGTGATGCAGGGATTGACAGGTTATGGGGGAGCAAACTGAAGAGGAGCAGCTTAGATTAGGCATGTCGAGAGTCTTGTATTTAATGCTTTATCAATGTAATATCTTGAAAATGTATTTTGTTTTGGTAGGTTAGGTTTTTGTAAGTAATTGACAAAGGGGGAGATTGTTAGTGCACTTTTCTGTGGCATACTAGTGCACCTTATTTGTCAATCACTTACGTCAGTAAGTTTAGTGTCGGTTGAGCCTAATGAAGACGAAGACCGAAGACTCAGATGGCCCCGCTGCATCAAGGAAGAAGAATCAGGTAAAAATGATGCCTTGGTACCTTAACCTTGACCAAAACCCAACCCCTTTGCTTCTTTGATGACCTTGACCACATTAGGAAACCATTAGTCATCATAGATTGGCCCTAAGTGTCCCAAAACATCACTCACATCATAGCCTAAGTAAGTGGGTTGGAATGTACGAAGATCAGCAAACAGCTGAGCTGAACCAGGCCTGTCCGACCGGTCGGGACCGGTCGATTGGACTGGTCTGACCAGTCAAGACCGGTCGGCCAGACCAAACAGCAACCTTGCTGTGTTTACAAGCTACAGGTGGACCGACTGGTCGTGACCGGTCGGCTGGACTAGTCCGACCGGTCAAGACCGGTCGGACTGGCTTCCAGTTTCAACAGCAAGCTACTGTGTTGTGCAGGCTAAGGACCGACCGGTCGTGACTGGTCGAACAGACCCTCTTTTGAGATAGTATACTCTCTGTCTTGCTTGGCTTTTGGCCGACCGGTCGGGACAGGTTGGCAGAGCCATTTTTTTACCCATTTTATGACCGTTGGAGCTCACTTTTCCTATATATGGAGCTCGGTTTTTGGGCATTGGGAGGGGGATTTCGAGAGGAGTGAAGCCACCATTGTTGGAGACCATTTGAGGATCATTCCCAACTTATGTAAGGCATCTTCCTTGTGCTTTAACACAAGATTAGAGCATTCCAAGCGCATGAAGAAGATGATCTTTGTTAACGTCAGATTTTGTAACTGGATCCTCCAGACGTTCACTTCTCTCCGACAGATACTTCCTTTGCCAGACCTGAAAGAAGACAGAAAGCAACTAAGGGTGGCTGGTGTCCAGCCGTTAGCCCTCCGATGCTTAAGTCAGGCCGAAGCAAGAAGAAGAATAACCAGGCAAAAACAGGCTAGAGATTGAATATTGTGTGTACCTTTCTCTTTAATGGAGTCATCCCTTTATATAGATATGAAGCGATCCAATCTGTTACGTAAGATATTGAAATCCCGCTGATTTAGTGTATGATACTGAGATCCCGCTGATTTCCTGGAGTAAGATCCTTATCCTTAAAGGCGAGATCTAACCCAATGACTTATTTTGGCAATCACGTTTCTTGATGGCAATCCCTTGAGATTCGGAACCACCAGAGAAGATAATCCCAAAAATTGACCTATCCGGGCTGCTGGTAGGCGTAGTAGTAACGCTGATTGCTCATGTAGAGCTGGAGACCGTAGTTGGAGTCATAGCCAGTGAAAAGGAAGGAGACGCCGACGGGGCAGAAACCACCGAACTAGGTGTAGCCCTGCTTGGTGTCGCAGAGGGATTGGACAAGCTGCTTGACGGGAATCGGGTGCTGGTACTGAAGGCTTAAGGGGTGTCGCCACAGAAAAAAGCTGTTCGTATGTTGGAATATGGTCGCGAGTCCTAGTGCTCGCTCATTCGGATGTAATCCTTTTCACTGACTCGTGAGAAGGTCTGCTCGCAGATCGAGAAGAGAATCTCTGCTTTGCTTTATCTGACTATCGGCTATGGGAGCTCGATGCCCTGCGAATAGATGCTCCGTATTTGTCCATCTGCGACTCTCGATCAGCTTATCTCGAGAGTCGAATGGGCGTCCCACACTTACCCATTCTGCGACTCTCGAGCATATGATCTCGAGAGTCAAGTGGGTGTCCCGCACTTATCCAGTCTACGACTCTCGCTCAGATGATCTCGAGAGTCTAATGGGTACTTCCGTATTTACCCGATCTACGACTCTCGCTCAGATGATCTCGAGAGTCTAATGGGTACTTCCGTATTTACCCGATCTGCGACTCTCGCTCAGATGATCTCGAGAGTCTAATGGACGTCCGTGTACAATCTTAATAGCTGAGTTGATCTCCATTATTTTGCCTATAACAATCTTCATCCCTTCTTGATCTCTAGAGTTTGGAACCTTCTTGATTGGCAAATCCTTGTCCAAAACTCTAAGATGAGATCGTTGTAGGAGATAGACTCTAGGAAACCCATTTCCATTAGTTGTAGAGTTCTCAAACCTATCCTCCTAGCACCTTGGGCATCTCAAAGGCATCACATGCAAGGTGTTTGATTGAGTATGGCTGAGGCATTGGCAACGCAACGGTGACACGATCGTGGGAGCAAGGGAAGCTAATTGAAGCACGGGAGAGCGGAGATCAAGTAACCCGAACCGGCGCTAAACAAGGGGCTCATCTGACAAGTAAGGTTGTCCTTTTTTGAGAGTCCATTTAGAGTTTGTTTGTCGAACTCGACCTAGGGACGTTAGCTGTTCCTTGGCCCGTTAGTCGGGCTTAAACTAAGTCTCCAAGGGGGAGCCTCCGACACGGGAGTAAACGTGCGTTGGGTTGAGAGTTAGCCTATGTCTAAAACTCCGGTAATGGTTGAGAGGTGAACCAGTAAAACCTCCATGTATAGGTTGAGAGGTGAACCTCATTTAAAACCTCCGATAGTGAATGCCAGTGTGCTCAAAGGAGTTGAGTACTTGAACCGGAAGTGGAATAGACCCAAAGTCGAACCACTATACATGCTTGTGTTTGTGATTGAATTGAGCACATTTATATCTTAGCATTGTTAGTTTAATTGTTTAATTATGAATGCTTGATAGGAATGTATACTAGGCACGTACTAGGCTCATCCACACACAAGATGTACCTTCACTAGTTGTGTAGACTTGAGCTCATTGATCCTCTCTCATAAGTCTACACAAGTTGCATAGGTTAGGATCTTGATTAATTGAATCATTTATTTCCCTATGCATGCTTTAGACTAGGATTGCTTATTGATTAACCTTATGCTAGTCTTGTGATTGGACCCACTTTGGCTTGGAAGCATAAGTGTTATTGCTTATTTTGTTTTATTTGATAAAATATGTTAGTAGGCGAAACGATTTTGAAAAGGTCTTAATCACCCCCTTCTAGGTCATTAGACATGTCTCCGAGTTTCTCTATAAGCGGTAAAACCGCAATTTCACTAGGAGGCTTCCTAGCCTCCTACAACTAGTTTTCTTCTTCTTCTAGTTGTAATTCTAGTTTTGTTTTTAATATGTTTTTCATTAGCTAATCTCTTAGCTAGAGTTAAGAGGTGAACCTTATAGTTTTCTTAGATTGTTTAGTTCATTTTATTGGTTTCAAGTTAGATTTCTATTGAAGAATAATGGTTTGAAGTTTAAATAAAGTTTTAAGTAGTTTTTCTTAATCTTATGATGGCTCATGGATGTTTAGAAGAATTGCTTGAGTTCTTAATTGTTTTGAGTTATTCTAGACCTGTATGATTCGAGGAATTGGATTCAATATGCTCTAGACATATGATTCTCATGTGGGAACGTCAAAGGTTTATTTTTTTGGAATATCTGGAGTATGTGAGATTGTGTATGTGATTTGGATCAAGTTCAAATCACGATCTAGTTTTATCTTATGACAGGATTTAATGATGATTATGGTTGTGATCTTAACCTATTGGAATTCGGACTGACCTATGCAATTGAGTGTGCTCAAGGCCTAGCTTGCATTGAGAGAATCATGTACATGAATCATACATGTGACAGATTGATTGTTTTAACTGCTCTATTATTCGACTAGATAGAAGTTAATTTCGATTCTAGTTGAGAAAGTGAGAAACCATAGTGAATTATGCATCTAAGGAGAGTTATAAGTGGATCCTTGATGTTCTAGTTATCTTTTCATTATCAGATTTTATATTTTATGTTCAAAACCAATTTCACAAACCTCTTAAGATTCTAGTTATTAGGATAGTTGGAATTGTTTACCTCCTTACCTGTGGATCGACCTCGGTCTTACTGAGATTATTGCTACATCGCAGCCTTGCACTTGAGGCGAGCGAACAAGTTTTTAGCGCCATTGCCGAGGAAGAGGTTAAACAGTTCTAATTGTTCTAGTAGCTATAGAGTAGTCTTAGTTAGGTAGGATTTTCAGTTTTTCTAGAACTAGTTTTTTATTTTTTCTAGATTACTAACAATTCTCTGTTTTTGTGTTTATAGGAACTTAGTTGCTGACATAGTTCTCACTTCCACGGGTAACATCTCCCCATCTCCCCTTCTTCTTTTTTATTTTTCTTCCTAGATTAGGGTAGTTCCAACTCTTTAAAATCTCATTATGGCTGATTGGAAGTGTGGTGCTTACGCATACCTTTTAGAAGATGAGAGGTCAAACCATGGAATCCAAACTCTTTATGATTGGAACCATTATAAGCATAAGTATTTTTCTGAGATTCAATCAACCTCCACTACCCCCAACGTAGGATGCTACGTGATTACTGGGTTGAAAATAACAAGAGTGTTCCACCGAGTTTAACAGGAGGTAGGAATAAGAAAAAGGACCGGGGGAGTAATGACCAACCGGTAAAGACATTGCGTGATCACTTGTATGGTTATGCCTATCAACCATCTTCTCAGTCTTTGTCATATAACACGTATGGTCTTCATCGAGAGAGTCCTCACACCTCATCCAATGGAAGAACCAATCATGGTCATCAACAATCATTCTAAAACGTCTTCCTTTTATGATAACATGTACATACAAATCCTTGAGGACTTAGAGAAAGAGTGCGAGTATGAGTAATCGATTCAAAACCACTCGCCATCTCTTGAAGACGTTGAGCGCAAAATTGGGATCACGATTTAATCCATAATAATGGGGAGGATGAGGCTATCCAAACCCAACCTTCTCCGGATTTAATGACTAAACTTCTAGAGGATATTGATCTTGGTGACCCCCATATCACCATCGATTATGGTGAATCAACTATCTCTTTTAGATATCCTGATTTTAATAATGAAGAGATTTTAATGACGGTTGACGAACCTAAGGAATCCATAAAATCTGAAAGTGATAGTGAGATTGCCTACAATGAGGGTTCCATGGATGATTGTGAGCCCATGATTTCCACTTCCAAAGGGCCGAATGTTTATGGGTCGCCAGAAGATATTCTTGCTAGAGAGACGGCCGAAGTCGATATTTTTTAGTCCTTCCACCAATAACACATGCCAAATTCTATTGTGGAAGAACTCCCTTGGGTTGAAAATTCTGTTTCTTTGGATGATGTGGTAGCACAATCTGAAATTTTAGATCAACCAATGTTAGATGATGTGTTTACCATTGAATCTGAAAAATTTTCTTTGGAAGACCTTCCCTATATAGAGGAGGAATTCCTTGCCATTGAAATAGAATTTCCTCAATCACTTAGGGAGAATGAGGACCCTTCATCCGACTCTCTCGATTTCCTAGAGGAATGCATGGCCCAACCCTATGATCTTGATGATGCGATGATTAAGGAGTTGAATAGTTTGTTAGACACAGTGTTGGTGCCTGAAGAACACCATTCCACTGATTTACACTCTTTACCATTGTTTGTGAAAGCACCGTGCAATTCTGAAATTGTGGAGGAGACAACCCGAACTGAAGAATACTTGATGAACGTCTCTCCACCATCATGGGTTCTTCAGCCCATTAAAAATTCTGATTGGGAGGACCCATTTTTAATCAATTACAACCCAATTTAGAACTTGAGGAGATATCTTTTTGCTACTCTTATCTCCTCCTTACATGCGTGTGGTGCACACTATGATTGGACCTTAATAAAGAAACGCACCCATGTGTACATTTGAGCAGGACTTTGGATGGTCCTCATTAGAACCCTATTGAAATTCATGAAGATCCTGCTCAAATTTGATCACGTAGTTGATCGGACTAATCAAAGGTAGGTAGGTAGGTAGGTAGGTTAGGATTTCTTTTATACATTTAGGATTGAATAAGTCTCATCGAGACAATGGAAGATGCTAGAATTGATCAACTTGCTACCTCAGGTACTCTCGTTCTCACTCTCCTTTATTTTATGTCATTGGTCTCATGTCATGCATATTGCATATCTTATTACATTGAGGATAATGTAAGATTTTGGTTGGGGGTGAGAGATTCCTTAGATAAATCTACTAGCTTTACTAGCTTTTATGACATTTCGAGCAATTATGTAGAATTTTTTTTATTTCTGAAAATTCAAAACTCCTTTGGAAAACCGCGTTTATATGCACTTGGGATGTCGTAAGTATGAAAAGAAGAAAGATGTAGTGAGATGATTTTGAAACTCTTAAAGGACTTGTAACATGATGGTTTTCTAATTGGATTCCCTTATTGATTTGATTGATAGAAATATTGAAACACTTTTACTCCTAGTTCACTTTACACGATTCTCATGTTTTGAAAGGATTATGTGGAATTGTGGATTGGGTAAGTTTGGATTTAAGGTGTTGAGAAACCAAGCCGGGGTACTTTGTCCATCCTCGTCCATGGGAAAATAACGAAAGATATGGATTTCTAAAAATCCTATCTAATGAAAAAGAAAACGGAAAGGAAGGATGAAAATATAGGAATGATGGAGAATATGGTGGAAAATTCTGAAAAGGGCTACCTATTACCAACCAGGGGATGGTCTACCCATAACCAAAGCCGGAAATGGGATGTAGTGTGAAAGCCGTCGGAAGGACAGTAATGCAAATTCCTGTCATAGGCTTGTTGTTGATCTATACATCGTTGAATCCATACCTTAGCTAATTCATGAAGAAGGTAACCTTGGAAATCCATGAGATGATCATTCACTGAGCACACTAGGTTAATTTGTCTGGATCCTTCTATTTTATCAATCAATTAGTGGGAATTTCATATGAACACTTATTATGTTTTTGGAAGTTTAAGGTCTCAACTTCTATCACTCAGTTTTGCTGAATTTTATACTTGCATGTCTTGGAATGTATAGAAACATAGTTTCCGAAGAAGAGTTGGGTTTTGGAGAATGAAACTTGCTTCACGCATGTTTTACTCGGGACTAGCAAAATGCTGGTTGGGGGGGTGTTTTGAGCTTTTAATTGTGCATATTCTAACCCCAATTCATCACTCATTATGCATGCTTTTCATTATTTAAAGACTAATCTAATGCATAGATTTGTGATTGTAGGAATGAGAAGGAGACTTCACCAATTCATGGTTAAAAGAGTCACTTTATATGCATTGAAGATCAATATAACAAGTGACAAAAGGTGGAGGAAAGAAGAAGAAAGAAAGAGAAGAAAAAATGGAAAAGCTGTCCCAAGACTTGTCCTAAGACCGGTCGCCAGACCGGTCACTAGACAAATCTACATAGGTCGCCAGACCGATCGCTCGACCGGTTACCAGACAGGTTGAGATGAGTCCAGAGAAACATAGCTTGCTGGACTATTTTTAAGGTTTTAAGACTGGTCGTGCAACCGGTCGTTCATGAGCTTAGACCGGTTGTGCGACCGGTCGTTAGCGTAACAGAGCTTGTCCGTGAAGCTCTGATTTTCTCTGCGCAATTGCGTGATTTCTTGGGCAATCTGAAATCTTCCACTCCAACTTATAAAAGGCTACCTCCACTCTCTTCCTAGGGCATCTAGCAACGTGGGGAGCAAAGGATTTAAGACCTAGGAGGCTTCCTAGCCTCCTACAACTAGTTTTCTTCTTCTTCTAGTTCTAGTTCTAATTTTGTTTTTAATATGTTTTTCATTAGCTAATCTCTTAGCTAGAGCTAAGAGGTGAACCTTATAGTTTTCTTAGATTGTTTAATTCATTTTATTTGTTTTAAGTTGGATTTCTACTGAAGAATAATGGTTTGAAGTTTAAATAAAGTTCTTAGTAGTTTTTTTTAATCTTATGATGGCTCATGGATGTTTAGAAGAATTGCTTGAGTTCTTAATTGTTTAAAGTTATTCTAGACCTGTATGATCCGAGGAATTGGATTCAATACGCTCTAGACATATGATCCTCATGTGGGAACTTCATGCCAAAGGTCTATTTTTCTGAAATTTCTGAAGTATGTGAGATTGTGTATGTGATTTGGATCAAGTTCAAATCACGATCTAGTTTCATCTTGTGACAGGTTTTATGATGATTATGGTTGTGATCTTAACCTATTGGAATTCGGACTGACTTATGCAATTGAGTGTGCTCAAGTCCTAGCTTGCATTGAGAGAATCATGTACATGAATAATACATGTGACAGATTGATTGTTTTAACTGCTCTATTATCCGACTAGATAGAAGTTAATTTCGATTCTAGTTGAGAAAGTGAGAAACCATAGCGAATTATGCATCTAAGGAGAGCTATAAGTGGATCCTTGATGCTCTAGTTATCTTTCCATTATCAGATTTTCTATTTTATGTTCAAAATCAATTTCACAAACCTCTTAAGATTCTAGTTATTAGGATAGTTGGAATTGTTTACCTCCTTCCTTGTGGATCGACTTCGGTCTTATCGAGATTATTACTACAACGCAACCTTGCACTTGAGGCGAGCGAACACCCTGTTGGCTCGAAAATCGACTAATGCCAAGTAAACTAACCGTGATCTCAAAGACGCGAAGGCAAAGCTAATGTCCCCATGCTATAAAACATCTGGGTCTAACATTTACAAGAACTCGATCCCTATTGTTTATCAGAAATTGGTATAAATGGGCGTTTATCAGACCCGATACTTAGCCATTTGCGAGCATCAGAAATGGCCGATCCTGTCCATCGGATTTAAACTTCTCGAGAAAATATAGCTTGACACAGCTTCTCCCAATGATCTAATCATTCAAAATATCGATTATCAATAATGACGTGGTTGAATTAAAGATATGCACAAAGCATGTTAATCAAATCAAATGTATAATTTATCCGATGCACTAAATATTAAGCATAAGTGCAACCCTCTTTCAAGCATGCATCAAGCATATTTACTTTGTGCTCTCTGCATCACTTACATGAATTTTATTCATCTATCGGAATATGAAATTAAATCAAAGGGACTATGGTTATCATCGAAAAGTGTAATCAAAGAATTTCAAAACATCTGAAATACTCGATTATGAATTATCATCGCCAAGACCAGTTGATGTACGTTCCATCCAAAGCAGGATCCATAGTTGAGTAGCTAAGGTAATAGTGGTGTGTCTTCAAGTAATCACCCGTTCATGGAGATGGTTTATGACGCTATGTTGTACCACCCGATAGCCATAAATGTGTCTTCAAGTGGTCACCCGTCCATAGAGATGGTCAATGACACTATGTCGTACCATTTGGTAGCTATGATGCATCTTCCTGTGGTCACCTATCCGCAATGATGGTCAATAATGTTGCGTTGTACCATTTAGCAGTCATCATGTATCTTTCGATGGTCACCCATCCACTGAGACGGTCAATGACACTATGTCGTACCATTTGATAGCTATGATGCGTCTTCCTGTGGTCACCCATCCGCAGTGACGGCTAATGATGCTGCGTTGTACCATTTAGCAGCCATGATGTATCTTCCGGTGGTCACCCATCCGCAGTGACGGTTAATGACACTGTGTTGTATCATATGATAGCCATAATAGCCTTCCGATGGTCACCCATCCGCAGCGACGATTACTGGCACAATGTTGAGCACGGCAACCATGATGTATCTTCCGGTGGTCACCCATCCAGAGTGACAATAAATGACACTGTGTTGTATCACATGACAGCTGTAATATGCCTTCTGATGGTCACCCATTCGCAGTAACAAATACTCGCACTGTGCTGAGCACGGCAACTTTGGCATGTATTCCTGAAAGTCACTCACCAACAGGAACGTTCTTCCCTTCATCTTTAAGGTAAAAGAATTTGAAATTAGTTTATCGAAATTTTTCCTAAACTATTTCCAAAAAGTATTTCTAATATACTTCAAAAGAAAACATAATATGAATTTCTCGTTACATGCATTTGATTTATCGTGTGCGTTTCGTTTCTTGTCAAATTGCATCGCAATCGGTAAGGTTGCTTGTTCTTTTCCTTTTGAAGCTGCGGGATGTCCTAATGCTTATATGGCTATGCAGACAACTCTAGAGAAATAATCTTAGCAAAAGAACTAACTACCAAAATAAGAGAAATGACAGCAACTATGATCTTCTTGGCAACAGGAGGATTTTATTTTCCCCATCTTGCAGCATCTAAGTCAGTGACTACCGAACTCAACTGGCAGGTTGTGCAAAAACATAAGCAGCCAAAGAAGACTGAGAGCCTAAAAAATAGATGTGCTTACAAGGAAGTGAACACAGTAAAACCGCGCTCTAATGTTGAAAAGCAATGACCGATCAGATGTACCGATGAAATGGCAGCACAGAAAATGCGGGGGTTTATCTTATCCACCAATGAATTTCCAGCACTGCCAAAAGTAGTCAGGCCAACTAAGGAGCAGTCAGAGTACATTCTTCCGAAGATCATCACAGAATTAGCGGAAGTGAACATCAGCAAGGTAATTATAATTGGACCAAAGCCACAACTAGTACAAGTCGCCATGATCCAGGTTACTGAAGAAGAACAACCGGCTGATCAAAACATTGAGCTGCCTCCAATCCAAGAACAAATAGATGAAATCATCAAGGTCCAAGAGGACACCGCCACCGAAAGGAGAGAGATGAAAGAAGCGTTGCTAGCTTTAGTCGCCCAGGGGGCAGCCAGGAACCCAGCTATTCCCACTCGACAGTCTGTGGAAGAATCCCAGGGAGTAACAAAAGAGCCAACTGCTGCTGAACCACAAGTTCACTCGAGGAATGTTGCATTCGAGCACGCGCCACCGCCACCATCCCATGTTACAAGGGAAGAGTTGTCCTAGACAATCTCGAACCTGATGCGATAAGAAAAAGAGAAGGAGAAGAGAGGAAAGTATGTTTACCAGGTACCAGTATTTCCCCAAGCAGATGATATTCCGTTTCCACATAGCTTCAAACGCCCGAATTTCCTATAGTTCAATGGTAGAGGGTCACCGAAGGAGCATATGACTCAATTTATGACGATGTTAGGAAATTTGTCAACAGTTCCCCAATATTGCCTGAGGTTGTTTGGATCAATACTCACTGACAAGGCATTCTAGTGGTACATGTCACTGCCCTTAGGGTCTATCAAGTCCTGGGATCAAATGCAAGAGTTATTCATTTCCAAGTTTTTCTCCACCGAATGAGAAGTCTCAGTGACAGACGTAGCTTTAGTCTGTCAGAGGCAAGGGGAGTCAGTTGAGAAGTTCATTGACAGATGGGGAACCATAGCGGTGCAATGCAGAGAATTACCTAGCGAGCCTGAGCAGGTCAAGATGTGTATACAGGCCATGGACGCGATGATTTCGTTCGGTTTATCCGGGCACAACTTGTCAACGTTCCGAGATCTGGCTACAAAAGCCCACCTGGTGGAAGGAGTCGCATTCAGAGTGCAGTTCAAAGTGGAGAAGCCCAAAAGAGAAGTTGGAAGAACAACCGCGTCAAATTACGTCGACAAAAGCAAAGCTTCGAAAAATCGAAAATGCCCGCATTCAGAATATAAGATCAAAGACAAGCCAGTAGAAACTCAGTCTAAAGATAAAGGGCCACAAATACCAAAAAAGATGACGATCGTCGGACGGGGCAGGGTAGAAGGACATTATTCGTTTGACCTAGAAGATCTCGTTGCGATAATGGAACAACTAGTCAAAGAAGGAGAACTGCAATTGCCAGAGCTGATCCGACCAAATGAAGTAGGGCCAGTGGATGCCCCCAATTATTGTAAATATCATCGGATCCTAGGACATGAGACAGAAGAATGCCTCATATTAAAAGGGAAAGTACAGAGATTAATTAACCAATGTATTATTAAGCTAGAGACAGAAGAAATTAATTGGGGTACATCAGTCATAGTGTCGATAGCACCCACGATACACGAAAGGCCGGTACAAGTCACGATGGTGCATGCCATTGAAGAAAGAGAGCTGGCAGGACATGACGTTGAGCTGTCAACGATCCGATAGCAGATCAACGAATTGGTCCAAGCTCACAAGGAATTATCTAGGCAGATGGGGGAGAAGTTGAGGAGGCTCTAACCACCTTGATCTCACAGAATGTGACATCCAGTATCGCTTCGTCTATTTGACAATTGGAAGAAGAAGTACCGGGGGCAGTACCTGAACCAGTTGTAGTGAGACAGCAGATCTATCCCGAACAAACAAATGTGCGTATGCTGGATTCAGACTTCATGGTCCCATACGAATTGCTAAGAAACATCTCCTTCACCCTTCGTAACCTGACTGCAGAGGTTCACATGATAAGAACAGTCTATTTCGAAGACACGGTCTCAAGCGAAAAAGTCAAGACATGAAACAAAAAAGAGGACATGGGTTGACATAAGAAAGAACCCTGGGAACCGAAAGCAACTGAATCCAGGGCATGCGGCAGAGTCCAGTGTCATAAAGACATGAGATAAGGGCAAAGAGCCTCAAAGGTCGCAACACATGACAATCAGTGAGCGAGACAAAAAGAATGGACCGTATACATTTGACATTGAAGACCTTGTCCCAATTATGGAGCAATTAATAAAAAAAGGAGCATTACGACTCCCAAGATTTGTTCGACCAGTTGAAGAGGGACGTGTGGATGACCCCAATTACTGTAAATATCACAGATGCATAGGCCATAAGATTGAGCAATGATTTGTTCTGAAAGGAAAGGTATAAAGGATGATAAATCAAGGCATCGTCAGTCGGAAGATTGAAGGGTCTGAGAGAGCCCTGGCCAGTATGGTTCCAATAGGTATCACCTAGGAAGAACATTCGCTCCAAAACTCCGTTTCACGAATTTGAATAGTCATGAACACCGATGAGCAGTTCCGACAGATAATAAAGTAGATAGGGATATACTTATATTCGTTTATGTGTCTATTTCATTCATATGCTATATTTCATACTCACTCACACATTCATTTACATCACGCTGTTACACATATGAATATAAAATGTTTATACAGCTTCCCTTCATGACTGGTACCGCAGTTAAAGAATGTCAAAGAATCGACTCCATGAATCATCAACTGAACCATTTTATTCTTACCAAACCAATCGAATCAGAAGAAAATATCTCATAGAAAGCATACACGAAGCACAATGTCCTCATATTATTGTATCTTCGTCATGGGTTCTCTTATTAATATCCTGGTATTCTGGAATCCCTCTACTTGGTACGAGAGCAATTCAGAGTTGATGATCTCTTATACAGAGGGTTCTATATGAAGATGATCGGAGTATTCGGTTATTATCAATCTTGCATACATACGCACTTGGTCCTATACAGAAATGATTATGACATCTCGCTATGTATATTCGGCTTTCATATTCTATCATGAATCCCTTCGTCATTATCGTGATATTCTTCTACTCCATATGAGGATAAATCAAAATCGGGAATCTCCTATATGTATATACATACGACCTTATATGAAAATGATCAGGACACTCTATTATGCCTCACAGTGATGCATAATTCCACAACAAGAATATGCAATTAAAGATTATGATCAGACGGGTATTCTATGTGGATTTCTAAAGCACAAGACATCTTTTATCAGAAGGAGGCAGTTTTACAAAATGACGAGCCAAAGGCACTGGGGGCAAGCCCCAATATATTATGAGAAACTCAAGTTTGTAGAAGAAGACGATTGGGGGCAAGCCCCAATATATAAAGAGAAACTCAAGTTTGTAGAAAGAAATGACTGGAGGCAGGAAAAGAAGGACAACAGATAAACTTGATAACAAGGAGCTGGGTGAAAACTTTGGATTTGTGACATGGACATCTTTTGAAAGCAACGACCTAAGGATACGCAGGCTAAGTAAAAGGGAAGTATTACTTTTACACATTTTTCCATTTACGTTTTAATTAATATGCTCAGTTTACATTAAACTCATACATAATGCATCATTTTATGCATGCTAATTTTAGATACATACCACCAAGTAGTAGTTTAGCAAAATAATCATTGTCATTACTTTGGATTATGAAACACACAATTGGTAGCTCCCATGTCAATTACATCAGATACGAGTATCAGTCATGCATTCAAAATAAAGTTCTAACATTGCTTTTGTCTAATAATGACTGTAAAGAGCAAAAGAGCAAAACTACAGCTTCTTTAGGCACCCTGCTACGAATTGCATCACATCTTTCCGTATTGCTTCCATGGTAGTCTTTGCCTCCGCTAGTACCAGCACAGAATCCGAGATGTCACGAAGTTCAGTTTCTAAATCTGTTATTTGCTTGCGCGCCACCTCTTCTTCACTCTCGAGCCGTGCGACCTCAATACGATTTTGATTAACGATAAGGTCGAGACGAGCAACCTCAAAATCCAAGGCTGTTTCTTTCATCTGCAACCACATGATCTCGAATCTGACATCAACAAGATGATTAATACACCTGTGACGTTGAGTCTCACTATCCTCCAAATTCGTTTTAGCACCCACTGTAGAGTGTTCTCGCTGCTCTATGACATGCTGCAAAGAAGATAGCACTCGTCTTTTCTCTTTGGCCATAAGGTCAGGTTCAATCCGTTCAGCCATAGCAACCTGTACAACAAAATCCTCGAAAGAAGAAATGCTGCACACTATTTTGGACACATTAGGTCCAATTACCCCTACACAGGCTTCTAATGCCTTCACTCCAGCTCCCAGTGTATGCCACTCGCATGGCTCAGCCAACGCCTTTGAAATACTGGACAGTAGACCTCTCAGTATGCTCTGCCCGAAACAGTCTAAACGATCGAAACAAGGAATGTGGAATGATCTGTGAGCAGTAACATCAGAACTGGCAATAACTACGATAAAAGAAACATAGCGAGTATGCAATGAAATGATAAGTACAAAAAAAAAGAATACAGTAAGGAGCTATGAAAGAACAGTACTAAAAGATGAGTCAGTGACAGGTTCCGAGGAATTCGCAATATGTATCATCGCGTCAGCGAATGGCTCAATGATCTCGATCAGTAGCGTCAAAGTCACATCCAGAAGTTTAGTAGTATCTCTATCAGTATCGATCACTTCAGTTGCCGCCGATGACTCTGCCATAACCTCAACATTGGAAGCACCAGGGGCCGCAGACACGGTTGTGTCATTCACCGATATAGTGGTCCCTTGCAGATCATCCTCTCTAATCTGCCTGATTTTCTCTCTCATGCCGACATGATTTGATGTTTCATTCGTCGGTCTGGTCATCGTCGGATCCTCTTCACTAATTAACCGATTGTCATCCTTATCACCTTCAACCACTAGAAGACGCGTGAACCCGACTTCTTGTGACCATCTCACCAAAGGTACTCCGAAAGTATGCCAACCGTCCAATGCCATATCCTCCTTATGACGGTCAATTAATACACTCAGAGAATTTTTATGCCTAATACTTGACGACAAATATGCTTTAGCCTGCTCTCTATAATAACCCAATCCATTAGCGAGGACCTCTGTCAGCCTTGGAGGAGGAATGTAGATTGGATCATCAACAGAGTTGTTGTTCTGAATCAGAGTATACCGATGCACCCACCATTTCAGCTAGCCATAAGGACTGCCAGTCTTCCGATAAAGGCCAGGAAGCATGAACCTCGCGCCTGTTCGCGTCATTAGAAGTTGATACCATATCTACTCCCAGTGAGCAGGACTAGTGCAAATCGTCCGCTCTACTTTGGCTACATCCGGTAACGTTATTGGAACACCTTGATCTTATCTGAATTGCTAGGCGAACCGGCTAGGGTAATAAGGTTCCTGCCAGAATTCTATTCCTTCGCACAGCGGAAGTGAAGCAGTATGAATAGACACCAGAAACTCCCTATCAATAGTATTCACAGAATGTTCATCGTCAACGACTTTTCGATCCTCTTCGACATCAGAAATAGGAAAGTGGTAGAAGCAAATCTCTGCCCAACTGCCAATTTTGGAAGTTATCCAATTAGATGACTGCATTATCATTTCAATTTTTCTGTAGCGATAAAGAGGCGAATGATCGGTGTGGAGATATCGGAAGAGATCCATTCCATATGTCCACGGGAAATATATGCCCAACCACCCACAAAAGAAATGTCATAGGCAATAAGCCACATTCATCCCTCGCCTAAGTTGATCTTTGTTACTGACAATATTGCCAAAAGCCCTATATAGACTGCATAACACCGACGGTGCTAAAGAATATTGATGGCCATTTGCAGGAGCTCTTACCATGACAAAGCAAGAAACCCTTACCCCATTAGCACTATTAAAACTAGGCAACACAACTGCTGACAACCAGTAAGTTAAGAAGCCCGCTAGTTCACAAGTCGGCGTAAGCTCATTCAGATTGCAGAATTTATGTTCGAAACATTCCTTCATCAAGACTCAGTCTTCTTGTGGGGTTTTATATTCTTCATAATCAATGCTTCAAAAAGAAAGGAAAGTTCCATGTCAGAAGTAAAGAAGCTAAGAGCATGCAAAACACGAAGTACAAAAGAGAGTATCAGAAGAAATGTTACTTCATCCTCTGGCTGAAGTAAATCAACCAGTTGTCGTAATGAATCTTTGTAATATTGTCAAACTACGATAACTCCGCAAACAACTCCAGAAAGCCTTCGAATGATAAGCATCTTAAGGACTTTTAAGTAAAAAAAAAGACAACTCTTCATTAGTTGGGATATACTCTTGGTAGTATTCTCCTAGTATGGACAAGTCAGCCATCATCCGGAGATCCCATAAAGTTATGCTCATCTCGCCATACGGAAAGTGGAATGAATTGGTAACAGAAGACCAGTAATTCAAGAAGCTTCGAATGATTGTTAGATCACGGAAGAAATGCCCAGAGGTTGCATTGATAGCTTGGTACAGGCTGACTTGTTTCAAAACCCTCTCATGACGAACTAAAATCTCTTTTTCCCATGGCTCATAACCAACTCGTTCATTTAGATGACCTTGCGTATGGAAACTTCTCGTTGCCCACATTGTCATCTTGCCCATATGCCTAAACCTTTGCTGAATTGTCTTGAAATAATGGGCTGGATAAAGGGCGCGAGGAAAACCATTTCTCTTGGGAGACCTAGTCGTTGCACCCTCCCATCGTCAACCAGTAAAGTAGTCAACAACTGCTCAGGAGCAGATGTTTACCTTTCAACCTCGTAAAACTGAAAAGGGCCTTGAACGTTGGATGGCTCAATACTCGGGAGAGGCCTGTGCCTTATAAGAAATTTCTCATGTGTGATGACTCTGTAAGTATAGGGGTTTACAATGGAGAAACCGCATTTCGTAATGATCTTGTTTCCATCCCAGCCGATCTTCATCCGGTCATTCTTCGGATCAATGAGCTGTGTCAATTGCTCCGCTTGGCTGACTTCCTTAGCCAGTTTCTTACCTCAATTCCGTCTCTTCTTCCTCTTCTGACCTTCTTGATTATCCTTGGGATGTTGGACAAGCAAACCAGAAGGACCTGCCTCGACGACATTCAGAGCACCACTAAGCTGACAATACCAAGAGGACCATTCTTCTTCAGTCCCTTGCGTCGGAGGCTCAAACACGGTCTTATCCACATAAATACGCAGTAATACTTCATAGGGAAGCTGTTTAATATATCTGGAGAAATCTTTCACTTTAGGATCGACTATCACAGAAAAGCGCGAATGACACTCCGCAGTAGACGGATCAGTAGTATCTTCAGCCACCTTCTTCTTCCCGCGTTGTGCAGATGAAGGACCAGAAACTTGCAACCCGGAAGCTTCACCAGAAGATCTTGTCGCTGTCTCCATAATTCACTGCAAAACTTGAACAAAAGAACATTGGACGAAAGCTCAGCATGCAACAGTAACACAATAAGGTATGCATCATAAGAAACAAAGTTACATCATTTAAATACAATCACACACACAAACAAATTACATGGATAAACACACGCACAAAATAATGACCCATAAGAACAGGGGAGCAATGGAATTCAAGCACACATTCGACAAAACAAGCGTGCACATATCATAGCGTAACAAATGTAATTACAACCCTGCATGTACACCCGGAGTGCGTGCGACTTTGCACTAACCCCAAGTTATGCATATGCACCCGCTCGAAAGTACATATTATGGAGCCATTTAAATGAGCAGTTATAGGCCGTAAAAGACCAACATAAGCAGCATATTATGGGCCCTAAGCATCAAGCCCTAATCATGTTTAAGCATTGAGTGAGATAGCCACAAACGACATTGAAGTCGGCTGAGAATGAAGCCAGATGCATAGGTTTTTCACCAAGGGCAAAGGAAATGCCAGAATCTCAAAATTTGGCTAAGTAGTGGAGAACATGCGCCAAAGGAGGTGCCCCAGGCTTATGTACTCTCTCACATGTGGCCCATCCACAAGTAAAGAAAAAGATGGAGGTTTAGAGGGTGCCCCATGCACATGTGATCCCCTACATGCACCCATACTCCTTTAGAATTTGCTACATGCTCTTAGGAGAGTGGACGTGCGCCCACCACCATCATTTGGAGGGGTACATGCGCTTGGGAGCAATATACATGTGCCCGTGAGACTCGTTGGGCGGCGTGATTCTGGGAGGCAAGGATCACACTAATAACGGCTATAGACGTGTCCGTCTCCTCCAGTCATGTCCCTGGACTCCTGCGCACAGTTATGGCGGTGGCAATTCAGGTCAGTCCGATGTTGGTTACAACTGAGGCCAAGCTCCAATCTCGTCGGCTGTGTCAGTAGATAACCTAGGTTGGGCCTGTCTTTGATATATCCAAAATGACCATCATAAGAACCGATCTATCGTCGTATCGGATCTGGTCCTTAGCTCTCTTCTTACTTCTTGCCCGTCATGTGGTCAACTATAGTGGTTGGCCCAGAGGACCTAGGCCTGGGCCTATGGGCCTTGTGGACTTTTCTTATGACCTGAGGTTAGCTCTGGTTTTACCCATAATAATAAGCATGATGTTATATGTCATCCAACCCCTTCATAAGGTAAGCCTACCGTGACATCGGGAAAATAAAAATATCAGCATAATCCAATGTGCACCCCAAGAAGTTTATTATAGTTGAAGTCAAACAAATAAAAAAATAACTGGTTTATTAAATGAAACGACCCAACGTCATGCACCCTGCCAGGATTCATGTATGCTCTCCTACATGCGCCTATACCCCATGAAGAGAGGCCATATGCGCCCATATTTTTAGAAAATCCATGCGCCTGGGAGCAAAGTCCCATGCGCCCATTAACATATTGAAAGGCACATGCACCCACAGAGGGGCAACATGTGCCCACTCACCATGAAAGTTTCTCTCACCTCGAAAAATCTTACTCCTCTGATTCGAAAATGACAAAATGACTCCAGAGTCACCTATTTATAATTAAGCCTGGGGATCGATTCACCGCACTGGCCTGACGTAAGCATCCATCGCAGCGCACCGAGGGGGCACTTGTTGGGGCTCAAAATCTCACCTATGATAAAATGATGTACGATGGTCCATGTACGATGATTTAGACCAATTTCAAATTGGGAAACACCCGAAAAATGCGATCGGACGCCAATGTAGCCCTAACACACACAGTTGTGACCAAAATATTTCGGAGTGAAACCGGACATGCGTATTGCTGCCAAATGATCCAGAATACACTAAAACCCTTAACCTGCAAGTTTGAATGTTGTGTGGCGTGTATCTTGCCTGCGCACACCGAAACGTGTTTCACCCCTGTTCGGAGCTGACTGAAAGGGTTAAAAACCTGTAAATGCCATTTCAGAGTAGAACTAGGCATGTGTATTGTCGCCAAATGATCCGAAATGACCAGAAACCCTTAAGTACCAAGTTTGAACATCGACAACGCGTATTATTACCTGCGCGCACCGAAACACATTTTTACCCCTTTCTGAAGCCGATAGGGAGGGCCCGAATTGGGAAGGAACTACTAAAATTCACAGTAGATGACTATCCATACCCCATCCCTTTCATTTGATAGGTTGATCATGGCTTAAAAGTGGCTTGGCGTCAGTGACTTCAATCCTCGAAAAGGTAGCTGTCCTCTGGAGGTCGCCGGTCGGAGCCAAAATTCGAGAAATATTTTAACTATTGGGAACATGCGTACACTCCAAGAGAGACATGCACATTCCATAAGACCACATGCGCCCACCATCCTATGACATGCGCATGGGAGCTCTTCTCCCCCTCTTACAAAAGTTCAAAACTAAAAAAATGTTAAGTGAGGCAACATGCGCCCACCACAGGGGCACATGCGCCCACACCAAGGGCACATGTGCCCACTGCATGGGCACATGTGCCCACCTCCCTATCACATGCACATGGCTCCTTTCTGCAAATACATGCGCTCAACAACTTTTCATTTTTTTGGGACTCGGGACCCGATTAACTTCCTATAAATAGCGCACTCACCTACTGAGAGAGGGACTTCTTCAGTTTCTGGAAAGGATCGTTAGAGCAAGGTAGAATCCTTGCCGGAATCCTCGTCGAAAAGTGACATGCACCCATCCCCCCGTCGGATGCCTTCGCCGGAAAGGGATTTCTTCCATCAGAACAAAATGTAGAGGGAGAGAGGGATAAAAATAACAAATGTGCCAAGTCCCATGGGGACATGAGACCACCACTTGGGTTTGGGCGCATGTGCAATGCCACATGTGCCCGGGACTTGATCTCTTACTCTCTCTCTTTCCCACTTTCCCTACATGCGCTTACGGTCACTTTTGGCTAGAAGAAAACTTAAAAGATGCTAAGTCCTTATAGAACATGCGCCCATGAAGGGGGAACAGGCGCATGTGCCTTGCCACATGCGCCCACTTCTTTCTCTCTTTCCCTCTCTCCTTACTCTTTCCCTATATGTGCTCAAAGGAGGGGACACATGCACCCATTGCATGGACATGCGCCCAACACTCCACATGCGCCTACCATTCCACATGCACCCACTCTCACTCCCATGCGCCCAGACGCTGGTTGGGAGGTGGGATTTCTCATGGTGTGGCCTACCTTCGATCTGGCCCACCTTCCGATCAAATAGACTCTCCTGGACACACAACAGTGATGTCTACCCATCCTCCTGGTCAGATCTTCCAACGATCAATGTTAACTCAGCCCAATCAACAATTTGATCAAAATGACCAACACTTAGCCAAATATGTGAATCCGAAAATCCCTCCGAAAGAACGGGAAATGACCGAAATCAAAGAGAATCAGACGGAATTTGACCGACCTCGAGAGAGACTTCTTTTCTCGCAACATGGTATACTAATATCATATACCGCAATGAGGATATCTGATCTCAGAATCCCTGAATACCCTAATTAAGTGGTAAACAGACCCAGTGCTTAGTCATTTTCAGCCCTAGGAAGTGCCCTGTTGGCTCGAAAATTGACTGGCGCCAAGTGAAACGAAATGCGATCGCACTAACGCCAAAGTGGATCTAGCATTATTGCGATCCTCATAGACATGATTCAACATTGTTCGGAGATGATAGCAATCACTATTCACTAAATACCCCGATCAGACCGTAAACAGGTCCAGTACTTAGTTATTTTCAGCCCTGGGAAGTGCCATGTTGGCTCGAAAATCGACTAATGCTAAGTAAACCAACTGCGATCTCAAAGACGCGAAGGCAAAGCTAATGTCCTCATGCTATAAAACATCTGAGTCTAACATTTATAAGAACTCAATCCCTATTGTTTATCAGAAATTGGTATAAATGGGCGTTTATCAGACCCGATACTTAGCCATTTGCGAGCATCAGAAATGGCCGATCCAGTTGATCGAACTTAAACTTCTCGAGAAAATATAGCTCGACACAGCTTCTCCCAATGATCTAATCATTCAAAATATCGATTATCAGTAATGACGTGGTTGAATTAAAGATATGCATAAAGCAGGTTAATCAAATCAAATGTATAATTTATCCGATGCACTAAATATCAAGCATAAGTGCAACCCTCTCTCGAGCATGCATCA
Organism: Liriodendron chinense; assembly: GCA_003013855.2. Classification (NCBI taxonomy): domain Eukaryota; kingdom Viridiplantae; phylum Streptophyta; class Magnoliopsida; order Magnoliales; family Magnoliaceae; genus Liriodendron; species Liriodendron chinense. The sequence goes on from ML058385.1 coordinate 2,645,743, forward strand.
AGCATATTTACTTTGTGCTCTCTGCATCCATTACATGAATTTTATTAATCTCGGATTGGAATATGAAATTAAATCAAAGGGACTATTGTTATCATAAAAAACTATAATAAAAGATTTCAAAACATTTGAAATACTCCATTATGAATTATCATCGCCAGGACCAGTTGATGTACGTTCCATTCAAAGTGGGATCCGTCAGTTGAGTAGCTAAGGTAATAGTGGTGTGTCTTTAAGTAGTCACCCGTCCACGGAGACGGTTTATGACGCTGTGTTGTACCACCCGATAGCCATAAATGTGTCTTCAAGTGGTCACCCATCCACTGAGACGGTCAATGACACTATGTCGTACCATTTGATAGCTATGATGCATCTTCCTGTGGTCACCCATCCGCAGTGACGGCTAATGACGCTGCGTTGTACCATTTAACAGCAATGATGTATCGTCCGGTGCTTTCCCATCCGCAGTGACGGTCAATGACACTGTGTTGTATCATATGGCAGCCGTAATATGCCTTCCGGTGGTCACCCATCCGCAGCGACGATTACTGGCACTGTGTTGAGCAGGACACCAATGATGTATCTTCCGGTGGTCACCTGTCTGCAGTGACAGTCAATAACACTGTGTTGTATCACATGACAATCGTAATATGCGTCCCGGTGGTCACCCGTTCGCAGTAACGGATACTGGTATTTTGTTGAGCACGACAACCATGGCGTGTCTTCCTAAAAGTCACTCACCAATAGAAATGGTCAGTGACACTGTGGGCATTACATGGGAATTGTGGCATGTTTTCCTGAAAGTCATTTCGTCCACAGAGACGACCGATGACATTGTGATATATGACTCGGTTAAAATCCTGGTTACTACTCAACTAAGAACACCCAAAGAATGTGGGACACGCATTTAACTTGTCTAAACGATGGCTCAGTGTTGAGCTCTTAATTGTGCATATTCTAACCCCAATTCATCACTCATTATGCTTGGTTTCATGATTTAAAGACTAATCTAATGCATGAATTTGTGATTGTAGGAATAAGAGAGAGGAGCTATCAATTGAAGACTTAAAGACATTATTTATGAGCATTGAATATCACAAGACCAAGTGTGAAAGGGTGGAAGAAAGAAGCAAAGAAAAGAAGAAAAGAAGGATGAAGAAGATACTGAAGACAGGTCGTTCGACCGGTCGTCCAAGGCCCAAGACCGGTCATCCGACCGGTCCGATCACTCAACAGAAGGGCCCAGAGGCCACAACTCACTGGACTGTCTAAGACCGGTCATACGACCGATCGTCCACTGCTCAGATCGGTCGTGCGACCGGTCCTTGAATTTATTTTTTGGGTTGAAAAATTCCAGAAACTCTCTGGACGTTTTTCACGGTTTTGAGACCGGTCGTGAGACCGGTCGTCCAGGAGCTTAGACCGGTCGTGCGACCGATCGTCTGCGTAATGATGTGTGTTCTACAAGTCCCGAATTTCTCTGCGAACTGCGTGCTCTTACGCAATTTTTGGAAGATTCTGATGCTGCAGAGCCTCCCCACTATAAAAGGACACCTAGGGATCGTTCCTAAGGTATCGAAGGACGGATTAAGCACGGTGGGAGACGGCGGAAGTGGATTTCAGAGTTCCACAACTCCTTCTAGTTTGTTACTATTTTTATGTTTTCTTTAGTTTGTTTCATGTTTCCTTGGATCATGAACGGCTAAACCTCTTAGCTAGGGCTAAGAGGTGAAGCTTGTAGTGAATCTAAGATGTTTCAATTCGTTTGATGTGGTTTTTAGTTGGATTTCATGTTTAAGAACAATGGTTTGAAGTTTAATTCAAGTTCTAAGTAGTTTTTCTTAGTCTTACGATGACTCATGGATGTTTGGAAGAAGTACTTGAGTTCTTAATTGTTGTGTATTAGTCTAGACCTGTATGATCCGAGGAATTGGAGTACGCTCTAGTACCATGATCTTCATGTGGGAATTTTCTACCAAAGTTCTATTTTTATGGATTTCTGAAGTATGTTTGAGACTGTGTATGTGATTTGAATCAAGTTCAAGTCATAATTTAGTCTTATCTTGTGACAAGATTCAATGATAGTTATGATTGTGATCTTAGCCTATTGGAATTGGGACTGACCTATGCACTTGAGTATGCTCGTCCTAGCTTGCATTGAGTGAATCATACACATGGCTCTTACATATGGCAGATTGTTTGGTTTAACTGCTCTATCATACGACTATATTAATCTTAATTTTGATTCTAGTTGAGAAAGTAAGAAACCACAGCGGATTGAGCATCAAGGATTGCCACAAGTGGATCCTTGAACCCCTAGTGCTCTTATTTAATTGATTACTTTCAAGTTAGTTTAAAGTTGCTATTTACATCAATCTTCTACAAATCTCTTGTTAGCTTTTCAGTAGAACTATTGGAAGTATTTTGTGAATTAATACATAAGTCCCTGTGGATCGACCTCGGTCTTACCGAGATTATTACTACATCGCAACCCTACAATTGGGGAAGCAAACAAGTTTTTGGCGCCGTTGCTGGGGACTTTGACGGTTTTTCACAAAATTTTTGAAAATAATATCTATTTAGGATTTCTAGGATTTTAGTACTAACTTAGTTGTTTTGTTTGATTTGTTTTCTTTTTCAGGGATTTTAGGAAGTTGAAGAAGACATAAAGATCTCAAGTGCCCAATCAGTTTCTATCTTTCTAAACCTTACTCTTCTTCTTCACCTATTCATTCCTATTCATCTCTTGTAGAGTGGGTGGAGACTCCTTTTTGGATCTCTGATAGGTGAGCCTTGTGCCACCTGGATTCCTATTGGTCGGCTCTGCCGTCTTGGATCACCTTGTGCTTAGAGATTTCTCTTCTCACCTCTACTCCTCTTTCTTCTTTTTCTACACTTTTCTCAAAAGATTCAAAGAGTGGGTGGGGAGTTCTCTGAACCCCTATTGACCAGGAGAAATCGGTCTCTATCCTTGCTTCTGGCTCAGCCATTGCAAGACACCTTGTGCTTGGGTCTTAGAGAAGAGTAAAGAAAAGAAGGAAGAATTCTTCTTTCTTTGTTACTTCATACTTTTAGGATTTGCATGCCACATTGGGCTCAGGATTCCAATAACCGACTCATTAGTGAAGGGGGAATAGTTGAAGGAATTGACAGAGAACCACGTGCTAGGAGACATCTAAATTCTCCAATTTTGTCTGAAGGTATGGCTGTAAATCAACCCAATCCTATGTCCAATCAAAATTTAGGCCAAAATCAAACCGAAACGGGAGAGAATGTGGTTGAGAATGTTCCCCGACCAAGAACATTACGTGATTACTTGTAACCAGCAAGAGCGAGCACTCCCTCATGCATAGTTTTTCCACAAAATGCAGGGAATGTAGATTTGAAATTGGGAGTAATCCAACTCCTACCGAAATTCCATTGATTAGACAGTGAAAGTGCTTATCAACACCTTGAGGAATTTGATGAGGTAATAACCACCATGCACTTTACAAACGTTACTGATGATGTGGTAAGGCTTAAATTATTTCCTTTCACCCTTAAAGATAAAGCTAAAGGTTGGCTTCATGCATTAAGGCCACGATCAATTGGTGCATGGACTGATATGCATAGGGAGTTCATAAAAAAATTCTTCCCTACTCACAAAACGAACATGTTGAGGCGCGTTATCATGAACTTTGCCCAAAAGGAAGATAAGACCTTCTTCCAATGTTGGGAGAGGTTTAAGGACTTGTTAGATGCATGCCCGCATAATGGCTATGAAATTTGGCAGGTTATAAGCTTTTTCTACGAAGGACTGACTTCACCCATGCACCAATTTGTAGAGATGATGTGTAATGGGGAGTTCATGAATAAGGAAGCGGATGAAGCATGGGACTATTTGGAGGAATTGGCTGAGAATGCACAGTCTTGGGATACATCTAAACTAATAAATTCCAAGACTGACTTACAAAAGGAAAAAGGAGGAATTTATGTCTTATCAAAAGAGGATAGCATAAGTGCACGGGTGGCTAGCCTCACAAGAAAAGTTGAGGCCATGAAATTAAGGAAAGGAGAGACGATCAACTCCAATGACGTTGAAACTGTTTGTGGAATTTGTGCCGGAAATCAACATGCAACACAAGATTGTCCCACAATTTCAGCAGTCCAAGACATCTTACAAGAACAATCAAATGCCACAAACAGTTATCAATGACAATTAGGTGCTCCAAACTCAAACAAGTTTAATTCTAATTGGAAGAACCATCCCAACTTCAGTTGGAGGAATGGACCCACTGCGAATGCAAACAATATCTCTCAAGCTCAACCTATACTAGGACCATCTCTAGTCATTACACCAAAATTTACGCTAGAGGAGATGTTGGGTGCATTTGTATTGGTTCAAGCTGAGTATAACAAGACTAATTCGCTGAAAATAGATGGGTTCATGCAAGAGCAATTAAAATTCAACTCAAGCAATTAATGAATTGAAAACCTCAATGGCTAGGGTTGAATCTCACCTCAATGTTAGGGAGAAAGGCACACTTCCTGCCCAACCTCTTCCTAACCTAAGAACCCAATTTGAGATACAAGATGCTAGCTCATCCTCCCAACATATGGAGCATGTTCAAGCAATCACCACTTTGAGAAGTGGGAAAATAGTTGATAAATCTAATCTGGTGAAGGCTTCAAAGCCTAAGGATTCAGAAATTTCCAAAGAGAATGATAGCTCAAACAACACTCCACAAGAGAAAGAACTGGAAAGGCAATACAAGCTGGTTGCCCCATTTCCCCAAAGGTTGATTTCATCCAAACCTTTAGACAAAAACCTGAAAATTTTAGAGGTTTTCAAGCAGGTGAAGATCAACATCCCGTTGTTGGATGCCATAAAGTAAATACCATCCTATGCCAAATTTCTAAAGGAATTGTGCACAGTCAAAAGGAAACACAATGTTCACAAAAAAGTACTTTTGACTGAGAATTTGAGCGCTATTATCAAACAAGAGGTGCCCCAAAAATATAAGGATCCGGGTAGTCCAACCATCTTATGCATCATAGGAAACTACCGGATTAAACAAGCCTTACTCGATTTGGGGGCAAGTGTGAACCTCATTCCATACTCGGTTTATGAACAACTTGGGTTAGGTGAATTGAAACCCACCAAAACCACACTCCAACTTGCTAATAGATCTATTCGTATACCGAGAGGAGTGATTGAGGATGTTTTAGTCCAAGTTGATAAATTCTACTACCCAGTAGACTTTATTGTCTTGGATACACATCCCGTGATAGGTACCGGTGCTCAAATTCCCGTCATACTTGGCCGCCCTTTTCTAGCTACTTCCAATGAAATTATCAATTGTAGAAATGGGCTTGTACAAATGTCATTTAGAAATATGACACTTGAGCTGAATATATTTGATTTATGCAAGAAACCATGGGAAGTTAATGAGGAGATCCACAAGATAAACTTGATTGAATCATTCGTGGAGGAAACATTCCCCCTGTCATTATATTCCGACCCTTTGGAGGCATGTGTGGCCCACTCTCATGAGATAAATGATAACACAATACGAGAGATGGATGCCATGTTAGATGCGATGCCGGTACTTGATAACAAAAGATGGAGGGCCCTATTTGAGCCTTTACCCGTAAATGAGAACAAAGCCCTCCCATCCAATATCAAGGTACCAACACTCGACCTAAAACCATTACCAAGTGAGCTGAAATATGTCTATTTAGGTCGAGATGAGACATATCCGGTGGTGATTTCTTCCCACTTGGATGAGGAACAAGAGAGTAGGCTAATTGCCACTCTAATAGAGAACAAGAGTGCCATTGGGTGGTCGATTGCGGATCTCAAAGGCATAGACCCACTGATTTGTACTCATCGCATATACCTTGAGGAGAATGCGAAGACATCTAGGTAACCACAAAGACGACTCAATCCAAACATGAAGGAGGTGGTTAAGGTCGAAGTGGTGAAACTATTGGATGCAGGTATTATTTACCCAATATCCGATAGTTAAGAGGTGAGCCCAACTCAAGTGGTGCCTAAGAAATCTGGAATCACCATCATAGCCAATGCCAATAATGAACTCGTACCAACCAGAGTCACTACCGGTTGGAGAATGTGCATTGACTACAGGAAGCTAAACACTGTCACGAGGAAAGACCACTTCCCCCTATCGTTTGTTGATCAAATTTTAGAGAGGTTTGCGGGTCATTCCCATTTTTGCTTCCTTGATGGCTATTCAGGGTGCAACCAAATAGAGATCGCCCTTGAAGACAAAGAAAAGACTACATTCACATGTCCATTCGGCACTTTCGTCTATCGACAGATGCCGTTTGGACTATGCAATGCTCCCGCCACTTTTCAGCGATGTATGATGAGTATCTTTTCTGATATTGTGGGAACAATTCTCGAAGTCTTCATGGATGATTTCTTGTTGAGCTCTTAATTGTGCATATTCTAACCCCAATTCATCACTTATTATGCAAGGTTTTCATGATTTAAAGACTAACCTAATGCATGTTTTGTGATTGCAGGAATGAGAGTGGACTTCACTCAATAGGAGACCAAAAGGATCTACTTAGGAGCTTTGGATGAAGACCCAAGGTGGGCCAAAGAAAGAAGAAAGCAGAGAGAAGAAAGAAAGAAAGAAATGAAGAAGAAAAGGGGCCAAGACTGGTCGTGACCGGTCGGCCAGCTCCCCCAGACCCTGTTGAACTCGCTGGACACACAAACAATATTATCTCACCGGTCATGACCGGTCGGCCAGCCCAGTCCGACCGGTCCAGACCGGTCGGTCACATGCAAAATCAACAGTTTCTATTTTGGGCGCCGATTTTCTCTGCGCATTGCGTACTCTTACACAAATTCTAGATGATTCCGACGCTGCAGAGCTTCCCCACTATAAAAGGACACCTAGGGATTATTCCTAGGGCATCTTAGAAGGGTTTGAGTACGGTGGGAGGCGGCGGAAGTGGATTTTGGAGTTTCACAACTCCTCTTAGTTTGCTTTCTCGTTTTTATGTTTTTCTATGTTGTTTCATGTTTCCTTTGATCTTGAACATCTAAACCTCTTAGCTAGGGCTAAGAGGTGAAGCTTGTAGTGAATCTAAGATGTTTCAATTCGTTTGAGTTGGTTTTAAGTTGGATTTCATGTTTATGAACAATGGTTTGAAGTTTAATTCAAGTTCTAAGTAGTTCTTCTTAGTCTTATGATGACTCATGGATGTTTGGAAGAAGTACTTGAGTTCTTAATTGTTGTGTGTTAGTCTAGACCTGTATGATCTGAGGAATTGGAGTACGCTCTAGTACTATGATCATCATCTGGGAACTTCCTACCAAAGTTCTACTTTTTTTGGAATTCTGTTGTATGTGGGACTGAGTATGTGATTTGAATCAAGTTCAAGTCATGATCTAGCTTTGTCTTGTGATAGGACTTAATGATGGTTATGATTGTGAACTTAGTCTATTGGAATTGGGACTGACCTATGCAATTGAGTATGCTCGTCCTAGCTTGTATTGAGTGAATCATGTACATTGCTCTTACATATGGCAGATTGTTAGTTTAACTACTCTATCATCCGACTAGATAGATCTTAATTTCGATTCTAGTTAAGAAAGTGAGAAACCACACCGAATTGAGCATCAAGGATTGCTACAAGTGGATCCTTGAACCCCTAGTGCCTTTTATTAATTGATTACTTTAGTTTAAGTTCAAAATTGCTATTCACATCAATCTCTTTAAAAACTTATTTTTTAGCTTCTCAGTAGAAACTATTGGAAGTGTTTTGTGAATTCCTACATAAGTCCCTGTGGATCGACCTCGGTCTTACCGAGATTATTACTACATCGCAACCCTACACTTGGGGAAGAGAACATTTCTCAGTATTTGGTTGTAGCTTTGATGAGTGCCTTGTGCACTTGAAATCTGTGTTGAAAAGATGTGAAGAGAAGAACCTTGTGTTAAATTAGGAGAAATGTCACTTCATGGTTCAAAAGGGAATTGTACTTGGTCACATTGTTTCACAAAACGGAATCGAGGTGGACAAAGTGAAAATCGATCTTATCTCTAACCTCCCACCACCCAAGAGCATACGAGATGTGCGGTCCTTTTTGGGACACGCAGGATTTTATAGAAGGTTCATAAAGGACTTCAGTTCACTCTCTTGTCCTTTATGTAACCTACTTTAAAAGGAGAATTCATTCGAGTGGAATGAAGATTGTCAAAATGCCTTTACCACACTTAAAGGTATGTTGACATGTGCTCCCATAAGGCAACCACCTGATTGGAGCCTTCCTTTTGAAATTATGTGCGATGCAAGCGACTATGCTATTGGGACCGTGTTAGGCCAAAGAAAAGAGAAGAAGCCATGTGTTATCTACTATGCAAGTAGAACCTTAAACTCAGCCCAAGCAAATTACACTACTACAGAAAAAGAACTTTTAGCCATAGTTTTTACCTTGGACAAGTTTAGGTCCTACTTGATTGGATCCAAGATCATCATATTCACTAACCATGCCGCACTTAAGTACCTTCTCTCTAAGAAGGATGCTAAACCACGGTTGTTAAGATGGATCCTTCTACTCCAGGAATTTGACATAGAGATACGTGATAAGAAAGGAGTAGAAAATGTAGTGGCTGACCATCTCTCTCGGTTTGTTCTCACCGATTCCCCTGAAACGACCGCGATCAATGACATGTTCCCTGATGAACAACTTTTTGAAGTCTCCCAATTGCCATGGTATGTGGACATTGCTAACTATCTTGCTACAAGTACAATTCCTACACAGTGGAAAAAGCAAGATAAGGATAAATTCTTCACTGAGATGCGGAAATTCCTATGGGACAATCCATACTTATTCAAGTATTGTCCCGATCAAATCATAAGGAGATGTGTGCTAGATGATGAACAACAAAGTATAATCTCCTTTTGTCACTCTCAGGCATGTGGTGGTCACTTTTCGGCTAAGAAGACCACAGCCAAAATTCTGCAATGTGGGTTTTATTGGCCCACTATGTTCAAGGACGCACATGAGTTTTGCAAAACATGTGAGCCGTGTCAGAAATTGGGAGGAATTTCCTGTAGAAATATGATGCCACTCAATCCCATCTTAATAATTGAAATTTTTTATCGTTGGGGCATCGATTTCATGGGTCCATTTCCATCTTCTTTTGGAAACATATATATCTTGCTTGCCGTTGACTATGTGTCCAAATGGGTCGAGGCGATTCCATGCTGGAATAATGACCATAAAACAGTCATTCGGTTCTTAAAAGATAATATTCTTTCCCGGTTTGGTACACCTCAAGTCATTATAAGTGATGGAGGGTCTCACTTTTGTAATCGCCCATTTGAAACCTTAATGAAGAAATATGGCGTAACACACAAAGTGAGCACTCTCTATCACCCACAAACTAGTGGACAAGCTGAGATATCTAATAGGGAGATTAAACATATTTTGGAGAAAACAGTGAACCCTGATCGCAAGGATTGGTCGCTCCGACTTACCGATGCACTTTGGGCTTACCGTATCGCTTTTAAGACCCCCATTGGAATATCTCCCTATAGACTTGTCAATGGGAAGTCTTGTCACTTGCCTGTGGAGTTGGAACATAGGGCTTATTGGGCAATTAAGAAGATGAATTTTGATTCTGACAAGGCAAGCTTGTTGCGCAAACTTCAATTAAATGAACTTGCAGAAATCTGGAACGAAGCATATGAGAATGCGAGAATTTACAAGGACAAGATGAAGATATTCCATGTTAATGTCAAATTTTGTAACGAGATCCTCCGGCTTTTCTCCTTCACTCCACCAGGATTTTTCACCACCAGACCTGAAGCAAGACAGCAAATAAGGGTGGCTGGGGTCCAGCCGTTAGCCCTCCGATGCTTAAGTTAGGCCACAGTAAGAAGAGAAGCCAAGTAAACGGGACCAAGATTGAATGATGTGTACGTACCTGCTCTCAATGGAGCCACCCCTTTATATAGATCTGAAGCAATCCAATCTGTTACGTGAGATGTCGAAATCCCGTTGATGTCGCATACGATACTGAGAATTCGCTGATTTCGTGGGATAAGATCCTATCTTTTTAATCAGATCCAACCCAATGACTTATTCCAACAATCACGCCCCTTGATGGTAATCCCTTGAAATCCGGCTGGAAGCCATAGTTGGAGTCATGGCCTCCGAAAAGGAAGGAGACGCCCGTAGTTGGAGTCATGGCCTCCGAAAAGGAAGGAGACGCCCGTAGTTGGAGTCATAGCCTCCGAACTGGTTGTAACCCGCAGGAAAGCTGCTTGCAGGTTAAAATGTGGTCGCGAGTCCAAGTACATATTTTGGATGTAACGTCTTTCAACGACTTGTGAGAAGGTCTGTTCGCGGATCGAGCTTTGCCGTATTTGACTATCGGTTATGAAGACTCGAGACTTGCGAATAGCTGCTCCGTATTTTTCAATCTATGACTCCTGATCAGGTGAGCTCGAGAGTCGAATGGTCGTCCCGCACCTATCAAACATTCGACTCTCGATCAGATAATCTCGAGAGTCGAATGGACGTCCCGCACTTATCCAATATTCGACTCTCGATCATATAATCTCGAGAGTCGAATGGACGTCCCGCACTTATCCAATATTCGACTCTCGATCATATAATCTCGAGAGCGAGAGCGAAATGGGCATTTCCGCCTGAAATCTTATCTCCATCATTTTGCCTATAACAGATGCCCCCCAAGTCCTTGCCGCCAAGAATTCTTAAGGAAAGGACTTAGCTCACTATCACACGAAACCGTTCGCTACTTTCATCGAGAACGGCACCCCTCATGATGGGCTGAAATTAATGAGCGCCAGCTTTCCGCAGCCTTTTCGCTGATGGAAAATGAAGGGGCGCTCGCCACGTGTTTGAGGAGTTAATGGGCGTGCCTGCTCGAGCGCTGTGTCCAGAGAGGGACTGCCACGTGCCATCAGATACGGCGGAATGATTGCCTATAAATATACGGAGTCCGCCATTTCTTTGATTTTCTACAGAAGTTTTTTCGAAAGAAACCTGCAATCCTTTCTTTCCATTCTTCTTCCTCTTCCGGTGCTCATTCTTTCCTTTTTCCGGTATACTTCCTTTTTCTTCTTCTTTTATTTTTATCTCCCCATGGCTGGGAACTCTGACGAGACTACTGTCCCTCTTGGTGATGCCACTCCGGAGTCCTCTGCCTCCAGCAGTGCAAGGGTTTCGGCGGGGAGATACACAGCAGCCGGATATCCTTCCGTTTTAACCGAGGACCGGCTGGCTGAGCTACGGGAGAGATACCAAATCCCTGACTCTGTAACTCTCCGCTTGCCCGGAGGTGGAGAAACACCCGACTCCCCCCCCCCCCCCCCAGGATGCGTAGCATTTTATGAGTACCAGCTTATCCTGGGGGTACGCCTTCCCCTCCATCCCTTCGTTCGCGATGTACTACGGTGTTACAAGATTGCCCCTGGGCAACTCATTGTGAACGGGTGGAGGGTGGTTTTGGGCTCCTTTGCCCTTTGGGCTCAGGCTGGCAACGAGGAACTCACGGCGGAGGAGCTCCTCCGTATGTTTCGTCTGAAGAAAGCTCCATCCAGCGAAGGCTGGTATTATTTATGTTACTGGCACCGGGATAATTTCGTGTTGGGTAAGCCCTCCTCGAACTATCCCGGCTGGAGGAAGCGGTGGTTCTATGCTTCCGGGAGCTGGGAGTCTGCCTCCTCCAGGGGTCCAGGAGTGACCCGGTTTTTCTGTGAAGGTAGACACAATCCCGTATTGTGCAGTTTCCTTAGAATAATTTTTAGGGTTTTGCTTCGTTTGACCATTATTTGTGCTCGCAGGTATCCCGGCATTGCGGAAACCGAATTTGAAGGGTGGGATCAACGAGAAGATTGTCAGAGTGTATAAGGTGCCTGTCGGAGATAGGCATATCGAGGCTTGCTTATCTCCTTCGCGACTTGCAGCAGCAGGCCTCATATCCAGAAGAGAAGTTGAAATGACGAAGGCTGGAGAGAAGAGAGGCCTACTGCCCCGTCTGAAGGGCACAGGCTCCAAAAGGCAGAAGAGAACCCCTGCCGAACCGTCTCAATCTTCCATCCGCGCGGGCAGCGATCAGCCTGCCCTTCCCGCGAGCATGGCGGGGGCCCCAGCTGGGCCTACTATTCCTTCACTGGTGGTCGCACCTGGGCCACCAGTGATCAACATTGCAGATAATTCCCCAGATGGGGTGGGGTCCAGCTGCCCCCCAGCTGAAGAGGCTCAAGAGCAGGTAGAGCCGCAAGAGCCGACTCCTGCTCGGGAACTGGTCCCGGCTGCCGAGCAGGGACCTGCTCGCGAGTCAATGCCTCCACCTCGCGAGCAGGCCGGGTTGGTCGTTGCCCAACCGTCTGGGAGCGGGACGTACTCTATTCCCCGCCACCTTCATCCTGTATGCAAATTTCTCTTCGAGAACGTCATGCCTCACGCCTTTGGCTCTCTTCCCGAGCCAAGTCCTGAGAACCTTATCCTCGAAGCGGGGATGAGGATGGTTCAGGTAAGATTTCGTCAAGACCTGCTACGATCAGTTATTACATTCCAGAATACTCTTACATTTTTTATCTCTTTTGCAGGGTTTAGATCTTATTCTGCGAACGAGGCGTGATATTGTTGCCGCCCGTCGCACGATAGAGGAGGCTGAGGGAAAGAGGACTGCCTTGGAAAAGGCAGTTCAAGGAAGAGATCAACTGCTCAAGGCTCGTGAGGCGGTGATCACGAAGAGAGATGAGGAGAAAAAGATCCTCATCGAGAAGATCCAAGTCCTGACCGACAGGTATCAGGCCTTGGACTCAGACTACGTGAAGCTCACGAGTCTGAAGGAGAAAGCAGAGAGAGAGAGGGAGATCTTCCGGCAGGACAAGATCTCGTTAGAGGAGCAATTCGCGGGGGCCAGGTCGCAGCTCAAGGAGGCCTACGACAATTTGACCAGGGAGCGCACCGCTCTTACGCAGCTTAAGGACGACTCGATCCACTGGGACGAGGAGAGGGTCGCCCTTGTAAAAATGCTCTCGGAGGAAGGTGCTCGGGCAATTTCTGAGTTCCGGACTTCGCAGCTGTATGACGATGAACGATATGAGTCATACGATGCTGGTCGAGACTTTGCACTAAGAGTAGTGCAACGAATGATCCCATCATTTGATATGGGGGAATTCGGTCGAGTCGCGACCATCATAGCTGCAGAAGAGCAAGCTGCCGCCGAGAACGAGGTGACTGAAGCCACGCAGGCTGGAGGGGCTCCTGAAATGGGCCCTGAAGTCGAGAGCGTGGCTCCTCCAAGCGATTGATTTCCTTTTATTTTCTTCTCTTGTATCTGCGCTCATGTATATGTAATCATCTAATTATCAATGAAAAGATATTTTTGGAAGTGTTGCTGTTTCGTTGCTGTTCTCCCTTCATCTTTCATTTTTTGCTTGTTAATCTTGAATGGATTCGTCAGAGATGTGACCCTTTAATTCGAGCATGAGCTAAGCTGCCCGCGATCAGGATGTGACCCCGATCGCTGCCCTAATTTGAGCACGAGCTGCGGTGCTCACATTCTGGAGTGCGATCCCTCCTCTCACCAATCGCGAGTAACTAACTCATGAAAAAATGAATTAGACTCAATCCGGGGGTCGTGAGACCATGTCCGCGTTGAGATAGACTGATCTATCGATTGAGATTTTGATTCTACCAAGGGCAGAAGGTTGGTCAAGAGATGGTATTCATTCTCTTCGGGGCTGTTCAGGTCCATGAGAATGGAGAAGCGACCAACTAGTAATGATTTCAGTCCTACCAAAGGTAGGCAATTGGCCAAGAGGATGTGTAAGCACTCTTCAGGGCTATTCCGGTCCATATAAATGGAGTAGCGGCCAAAAGATATCTTTCACTTTATTCATAAAATGTTATGATAAACTACATCGAATCTAGGGGTAGTATCTTAGCAAATGCTCCACGTGCCAAGGGCGACGTACAGGCTTCCCTTGCATGTCTTCAAGATAATAAGTACCGGGTCGCACAACCCTAATAACCCGATACGGGCCTTCCCAATTCGGATCCAATGAACGAACAGGAATTCCAAGATTTTGCCTTAGGACCAAATCTCCGAACTGGAAGGATCTAGGTCGAACCTTCGCATTCCGATAACGAGCAATACGTTGTTGATATGCCGCCACTCGTACTTGGGAAGCATTTCTTCGCTCTTCCAAGAGATCGAGATGAAGTAGGAGATTTTCCTGATTGCTCGCAGGATCATACTGTTCGATCCGATATGAGGGCACTTGAATTTCCACTGGTACTACTGCGTCAACACCAAATGCTAAGGAGAAAGGAGTTTCACCTGTCGATGTACAAGCCGTGGTTCTATAGGCCCATAACACTTCTGGCAGAAGTTCTGGCCACACCCCTTTACATTCACTTAGCTTGGTCTTTAAATGATGCTTTATAATTTTATTCACTGCCTCGACCTGCCCATTCACCTGAGGATGATATGGAGAAGTGCGGAGATTACGTATCTTCCATTTGTCGCAAAATTCATCGAAGGCTGCGTTGTCGAACTGCGTTCCGTTATCAGTAATTATAGTATGAGGAAGTCCGAAGCGACATATAATATTTCTCCACATAAACTTAGTAGTTTGTTTTTCAGTAATTTTGGCTAATGGTTCTGCCTCGGCCCATTTGGTGAAATAATCAACCGCCACGATCGCGAACCTATTCTGTCCCTTTCCCATAGGTAAGGGCCCGATGATATCGATCCCCCACTGAGCAAAAGGCCAAGGGCTGTCGACTGGGGTCATCCGCTCAGACGGTACACGAGGTATAGGTTGATATCGTTGACACTTGTCGCATTTTTTAGAAAATTCTATGGCGTCTGCTTTCATAGTAGGCCAATAATATCCTTGCCTCATCGCTTTATATGCTAGAGATCGCCCCCTGGGATGATTACCACATGCCCCCTGGTGTACTTCATCTAGAACACGATGTGCATCTTCTGGATGAAGACACCTTAAATAAGGCAAGGAGAAGCTTTTTCGCAACAAGATTCCATCTTGTAAGGTGTACCTGGCAGCTCGAAGTTGAATTTGTCTTGCAACTTTCTTGTCTTCTGGTAGGTATCCATCTCTGAGATAAAGGATGATAGGATCCATCCAGCATGGAGACGATTGTACCGATATAACTTGCTCGGGAGTCACTTGGTCGATACTCAAGTGTTGACGGTGCTCGATGGGGATCGAATGTGATAGTTCTGATTCCGGTGCAGAAGCGAGTTTTGCCAAGGAATCGGCAAGTTGGTTCTGCTCGCGAGGGATATGGAATATTTTATAAGTCTTCAGTTTGGCGAGCAGGATGAGGACACGAGACTTGTATAGGGCCATTCTTTCTTCTTTGGTTTCGAATTCGCCAAGAACTTGGTTGACAATGAGCTGGGAGTCGCTATGAATTATCAAATTCTGGACTGCGAGGACAACGGCTAGCTCGAGGCCAACAATAAGGGCCTCATATTCTGCTTCATTATTGGAGACGCGTGATTCGAAACGCAGAGCGTATTGAAAATGCGACCCGTTGGGAGCCACTAAAATCAGGCCCGCTCCACTGCCAGTGGCCCGTGACGACCCGTCCACGAAGAGCGACCAAGGAGGCTGGTCGCTGGTCATGACGCTATCTTCAGAAGAATATGTAAATTCGGCGATGAAGTCAGCCACGGCCTGGCCCTTGACTGCGGTCCTAGGACAGAATGAGATATCATGCTCGCTGATCTCGACCGCCCATTTAGTTAAGCGCCCGGAAGCCTCAGGCTTTTGAAGGACTTGGCGTAGTGGATGATTTGTTGGTACTAAAATAGCATGGGCTTGAAAGTATGGTCGCAGTTTTCGAGCTGCCGTGATTAAGGCTAGGGCCAGTTTCTCCAAATCAGAATACCTAGTTTCTACCTCAACCATTGCTCGACTGATATAATAAACGGGCCTTTGTACCCCGGAATCTTCTCTTATTAAGGCGGCACTAACGGCCGTGGAAGACACAGATAAATAAAGAATGAGTTGCTCATGTGCCACAGGCTTAGATAAAATGGGGGGAGCGCTCATATATTGCTTCAGTTGTTGAAAAGCTTCTTCACATTGAGGTGTCCACTTCCAATCAGACTTGGCCGTTGCACGAAGGAGTTTGAAGAAGGGCAAGCACTTGTCAGATGCTCGCGAGATGAACCTATTCAATGATGCGATGCGACCAGCTAGACGCTGAACGTCCTTCAGGGTCACTGGGGATTTCATCTCTATCAATGCTTTAATCTTTTCGGGATTCGCCTCAATTCCACGTTGGCCAACCATGAACCCAAGAAATTTCCCTGCAGATACTCCAAACGCACATTTTTCTGGATTTAATTTCATCTGATACTTCCTCATCAGATCAAAGGCTTCTCGAAGATCAGGAATGTGGTCATCTTCATCGATGCTTTTCACGAGCATATCGTCAACATATACTTCCATATTCCTACCGATTTGAGCAGCGAATATTTTGTTGACAAGACGTTGATAAGTGGCCCCTACATTTTTGAGACCGAACGGCATTACCTAGTAGCAATATAGTCCTCGATCTGTGATGAAGGCAGTATGCTGGCCATCAGGTGGATGCATCATAATCTGGTTGTAACCAGAATAAGCATCCATAAAACTGAGGAGAGCATGTCCAGCTGTTGAGTCGACCAACTGGTCGATTCGTGGTGTCGGGAAGCTATCTTTGGGACATGCTTTGTTTAAGTCTGAATAGTCGACGCACATCCTCCATTTGCCATTAGCTTTCCGGACGAGAACTACGTTTGCGACCCACTGTGGGTAGTCAACTTCTTTTATGAAATTTGCCGCGAGCAGCTTCTCAACTTCAGTTTTGATCGCCATTTGTCTTTCTCCAGTAAAGGCACGTCGACGCTGATGTACGGGTTTATGCTTCGGGTCAATGTTGAGACGATGTACGATGACATCAGGATCGATGCCCGGCATATCTTTATGAGACCAAGCAAACATGTCCTGGTATTCAGTGAGGAAACGGATCAAATCTTCACGGTGGATACTGTTTAAGGAGGAACCGATGTACACGATCTTAGACAGGTCGTCTTCGGTCAAGCGGATCGCCACTGTTTCCTCCCCTGGAGTTCCTGATTTCAGAGCATTTTCCCTTGGATCCAACGCGGTGGCGAGAACGTCGGATGAACCTTGAACTATTTCCATGACAGGTGTCGCTTGAGCCTTCTTTCGATCATGGAGGGCTATCTGGTAACAGGACCGTGCCTCCTGCTGACTTCCTCGCACGACCCCGATGCCATTTGGGGTCGGAAATTTAACACATAAATATGAAGGGTGCAAGGCCGCTCCAACCTTAGTTAGAGACGGTCGCCCCAAGATGGCGTTATATGTTGATTTTCGATCCACGACGAGGAAGTTTACGAAGACGGTGGTCTTCGCTGGACTCTCCCCAAAGGTGACTGGGAGATCGATACTTCCTTCAGGTGTTACCACTTCTCCTCCAAAGCCGACAAGAGGGGTCGATACTGGCTTGAGGAGGTTTCTGGCAAGTGCCATCTTGTCGAAAGCCTCCAAGTACAGAATATCGGCCGAGCTACCTGTATCCACCATAATTCGATGAGTCAGATAATTTGATACCTTCAGTGTGACTATGATGGAATCTTCATGAGGGAAATGAATTCCCGCTGCATCTTCGAGGGTGAAAGAAATTGGGGGATGGCTAGCCTTCGATGAGTTGGACGTTTGTTCCAGCCAATAGATCTGCTGGGGTTCTTTGGACGCCTTTCGGGCGTATGCCTTTCTTGAAGCTTGAGAGTCACCCCCGCAAGCTGGACCCCCGACGATAGTGCGAATTTCTCCCGTGGGCTCAGCGTCCTCTTGGTCGGTTTGATGATGAGACGGTTCCTTTTGGCGAGATGAGGTCTTCGCCCTTTCTGGTGATCGATTCTTACGAGCAACATAATCCTGCTATCGGTTATGAAGACTCGAGACTTGCGAATAGCTGCTCCGTATTTTTCAATCTATGACTCCTGATCAGGTGAGCTCGAGAGTCGAATGGTCGTCCCGCACCTATCAAACATTCGACTCTCGATCAGATAATCTCGAGAGTCGAATGGACGTCCCGCACTTATCCAATATTCGACTCTCGATCATATAATCTCGAGAGTCGAATGGACGTCCCGCACTTATCCAATATTCGACTCTCGATCATATAATCTCGAGAGCGAGAGCGAAATGGGCATTTTCGCGTGAAATCTTATCTCCATCATTTTGCCTATAACATTCCATGATAAGAACATTCTTCGTAAGACATTCACGATCAATCAAAAAGTCCTTCTGTATAATTTTTGCTTACATTTATTTTCAGGAAAATTGAGATCTCGATGGACCGGTCCCTACATTGTGCAAACTGTCTACCCATATGGGACCGTCAAGTTGTTAAATCCAAGGAAGGGCAGCATCTTTAAGGCGAATGGTCAGCGATTAAAGCCATTCTTTGAGAAGTTTCCTTTAGAAGGTATGTCTATACTGTTCACTCCCCAAGTGTAGGGTTGCGAAATAGTAATAATTCGGAAAGACCGAGTATCGTTCCCACAGAGATTTATGAATGGGTATTCTCAGATTTTGTCTAAAACAACTAGTAATTAAGATCCTATTATGAACTAAAGCTAGAAAATAGTGATTTGGGTTCAAACAGTGAATGTGTAAGGTAATATCAATCTAAAAAGGCACTAGAGCGCCAAGGATCCACTTTTGATAAGTTTCAATGCATCAACATAACTAGGTCTCTCATAACTCAATCGGAATCAAATTCATATCTCTATCCGATCGGAATATAGAGCGGTTCAATCAGCAATTATCCAAAACAAGTGCTTATTCATTGATTTGATTCCCACAATAATCTCAGGCCTTGGGCACACTCAATTGTGTAGGCCAAGCCTCTTTCCAATCTAGTTGAGGTTCACAACCATAGCTTTCATTAAATCCTGTCACTAGACTTAATTACAACTAATGATTAGAACTCTAATTAAATCAAAATCAATCAGCAAACAGCTATTTCAGATTATAACAAAAGATACGAACTTTAGTTGAATGAGTTCCCACATGAAAATCAGGCCATTGCATACAAGGCAATCAAAGAATCTACCATGCCCGGAGTCGATGATAGATCAATGAACTACACAAGCATAAACAATGCTCAGAAGGTAAGCTACCAAGCTTAGAATCACTAAGAATCACATGAGCTCGGAGTCATCAAGAGATCAAAGTAAAACCAAAGTAGTACTTGATTCCAACTCATATTGAACTAAAATTCTTCAATTAAAACATAAAAGTAAACCTAGGTTGCATCAATTCATAAAAAACGAATCAAAAGCTTCACCGCTTAGCCCTAGCTAAGCGGTTTTAGTTCATCTCTAACATCCTTGAACTAAAAAGCCTCAGAAACATAAAAACTACTAAAACAGGAAGAAAACTAAGAAAACTTGAAGTAGAATCCATCTCCCAAGCAATCCCCTCGTCCTAGCATGCCCTGGTATGAAGGGAAGAAGTCCTTTTATAGCTTGGAGGTGTCCATTGCGTAAGAAACTTCCAGATTTAGCAAGGAATTATGCACTTGTGCAGAGAATTTCGGCGCCCGATTTAGAAACTTCTGTTTATGCATGGCCGACCGGTCGTACGACCTGTCGGACTGGCCTGGCCGACCGGTCACGACCGGTCGGACCTGTCTGAAAAACTGTCCAGCGAGTGCAGTGGAGAGGGCGACCCGTTGGCCGACCGGTCTTGACCGGTTTGAGGTGTGGACGACCGGTCGTACAACCGGTAGCAGATGGTCCAGTGAGGTTTGGGTAGCAGAGGTTGTTCTGTTGAATGGCTAGACTGGTCGGACGACCGTCCTAGGCTTTGGATGACCGGTCGGACGACCGGTCGTGAACGTCTGTTTCCTCCTTCTTTCCTTCTCTCCTTTGCTTCTTTCTTCCACCCTTTCAAGCTCGGTTCTTGTGGTCTTCAATGTTTATAAAGTGCTCTATTTAGCCTTGAATCAGTGAAATCTCCATCATGTCCCTACAATCACAAATCATGCATTAGAGTAGACCTTTAAACGTGTAAACCATGCATAATGAGTGATGAATTAGGGTTAGAATATGCACAATTAAGAGCTCAACACATACCTCTGATTGATCCTGTGTATCAGGATGATTGATCTCCTAGTCTGATGGAGGTATAGAGTAGTTAGGATTAGGATTTTGTTGCTTTTGTTTCCCTTTTCATAGGTTTGTTATGAGGAAGAATTTCACTTTTCACTCTCTCAGGTACTATCCTTCCTCACTCCCTTTTATTTTTAGAATTGCTCTCATGTTTTGCTCATTGCACATCTTTTACATTGAGGTCAATGCAAGATTTGGTTGGGGGCTGTAGGATCACTAGGTTGAATCCAGTGTTTTGTAACATCTCAAGCAATTATGTAGGAATTTTTCTAAACTTCAAAACTCTTTTAGAAAACCTTACTACTATGCATTCGAGATGATACGAGTATAAGAAGAGGAGATACGAAGTGTATGAAGTTGTAAGTCTTGAACTTCTTTTAGCATAATGGTTTTATATGCGAAGTCCCCTCTTTATGTGATCGATAGAAAATTTGAACACTCTTACACCTAGCTCACATCACACGATTTTCATGGTTGAAAGGATTATGTGATTTGTGGATTAGATAGACTTTGATTTAAGGTGTTGAGAAACCAAGCCGAGGTACTTTGTCCATCCTTGTCCATGGGAAAACAACGAAAGATATGGATTTCTAAAAATCCTATCTAATATAAAAGAAAAATGAAAAGGAAGGATGAAATTGGGAATGATGGAAAAATGGTGGAAAATTCCGATTAGGGCTACCTATTACCAACCGGGGAATGGTCTACTCGTAACCAAAGCCGGAAATGGGGAGTAGTGTGAAAGCCGTCGGAAGGACAGTAAGGCAAATTCCTGTCATTGGTTTGTGTTGCTCTATATACCTTGAGATCTATAGTCTAGTTAATCTATCAAGAAGATAGTCCTAAAAACTCATGAGATGAAATTTCATTATGCACACTAGGTTGAATTTGTTCAAGTTCTTCTATTTATCAAACAATCAGCGGGATTTTCATATGGATGCTTATTATGTTTTGAGAGTTTACGATTTCAACCTCTGTCACCTAATTGTTCTGAATCTTACACTTGTGTGTTTTGGGATGTATAGAAGAATGGTTTCGAAAGGAGAGTTGGGTTTTGGAGAATGGAATTGATTTCACGCATGTTTTGCTCGGGACTAGCAAAATGCTGGTTGGGGTGTGTGTTGAGCTCTTAATTGTGCATATTCTAACCCCAATTCATCACTCATTATTCTTGGTTTCATGATTTAAAGACTAATCTAATGCATGGATTTGTGATTGTAGGAATAAGAGAGAGGAGCTATCAATTGAAGACTTAAAGACATTATTTATGAGCATTGAAGATCACAAGACCAAGTGTGAAAGGGTGGAAGAAAGAAGCAAAGAAAAGAAGAAAAGAAGGATGAACAAGATATTGAAGACCGGTCGTCCAACCGATTCGATCACTCAAAAGAGGGGCCCAGAGGCCACAACTCACTGGACTTTCTCAGACCGGTCGTGCGACCGGTCCTTGAATTTATTTTTTGGGTTGAAAAATTCCAGAAACTCTCTGGACGTTTTTCACGGTTTTGAGACCGGTCGTGAAACCGGTCGTCCAGGAGCTCAGACCGGTCGTGCAACCGGTCGTTTGCGTTATGATGCGTGTTCTACAAGTCCCGAATTTCTCTGCGCACTGCGAACTCTTATGCAATTTCTGGAAGATTCTGATGCTGCGGAGCCTCCCCACTATAAAAGGACACCTAGGGATCATTCCTAAGGTATCGAAGGACGGATTAAGCACGGTGGGAGACGGCGGAAGTGGATTTCGGAGTTCCACAACTCCTCCTAGTTTGTTTGCTATTTTTATGTTTTCTTTAGTTTGTTTCATGTTTCCTTGGATCATGAACGGCTAAACCTCTTAGCTAGGGCTAAGAGGTGAAGCTTGTAGTGAATCTAAGATGTTTCAATTCGTTTGATGTGGTTTTTAGTTGGATTTCATGTTTAAGAACAATGGTTTGAAGTTTAATTCAAGTTCTAAGTAGTTTTTCTTAGTCTTATGATGACTCATGGATGTTTGGAAGAAGTACTTGAGTTCTTAATTGTTGTGTTAGTCTAGACCTGTATGATCCGTGGATTTGGAGTACGCTCTAGTACTATGATCTTCATGTGGGAATTTCCTACCAAAGTTCTATTTTTATGGATTTCTGAAGTATGTTTGAGACTGTGTATGTGATTTGAATCAAGTTCAAGTCATAATTTAGTTTTATCTTGTGACAGGATTCAATGATAGTTATGATTGTGATCTTAGCCTATTGGAATTGGGACTAACCTATGCACTTGAGTATGCTCGTCCTAGCTTGCGTTGAGTGAATCATACACATGGCTCTTACATATGGCAGATTGTTTGGTTTAACTGCTCTATCATCCGACTATATTAATCTTAATTTTGATTCTAGTTGAGAAAGTAAGAAACCACAGCGGATTGAGCATCAAGGATTGCTACAAGTGGATCCTTGAACCCCTAGTGCTCTTATTTAATTGATTACTTTCAAGTTAGTTTAAAGTTGCTATTTACATCAATCTTCTACAAATCTCTTGTTAGCTTTTCAGTAGAACTATTGGAAGTATTTTGTGAATTAATACATAAGTCCCTGTGGATCGACCTCGGTCTTACCGAGATTATTACTACATCGCAACCCTACAATTGGGGAA
Organism: Liriodendron chinense; assembly: GCA_003013855.2. Classification (NCBI taxonomy): domain Eukaryota; kingdom Viridiplantae; phylum Streptophyta; class Magnoliopsida; order Magnoliales; family Magnoliaceae; genus Liriodendron; species Liriodendron chinense. The sequence goes on from ML058385.1 coordinate 2,668,599, forward strand.
GCAAACAAGTTTTTGGCGCCGTTGCTGGGGACTTTGACGGTTTTTCACAAAATATTTGAAAATAATATCTATTTAGGATTTCTAGGATTTTAGTACTAACTTAGTTGTTTTGTTTGATTTGTTTTCTTTTTCAGGGATTTTAGGAAGTTGAAGAAGACATAAAGATCTCAAGTGCCCAATCAGTTTCTATCTTTCTAAACCTTACTCTTCTTCTGCCCCTATTCATTCCTATTCATCTCTTGTAGAGTGGGTGGAGACTCCTTTTTGGATCTCTGATAGGTGAGCCTTGTGCCACCTGGATTCCTATTGGTCGGGTCTGCCGTCTTGGATCACCTTGTGCTTAGAGATTTCTCTTTTCACCTCTACTCCTCTTTCTTCTTTTTCTACACTTTTCTCAAAAGATTCAAAGAGTGGGTGGGGAGTTCTCTGAACCCCTATTGACCAGGAGAAATCGGTCTCTATCCTTGCTTCTGGCTCAGCCATTGCAAGACACCTTGTGCTTCGGTCTTAGAGAAGAGTAAAGAAAAGAAGGAAGAATTCTTCTTTCTTTCTTACTTCATACTTTTAGGATTTGCATGCCACATTGGGCTCGGGATTCCAATAACTGACTCATTAGTGAAGGGGGAATAGTTGAAGGAATTGACAGAGAACCACGTGCTAGGAGACATCTAAATTCTCCAATTTTGTCTGAAGGTATGGCTGTAAATCAACCCAATCCTATGTCCAATCAAAATTTGGGCCAAAATCAAACCGAAACGGGAGAGAATGTGGTTGAGAATGTTCCCCGACTAGGAACATTACGTGATTACTTGTAACCAGCAAGAGCGAGCACTCCCTCATGCATAGTTTTTCCACAAAATGCAGGGAATGTAGATTTGAAACTGGGAGTAATCCAACTCCTACCGAAATTCCATTGATTAGACAGTGAAAGTGCTTATCAACACCTTGAGGAATTTGATGAGGTAATAACCACCATGCACTTTACAAACGTTACTGATGATGTGGTAAGGCTTAAATTATTTCCTTTCACCATTAAAGATAAAGCTAAAGGTTGGCTTCATGCATTAAGGCCACGATCAATTGGTGCATGGACTGATATGCATAGGGAGTTCATAAAAAAATTCTCCCCTACTCACAAAACGAACATGTTGAGGCGCGTTATCATGAACTTTGCCCAAAAGGAAGATAAGACCTTCTTCCAATGTTGGGAGAGGTTTAAGGACTTGTTAGATGCATGCCCACATCATGGCTATGAAATTTGGCAGGTTATAAGCTTTTTCTACGAAGGACTGACTTCACCCATGCACCAATTTGTAGAGATGATGTGTAATGGGGAGTTCATGAATAAGGAAGCGGATGAAGCATGGGACTATTTGGAGGAATTGGCCGAGAATGCACAGCCTTGGGATACATCTAAACCAATAAATTCCAAGACTGACTTACAAAAGGAAAAAGGAGGAATTTATGTCCTATCAAAAGAGGATAGCATAAGTGCACGGGTGGCTAGCCTCACAAGAAAAGTTGAGGCTATGAAATTAAGGAAAGGAGAGACGATCAACTCCAATGACGTTGAAACTATTTGTGGAATTTGTGCCAGAAATCAACATGCAACACAAGATTGTCCCACAATTTCAGCAGTCCAAGACATCTTACAAGAACAATCAAATGCCACAAACAGTTATCAATGACAATTAGGTGCTCCAAACTCAAACAAGTTTAATTCTAATTGGAAGAACCATCCCAACTTCAGTTGGAGGAATGGACCCACTGTGAATGCAAACAATATCTCTCAAGCTCAACCTATACTAGGACCATCTCTAGTCATTACACCAAAAGTTACGCTAGAGGAGATGTTGGGTGCATTTGTATCGGTTCAAGCTGAGTATAACAAGACTAATTCGCTGAAAATAGATGGGTTCATGCAAGAGCAATTAAAATTCAACTCAAGCAATTAATGAATTGAAAACCTCAATGGCTAGGGTTGAATCTCACCTCAATGTTAGGGAGAAAGGCACACTTCCTGCCCAACCTCTTCCTAACCTAAGAACCCAATTTGAGATACAAGATGCTAGCTCATCCTCCTAACATATGGAGCATGTTCAAGCTATCACCACTTTGAGAAGTGGGAAAATAGTTGATAAATCTAATCTGGTGAAGGCTTCAAAGCCTAAGGATTCAGAAATTTCCAAAGAGAATGATAGCTCAAACAACACTCCACAAGAGAAAGAACTGGAAAGGCAATACAAGCTGGTTGCCCCATTTCCCCAAAGGTTGATTTCATCCAAACCTTTAGACAAAAACCTGAAAATTTTAGAGGTTTTCAAGCAGGTGAAGATCAACATCCCGTTGTTGGATGCCATAAAGTAAATACCATCCTATGCCAAATTTCTAAAGGAATTGTGCACAGTCAAAAGGAAACACAATGTTCACAAAAAAGTACTTTTGACTGAGAATTTGAGCGTTATTATCAAACAAGAGGTGCCCCAAAAATATAAGGATCTGGGTAGTCCAACCATCTTATGCATCATAGGAAACTACCGGATTAAACAAGCCTTACTCGATTTGGGGGCAAGTGTGAACCTCATTCCATACTCGGTTTATGAACAACTTGGGTTAGGTGAATTGAAACCCACCAAAACCACACTCCAACTTGCTAATAGATCTATTCATATACCGAGAGGAGTGATTGAGGATGTTTTAGTCCAAGTTGATAAATTCTACTACCCAGTAGACTTTATTGTCTTGGATACACATCCCGTGATAGGTACCGGTGCTCAAATTCCCGTCATACTTGGCTGCCCTTTTCTAGCTACTTCCAATGAAATTATCAATTGTAGAAATGGGCTTGTACAAATGTCATTTAGAAATATGACACTTGAGCTGAATATATTTGATTTATGCAAGCAACCATGGGAAGTTAATGAGGAGATCCACAAGATAAACTTGATTGAATCATTCGTGGAGGAAACATTCCCCCTGTCATTATATTCCGACCCTTTGGAGGCATGTGTGGCCCACTCTCATGAGATAAATGATAACACAATACGAGAGATGGATGCCATGTTAGATGCGATGCCGGTACTTGATAACAAAAGATGGAGGGCCCTATTTGAGCCTTTACCCGTAAATGAGAACAAAGCCCTCCCATCCAATATCAAGGTACCAACACTCGACCTAAAACCATTACCAAGTGAGCTGAAATATGTCTATTTAGGTCGAGATGAGACATATCCGGTGTTGATTTCTTCCCACTTGGATGAGGAACAAGAGAGTAGGCTAATTGCCACTCTAATAGAGCACAAGAGTGCCATTGGGTGGTCGATTGCGGATCTCAAAGGCATAGACCCACTGATTTGTACTCATCGCATATACCTTGAGGAGAATGCGAAGACATCTAGGTAACCACAAAGACGACTCAATCCAAACATGAAGGAGGTGGTTAAGGTCGAAGTGGTGAAACTATTGGATGTAGGTATTATTTACCCAATATCCGATAGTTAAGGGGTGAGCCCAACTCAAGTGGTGCCTAAGAAATCTAGAATCACCATCATAGCCAATGCCAATAATGAACTCGTACCAACCAGAGTCACTACCGGTTGGAGAATGTGCATTGACTACAGGAAGCTAAACACTGTCACGAGGAAAGACCACTTCCCCCTATCGTTTGTTGATCAAATTTTAGAGAGGTTTGCGGGTCATTCCCATTTTTGCTTCCTTGATGGCTATTCAGGGTACAACCAAATAGAGATCGCCCTTGAAGACAAAGAAAAGACTACATTCACATGTCCATTCGGCACTTTCGTCTATCGACAGATGCCGTTTGGACTATGCAATGCTCCCGCCACTTTTCAGCGATGTATGATGAGTATCTTTTCTGATATTGTGGGAACAATTCTCGAAGTCTTCATGGATGATTTCTTGTTGAGCTCTTAATTGTGCATATTCTAACCCCAATTCATCACTTATTATGCAAGGTTTTCATGATTTAAAGACTAACCTAATGCATGTTTTGTGATTGCAGGAATGAGAGTGGACTTCACTCAATAGGAGACCAAAAGGATCTACTTAGGAGCTTTGGATGAAGACCCAAGGTGGGCCAAAGAAAGAAGAAAGCAGAGAGAAGAAAGAAAGAAAGAAATGAAGAAGAAAAGGGGCCAAGACTGGTCGTGACCGGTCGGCCAGCTCCCCCAGACCCTGTTGAACTCGCTGGACACACAAACAATATTATCTCACCGGTCATGACCGGTCGGCCAGCCCAGTCCGACCGGTCCAGACCGGTCGGTCACATGCAAAATCAACAGTTTCTATTTTGGGCGCCGATTTTCTCTGCGCATTGCGTACTCTTACACAAATTCTAGATGATTCCGACGCTGCAGAGCTTCCCCACTATAAAAGGACACCTAGGGATTATTCCTAGGGCATCTTAGAAGGGTTTGAGTATGGTGGGAGGCGGCGGAAGTGGATTTTGGAGTTTCACAACTCCTCTTAGTTTGCTTTCTCGTTTTTATGTTTTTCTATGTTGTTTCATGTTTCCTTTGATCTTGAACATCTAAACCTCTTAGCTAGGGCTAAGAGGTGAAGCTTGTAGTGAATCTAAGATGTTTCAATTCGTTTGAGTTGGTTTTAAGTTGGATTTCATGTTTATGAACAATGGTTTGAAGTTTAATTCAAGTTCTAAGTAGCTCTTCTTAGTCTTATGATGACTCATGGATGTTTGGAAGAAGTACTTGAGTTCTTAATTGTTGTGTGTTAGTCTAGACCTGTATGATCTGAGGAATTGGAGTACGCTCTAGTACTATGATCTTCATCTGAGAACTTCCTACCAAAGTTCTACTTTTTTTGGAATTCTGTTGTATGTGGGACTGAGTATGTGATTTGAATCAAGTTCAAGTCATGATCTAGCTTTGTCTTGTGATAGGACTTAATGATGGTTATGATTGTGAACTTAGTCTATTGGAATTGGGACTGACCTATGCAATTGAGTATGCTCGTCCTAGCTTGTATTGAGTGAATCATGTACATTGCTCTTACATATGGCAGATTGTTAGTTTAACTGCTCTATCATCCGACTAGATAGATCTTAATTTCGATTCTAGTTAAGAAAGTGAGAAACCACAACGAATTGAGCATCAAGGATTGCTACAAGTGGATCCTTGAACCCCTAGTGCCTTTTATTAATTGATTACTTTAGTTTAAGTTCAAAATTGCTATTCACATCAATCTCTTTAAAAACTTATTTTTTAGCTTCTCAGTAGAAACTATTGGAAGTGTTTTGTGAATTCCTACATAAGTCCCTGTGGATCGACCTCGGTCTTACCGAGATTATTACTACATCGCAACCCTACACTTGGGGAAGAGAACATTTCTCAGTATTTGGTTGTAGCTTTGATGAGTGCCTTGTGCACTTGAAATCTATGTTGAAAAGATGTGAAGAGAAGAACCTTGTGTTAAATTAGGAGAAATGTCACTTCATGGTTCAAAAGGGAATTGTACTTGGTCACATTGTTTCACAAAACGGAATCGAGGTGGACAAAGTGAAAATCGATCTTATCTCTAACCTCCCACCACCCAAGAGCATACGAGATGTGCGGTCCTTTTTGGGACACGCAGGATTTTATAGAAGGTTCATAAAGGACTTCAGTTCACTCTCTTGTCCTTTATGTAACCTACTTTAAAAGGAGAATTCATTCGAGTGGAATGAAGATTGTCAAAATGCCTTTACCACACTTAAAGGTATGTTGACATGTGCTCCCATAAGGCAACCACCTGATTGGAGCCTTCCTTTTGAAATTATGTGCGATGCAAGCGACTATGCTATTGGGACCGTGTTAGGCCAAAGAAAAGAGAAGAAGCCATGTGTTATCTACTATGCAAGTAGAACCTTAAACTCAGCCCAAGCAAATTACACTACTACACTTGCACGGTGGGCAAGGTGTATCCATTTTGTGTGCTTATCCACACCGGACGGTCCATGGATTGGAGAAAAATTCTCATTTTAGCCTTCCAATAGGCATAGTTGGACCCGTCAAAGAATGTGGACGGTTGGTGGTACTCCCATCTCGGTTAGACATCATACTAGTGCTCCGATACCGGATCTTACTCTAGACGATTACGTCCTTGAAGAGCAACCCGCTCTGATACCAATTGAAAGTACGTCGGTAGTCTAACACGACACCCATGTATGTGTGAAAGCTTAAAGAGCAACTAGAATTATGGCTAAACCTATAGGAGGGGGTGATTAGGACCTTTTTTTTAATTCTTTTCGAAAAAGCAAGATAAGGATAAATTCTTCACTGAGATGCGGAAATTCCTATGGGACAATCCATACTTATTCAAGTATTGTCCCGATCAAATCATAAGGAGATGTGTGCTAGATGATGAACAACAAAGTATAATCTCCTTTTGTCACTCTCAGGCATGTGGTGGTCACTTTTCGGCTAAGAAGACCACAGCCAAAATTCTGCAATGTGGGTTTTATTGGCCCACTATGTTCAAGGACGCACATGAGTTTTGCAAAACATGTGAGCCGTGTCAGAAATTGGGAGGAATTTCCTGTAGAAATATGATGCCACTCAATCCCATCTTAATAATTGAAATTTTTTATCGTTGGGGCATCGATTTCATGGGTCCATTTCCATCTTCTTTTGGAAACATATATATCTTACTTGCCGTTGACTATGTGTCCAAATGGGTCGAGGCGATTCCATGCTGGAATAATGACCATAAAACAGTCATTCGGTTCTTAAAAGAGAATATTCTTTCCCGGTTTGGTACACCTCAAGTCATTATAAGTGATGGAGGGTCTCACTTTTGTAATCGCCCATTTGAAACCTTAATGAAGAAATATGGCGTAACACACAAAGTGAGCACTCTCTATCACCCACAAACTAGTGGACAAGCTGAGATATCTAATAGGGAGATTAAACATATTTTGGAGAAAACAGTGAACCCCGATCGCAAGGATTGGTCGCTCCGACTTACCGATGCACTTTGGGCTTACCGTATCGCTTTTAAGACCCCCATTGGAATGTCTCCCTATAGACTTGTCAATGGGAAGTCTTGTCACTTGCCTGTGGAGTTGGAACATAGGGCTTATTGGGCAATTAAGAAGATGAATTTTGATTCTGACAAGGCAAGCTTGTTGCGCAAACTTCAATTAAATGAACTTGCAGAAATCTGGAGCGAAGCATATGAGAATGCGAGAATTTACAAGGACAAGATGAAGATATTCCATGATATGAACATTCTTCGTAAGACATTCACGATCAATCAAAAAGTCCTTCTGTATAATTTTTGCTTACATTTATTTTCAGGAAAATTGAGATCTCGATGGACCGGTCCCTACATTGTGCAAACTGTCTACCCATATGGGACCGTCAAGTTGTTAAATCCAAGGAAGGGCAGCATCTTTAAGGCGAATGGTCAGCGATTAAAGCCATTCTTTGAGAAGTTTCCTTCAGAAGGTATGTCTATACTATTCACTCCCCAAGTGTAGGGTTGCGAAATAGTAATAATTTGGAAAGACCGAGTATCGTTCCCACAGAGATTTATGAATGGGTATTCTCAGATTTTGTCTAAAACAACTAGTAATTAAGATCCTATTATGAACTAAAGCTAGAAAATAGTGATTTGGGTTCAAACAGTGAATGTGTAAGGTAATATCAATCTAAAAAGGCACTAGAGCGCCAAGGATCCACTTTTGATAAGTTTCAATGCATCAACATAACTAGGTCTCTCATAACTCAATCGGAATCGAATTCATATCTCTATCCGATCGGAATATAGAGCGGTTCAATCAGCAATTATCCAAAACAAGTGCTTATTCATTGATTTGATTCCCACAATAATCTCAGGCCTTGGGCACACTCAATTGTGTAGGCCAAGCCTCTTTCCAATCTAGTTGAGGTTCACAACCATAGCTTTCATCAAATCCTGTCACTAGACTTGATTACAACTAATGATTAGAACTCTAATTAAATCAAAATCAATCAGCAAACAGCTATTTCAGATTATAACAAAAGATACGAACTTTAGTTGAATGAGTTCCCACATGAAAATCAGGCCATTGCATACAAGGCAATCAAAGAATCTACCATGCCCGGAGTCGATGATAGATCAATGAACTACACAAGCATAAACAATGCTCAGAAGGTAAGCTACCAAGCTTAGAATCACTAAGAATCACATGAGCTCGGAGTCATCAAGAGATCAAAGTAAAACCAAAGTAGTACTTGATTCCAACTCATATTGAACTAAAATTCTTCAATTAAAACATAAAAGTAAACCTAGGTTGCATCAATTCATCAAAAACGAATCAAAAGCTTCACCTGCTTAGCCCTAGCTAAGAGGTTTTAGTTCATCTCTAACATCCTTGAACTAAAAAGCCTCAAAAACATAAAAACTACTAAAACAGGAAGAAAACTAAGAAAACTTGAAGTAGAATCCGTCTCCCAAGCAATCCCCACGTCCTAGCATGCCCTGGTATGAAGGGAAGAAGTCCTTTTATAGCTTGGAGGTGTCCATTGCGTAAGAAACTTCCAGATTTAGCAAGGAATTATGCACTTGTGCAGAGAATTTCGGCGCCCGATTTAGAAACTTCTGTTTATGCATGGCCGACCAGTCGTACGACCGGTCGGACTGGCCTGGCCGACCGGTCACGACCGGTCGGACCTGTCTGAAAAACTGTCCAGCGAGTGCAGTGGAGAGGGCGACCCGTTGGCCGACCGGTCTTGACCGGTTTGAGGTGTGGACGACCGGTCGTACAACCGGTAGCAGATGGTCCAGTGAGGTTTGGGCAGCAGAGGTTGTTCTGTTGAGTGGCTAGACTGGTCGGACGACCGTCCTAGGCTTTGGATGACCGGTCGGACGACCGGTCGTGAACGTCTGTTTCCTCCTTCTTTCCTTCTCTCCTTTGCTTCTTTCTTCCACCCTTTCAAGCTCGGTTCTTGTGGTCTTCAATGCTTATAAAGTGCTCTATTTAGCCTTGAATCAGTGAAATCTCCATCATGTCCCTACAATCACAAATCATGCATTAGAGTAGACCTTTAAACGTGTAAACCATGCATAATGAGTGATGAATTAGGGTTAGAATATGCACAATTAAGAGCTCAACACATACCTCTGACTGATCCTGTATATCAGGATGATTGATCTCCTAGTCTGATGGAGGTATAGAGTAGTTAGGATTAGGATTTTGTTGCTTTTGTTTCCCTTTTCATAGGTTTGTTATGAGGAAGAATTTCACTTTTCACTCTCTCAGGTACTATCCTTCCTCACTCCCTTTTATTTTTAGAATTGCTCTCATGTTTTGCTCATTGCACATCTTTTACATTGAGGTCAATGCAAGATTTGGTTGGGGGCTGTAGGATCACTAGGTTGAATCCAGTGTTTTGTAACATCTCGAGCAATTATGTAGGAATTTTTTCGAATTTTCTAAACTTCAAAACTCTTTTAGAAAACCTTACTACTATGCATTCGAGATGATACGAGTATAAGAAGAGGAGATACGAAGTGTATGAAGTTGTAAGTCTTGAACTTCTTTTAGCATAATGGTTTTATATGCGAAGTCCCCTCTTTATGTGATCGATAGAAAATTTGAACACTCTTACACCTAGCTCACATCACACGATTTTCATGGTTGAAAGGATTATGTGATTTGTGGATTAGATAGACTTTGATTTAAGGTGTTGAGAAACCAAGCCGAGGTACTTTGTCCATCCTTGTCCATGGGAAAATAACGAAAGATATGGATTTCTAAAAATCCTATCTAATATAAAAGAAAAATGAAAAGGAAGGATGAAATTGGGAATGATGGAAAAATGGTGGAAAATTCCGATTATGGCTACCTATTACCAACTGGGGAATGGTCTACTCGTAACCAAAGCTGGAAATGGGGCGTAGTGTGAAAGTCGTCGGAAGGACAGTAAGGCAAATTCCTGTCATTGGTTTGTGTTGCTCTATATACCTTGAGATCTATAGTCTAGTTAATCTATGAAGAAGATAGTCCTGGAAACTCATGAGATGAAATTTCACTATGCACACTAGGTTGAATTTGTTCAAGTTCTTCTATTTATCAAACAATCAGCGGGATTTTCATATGGATGCTTATTATGTTTTGAGAGTTTACGATTTCAACCTCTGTCACCTAATTTTTCTGAATCTTACACTTGTGTGTTTTGGGATGTATAGAAGAATGGTTTCGAAAGGAGAGTTGGGTTTTGGAGAATGGAATTGATTTCACGCATGTTTTGCTCGGGACTAGCAAAATGCTGGTTGGGGTGTGTGTTGAGCTCTTAATTGTGCATATTCTAACCCCAATTCATCACTCATTATTCTTGGTTTCATGATTTAAAGACTAATCTAATGCATGGATTTGTGATTGTAGGAATAAGAGAGAGGAGCTATCAATTGAAGACTTAAAGACATTATTTATGAGCATTGAAGATCACAAGACCAAGTGTGAAAGGGTGGAAGAAAGAAGCAAAGAAAAGAAGAAAAGAAGGATGAACAAGATATTGAAGACCGGTCGTCCAACCGATTCGATCACTTAAAAGAGGGGCCCAGAGGACACAACTCACTGGACTTTCTCAGACCGGTCGTGCGACCGGTCCTTGAATTTATTTTTTGGGTTGAAAAATTCCAGAAACTCTCTGGACGTTTTTCACGATTTTGAGACCGGTCGTGAAACCGGTCGTCCAGGAGCTCAGACCGGTCGTGCGACCGGTCGTTTGCGTTATGATGCGTGTTCTACAAGTCCCGAATTTCTCTGCGCACTGCGAACTCTTATGCAATTTCTGGAAGATTCTGATGCTGCGGAACCTCCCCACTATAAAAGGACACCTAGGGATCATTCCTAAGGTATCGAAGGACGGATTAAGCACGGTGGGAGACGGCGAAAGTGGATTTCGGAGTTCCACAACTCCTCCTAGTTTGTTTGCTATTTTTATGTTTTCTTTAATTTGTTTCATGTTTCCTTGGATCATGAACGGCTAAACCTCTTAGCTAGGGCTAAGAGGTGAAGCTTGTAGTGAATCTAAGATGTTTCAATTCGTTTGATGTGGTTTTTAGTTGGATTTCATGTTTAAGAACAATGGTTTGAAGTTTAATTCAAGTTCTAAGTAGTTTTTCTTAGTCTTATGATGACTCATGGATGTTTGGAAGAAGTACTTGAGTTCTTAATTGTTGTGTGTTAGTCTAGACCTGTATGATCCGTGGATTTGGAGTACGCTCTAGTACTATGATCTTCATGTGGGAATTTCCTACCAAAGTTCTATTTTTATGGATTTCTGAAGTATGTTTAAGACTGTGTATGTGATTTGAATCAAGTTCAAGTCATAATTTAGTTTTATCTTGTGACAGGATTCAATGATAGTTATGATTGTGATCTTAGCCTATTGGAATTGGGACTAACCTATGCACTTGAGTATGCTCGTCCTAGCTTGCGTTGAGTGAATCATACACATGGCTCTTACATATGGCAGATTGTTTGGTTTAACTGCTCTATCATCCGACTAGATAGATCTTAATTTCGATTCTAGTTGAGAAAGTAAGAAACCACAGCGGATTGAGCATCAAGGATTGCTACAAGTGGATCTTTGAACCCCTAGTGCTCTTATTTAATTGATTACTTTCAGTTTAGTTTAAAGTTGCTATTTACATCAATCTTCTACAAATCTCTTGTTAGCTTTTTAGTAGAACTATTGGAAGTATTTTGTGAATTCATACATAAGTCCCTGTAGATCGACCTCGGTCTTACCGAGATTATTACTACATCGCAACCCTACACTTGGGGAAGCGAACACTCAGTCCATAAGAAACTCGAAACTTGGTCTCTGCAACCATAAACTTAAGACCATAGTCCCTAATAATCTTAGTTACTTGCTCGATCTATCCGGGTTTTCTCTTTAATATTCCATCTATCGTATAACTGCATTTATAGTGGAATCTTGTCGCTTTGTGCCGTGGTTTTCTCCTCCCGTAAGGGTTTCCATGTAAAAAATTTTGTGTTGTTTGTGGTTTGTTTTATTTATATTTATGCTCTTTTAATGCTTTATTTAACTTATCTATGATGCATACATTCATTTACTTTTGCCTTTTAGTCAAAGGTGATCCTCCATTGATGCAATTAAGGGTTCATGACCAGTTGACAGCCTGAAATATGAAAGATCTCAAAATTTCTGAAATACAATATTCACCTTACGATGCTTTCTCGTGTATACTTCGTGATTGCTTGTGATTGTCTATGAATGCTTCTATACTCAGAATTCCCCTGAATAATGAAACATAGGAAAAACTGCCTTTGAGTATTTTTCTAGTTTTAACAACAAATGCTAGTTGGGGGGTGTGTTGAGCTATTAAATGTGTTTATTTTAACCCTATTTCATCACTAACTATGCATGATTTATACGTTTAAAGACCTACCTAATGCATGGTTTTGTGATTGTAAGAATAGGAGAGAGGCCTCACCATTTGGATGTTAAAGGACACTTCAAAGGGTCATTAAAGAGTCAAGGAAAGGAAGAAGGAGATGAAGAAATCAAGTAAAGAAAATTCGAAGAGAAAGCAGAAGAATAAAGAAACAGACAATTCTGATGGATCCCCGATATGTCCCCAATCAATTGGAGGGTGTTTCGATAGATCTCCGATCGATCAAACCACACATCAGACATACCAAAAAAATTAAATTTTGAATAAACTCTCTGGACATATTTTCAATCAATTGGCACATCTCCGATCAATCGAAAAGAGGTGTCTGATCAATCGGAATAAGCGGTGGAAAATAGCAACTCTCTAGACTCTTTTGTGATCAATCGATCGATTTTTTATCAATCAAAGTTCACTGTCCGATCAATCAAAGGTATTTTTGATCAATCGGACTTGTTTGCAAAACTGCGTAAGGAGTTACACAATTCCAGAAGATTCCAAGTCGGTGGCTGTCTTTTGCTATAAAAGGAGACCTCTACCTCATTCCTAATCTATCCTAGAAGAGATCTACTACAGTGGGAGGTGGAGAAGGACGATTGTGGAGTTTTACAACTCCCTCTTTCTAATTTTCTTTCTGGTTTTTATGTTTTTATTAGCTTTCATGTTTTCTTTTAGCATGATAGGCTAAACCTCTTAGCTAGGGCTAAGAGGTGAAGCTTATAGTTTATTTAAAATACTTTAATTCATTTTAGGGTTTCATGGATTGATTTTTAATGTCGAACAATGGTTTTCTTAAGTTTGAATGAAGTTTAAGTTAGTTTTTCTTAATCTTATGATGACTCATAGATGTTTGGAAGAACTATGCTTAATTCTTAGTTGTTTTGCTAAGATCTAGACATGTACGCTCCAAGGAATTAGATTCAAGACACTCTAGAACTTGGGTCTTCATGTGGGAACTTCAAACCAATGTTCTATATTTTTCTGAGAATTCTGAAATATATGTTAGTTGTTTATGTGGTTTAAATCGAGTTCAAATTATGATATTAGTTAATCCTAGTGACAGGGTTTGATGTTTGTCATAGTTAGTGATCTTAATCTATTGGAACTAGGATTGACCTATGCAATTGAGTGTGCTCAAGTCCTAACTTGAATTGAGGGAATCATGTTAACGAACAACACATATGACATATTGTTTAATGATATAAACACTCCATAATCCGGCTAAATAAGATTTGATTTTGATTCTAGTTGTGTAATTGAGAACCATAGCGAATTATTCATCAAGGATAGCTATAAGTGGATCCTTGGCACCCTAGTGCTTCTCTTATATTGTTAAATTCACTTCTAGTTAAAAATTACTCATCTACATTCAATTTCCAAATCTGTTTAGTTTGCTTTCAATTAAAGACTATTGGAAGTAGTTTTGTGAATTCTTGAGTTAGTCCTTGTGGATCGACCTCGGTATTACTGAGATTATTACTACATCACAACCCTACACTTGGGGAAGCGAACAAAGTACATCAACTGGTTTTAGCGATAATAGTTTATAATGAAGCATTTCAGATGTTTTAGAACTCTTTGATTACCGTTTTCGATGATAACCATAGTCCCTTTGACTTAGTTTCATACCTCGATTCAGGATTAGTAGAGTTTATATAATAGATACGAGGAGCACAAAGTAAATATACTTGATCTTTATTGCATGCTTGATAGAGGATTAGCATTTATACTTGATGTTTAGTGTGTTGGGTGAATTATGCACTTGATTTGGTTAATCTGCTTTATGCATGTCTTTAATTTAACCACATTATTGTTAATGATTGATACTTCAAGAAATTGGATCACTCGAATAGGCTGTGTCGAGCTATATTTCTGAGAGTTCAAGCTCGATGAGCTAGATTATGCATCTCAAAGTCTGAGAATGGCTAAGTATCGAGGCTAATATATGCATGTTTATGCCGATAATTGATAAATGGTGGGGGTTAGTGTCCCGCAAGTGCTTGATTTATTTTCCTTATGATAGGAGGATGTTAAATTCGGCTTGGCGTCAGTGAAATTGCACCTAATTTTACTTGGCGTCAGTAGATCTTCAAGCCAACATGGCACTTCCTAGGGCCGAAAATGACCAAGTACTGGGCCTGTATACTGCTTAATTAACGTATCTGGCTAATACTGATGAAGATTATCTCTGAACGGTGCTGGATTATGTTCATTAGGGTTGTAATGATGTTAGATCTACTTTGATGTTAGTGAGATCACACTTAATTCTACTTGGCGTTAGTCGATCTTTGAGCCAACAGGGCACTTCCCAGGGCTGAAAATGACTAAACACTGGGCATGTTTACTGCATAGTTAGCGTATTTAACTATTAGGACAATGATTAATGTCGATGTAATGCATTATTATGTTACTTCGAATCATGGAGAAACTAAGTCTCCCTCTTGGCATCGGTTAAATTTCGCTTAGTTTTATTTGGTTTCGCTTGATTTGTGCTCTTTCAGGGGGGTTTTTAGACTTGCAAATTTGGCTAAGTATTGGTCATTTTGTATTAAATCACTTATTCGGGCCGTTTAACGTCGAAAATTGGAAGATCTGGTCCGGGGGATGGATAGATCTTAGTGATGAGTGTCTAGGAGGCATACTACGATGGAGAGGCGGGCCACATCACCAACTTTCCAGGTTGGCATGACCGTCCGGGCACATGTAGCCTAGGAGGTGGGCGCATGTCCCCCCATGTAGCCTAGGAGGTGGGCGCATGTCCCCCCCCCCCCCCCCCCCCCCCAAGGTGCATGTGGAGAGTGAGAGAGTGAAGAGAGAGAGAAAGAGTTTTCTCCTCAAGCGCATGTAGCGGAATGGTGGGCGCATGTGGCAGGAGTGGTGGGCACATGTCCCAACACTTAGCCATTTTTTCATATATTTGTCCTCTTTCTCTCTCTCTCTCTCTCTGCACTTTGCTTCGGTTGGACAAATCCCTTTCCTGTGAGGGATTCCAGCGATGAAAACCCTTTTCGGCTAGGGATTCCAGAGAGGGAATTCGAGCGGGTGCATGTTAACTTGCGTCTCTCTACAGATGAATTCATCTCACTCATTAGGGTGAGTGCACTATTTATAGTAAGTTAATCGAGTCCTGGGTCAAAGCAAATGAAAAATGGAGAGCACATGCATTTAGAGGGGGGGTTTTCGAGCGCATGTTGTTAGAGTTTGGGTGCATGTGCCCATGCAATGGGCGCATGTGCCCATACTTAGAATATTTTTGAAATTTCAGGCTCCAACTGTCCGCTCCAAAGGACATGTATCTTTTTGGAGGCTGAAGTCACCGACGCTAAAGCATTTTAAGCCTCTCTTCAGGCTGTTGAATGAACGTGTCAGGGCAATGATCAAATGCTGTGAATTTTGTTAGTTCCTTACCAATTTGAACCCCCCCGGTCGGCTCTAAACAAGGGCAGAATACGCTTCGAGGTGCATAGGTGAAAATATGCATCATACGACATTCGAATTCGGGGGTTAAGAGTTTTTGGGCATTTCAGATCATTTGGAGGCAATACACATGTCCATGTTGGCTCTGAAATAGCATTCGTAGGTTTTGGACCCTTCCGGTCAGCTCTAGACACGGGTAGAACGCATTTCGGGGCGCACAAATAAAAGTATGCATCGCGCAACATTCAAATTCGGGTGTGTTAAAACTAGAAAATGCTCAAGGTAGTTTTCTTGTGTTTTGTTGTTCTGAGTATTGGAGACATTCATAGACAGGGAAGAGTATCGCAAGACGAATTTTATTCTAGAGATTTTGTGATCTTGTACATTCCAGGCTGTGAACTGGCACGAGCCCTTAATTACATTAATGGTTAATCACCATTGATTAAAAGGAAAAAGAATAAGCCGTCGGGGGCCATGGTCTTAAAGTTCACGGTCATAGAGACTAGATTGTAGTTTTATTATGGACTGGGCCATCGTTTTGTATAAGTTAGATGCCTATGTCCCATGTTCTTTCGGGTGTTCTGAGTTGAGAGACAGTCAGGGTTTTTAGTCGAGTCGTGCAACTCTGGGCCCACGCTTGTTGTTATGAATAGGTGACCGCTGGAAGACACACAATTCGACTATTGTAACCTGAGCAGCTCAACCAGCAGATCCCATTATGGATGGGTAGTACATCGACTAGCTTTGAGTTAGCCATTCATAAAAAATGTTTCAAATGTCATTGGAACTCTTTGATTATGGTTTCTCGTGGTAACCACGGTCCCTTTGGTTTACTCTCTAGCCTCAATCTGGGCTGATATAGAGTTTGTACAATGAATATGAGAGATACAAAGTACTTATAAATAGTGCTGGAGTATGACGGCTCATCTTTGGAAGCATCCTTGCCTTTGCGCATTTGCTTTAAGATTCAATGCGTAGTTGGAATATTTTGAGAAGTTCATTGGTGCATGTATATAATATGAGATGTAATGAAAGTAATAAAGATGATTAACACATGGCAATCTCAACAAAGAATAATACTGCTCTTGGATGTTTAAGTGTAAAATGAAAATCACAGCGTGTTATGTGATATCGGGTGCAATGAATGGTTAGTTAAGTGAAGGCATAGTTCGATTATCGATATTCATATTCAAATAGTTAGCAATTAATTTCTTCAGCGTTGAATTGTGCTCTTTTGATGATATGAGGTTGGATACCCCTAATTACACATTTTTGGGAGTCTCGATACGTGTATTTATGCTGTCAGAATGTAAATAACGGAGTTTAAAGCTGTACCGGTGCCCCATTTTGATGCTTGGGGTTAGAAGGATGCTGAATCCACTTAGGCGACAATTTAATTTCACTTGCGTTTGGTAGGCGACAGTCGATCTTTGAGCCAACAGGGCATTTCCTATAGCTAAAAATGATAAAGTATTGGAGTCTCGATACGCGTATTTATGCTGTCGGAATGTAAATGACAGAGTTTAAAGCTTTACCAATGCCCCATTTAGATACTTTAGGTCATAAGAATGCCAAATCCACTTAGGCAACAGTTTAATTGCACCTAATTTTGGTAGGCGACAATCAATCTTCGAGCCAACAGGGCACTTCCCAAGGCTGAAAATGACTAAGTACTGGAGTGCAGTCTGCCTGATTTCATTGATTCTTAATAACGGAGATGATTATCGTTGCACAAGTAATTAATTAAGGTCTTTAGGGTTATAATGGTGTCAAATCCACTTTGGCGACAGTCTAATTGTTTCCGCTTTTGATAAGCGGCGATCAACTGTCATATTTTCCAAGGCGTTTCCCAGGATTCAAAATTTGACTAAGTACTTGGTTTTTCAGTGTTTATTGGTGATCTTTGGTATCAAACATTGCCCGTTGATCGAATGGGCATGGCGAGTGTGTCAGGAGCATTTATGTGTGTCTAGAACCCATTAGGCGGCAGTCTAAAATCACTTATCGACAGCGGGCCATGCCATCAAAATTTAGAGGCAGCCAGGGACGCCCTAGGCACATGCAAGGGCACCCCAGGTGCATACAAGTAGAGAGGGAGGGAGTTGAAGTTTGGAGTCGAGCCAGACGCATGTGAGATGGCTTCAGGCACATGTGAGATTCCTTAAGCGTGTACAAGTTATGCGGTTGGGGTTAAACTCGTACAAGGTACCCCTTAAGCACGTACAAGGTACCCCTTAGGCGCGTACAAAGTTGGTACTTAGCCAATTTTACAAATTTTCTCCCTTTGCACTTATGCTCCGACGGACAAATCCCTTTCCAGTGAGGGATTTCGGCCACTGGGAAGGGAATATGGCCACCGGAGGGAGGATTTTTGGGGTTAGGAGCAAGTTAAAAAGGGGTAGGCTCATGTCACCTTGGGTCAGGGTGACGTTGCTCGTGCTCACATCGTACTTACTCAAGATTTCTCTCTCTTTCATCTTATTAAGGTCATGGTCTATTTATAGCCCAGGTGGTCTACTCCAAGTGCATATAAGGTTTTCAAAGAGGGTAGGCGTGTACAAGGTGCTCCTTGAGCACGTATAAAGTTTGCCTTAAGCGCGTATAAGGAGAGTGAAGAAAAATAGTTCCTAGACTTCGAATATTTCTGCAGATTCTGTCTCCGACACTTAGAAAATTCAGGCCGTGTGCCTACCCGTAATGGACAACTAACTTTTCGGGGATGAAATTAACTGTTGCCTGAGCACTTTTAGGCTCTATTTATGATGTTGAATACACAGACAGTCAGGTGACAATTTAGTTAATAACCATTTGGTGGATATTGCTTGATTTAGGATCTTTCTGGGTTGCTCTAATGGGAGAAATACTGAATTCTGGGGTGCGCAACGCAAGAATACGAATCGGATATCCCTCAAACTTGGAGGGTTTGGGGTTTTGAGGTTTTTCGGATCATTTGGTCATGAAGTGCGCATCTAAATACATTCCAAAATGGTAGGCGTCAGTCTCGGATGTGACTGCGTAACTGCCCGAATTAGGGTTACACTGGCACTCCGTCTCATTTTCTGATTGTTTCTGGACTTTTTCGTTGATCGAGATTGCTGTGTTGTGTTCCTGAGTTGTTGCTGAACCTCTAGTGATAATTTGAGCCCCAACAACTGCCCCCCCCCCCCCCCCCCCCCCCCTCGGTGTGCTGCGCCGAGCGTTCATGCGTAACAAGTGCAGTGCACTGGTCCCTCGGCTTAAGTATAAAAGGATGACTTGGTGAGTCATTTGACTCATTTTTGAGTTGGAAGACGAGTTGGTGGAGAGGTGAGCATAAAAAATCCCAAGGGGGTAGGCTCATACAAGCCTGTTTTGAGGGGGGCAGGAGCATACAAGTTAGGGTCAGGTGCACCTGACATATAGGTTGGGTGCATGCAAGATGTTACATGCGCCTGGCATGTAGGCTGGGCGCATGTAAGATGTTACATGTGCCTAGCCCTTGCCTCAAGCGCATACAACTTCACTAAGTGAATTTTATGATATTTTTTTGCATCTTCTCCCCCACATCAAGTCACATATTCGCCTATTAATACTCTCTGATGAATGTATGGGGTATTTTGGTGATGACTAGCTCCAGGGCCCTCATACAAGGGCTTGCATCATCCCAGAATCGTGGAATGTTGTGCATGTAGTCTCTTAAAATATGCTCCAAGCTGATGTAGGGTATACCTGATTGGCTTCTGTTGGAATGCATGAACTTGTTTTGCTAATTGTTGGATGTTCACCTAGCATGCTCTTTGAGTGCTTGTTTTCCTTGTGTTTATTGTGGATTGCAACTGCGTGTTTCTGCTTGTTTCTTGCGTGTATATTGCTGCGATCGAATGGTGTAATCTTGCTTGTTTCACTGTATCTTTCTGCTACGCTGCGTGTTGCACTTACTTTGTATTCTTTTGATGTTTTTGCACTTTATGTTTTGCAATGAGCTAAAATGATGATGATGAGAGCGTCTGATGAAATTTCACACCCTTCAGTGTATGGTTAGCAGCCTGTGCAGTGAGGCAAGGAGAGAAGGGCCGCCGACACTGCAAATCCTCCTGTAACAAGACGTAATTCTCGTTTCTTCCCTTTAGTGGAGCTAGAGGTGAAAGACTTCACGAAACAGACAAAGGACCTCTCTCAGAAGGTGCTGGTGTGTATCTACGTAGAAAAGTAGCACCTCCATCCCTGCAGCGAGGTACAGAATCGGAATGGGAGACTTGGTATAGTTAGTTCATCAGTTCCAAAAGCGGTATGGAGGCGGGTCCTTCCAATCCTCCACCTCGAAATGAGGAGGATAACCAAGGTAAGAGGAAATGAAAGAGGAGGAACTGGGTGGCAAGGGAGGAGAGTAGACCCAACAAAAGCTGAAGAGATCAGGTAACTGGCCAACTCGAAGTATAACTGGATGAAAAACGGCTGGGATAGTTGCAAGATTTCACTCGGGCATGGCATTCTCAGTAGGAATCATCATAAGGATGAGATTATCAAGCACAAGCTTGCTCTGCATAGACATAAGCCCTTCCCAAGTATCGAGCTTTCCGATGTTCGTGGTCTGCGTGGATTCTTTGGAGTTGGCAGGTGGACAACGGTTCCCGAACGATTGATGACTGCTTCCTTGACAAAGAATGGAAAAGAGTAGCAAGTGGATGGCTCAAAAGAGATGATTTTCTTGTTGCCTATCAGTGACCCACATGCTTGTTATCCTACTCATTATTTTAAGACGGCCTGGCAACAGTTCAGAGATATGACCCATGATTAGATGTGGGCCACGAGCGGTTTTCACACACGAGGTTTTTTTAGCAAACAGCTTGGCTATGAGTCTTGGGCGAAGGAGATCCTGTTTTGACATAAGGTGATTTTAAGAGATGTCGTCCTTTATCACACTATCGAAGCAATTGCGACCCACTTCTACAGTGACTCGAAGATTTTACGGGGTTTCCTAGATTACTAGTCTCCTGTCACTAATTCATTTCATCTTCCCCACGGTGAGATGAGCATAACATTGTGGGACTTTTGCATGATAATCGGTTTCCCTACTGTTGGCGAGTTGTAGACACCCCACCTTCGGCTACAAGGTTGGTTGAGATGGTTGAATGGATGGAGGTCCATACCCCCAAACCTTATATCCAAAACCAACCAAACTCACCCTTACAAACCCCAATCCATAGCTCAACTCAAGCCTAAACCCAGTCAACTCACCCCTAAACATCAGCCCGAAAAGCCTCCCATAAGAAAAACCAGTCCAAAATCCTAAAAAAGTCAAACTTAGTGAGTCAACCCGCTAAGTCAAATCACCGAGTTAACTCACCGGGTCAGTCCAGCCCTTGCACCCAGTCGACTCACTTTGTCAGTCCATCTTTCAAACACAGTCAACTTACCTAGTTCCAAGCCGCAGCTTCGCAGCAGCTTTGAACCTCGAACTTGGGGCTTTCTTACTTCAGGTTCGAGGTCGTACGCTCCGAAGCTGAAGCAAGGAGTCTGTACAGGCAGCCCCTTGGGGGCCACCTAAACTTATTTACCAAAGCTATCATCCCTCGCAGCTATAAATACTCCAGCCCGTTCTCATTTCTGACATCAACTTCTCACCTCTCCATCCCGAGAGCTCCAAGTCCATCTCCACCCCCTTTTAGCCCATTCCTCCTCCAAGGAGAGTCCGAGTGCGAAGAGTCTAGCCCTGGTCCAGTCCTGCCTGACCCTGGTTCAAGCCTCTCAAGCTACATAAGTCCCGATCTTAGCCACTCGAAGTCAATCCTTGCGATACCTCTGTCCATCTAGCTACTCTCATATCAGCATCATCTCATTCACATCTAGCATAAGTGCAACATTTATTATTCTTCAATCCCCCCTGCTTATCATTCCACTACAAGCACTTGATCAAGTCTTAGCACATGCTCTAGGTTTGCCGTCTCTTTCGGAACTCACTCATCAAAAACTCTGACCGATCAAACACACATCATGCATATCGTATAAAGCACCTGTTAGTTCGAGCATATGCTCTGGGCTTGCCTATCTGATTGGAACTTGCCCATCGAAAACTCTTACTGTTCCGACCCATATACATGCATCATATCATTCATGAGAATGTACAAGGATTAATTCAGACTTTCAAGTATTAGTTCGATTCTGTGAAGACCGTACTTCAATACGGGCAGAGTGGGTGCCTAACACCTTCCCAACCTATAACCGTGATCCCTTACCTCGAATCTCTGACCGTAGATAAAAAAGAGTAATTTTAGAGGAAGGAATCTTCAGATTCCCTTCTCTCACGTTTCTACGGGGTCTAGCCGACTGTAGATTCGAAATAACTGTCTAGTGACGACTCTGATCCTATACGAACTCATCCAAACATATCTAGTTTAACCCAACGATAACACGACACCCGAAAAAGCCCTCGAGAAAGAGGCGAGCCAGTGGCAAATGGCGATTTGCACAACCCCTTTTCAAAATGGAGGGTCGGGAGCGGGGAAAGGCGAGCGTCCACAAAATGATGACTCTGCTGGGGAAATGCTAGTCCCACTAGTCGTGATTCAACTTGAAAAATAGAATCTTCCTGTACTTGAAAGTCAGTAGTCCTCATACAATCTCATCTGCATAGCATTCTATCCATAAACAAAAAAAAAATCACAAAACCCAAAAAAAAAGAGTATAACATATTCCTCATCATTTCGCCTCCTCGGGCTCAACGTCTTCGGAAACAACTTCCTTACCGCATCATAATCCGCATCAGAGCTTAGTAAGCCATGTCCGACCATGAAGAGGAAGGTCACCTCTTCCCTGTCCTTGACATGACCGAAGCACAACCTTTAGCTCAACAATCGATTGAGAACACGCCAATCATGCAAGAATTGACATAAAGAATGAGAGCGATGCAAGAAATGTTCTTGCAATTCATGCAAGCACAAGCTACCGCAGCAGCCAGCAATCAAGTTGGCCTAGTTCAGCAATCTCAATAGCTCTGTCGGGCCCTTCCGGCCTTCAGTTCAAATTAAGCACAAGCATCGGAGTCTGCCCAAGACTACTGACAACAGCCATCTCAGCCCTCTGTTATGGGGCATCCTTCTCAATACTTTCCTGGGGCGACAAGACCGTCTCATAGCATTATCGCCACAGGGACTTCCAGTCAATCTTGCAAGTAATGATCTCAGTAAATTCCAGCATGCCCCTGCCGATGGGACCCATTTTCTTTCTCAGCATGTCTCCACCGATGGGACCTTTACTCAATTTTAACACATCCCCGCTGATGGGATTTCAATTCAATTTCGAGTAGCAGGGATAGCACTGGAGAATGCCTACAATGGGGTCAGTGTCAAGCCCACATCAATCAGCGGACAATGGCAAATACCCAATAAGGGAGTTACTTCCCAACATCTCAACCTCCTACAAAAAGGAGCACTTTTCAATTCCAGAACATCCCCGTCGATGGGATTCTAATTAATTTCTAGCAATCTTCAATTCAGCAATCTCTAGTTAATTTCCAACAATCTTCAATTCAACAATCTCCAGTTAATTTCCAACAATCTTCAATTCAGCAAACTCCAGTTAATTTCCAGCAAGTTCCAGTTCAATCATCAAGTCAAATTCAGCAACCCATAGTTGCTTTCTAGCAAACTCATAGGGTCGAAGACATTGACCACTATGCCAAAGAAGAACATGCCTTACTACGAGAGGCACCAACCGCTCGAATGGATCATGCGGGACTGGACGAGTTGCAGGAGCAGTTCCAGACCTTGCAAAATCAACTATAGTGGCAACAGGGAATCGATCTACCCTCGACCAAGTTCAGAGACTTGTGTCCCTTTCCAGATGCTCAGATACCTCAAAACTTTGAGGTATCGAAATTCAAAAGATATAATGGCAGCGGCTGCCCCACAGCACATCTCAAGGCTTTCTGTGGAGAGTTGAGTGCAGTCATTGGAAATGAAGGAGCCCCCATCCGCTTATTCTAAAAATCTCTGAAGGGTAATGCCCTAGACTGGTATACATCATTGGACTGTCATCGCATCAGGACTTGGGAACAGCTTTTCCAGGCTTTCGTCGACAGATTCGCACACAATCTTAACATGGCACCCAGGAGAGCGGACCTTGAAGCTCTAAGGTAAAGGAATGATGAAACATTGTCAGCTTATGTGGAACGTTGGTGAGCTATGATAGCCAGAATGCGGACACCCATTAATGATGAGGAACAAATCTCCATGATTGTTCATTCAACATATCCTGGCATATCTGGGTATCTCATCTCGCATCCATATGCGAATTTTTCTCAGTTGATCCGTGCTAGAGAGCAAGTTGAAGCAGGAATCCGTGTAGGGACAATCTCCTCATGGCCTCACTAGGCCACTCCAGTCAAACGGAATAAAGTGGAAGGAAGACCTATCAGATAAGGGAACGGAAACCGCAACGGTTCTCCTCCTCACCTGACAGAGGTAAAAAATATCATCTCCACTGCTTAAGGCAACCAGTACATTCCTCCACAGGGACGCCAACCATATCAGTAGAATCAAGCTCAACATCAACCACAGAGGTACCAATCGCAGCCATCCCCACAGTAACCAAATCCTCAACCACAGCCACAACCACTTCGACAGCAGCAGCAGTTCAGGGGAAATGTCCAATATTCATATTAGAGCAGGCAAAATTACAGGGAGTTCATAAAATTCACCCCTGTCACTCAGCCACTTAGTCAAGTCATGACTATGCTGATACAAAAGCAATTACTCACTCTAATGGCACCCAGAACTCCTCCAAATCCTCTGCCTCGGAACTACTGAGAAAATGAGTACTGTGCCTACCATCAAGGGCGTGGCCACACCACTAATCGATGCATGACTTTGAAGAAAGCCATCCAAAATCTGATTGACGACTACAAAATCATCATCTCTGTCCCGGGAACTCCTCCAGCTGCTCCTACTAACATCCTTTAGAATCCTCTACCTCAGCATCCGACAGACCCCAGTTTGTCTCGCAGCCCTGCCATCAATAGCATAGAAGAAGGAGAGCACATCGATCACTTCTTCTCCCCTATCTAGTCCATTTATGACTACACTTATGGACCAACAAATTCTCCTCCAATCTTGCAAGGGGCAAACCCCTTCCTTCCGTCAGTCTTTGAGCCACTAGTACTCGAGGGAGCACCTCTATATGATGCACCAATCGTCCAAGGGCCTGTCATTTTGTAAGGGGGACCTTATAATCATTCATGTTGGGAGCCGGTCATTCTGGAAGGAGCATAGTCATACATCGAGCCCGCATATGAACTTGTAATTTTGCAAGGGGCAACTTCAGCTTGTGAACAATTCAATCCGCAATGAAGGGATTATACTTATCAACAGCATAAACCCATTGTCTTAGAAGGGGCTCCCCCAGTCGAGCTAGTCATATTGCAAGGGGCAACCCCTGTCCCTGAGCCACAAAGACGTCCTGGAGGTGTGTCAATTACGCTACAATAGTTGAGTCGAACAAAAAGTCCCCTAGCCATATCGAGAGGACCAGTGTTCATCTTGTGGGAACCTCCTGCTCCAGGGACAATCAAGCCAGGGCCGCGACCTTATGTGATATATGAAAACAAACCTGGACATTATCACTTCAGCACAATCAACAATGTAGTCCTCAAAGCAAAAGCTCCATATGAGGAAGATCTTGTACCCCCACCAGCACAGCTGCAAGAACTAATGGTTTTAGAAGGCAAAGGGGAGAAAAGTTACAAGGAAGTCCCATAGCACTACACAAAATGTGCCGAGGTAGGAAACATGAATCCCAATGGACGTTGTATCCAAAGAGATAATCAGAACAAAGGAGATCCCAAGAACGCTCTCGCAGGCCTCGGCAATAAAAATGAAGCTACATATGATGTTGCAACTCAGCTCAAATCAATCCCTGCCCGAATCTCGGTATGGGAATTACTTTGCACATCTCGCATACATCGAGAAATGTTTGCCAAGACCTTGAGCGGTGCCCACGTATCCTCAGATACAACACTTGAAATGATAGCATTAATGATCGAACAACTCCTGGCTCTACGCGCCATCACCTTCACTGATAATGAGTTGCCACCAGAAGGACGCAACCATGGGCGGTCCCTCAACATAGCCTTACGATATAAAGACCTCTGTGTCCTGTTGGTTCTTATTAATAACAGCTCAAGCTTAAATGTCTGCCAGCTTAAGACTGCGGAACGCGTAGGAATCAATCCCTCCTCATTTTGACCTAGCACCATGTACGTCAGAGCATTCGACAATACCCACCGATCAATGGAAGGAGAAGTCGACATAGAGGTATAGATAGGTCCAGAAGTATCCACTATCACATTCCAAATCCTGGATGTATCAGCCTCTTTCAACATGTTGGTCGAACGACCTTGGCTGCACAAGGTCGGAGCCGTGCCATCAACTTTGCATCAACGAGTGAAATATATCTATGGGAACCAAGTAATCTCTGTCCACGCAGAGAAGAAGCTCATCATTCCTTCCAATGTTGCTGTCACTGAACCAGATATCCCTGTCATCAACATCCAACACTCTAAAGAAGACGTCCTGTTTCATAGCTTCGAGTTCAAGATTGTAAATGCTATCGCCAATCCAGAATCGATAAGGATGGACCGTGTTTTTTCACCAGCAGAACGTCTAAGTCTCAAGTATCACATGAAGAATCATTTCAAGTTCAAAAATATGTTGCTGGTATATAATCAACGCAAATGGGGACTCGGGTATAGGTCAATCATCATTGACAAAAGAAAAAAGAAGTTTCGATGCTCACCCATCCATTTCATCTGGCCAGGAGAGCCTTGTAGAGATCTAAGAAGAAATCTACCGACCGCACTACATAAAGGCTTCTCGATGAGTTTAGCCTAGGCCATGTGGCCTCCCATTCGATAGGACTAGATTCTTGAACCATCTAAGCCTCCAGAAGAAGAAGAAGAGGATATAAATGAAGGAGAAGATCAAATACAGTAGCTTCAGGACCAGGATATGTTGATACCTGCCTTCGTCGCATCATCACCAGTCAACCAAGGGCATAACTTACCCATTTCAGTTCTAGCCAACCAGGGGCACAACTTACCCTTCTTAGCATCACTCAACAAGGGGCACAACCTGCCCATCTTTGCAGAATCAACACCATTAACCATCAGCTAGGGGCAAAAGCAGCCCATCCATTGGACCAAGAAAGGGAAATGGCCAACCCTGGATTGGTCCGATGTCCAGATTCCAAGCCTGTGTCTCGCTATAGAACCAAATGAACTGCAATGCGAGGTAGGTGATCCGGGAGGGACTGAGTATGACTCAAATCTCGAACCTGACCAGCAAGAAATCATGGTCATTGGGCCAAACTATGATTCTTCGCCTGAATCATCAACCCCCACCTCTCCAGGGGAAGGAGTGTGGGGTCCTAAATGATCATCTATTCCCTTAACTTCTGAATCAGCCAGAGAGTCATCCGAGGGCTCTGGCTTCCAAAAAAAATGCCGATTTAAGTAACAATCGGTACCCTAGGACAAGCTGGGATCAATAAGTTCAAAAATCTAAAAAAATAAAAATGTTCAAAAGCCAAAAAACATCTATCATTTCAATTTTAGAAAATTCTCAAAAATGAAAAAGCATTTCTTTTCCTGCGTTCAATAATGTGCCAAGTTCGTCTGAAGAGTCACATGAGTTTGAAGTCGAATCATATGATTTTGACATCGAATTAGACTTCAAACTCATGGGTCTGGACGAAGCTCGAGATGGGGAAGATGATGACCCGGCTCCCGAACTAGAGGATCTCCTCAAAAAGTTCAAATCTAAAGCTAATGTTATAGCCGATGATTTTGAGGTAGTAAACTTGGGGACACCAAAAATCCCTAGGGAAGTACGCATTGGGAAATCATTACAACCAAAGATGAAACAAAGAATGATAGAGTTCCTAGCTCCAAGACTGTTTAACTTTGCATTCTCGTATGAAGACATGCCGGGGCTTGATGAAGAACTCATTGTACATCATCTGCTAACCAAGCCAGATATGAAGCCAGTTAAGCAGAAACTACGAAGAATGAAGCCAGAATGGTAGTCAAATAGTAAAACGCAAGATTCTTGGTACTCTCTAACTACCCTAAATGGCTTGCTAACATTGTACCAGTACCAAAGAAGGATGGCAAGGTTTGAATGTGCATCGACTTTCGAGATCTCAACAAAGCTAGTCCTAAAGATGATTTCCCTTTACCGCATATCGACACTCTGGTCAACAACACCGCAGGATATAAAATCTTCTCATTCATGGATGAATTCTCAGGTTACAATCAGATCAAGATGGCCGTCGAAGATCGCGAGAAGACATCATTTATCACTCTATGGGGAACCTTCTGTTATAGGGTAATGCCGTTCGGTCTGAAGAACGCAGGAGCAACATATCAGTGAGCAATAACAACATTATTCCACGATATGATGAACAAAGAACTCAAAGTATGTGTGGATAATATGATCGTCAAATCTCGCACGATTGAAGGACACTTTGAAGATTTGAAGAAGCTGTTTGATAGGTTAGAAAAGTACAAGCTCCATCTCAACCCTCAGAAATGTGTCTTCGATGCAACTAGAGGCAAACTCCTTGGCTTTATGGTAAGCGAGGATGGCATCAGGGTTGACGAGACCAAAACAAGAGCAATCATCAAGATGCCCCCTCTCAGAACTGAGAAAGAAATTTGTGGCTTCCTCGATAGAAACCAGTACATCAGTCGCTTCATTGTACAACTTGCACCTATCTGTGAACCCATATTCAAACTCCTTCAGAAGAATGTACTAAAAGAATGGAATGACGATTGTCAAGTCGCCTTCAACTGCATCAAGAAATATCTCATGAATCCTCCAATTCTAGTACCGCCCACTCCCGGACGACCATTATTGTTATACATCTCGGAAGTAGCAGAAGCCATTGGCTGTGTCCTCGGCCAACATAACGAGACCTGGAAGGAGCAAGCAATACTATTTGAGCCTCCACCAACTACAAGACCAGGTATTCCCCAATCGAGAAGACTTGCCTCATCCTAGTCTGGGCAACTCAACAACTTCGAAAATACATGATTGCATTCCTTATTCTCCTCCTCGCTCACATGGATCCGCTCAAATACCTGTTCGAAAAGCCAACACTCATTGGGAGTATAGCTAAGTGGCAATTACTCCTGTTTGAACTCGACACCACCTATGTCACTCAGAAGGCAATCAAGGGACAGGCCCTCACTGATCATCTCGCTGCTCATTCTCTTTTGGATTATCAACCGCTGGAGACGTTCTTCCTTGATGAAGATCTCTTGCTCATCGAAGGTGAAGAGAAGAAGAAGAAAGACGAGTGGACGGTATTCTTTGACGGCGCAGCCAACTCTAAAGGAAGTGGTATCGGAGCAATCCTCTACTCTTCAAATGACGTCCCTATTCCTATCTCAAGGCGCATAACATTTGAGTGCACCAACAACATGGCAGAGTATGAAGCATGCATCGCTGGTCTAAGAGAAGTCATAAACTTGGGCGTCAAGAAGCTATGAGTATTTGGAGACTCACAGCTTATCATCAATCAGACCAATGGCAAATGAAAGACAAAGGATGAGAAGTTGATACCATATCATGTGTACCTTGAAAATCTAGTCGAAGAGTTCAAATAAATCACCTTCTCGTAGATGCCCAGGGCCAAGAATCAGTTTGCGGATTCTCTCGCTATGCTTGCATCAATGCTCAAAATCCTGAAAGGTGCTTTAGAATGGGAGCTCACTGTCAAAACTCAAGATAAATCCGCCTTCTGCCTGCAGATAGAAGAGGCCGAAGCTGCCCCTGACAAACCCTGGTATGCCGACATCTAGTAATATCTTAAAACCCAGGAATATCTAGAGGCAGCAACAACAACAGATCGCCGAACCATCCAGCATTTGGCTGGCCAGTTCACCATCAATTGTGAAATTCTTTACAAGCGATCTTACAATCAAGTCCTCCTTCGATGCGTCAATGAAACAAAAGCTGCTAAGATGATGAAAGAAATACACGAAGGAATCTATGGCCCACACATGAACGGGCACATGATGGCGAAGAAGATTCTAAGACTCGGCTACTATTGGCTCACCATGAAGACAGACTGTTGTCAACATGTCAGAAAATGCTTCAAGTGTCAAGAGCATGTAAATTAAATCCATACCCCGTCGTCAGAACTGTACAACCTGACAACTCCCTAGCCTTTCTCTATGTGGGGTCTTGACATCATTGGGAAGGTGAATCCAAAAGCATCAAACGGTCATGAGTATATACTAGTGGCAGTTAATTACTTCTCCAAGTGGGTAGAAGCAGCCTCCTAAACCATAATAACAGCATCCCAGGTGATCAAATTCATAAAGAACACATCATATGCTGGTAGGGAATCCCAAACGTTGTCATCACAGATAACGAGACCTCGTTCGTCAATAAGAAAATAGACGACTTCCTCAGCAAGTTCAAGATTCATCGTCATCGATCAAGCCCTTACCATCCTCAGATGAATGGTGGGGTACAAGCCGTAAACAAGACGATTGTCAGGATTCTTGAGAAGATAGTCATAACCTATCGAGATTGGTCTGACATGCTTCCATATTCACTTTGGGCTTATCGAATGTTTGTACGATTTGCTACATGCGCTACTCCTTTCGAGCTTACTTACGGAATGGAAGCAGTTCTACCAGTCGATGTGGAAATATCGTCACTACTGGTGTTACTGGAAAGCAAAACTAAAGAAGAAAAATAATAACGGGCCAGATTCGATCAGTTACAACTAGCAAACGAGAAGTGCATACGTGTGCTAAGTCATTCCTAGTGCTATCAGAAAAGGATTGCTCGAGCTTATAACAAGAGAGTCCGAAAAAGAAGCTTCAAGGTGGGCGACATGGTTATGAAGAAGATTCTACCATCACACCTTTTGGACCCCAAAGGAAAGTTCAAACAATCATGGGACAGACCATTGATCATTAGAGAAGTATTTCCAGGAGACGCTTTAAGGCTCACCAGCATGAGAGGGGTGGATCTTCCTGAGCTAATCAACACCAACAAAGTAAAGATCTTTCACAGGTAAGCCATTCTAACCTTATCAAGAGTTATGTTAGTAGAGCTGAAGTCAAGGGGTCAAAGCTAGGACATCTAAAAAATCCTTTCTACCCACCAATAAGTGTTCCAAATAAAGGATTTCAAAAGAAAATAGAGAGAAGAAAAAAGACAATTAAAAAAGAGAGTACAAAGAAAAGAACAAAAAGAGAAAGAAAATAGGGAAGTTAAAACAAGGCACCCAAGAAAAAATCAACCCGAAAAGAAACAGATTCATCCATCCACATTAGAAAAGTCTATAGCTAAAACCAATAGCTCTACCATCATAACTCAAGATAAGGGCTTAAGGGCTACCATTAGCTAGCAACGACGGACTCCCGACCTCTAAGCCACCGCAGTTATCCAGAAAAATCAGAAAAAGAGATGTGTGCCTAAACAAAGAGGGCGGAGTGAAAACCCAAAAGGGCGCTCCGAGTAAAAGTAGTGGGCAAACAGAGGACTTGGTGAAAACTCGAAAGGGCGCTAGGGGTAAAAAACAGCATAGCTGCCAATGGGCAAGTAAGACCAAATACCCTGAACGTGGTGAAAATCTGTAAGGACGCCATGAGCAAAAATGACGGGCAAAGCCGGCTGTGGTGAAAACTCGAAAGAGCGCTACAGACAAAAATGACTCAAAAGGAAAAAAGAAAAATAAAAAGTGCAGGTACCAGGAGGTAAGATAGTCCAGATCGGCTCAGACAATCCCAGATCAAGAGCAAGAAGAAGTACAGTCAGGGACAGGGACTCTACAAACTCTGACAAAACTCTTAGAAAGTAACGGTTTCTATTGCTTACACCTCTAGGGAACCAAAGGGATCCCCCAAAAGTCAATCTCGAAACATCGGTCAAAGCATTGGCCGAGCCTCAGTTCTGATTCCTACGTTCCGACACTAAATCCAGACACACTCACAAGATAACTCATGGCATAATAAACTCCCAAAAGTTTTTCCTCTTTCCATTAATGCATCATATTTCTTTTACATATATCATTTTTTTCAAAACACAAAAAATGCATCATAGCTAGTCATGTACCATACAAAAAGGGAATGTACAGATAGCCGATACAACCCTCAAAAGCAAAAAAAATCAATCTCTGCCCTCCTCAAAAGCTATGTCAGGTAATTCCTCTGATTCATAATGAAATAGCCTCGCTCTCAGCTTGCTCACCTCAATGCGCAGGTAATGCACCTCATCTCTCTTAAGGCTATGATCGCCGCCTCCTCATCAGAGGACCTCTGATCAACGATCAATCTCCTCAACATCATCTCACAATGATACCGAAGTGCGGAAATCTCAGATAGCAAGTGGCCATGAGTGGCCAAGAGGAAGCCAGGATTGATAAATGGGTGCTCCTCAAAGGGTTCATATTAGATGAAGAACCAGCATCCCTAAGGACATCCAGATCATCCTCATCAGCCATCAAATGCCAGCAAGGAATGTGTTTGTTAGAACTAGAAAAATCGTGCTCGTCAGTAGTCTTTTTCCTGTGTTTTATTATTCTGGGGGAATTCTGAGTATAGAGATATTCATAGACAATCATAAGCAATCACAAAGTATACATGAGAAAGCACCACGAGGTGAATTTTATTCCAGAGATTCCGAGATCTTTTACATTCCGGGTTATGAACTGGTCACAAACCCTTAACATCAATGGATGATCACCCTTGCTTAAAAGGCAAAAGTAAATGCATGCATGTATCATAAATGAATTAAATAAAGTGTTAAAAGAGCACAAATATAAATAAAGCACAACATAGACAACAAAGAGATTTTTACGTGGAAACCCTTATAGGAGAAAACCACGACACAAAGCGACAAGATTCCACTATGAATTGCAGTTATACAATAGATGGAATATCAAAGGGAAGAAGCCCGGAAAGATCGAGCAAGTAGTTTAAATCGTCAAGGATTATAGTCTCGAGTTCATAGTCGCAGAGACCAAATTTAGGATTCCTTATGGACCAAGCCATTGTTAAGACCAGTTAGATGTTGGTCCCATACTCTTTCGGGCGTTCCTAGTTGAGTAGAAACCAGTATTTTAACCGAGTCGTGTATCTCAGTGTCATCATGCGTCTCTATGGACGAAATAACTTTCAGGAATACACTCCACAGTTTTCGTTTAGTGCAACCAAGGCCAGTGACTGTCACGTGTTTGGACGAGTGACTTGCTGGAAGGCACTCCATGGGGTCTTAGTGCAACCAGGGCCAGTGACCGTCTCGTGTTTGGACGGGTGACTTGCTGGAAGGCACTTCATGGGTTTTAGTGCAACCAGGGCCAGTGAGCGTCTCATGTTTAGACGGGTGACTTGCTGGAACACACTCCATGGGTTCTTAGTGCAACTAGGGCCAGTGATCGTCTCGTGTTTGGACGGGTGACTTGTTGGAAGGCACTCCATGAGTTCTTAGTGCAACCAGGGCTAGTGACCGTCTCGTGTTTGGATGGGTGACTTGCTGGAGAGCACTCATTACCATAGCCACTCAACTGACGGATCCCGCTTTGGACAGGACACACATCAACTGGTCTTAACGATGAAGTATTTCAGACGTTTTAGAACTCTTTGATTGCGGTTTTCGATGATAAACATAGTCCCCTTTGATTTAGTTTCGTACCTCGATCCGGAATGAAATAAATTCATGCAATGGATGCAAATGAGTACGGTTAAAGTAAATATGCTTTATGCATGCTCGAGAGAGGATCGCGTTTATGCTAGATGTTCAATGTATCAGACAAATTATGCATTTGATTTGATTGATCTACTTCGTATATATCTTTTTGTCATCGATATTTTTGCCTTTGCGTCTTTGAGATCACAATTGATTTCATTTGGCATTAGTAGATTTTCGGGCCAACAGGGCACTTCTCGGGGCCTGTTTAAGATCCGATCAGAGGATTTGGTGAATACCTATCATGATCCTCTTTGGATAGTGGTGGATCATTTTTACGAGGGTCGTAATGATGCCAAATCCACCTTGGTGTTAGTGCGATCGCACTCCATTTCGTTTAGTGTAAGTTGATTTCTGAGCCAACATGGTACTTTCCAGGGTTGAAAATGACTAAGTAGTGGACTTGTTTATGGTCTGATCAAGGTTTTCGAGAATCCTGAGATCAGATAATCTCGTTGTAATGCATGATCATGGTTTATCATGTTATGGCGGAGAGAAGTTTCCCTCTCGGGTTCGGTCAAATTCCGCCCGATTTCTCTCGATTTAGGCCGTTTCTAACTCTTTCGAAACGGTTTTTGAGGTTTGCAATTTTGGCTCTAAGTGTTGACCTTTTTTTATCAAATTGCTGATTTGGCCCACTTAACATTAACCGCTGGGAGATTTGATCCGGGATGGATAGACATTAGCGATGTGTGTCTAGGATCGTCGGCGTGATCAGGAGGCGAGCCACATCGAAGGCGGATCACACCATAGAAGATTCCAAGTCCCATCAGCGTCTGGGCGGATGTGGATTGCATGGTGGGCGCATGTGACCCCTCCTCAAGTGCATGTGGGAGAAAAGTGAGGAGAGAGAGGGAATGGAAGGGAGGTAGGTGCATGTGCCTGCCCCTTGGGCGCATGTGGCATGAGGGAGTGAGGAGAGAGAGGGAATGGAAGGGAGGTGGGTGCATGTGGCCTCTCCCAAGTGCATGTGCCCTCTTTACTTCATGACTTTTGATTTCAAAAGCCCCATGGGCATGGGCGCATGTCCTGTAAGGACTTAAGGAAGTTTTCCCTTTGTCTGGGCGCATGTCCTATAAGGACTAGGGAAATTTCCCATATCTTCCAACAAAAGGATGGGCGCATGTGGATTTTCCCTATATCCCTCTCTATTGCAGCATCGGTGGGAGAAATCCCTTTCCGGCGATGGCATCCGGCGAGGTGTGGGCGCATGTGAATAGCCGATGGAGGATTCCGGCAAGGATTTTACCTTGCTCTGACGATCCTCTCCAGAAAATGAAGCCTCTCTCTCTCAACAGGTGAGTGCACTATTTATAGCAATTTAATCGGGTCCCGAGTCCAAGAAAGTAAAAAAAATTCATGGGCGCATGCATTTGGAGAGAGGAGTCATGCACATGTCATGGGGATCATGCGCATGTCACCATGCATCAGGCGCATGTGGCTTGGTGTGGGCTCATGTGCCCCTGGTATGGGTGCATGTGGCCTCTATGGTGGGTTCATGTTGCCCCACTTCTTATATTTTCATGATTTTTTTGTATTTGTATTTTATTTAGAATTTTAAAAATATTGAAAAGGGAGAGAGAGAGAGAGAGAGAGAGAGAGAGAGAGAGAGAGAGAGAGCTCTCATGCCCCTGCGGCGAGAGGGCAAATGCATGTCTCCTCATGGCATCCGCATGTGGAGAGAGTGGTGTATGCACATTCCATCACTTAGAATATTTCAGGTTTTAGGCTCCGACGGGCGTCCCCCAGAGGGGGGCTACCTTTTCAAAGACCGAAGTCACTGATGCCAAGCTGCTTTTAGGCCATGATCGACCTCCTGAATGAACGGGGTGGGGTACCGATGGTCATCTGTTGTGAATTTTGGTATTTCTTTCCCAATTTGGACCCTCCCGATCGGTTCCAAACATGGGCAAAACGTACTTCGGTGCACGCAAGTAAAAGTGTACATCGTATGGCATTCAAATTCGGAACTTAAGGGTTTCTGAATATTTTAAATCATTTTGCAGTCATCCACATGTCCAATTCCCTTCAGAAATAGCATTTATAGGCTTCCAGACCCCTACAGTCGGATACGATCAGGGCAAAACGCATTTGGAAGCGCGTGGGTAATAATACGCGTCGCCTGACTTTAAAACTTATAGGTTAAGGGTTTTAGGGCATTCTGGATCATTTGGCGGTGATCCGCATGTTCGATTCTGCTCCAGAATAGCATTTGTAGTCTTAGTCATGATTGCGCACGTTAGGGTTACACTAGCGTCTTC
Organism: Liriodendron chinense; assembly: GCA_003013855.2. NCBI lineage: Eukaryota > Viridiplantae > Streptophyta > Magnoliopsida > Magnoliales > Magnoliaceae > Liriodendron > Liriodendron chinense. The sequence goes on from ML058385.1 coordinate 2,704,441, forward strand.
TGATTATTTCGGATCTCAAAATCGGTCTGAATTGTCATAGATGGACCGCTAAATACTGTTTTATAATGGGTACGAATTTGAGTCCCAACAAGTGCCCCATCGGTGTGCTGCGATGGATGCTTACGTCAAGCCAGTGCGGTGCACTGTTCCCCAAGCTCAAGTATAAATACGAGACTCGCTAAGTCATTCGCACATTTCTGAATCAAGAAAAGTGAAAATTTAAGAGGTGAGAGAGCTTTTCATGAGGGAGTGGGCGCATGTGGCCTCCCTATGGGTGCATTTGCTCTGAACTTGTTTCATTCCAAAATTTGGAGATGGGCGCATGTGGGGTACCACATGCGCCTGATGCCTTATTTAACACTTCTCCCTTTTCTCTTTTGTTTGAGTTGGGCGCATGTGAGAGGCCACATGCGCCTGGGGCTCCACCTTGGGCGCATGTCAGCCCAACACTTAGTGGAATTTCTCAACTTTGGCCCCGGCACTTGCCTTCGGCGAAAAAGTGGCGTATTCGGCTCCATCCTCAGCCGGATTCGATGTCGTTTGTGGCTGTCTTACTCAATGCTCGAATAGGATTAAGACTTAGTGCTTAGAGTCCATAATATGCTGCTTATGTTGGTCTTTGATGGCTTGTAACTGCTTCTTTAAGTGGCTCTATGATCTGCACTTCTAAGCGGGCGCACATGCATCATTTGGGGTTAGTGCGAATTCGCACACACTCCGAGTGTACATGTAGGGCTGCTACTGTATTTGTTGTGCTATGATATGTGCGCGCTTGTTTGTCGGATGTGCACTCGAATTCCATTGTTTTCATATTGCTGTGGGTCATGACTTTATGCATGTATTTACTGACATGTTTTGTGTGTGAAATCTGTAATTGAATGATGCGATGCTTACCTTATTGTGTTGCCTGTTGCATGTGCTGGTCTTTTGTTTGATGCACTTTTATTTATGTATTGCAGTGAATCATGGTGGCAGCAGCAGGATCTTTCAATGAAGCTTCCAAATCGCAAGTTTTCGGCTCTTCGTTTGTACGATGCGGGAAGAAGAGGGCGACTGGAGATGCTGCTAACCCATCTTCGGTAGAGTGTTGCTCGCAATTCTTTGGGACGATCGAATATGAAGGGAAGGATTTCTCTGGTCGAATTAAACAGCTCTCCCATGAAGTATTACTACGTATCTATGTGGATAAAACCACATCTGAGTCTCCGACACAAGGGACTGAAGAGGAGTGGTCTGCCTGGTATTGTCAGTTCACTAATGCTTCCAATGTTGTTGAGGTGGGTCCTCCTAGTGTGCACGGCCAACATTCCGAGGATGATCAGGAAGGTCTGAAGAAGAAGAGACAAAATCGAGGTAAGAATCTGGCTGAGGAAGTTAACCAGGCGGAGAATCGCCATAACTCGTTGATCCGAAGAATGAGCGGATGAAGATCGGCTGGAATAGAAACAAGATCATTACGACATGTGGTTTCTCCATCATCAAGCCTTATACCGACCGGGTCATCTTGCATAAAAAATCTCTTACGAGGCACAGGCCCTTCCCGAGCATCGAACCATCCAACGTTCAAGGCCCTTTCCAGTTCTACGGAGTCGAGAGGTGGACGTCTGCCCCCAAGCAGTTGTTAACTACCTTACTGGTCGATGATGGGAGAGAACAGCAGGTAGGTCTTCCGAGAGAAATGGTTTTCCTTGCGCCTACTTGTGATCCTCACGCTCCTTCTCCAGTCCATTATTTTGAGACAGTGCAGCAAAGGTTTCGACACATGGACAAGGCGACGATGTGGGCAACGAAGAGCTTTCGTATGCGGGGTCATTTGAACGAGCAAGTTAGTTATGAGCCGTGGGAAAAAGAGATTTTAATCCGCCATGAGAGAGTTTTGAAACAAGTTGGCTTGCATTAGCATATCGATGCAACCTCTGAGCATTTCTCCCGAGATCCAACAATTCTTCGAAGCTTCTTGAACTACTGGTCTTCCGTTATCAATTCATTCCACTTGCCATATGGAGAGATGAGCATAACCTTATGGGATCTCCGGATGATGGCTGGGTTGTCCTGTGATAGGAGAATATTACCGGGAATATGTCCCAACTGATGAAGAGTTGTCTTCGACTCGGCTCAAAAGTCCTCGAGATGCTTATCATTCAAAGTCTTGTCTAGAGTTGTTTACTGAGTTGTCGCAGTTCGACAATATTACAAAGATTCAATATGACGACTGGTTGATCTACTTCAACCAGAGGATGAAGTAATACTTCTTCCGATACCTTCTTTTGTACTTCGTGCTCTGCATACTTTAATTTCTTTGTTTCTAACATGGGCACCTCTTTCTTCTTGCAGCATTGATTACGAAGAGTATGAGATCTTACTCGAAGACCAGGCTTTAATGAAGGAACATTTCGAACAAAAGTTTCGCAATCCGAATGAGCTTACGCCGTCTTGTGAACTGGCGGGCTTCTTAGCATACTGGTTGTCGGCAGTTATGCTGCCTAGCTCCAAGAGTGCTGATGGTGTCAGGGTTTCTTGCTTCGCCGTGGCGGGAGCTCTTGCAAATGGTTGTCAATTTTCTCTAGCACCGCCGGTGATATGCAGTTGATATACGGCTTTTGGCAATATTGCAAGTAACAAAGACCAACCCTGGCGAGGGATGAACACGGTTTATTGCCCATGGCATTTCTTCTGCGGATGGTTGGGCATATATTTTCCGTAGACATACGGAGTGGATCTCTTCCAGTATCTCCATGCCGATCACGCACCTCTTTATTGCTACAGGAAACTTAACATGATAACGCAGTCGTCTGATTGGATAGCTTGAAAAATTGGCAGTTGGGTGGAGATTTGTTTCTACCACTTTTATGTTTCTGATGCCGGAGAAGATCGAGCAGTCGTTGATGATGAACATTCTGTGGATACCATTGATAGGGAATTTCTAGTGTCTATTCGTACTGCCTCACTTCCTCTGCGTGAAGGAATAGAGTTCTGGCGAGAACCTTATTACCCTAGCCGGTTTGCCAGGCAATTCAGGTACGATCAGGGTGTTTCGATAACGCTACTGGATGTAGCTAAAGTAGAGCGGGCGTACGGCAGAGGTCCTACTCACTGGGAGTGGATATGGCATTAACTTTTGATGACGCGAACAGGCGCGAGGTTCATGCTTCCTGACCTCTATCGGAAGACTGGCGGTCCTTATAGCTGGCTGAGATGGTGGGTGCATCAGTATGCTCTGGTTTGGAAAACATCTTTGTTGATGATCCACTCTACATTCCTCCTCCAGGGTTGACAGAGGTCATTGCTGATGGATTAGGTTATTATAGAGAGTAGGTTGAAGCATATTTATCGTCGAGCATTAGGCATAAGACTTCCCTGAGTGTGTCAATTGACCATCGTAAGGAGGATACTATGTTGGATGGCTGGCATACTTTCAGAATACTTTTAGCGAAATGGTCTTAAGAAGCCGGGTTCACACGTCTTCTGGTGGTTGGAGATGATAAGGATGATAATCGGTTAATTAGTGAAGGTGACCCGACGATGGTTGGGCCGGCGAATGAAACATCAAATCATGTCGACGTGAGAGAGCAGGTTGGGAAAATTGGAGAGGATAATCTGTAAGGGTCCACTATATCAGGGAATGACACAACTGTGTCTATGGCCCCTGGTGCTTCCAGTGTTGAGGTTATGGCGGAGTCGCCAGTGGTAACTAAAATGATCGATATTGATAGCGATACTACTGAACTTCTAGATGTGACCTCGAAGTTACTGACTGAGACCATTGAGCCGTTCACTGATGTGATGACACATACTGCGAATTTCTCGGAACCTGTCGTCGACTCATCTACCAATACGGTTCTTTTATAGCTCCTTGGTGTGTTCTTTTTCTGTACTTATCATTTCATTACATACTTGCTCTGTTCTTTTCGTTGCAGATATTGCCAGTTCTGATGCTGCTGCCCACGGAGCATTCGACATTCCTTATTTTGAACGTTTAGACTATTTCGGACAGAGTATACTGAGGGGTCCACTATCCAGCATTTCAAAGGCATTGGCTGAGCCGAGTGAGTGGCATACACTAGGAGTTGGGGTGAAGGCATTGAAAGCTTGCACAGGAGTAATCGGGCCTGATGTATCCAAAATAGTCTGTCGCATTTCTTCTTTTGAGGATTTTGTTGCGCAGGTTATTATGACTGAACAGATTGAACCTGACCCTACGACTAAAGAGAAATGGCGAGTGTTGTCTTCTTTGCGGCCTATCGTAGAGCAGCGAGAATATTCGGCAGTTAATGCTAGAACAACCTTAGAAGATAGTGAGACTCAATGTCGCGGGTGTATTAATCATCTTGCTGATGTCATATTTGAGATCGTGCAGCTACAAGCGGAAGAAACTGAGATAAATTTTGAGGTTACCTGCCTTGATCTTGTCATTAATAGAATCGTTCCAAGGTCGCACAACTCGAGAGTGAACGAGAGGCGGCGCGCAAGTAAATGACAAACTTAGAAATCGAACTTCGTGATATTCCAAATCCCGCACTGACACTAACAGAGGAAAAGGCCACCATGGAGGCAACGCAGGAAAGATGTGATGAAGTTCATAATAGGGTGCTTGGAGAAGCTGTAATTCTGTTCTTTCGCTCTTTACGGTCATTGTCAGACAAAAGTAGTATTAAACAGTTGTCCTGAATACCTAACTGCTACTTGTATTTGATGTAATCAATACCAGAATTTATTAACTGTGTGCTTCATGATCCAAAATAATGACAATGATTCTTTTGCCAAACTACTGCTTGGTTTTGTGTGTTTGAGACTAGTATGCATAAAAGGTGTATTATATATGAGTTTAATGTAAAATGAGTATATCAAAGCATAAAAATGGAAGAACCCATAGGAATAATACTTCCCTTTTTACTTAACATGTGTACCCTCGGGTCATTGCTTTCGAGAGACGTTCGTATGATAAGTCTGAAATTTTCGTCTAGCTCCTCATTATTGGGTATATTTGTTATCCTTCCTAGCCTGCCCCCAGTCATTTCTTTCTGCAGACTTAAGTTTAGTCATATATTAGGGCTTGCCCCCAATGCTTCTTCTATAATCTTGGATTTCTCATAATATATTGGGGCTTGCCCCCAATGCTTCTGGATTGTCACTTTGTAAGAACGCTTCATTCTGATGAGAAATGTCTTGTACTTTAGGAATCCGTACCGAATAATTGTCTGAACATAATCTTTAACCACATATTCTTGTCGTAGAGTTCTGCATAAGAGGAAGCTGTCGATATTTTCAAGGTGAAGTGATACATAATAGAATGCCCTGATCATCTTCGTATAAGGCCATGTGTATATATATATGTATATAGGAGATTCCCAACTATGACTTATCTTCATATACAGTAGAAGAATAATGCAATAATGATGGGGGATCCATGACACAATACGAAAGCTAGATATAGATAGCGATGTTTTGATCATCTTCATATAAAACATTGTCCATAAGTATAAGAGATTGATAATAATAGAGTATCCCGGCTGTCTTCATATAGAATCACATATACATACATATGAGAATCCATCAATTCTGAAGTATCCTCCTATTAAGCAGAGGAATGCCAGAATACCGGGATACTTAATATGAGAACCTATGACAAAGATACCATAATATGAAGATGTTATGATTCGTGTAGACTTTCTATAAGATATTTTCTCCTGATTTGACTGGTTTGATGAGGATATAATAAGTCGGTTGATGATTCGTGGAGTCGATTCTTTGATATTCTCTGACTATGGTACCTGTCATTAAGAAGAGCTCTACGAACTTTTTATATTCATATGCACAACAGTATGATGTGAGTGAACATGTAAATGAGTATGAAGCACAGCATAGAGATGAAATAGATGCATGAGTGAACATAAGTATATCCCTATCTACTTTATAAACTGTCAGAACTATTTGTAAGCGTTCACGATTATTAAAGTTTAGGAAATGGAATCCTTGAGCGAACATTTTTTCCTAAGTGGCATCTATTAGAACTGTACTAGTCAGGGCTCCATCAGACCCTTCCATTTTCAAACTGATGGTGCCTTGATTTATTATCTTTTGTACATTTCCTTTCAGAACGAAGCATTGCTTGGTCTTATGGCCTATGCATCTGTGATATTCGCAGTAGTTGGGATCATCCACACGTCCTACTTCTGTTGGTCAAACAGACTTTGGGAGTCGTAATTTTTCTTCTTCGATTAGCAGCTCCATAATTGGGACAAGGTCTTTAATGTCAAATGTATACGGTCCGTTCTTTTTGTCTCGCTCACTGATTGTCATGTGCTGCGACTTCTAAGGTTCTTTTCCCTTGTCTTGTGTCCTCATTACACTGGTCTCTGCCTCATGCCCTGGATTCGGTCGTTTTCAGTTCCTAGGGTTCTTTCTTGCATCTACCCATGTCCTCTTTCTCATTTCGTGTCTTGACTTTTCTGCTTAAGATCGTGTTTTTGAAACGGATTGCTCTATCATGCAAACCTCTACAGCCAGGTTACGAAGGGTGAAAGAGATATTGCCTAGCAGTTCGTATGGGATCATGGAGTCTGAACCCGACTACGCGCATTTGTTTGTTCGGTATGGCTCTATTATCTTACTTCAACAACATTACAGGCTGCCCCCGGTGCTTCTTCTTCCAACTGTTAGACAGGCAGAGCAGCTCCCTATGGGCTTGGACCAATTCGTTGATTTGCTCTTGGATAGCTAACAATTCGACATCGTGTCCTACTAATTCCCTTTCTTCGACAGCCTGTACCATCGTTGTTTGTACCGGTCTTTCGTCATGAATTGGTGGTATTGTAGGTGCTATTGTCACTATGGCTGACGTAACCCGACTGATTTCTTCTGTCATTAGCTTAATGGTACCCTGGTTGATTAATCTCTGTACTTTCCCTTTCAAGATGAGGCATTCTCCCGTCTCATGTCCCAAGATTCGATGATACTTACAATAATTGGGGGCATCCGTTTGCCTTGCTTCCTTTAGTCAAATCGGTTCTAGCAATTGTAGCTCCCCTTCTTCGACTAGGCGTTCTATTATTGGAACAAGGTCTTCCGGGTCAAACGAGTAACGTCCTTCTACGTTGTCGCGTCAGACGATCGTCATCTTTTTCGGTTTTCGTGGCCCTTTGGCTCTGAACTGAGTTTCTGCTGGCTTGCCTTTAGTCTTGTGTTCTGGATGTGGGCATTTTCGATCTTTTGAAACTTTGCTTTTGTCGATGTAACTTGATGTGACCATCTTTCCGATCTCACGCTTCGGTCTTTCCGCTTTGAACTGCGTTCTTAGCGTGGCTTCCTCTACTATATGGGCCTTTGTCACTAAATTTCTAAATGTTGAGAAATTGTGTCCGGATAAACCGAACGAGATTATTGAGTCCATGGCTTGCATACACATCTTGACTTGCTCAGGCTCACTAGGCAACTCTCGGCATTGCGCCGCTATGGCTCCCCATCTATCAATAAACCTCTCGATTGACTCTCCTTGCCTCTGATGGACTAAGGCTAAATCTGTCAACGAGACTTCTCGCTCAGTGGAGAAAAATTTGGAAATGAACAGCTCCTGCATTTGATTCCAGGTCCCGATAGACCCTGCGGGTAATGACATGTACCATTGAAATGCCTTTCCAGTCAGCGTCGACCTGAACAATCGGAGGCAATATTGAGGTACTATGGACAAATTCCCTAGCACTGTCATGAATTGGGTCATATGTTCCTCTGATGACCCTTTGCCGTCGAATTTGGATAGTCAGGATGCCTAAAGTTGTCAAGGAACGGGATTTCATTAACTTCGGATGGATAAGGTATCCGATAGACATTTTCCTCTTTTCTCCTTCTCTTTCTCCTAACATATCAAGTTCGCAACTATCTGGGATAGCTCTTCCATCGTGGGATGAGATGGTTGCAGTGATGCATGCTTGAACACAACATTCCTTGGGCGAACTTGTGGTTTTACAGCTACTGGTTCTCCTGTCGTCTCCTGTGACTCTCCCAATGGTTGTCCAATGGGAATGGTTAGGATTTGTTCGCTCGCCTCAAGTGCAAGGCTGCGATGTAGTAATAAATCTCGGTAAGACCGAGGTCGATCCACAGGGAATAAGATAAACCAATTCAAGTTGTTCCAGCAACTTCTAATTTAATGAATTGAGGATTTCGGGTTTAAAAACTAACTTAAAATAGTAATTGTAAAATCTGTAATTGAAAGGGAACTAAGGCTTTTGAGGATCCACTTGTGATAGCCCTCATGTGAATTCATTCATCCAAGCATAGCACAACTAGAATTGAAGTTCTATCTCTCTTCTAGTTAGAAGATATGGCATTCAAACACAAACAATCTCTACTCAAGTTGAAGAACAAGGTTCTAGTTCTAATAAAGCCCATAGAAGTCGAATATGTAGCCTTCGAAGTAACGACACGCCAATGGACTATGGTACGCTCTAGGGTTACTACAATTCAAATCTAATCAATCCAAACATGATAATCTCGGAGAATTGCAAGGAACTCATGTCCGAAGCACATGAACTCTCATAAAACATCCAAAAATATCACTTTTATTCAAACTAGAACTTAAAAATCAAACTTTAAAGCAAAGTACTTGAATTAGAACGAATCCAACATGATAACTACTCACAAGCTTCACCTCTTAGCCTTAGCTAAGAGGTTCTAGCCGAGCATTATCATGCTTCAACTAGAATTCGAAGAAAAACTAAGAAAAACATGAAAAACTAGAGAAAACCCTAGTTGGAGGAGTTGCGATCGCTCCACGATGATCTCCCTTGCTCCCCACGAACTTAGAACTCTTCTAGGATACCCTAGCAAGGATGCCAAGGTGTCCTTTTATAAGAAAAACCACCCACCACCTCGCATCGCGTAAAGATTTACGCACTTATGTCGGTCGTCGGGCATTGGTCGGGCGCCCGGTCATGTTTTGGTCGGGCGCCCGACCATACTGCAAAACAGTCCAGCGTGTTTTAATAAAGTTTCTTTGAATTTCAGGCACCCGGCTCCTCTTAATTGAAATTGCGGTTTTACTGCCTATAGAGATACTTGGAGATATGCCTAATGTCCTAGAGGGGGGGTGAATAGGACTTTTTAAATTCTAATTGCAATTAAAAACAAACCAAGTCAATCTTATCAAATAAGATAATCACAATAGCATTCAAGACATTTATATGAGCAGTTTGTAAGCAAGGACTATCATAGGCATTTCATCAAACAGTTAGCATTCATGATTGACTAAACCATTCAACACATAGCAATCATTCAATCTCACAATGCACAGCAATTTATAGTGGTTCGGTTTCCCTACTCCACTCCCGGTTCACGATCTCAACCTATGAGACCACCGGATTTCACTATAGTCTTGGTTTTAAATCAGGTTAACCATCAACCTTGACATCCTTTGATCTAGGACCGCGTATACCATCCGCCGATGGCCCAATCCAGGGACTTGACGAGTTTGGATCTCAAACTCTCACCAATCCTAATCCAAGGATGGTCACGTACCCTCCCGCCGGAGTTTCCCAATCCAGGGAATAGAGATTTAAAAGATGGACTCTCAAATACTAGACATACCTAGACGATTGAGCCCCGATTCGATGCCTTTGATGAGTAGCTTCAGGTCCACGTGCTTCAGCTTCTCTTTGTGCTCCCAAGATCAGCTACCAATGCAAATGATGAGGATATGTTAATGCCGGGTAGTTGAGAGAGAGTTGGTTTAGTTCCTCTTGCCTATTCAATGCAATGGTAATGAGAGAACTACCAAACTTCAAGCATTCAATGGCTTTAAGTGACCTAATAAAGATATTCGGAAGGTAGGTCAGCCATGAATGAAGGTCTTGAGTTCATACTTCAAACCGAGCTTAGAATACTCAATGACAAGCCATTAATGGCCAAGTTTGAATGATGAACTCAAGGGAGTTAAGAGGGAGGAAGGATGAGAATGAATGCTCTCTCTCTCAGCTCGGGATGGGTGTTGAATGCATGACATAAAAGACCTCAAGTCTTGGCTTTATAGAGCCCCAAATGATAGCCCCAACGGATCTAAAACGGTCACGTCCGACCTGTCAGAGCAAGGACTCGACCGGCCGGACGGACCAGTCAGCATTCAAAAGCATAGGCCATATGAGGGACTGGCCGACCGGTCATGACCGTCGGACCCCCTTGCTGGAGATACATGTATTATGGAGGCCGACCGGTCATGACCGGTCGGACCCCCTTGCTGGAGTTACATGTAATAGGGAGGCCGACCGGTCATGACCGGTCGGACCCCTTGCTGGACTTCAAGTCTTGTGAAGGCCGACCGGTCATGACCGGTCGGCTATACTTGCTGGACCTTCAGGCATTGTGAAGGCCGACCGGTCATGACCGGTCGGCTTCCTATATGATTGCACTTGCAGAGCCTGGCCGACCGGTCAAGTCTGGTCGGCTGTCCATTCGTCCACTTCACAGCAAGGATGCCGAAGAGTTTGAGAAACCTGGCCACTGTCTAGATGGATTTGTCATAGTGAGCTTGTAGGACCAAGATTCTCAACACAGCAACGGATCTCTTCAAGTGATGAGGTGTATAGGGTCCAATGTATGGACATATCTTCAATATGCTTCGCACCAGCCATGATTCACAAGTCTGATCAACTTATGCAAGGGTCGAGAGGAATGGGGATAGGATATGTGAGTTTTTACGCCATTCTTTTGATGTTTTGGGGTTTCCTATGGTCGATCTATATGCAACTTACCTGAGATCTTGTTGCAGCATTAGCTTGAGCAATGGACGAAGCGTAATCTTCAAGTCTTGATCTTCAATACTTCGACCGGGGCTCACATGACACGACGCGACCAACCAACATGTCAATTGACAACAAAAGGTGTACTAACAATCTCCCCCTTCGTCAATTGTGTGACAAAACATCTAACCTAGACAAATTATCATGATTGACCCTTAAACAGAAAGCAAAATACACCCATATACATGTCTATACAAATATACATCATAATCTTTACAAAAGGACATGTACAGACTCGATTTTCTTCAAAATCTCCCCCTCAATGCTTGCACCTACAAAGTCCTGCAAAAAGATATAATCGGACCTTCTAGGTGGGATGATTCTCCCCCTTTTTGTTAGTAATTGACAAGGGTTAGCCAGCAAAAAGATATGCCTATTAAAGCTGCAAGGCTAGCGCCGAAAATATGTCAATCACAGTTCACAGGAAAGAGATATGGAAATATAAGCCCTGAGGAGATTTAAAGAACAACACATGCCAGATATACAAGTAAACATGAAAGCACTAGAGGGCTTATAGCCCAACCAACCAACCACCCCTCTAGATGTATATCTAGACTCAAAAGAAAACATAAAGCATGAGCTAATATGGGCAAATACGCCTAAACCATCCAACCTCCCAAGGATATTCAATTAAAGGAACAAACAGCTCATATATAAAACAAAAAAACATCCACATATATACCAAAATGGGCAAGTAGCCCAATGTAGAGATGTATCAATCCAAAATATACAGACAACCATAGAATGATATAGCATGAAATCCAAACAATGTCATTGGTCATTCAAAAAGTAACTGTGACCAAGACATAAGCCTAATAATCCGTGTCATCGCCCAGATCAAGGGGTGGAACGTCCCCACGAGCCGCACGCTCCCATCTCTCTATCCGTCTCTCTATTTGCGCCTGACGAGTGACTAGAGCCTCCTGCTGCACCAGTATGGTGGCCTGACCCTGCAGGATCTGACCTTCAAGCCTATCAAGCCGCTGAAATATATCCGCTCGAAGCTGGTGAAGCTCTGCAATGTAGGAAGAGGGATCCACGGAAGGAGAGTGCCTACGAGAAAAAGCTCGAGGCGACGTGCTGAATGGTCCTGGAGCGACGCGAGGATCGAGGGATGGATCTGATGACGGAGCTGAAGAGTGTGAAGGGCCAGTAGAGATAGGAGGTGCCTCAAGCTGGGATGGCTCTGCCTGCTCCTGCTGCTGCTCCTGCAGACGACGCTGGATAGCTTCTCTGGTAAGCTCCATCCTAGCAATGATGGTATGGTTGATGATGACCGGTTTGTGAAATTTATCGGTACCAACAATGCCAATACGCTCAGCCATTTTGCATATGAGATGCCCAAATGGCAGACTAGTGGAGTTCCCGTCGTCGCGCAGGATGACTTGGTGGATGGTACTCATGATACGAGTGGGAAGACAGAGAGAATGACCTTTACCAACCCAATACAGCAACCGAAACATAGTTTCGGAGACATCCGCTTTGTTGCTCATCCGCGTGTAGACATTGCGGAAAAAGAGATTATGCAAAAGGCGGAAGTCCCATGTCATTGAGGATGCTCGAAGTGCACCACCCACCCATTTGGGTGTCCCCTCACCACACAAGAATTGAGCGATAACTAGGTTGGGTTGGGGACCCAAGGAGGAAAAATCAAAAGTAGGCTCCTCAACAAGTGGAACGCCAACAAAATCTGATATGGACTTCAAAGAAAACAGGCACTCCTGATTACCGACATCGACATTGAAGGAGGGGGGAGAAGATGTGACATGAACACATGATGCATAGAATTTCCTGACAACATCAAATTGGACCGGGCCCACCATGTGAAGTACGGGGCCCCAATTAATGGCATCCAACATGGAGCGCAAGTTGTAGTCAGACACGTCACCCAAATTGACGGATTTTTCACAGACGACCTCCTTATCTTTGAAATCATCCCAATGGGTGGAATGGGATGAGACTTTTGTCCCCACAGATTTTGATTTAACAGGAGGAACCAAGGAGGAGGCAGCCCCTTTCCCTTTGGAAGCTGCTTTCTTGGACTTTAAAGGGCGAGGAGGAGGAGGCTTAAATGTTGCCTTGGGACGATCGCTCCTCCTCAAAGGGAGCTCATCCTCGCTCTCGTGGGATGACATGGAAGAGGCAAGAGGATCTCTAAAATACTCCAAGAGATGAAGGAAAGGGATGAACCAAGGAAGATAAAGAGTGAAGAGAAGGAATCCCTTACCAATGAATGAGAGTGAAGAGGAGTGAAGTTGAGAACCTCGAATCTGCAATGAATCAGCTCAAAATCACCTTGGAGAGCAAGAGGGGGAGCTGGAGCATAGAGTGGAGGTGAAGAAAAGGGGAAAGACTGACCTAAAATGAGCTCCAAACGGGTTAAATACCCCCCCTACCCGGTCGGCACACGCGTGGGCTGCTGGTCTGGGACGCATGACCGGTCTTGACTGGTCGTGGGATGCAAAACGATCATCCAGCAAAGTTTTTCTACTTAGCGCGATCGGTCATGACCGGTCGGCTGGCTTAACTACATGAGTCCAGCGGATTTTGGGAGACGCCCGACCGGTCTTGACCGGTCGGCTGGCCTATCTCTGGCCGTTTGTGCACAAGTTTGATCGGAATCCTGTATAGGATTGGCTGGATAGAGTCTATCCTTTTGACAGACCTCTAAGATCAAGTACCCTTAGCAAGGGTACATTATCAATGGTCATGGTGTACCAAGGTACACCTTAACCCAAAATGAGGGACCCCTGAGGTCCAGATATGACAATAAATGGCTAGAAATTGGGACTATGATCCCGGATATACATGAAAAGCAATGTAAAGAGGCCATGATCCTCAGATATACCTATAACGAACAGAAAGAGAGGCTAAATCCTCAGATTTTTCCTGCAAAACCAATACTTTGTTAGATACACTAGATACATCCAACGCCAATGGACTTCTGGAGGTTCGCAAAGCGAACCAAGTCCAAAGGTTTCGTTAGGATGTCGGCTAGCTGTTCTCTGTAGGCACATGTTCGAGAGATATTATTTGATCTTCAACCAATTCTCGAATAAAATGGTGCCTAATGTCTATGTGCTTAGTGCGAGAGTGCTAAACAGGATTCTTTGATATATTTATGGCACTCGTATTGTCGCAAAATAACGTCATTGTGCCTTGTTTGATCCCATAATCGGTTAGAGTTTGTTTCATCCATAATAGCTGGGCACAACAACTACCAGCAGCAATGTATTCTGCTTCGACTGTGGATAAAGAGATAGAGTTTTGTTTCTTACTGTGCCATGCCACAAGGCAGTTTCCAACATAAAAGCACCCACCGCTGGTAGATTTACGATCATCCATGTTACCAGCCCAGTCCGCATCTGAGTACCCTGCAATATCTGTAGAGGAATCGAAGGGGTACCAAAGACCGTATTCGGTGGTGCTTCCAACAAACCGAATGATCCGCTTAACAGTGGTAAGGTGAGATTCTTTGGGATCAGCTTGAAATCGAGCACAAGCACCTACACTAAAAGTAATATCTGGTCTACTAGCAGTGAGATAAAGGAGACTACCAATCATGCTTCTATAAAGATGTTGATCTACACTTTTCCCTGCAAGGTCTTTTGATAATTTAACAGAGATGCTCATAGGTGTAGTGTGGGAACGACCAAAATCTAAGCCAAATCTCTTAACAAGGTCTTTAGCATACTTGGCTTGAGTAATGAATATACCTGATGCAAGTTGTTTTACTTGAAGCCCTAGAAACATGTTGAGTTCTCCTACCATACTCATCTCAAATTCAGATGTCATTAATTCAGCAAAGGAGATGGACATTTTCTCACAAGTGGATCCAAAAACAATTTCATCCACATAAATCTGGGTAATCAACACAGAATTCTCGGCTTCTCTAATAAATAGAGTTTTGTCAACGCTCCCCCTAACAAAATCATGGTCAATAAGAAAATGAGTTAAGCGTTCATACCATGCACGGGGTGCTTGCTTGAGTCCGTAAAGCGCCTTTTTCAACCGGTACACTTTGTGAGGATACTTAGGATCAACGAATCCTTTTGGTTGTTCAACATACACTTCCTCATCAAGAATACCATTCAAGAAAACGCTCTTTACATCCATTTGAAATAGTTTGAACTTTAACGCACAAGCAACAGCCATAAGAATTCTAATAGACTCGAGTCTGGCTACAGGGGCAAATGTTTCATCAAAATCAATGCCTTCAATTTGTGAATAACCCTGAGCCACTAACCGAGCCTTATTTCATATCACATTCCCAGATTCATCGGATTTATTCTTGAAAATCCATTTTGTTCCAATAACATTTTTCCTTTCTGGCCTGTCGACCAGATACCATACTTCATTTCTAATGAATTGTTGAAGCTCTTCCTGCATTGCAAGGATCCAAAATTCATCATTTAGAGCTTCATCAGCATTTTTTTGTTCTATTTTTGATGTGAAACACAGGTGACTGTTGACTGCCTCCAATTGCCTCCTGGTTTTGACACCAATGCTAGGATCCCCAATGATTTGATTGAGGGGGTGAACCTTGACAATTTGTACATCACCAGGAGCAGTAGGGGCATTAGGAGATGAGGGTTGTTTATCAGATTTTCCTATCTCGCATATGCCCTCATCTTCTTCTTCATCACCTGGAGATACAGATTTATCCAAGCTATCATCCACAGTCACATTGATTGACTCTTGAACTGATGAGGTTCGAAGGTTGTAGACACAAAAGGCTCTACTATTTAATGAGTATCCTAAAAACATACCCTCATCACTTTTAGAGTCAAACTTTCCCAACTTTTCTCGGTCTCTCAGAATATAGCATGTACTACCAAAGACCTTTAAAGTATTTAACATTCGGTATCTTTCCACACCATAGTTCATAAGTTGTTTTATTTAGACCTGCCCTTAAATAAACTCGATTAACAATATAACAGGCAGTGTTAACAGCTTCGGCCCACAGATTTTGAGCAAGTTTCTTATTATTAAGCATAGTTGTGGCCATATCCAACAACACTCTGTTTTTCCTTTCAGCAACCCCATTTTGTTGAGGTGTTTTGGGTGCTGAGAACTCATGACGAATGCCCAATTCATCGCATAATGCCTTGAAGCGATGATCTTCAAATTCACCGCCATGATCACTCCTGATTCTTGCTACCATGTATCCTTTCTCATTTTGAAGTCGCTTCACTAGTTTTTTAAATTCCTCAAAAGTGTCAGATTTTTCTCTTAGGAAGGCGACCCATGTGAATCTGGAGTAATCATCAACGACTACAAAGAAGTATCGTTTTCCACCTTGGCTAAGTACCCTGGTAGGACCAACTAGGTCCATGTGTAGCATTTCAAATGGTTTTGATGTTACCAGGATAGAGGCTCTCTTGTGTGCAACCTTGATTTGTTTACCTTTTTGGCATGCAGCGCACACAGTATTTGGTCTTTTACCCATCTTGGGTAGACCTCTCACCAAATTTTTCTGACTTAGTTTAAATAGATTTCTATAATGTACATGACCGAGTCGATGGTGCCATAATTCCGTTTCATCCTGAACGGCCACGTGACACATGGTGGAGGAGCTTGAATTGTTGTGATTTTCAATGACATAGCAGTTGTCTCCTGTGCGTAGACCTTTCATGACTAATTTTCCTGTGGAGTTCAAGATCTTGCACATATCTTTGGACAAGCTTACTGAGTGCTCTTCATCACAAATCTGTGAGATACTCAGTAAGTTGTGTTTGAGGCCATCAACATAAAGTACATTTTCAATTTCGGGCAAACCTGGCCCTGTGATGGTTCCTTTACCAATGATTTTAGCTATGCTCCCATCACCAAATGTGACAGACCCACCATCAAATTCATCATATGCACAGAATTGAGATCTATCACCTGTCAGTGTCTAGATCACCCACTATCCAAGTACCATCTAGGGGTATTCCCAGCTTTTAAGGCAGTATGAATGACCAAGCACTTGTTCTTGACAACCCATTTAGTTGTTGTCCTTTTATGAGAGCTGTTCTTTTGGTGAGATTCTATAGTTTTCTTGGGAGAATCAGATTTTTCTTTTTCACGCAAAAGAAGAGCAGTTTTCAAATTCAGCATTTTAACTTGCTCCAATAGTTCATCCATCCTCTTGTCCTTCCTAGGAAAAGCAGGATAATTCTTTCGAATGTTTCCCCTCTTAGGTGAAGAATGCATGGGAGGATTCCAATTAGCTTGGACATTTTTCCCGGTCGGTACAAATTTACCTTTCAAGTTTCTGACCGGATTTTTGAATACCAAGCACTCAAATTTTAAGTGGCCAATGTCTCCACAAGCATGGCAGATAGGAGAGGCTCTAGTTTTACTTCCGGATGCACCATGATCATTTCTTACAATTGGATGGACTGAGGTGGTTTTTGAAGTGTGACTATCATAGCCCAAACCTCTTTTGTCCATTGGTGATCTTGCAACACCGAGGAGTTTTTCCAGGTTTTCTTCTCCTTGCGCAAACCGTCTTCTAGAGTCAACGACTTGACACTTAAGACGATTGATTTCAATGTTTGCCTCTTTGAGTTCTCTCTCAAGTCTAGCATGCTTGTCTAGAGATTCACCACTCACGAGCTTTTTCTTTTCTTGTTCAAGCTCATCATTCTTCTTTTTCAGCTCTTCTAAATCTCGACTCATCTTTTGATTCTCTATTTTCAATCCGTCAAGATTTTTCATCAGTTTGTCATTTTCAGCCTTCATTTGGCCCAACTTGTTGATGGTATTTATATTTTCAATGTATAGTTGGTTGTAAACCTCCTGAAGGCCTTCCTCCTCATTCTCATCATCACTCAAGGAATCATTTTCTGTGTTGGAGGATTCATGATCATCAATGTCTCTGGTGATCTTTGCAATGGGCTCAATTTGAGGCACAATGTCAGTAATACAGGCCATTAAAATTCTGATTGAACCTTGCTCCTCCTCACTTTGGTATAGGACTGATTCTGATTCAGATTCTTCAGTCTCATCCCATGTAGCAGCCATTGCCTTTTTCTTGGCTTTGTTATTTGTGCACTCGGATGCAATGTGACCAAATCCTCTACACTTGTAGCATTGAGGGTCTTTTGACTTAACAAATTTTCCTTTGTTGTTCTTAGAATCAAAAGGTTTACCCTTCTGGTAGGGTTTCCTTCTAGAGGTATTTCCCTTAGTTTTGAAGAATTTTTGAAATTTCTTGGCCATAAGTGCCATTTCTTCTAAGTCTGGATCTTCCTCACTACCACATTCAGATTCTTGTTTTTTGTGAGAAGATTTCAGGGCTGTACTTTTGGATTTTGAGGGAGTTTTGAAACCTAGCTCATAGGTTTGAAGGGACCCGAGAAGTTCTTCAACTTTCATGGTATTTAGGTCCCTACATTCTTCGATGGTAGTAACTTTGGAAGAGAACCGTTCCGGTAGGGATCTCAGAATTTTCCTACATAGTCTATGCTCCGGAACGGGATCCCCCAAGCCCCACATTTCATTTGTAATCTTGTTCAGCTTGGTATAGAAATCAGTAAATGTTTCATGCTCCTCCATAGTGATGTTTTCAAATTGTGTGGAGAGACGCTGGAGTTTTGAATTTTTAACAATGCACGTTCCTTCATGAGTCACTTCAAGGATGTCCCATGCCTGCTTACTAGTTGTGCAATTTTGAATCCGGCCAAATTCATCTTTAGATACTGAACAAAAGATGGCATTCAGCCCTTTGGCATTACAGAGCCGTTGAGCTTTATCATAATCGGTCCACATCGCCTTATCTTTAGGCTTGAGGACATCCGGTTCACCTTCCTTACATATAGTGACCATTGGGGGTTTATATCCAATATCAATCATATCCCTAACGTCCGAATCAATAGATTCCAAAAAGATACGCATTTGGGCTTTCCAATATGGATAGTTAGACCCATTAAAGAAGGGAGGCTTAGTAACGGATGAAGAGTCCTCTCTAGATATATTTTCAAGCTCTCTTAGGATCTCACTCCGGGTTTTCAAACCTGAACGGAGGAACCCTCTCTGATACCAATTGAAATTGCGGTTTTACCGCCTATAGAGATACTTGGAGATATGCCTAATGTCCTAGAGGGGGGGTGAATAGGACTTTTTAAATTCTAATTGCAATTAAAAACAAACCAAGTCAATCTTATCAAATAAGATAATCACAATAGCATTCAAGACATTTATATGAGCAGTTTGTAAGCAAGGACTATCATAGGCATTTCATCAAACAGTTAGCATTCATGATTGACTAAACCATTCAACACATAGCAATCATTCAATCTCACAATGCACAGCAATTTATAGTGGTTCGGTTTCCCTACTCCACTCCCGGTTCACGATCTCAACCTATGAGACCACCGAATTTCACTATAGTCTTGGTTTTAAATCAGGTTAACCATCAACCTTGACATCCTTTGATCTAGGACCGCGTATACCATCCGCCGATGGCCCAATCCAGGGACTTGACGAGTTTGGATCTCAAACTCTCACCAATCCTAATCCAAGGATGGTCACGTACCCTCCCGCCGGAGTTTCCCAATCCAGGGAATAGAGATTTAAAAGATGGACTCTCAAATACTAGACATACTTAGACGATTGAGCCCCGATTCGATGCCTCTGATGAGTAGCTTCAGCTCCACGTGCTTCAGCTTCTCTTTGTGCTCCCAAGATCAGCTACCAATGCAAATGATGAGGATATGTTGATGCCGGGTAGTTGGGAGAGAGTTGGTTTAGTTCCTCTTGCCTATTCAATGCAATGGTAATGAGAGAACTACCAAACTTCAAGCATTCAATGGCTTTAAGTGACCTAATAAAGATAATCGAAAGGTAGGTCAGCCATGAATGAAGGTCTTGAGTTCATACTTCAAACCGAGCTTAGAATACTCAATGACAAGCCATTAATGGCCAAGTTTGAATGATGAACTCAAGGGAGTTAAGAGGGAGGAAGGATGAGAATGAATGCTCTCTCTCTCAGCTCTGGATGGGTGTTGAATGCATGACATAAAAGACCTCAAGTCTTGGCTTTATAGAGCCCCAAATGATAGCCCCAACGGATCTAAAATGGTCACGTCCGACCTGTCAGAGCAAGGACTCGACCGACCAAACGGACTGGTCAGCATTCAAAAGCATAGGCCATATGAGGGACTGGCCGACCGGTCATGACCGGTCGGACCCCCTTGCTAGAGATACATGTATTATGGAGGCCGACCGGTCATGACCGGTCAGACCCCCTTGCTGGAGTTACATGTAATATGGAGGCCGACCGGTCATGACCGGTCGGACCCCTTGCTGGACTTCAAGTCTTGTGAAGGCCGACCGGTCATGACCGGTCGGCTATACTTGCTGGACCTTCAGGCATTGTGAAGGCCGACCGGTCATGACCGGTCGGCTTCCTATATGATTGCACTTGCAGAGCCTGGCCGACCGGTCAAGTCCGGTTGGCTGTCCATTCGTCCACTTCACAGCAAGGATGCCGAAGAGTTTGAGAAGCCTGGCCGCTGTCTAGATGGATTTTTCATAGCGAGCTTGCAGGACCAAGATTCTCAACACAGCAACGGATCTCTTCAAGCGATGAGGTGCATAGGGTCCAATGTATGGACATATCTTCAATATGCTTCGCACCAGCCATGATTCACAAGTTTGATCAACTTGTGCAAGGGTCGAGAGGAATGGGGATAGGATATGTGAGTTTTTACGCCATTCTTTTGATGTTTTGGGGTTTCCTATGGTCGATCTATATGCAACTTACCTGAGATCTTATTGCAGCATTAGCTTGAGCAATGGACGAAGCATAATCTTCAAGTCTTGATCTTCAATACTTCGACCGGGGCTCACATGACACGACGCGACCAACCAACACGTCAATTGACAACAAAAGGTGTACTAACATTAATCGGGCGCCCGACGGGTCATCAGGCACCCGGCCAGTTGTGGTCGGGCGCCCGGCCAAGTCCAGAAAAGTTCCAGGAAAATCTGGATTTTTTTTGTCAATTTCGGGCGCCCGGCCAAATGGTTGTCAGGCGCCCGAAGGTCAATTTCTACAGTTTTTCTGGTTTACAGGGCCATCTGCTGAATTTTTTGCATTTGACTTTTCTGGCCCTGTAGCTCTGCAATATGACTTTTCTGGCCATTCCAGGTCTTCAACTTGATTCCTTCAAGGCTTTTTCTCCACTTCTTTGTCTCTTCAAAGCTTGGTCTTCTAGTCATTCCAAATTCTTCAAATTGGTATTAAATCTATGTCATCTCTCTCTTCTCCTTGCTTCTCTCTTCCATTCCTTTGGCTCATCTTCTTTCATCATCAAGTGAGTTTAAAAGCATTCTTTTAGCCATCAAATAGGTGAATTCTCTCTCTCATTCCTACAATCACAAACATTCATTAGATTGGTCTTTTAAGCATGCAAACCATGCATAAGATGTGATGTAATGGGCAATCTCATGTATAAATTGGAGGTTCAACACACCCCCCAACCAGCTTTTTGCTAGTCCCGAGCAAAACATGCGTGAAATAAGTTAAAACCTCCAAAACCAACTCTCCTTCAGAAACTATGTTTCTATCCATTCCAAGATAGACAAGTATAAAATTCAGAAAAATTAGGTGATAGACGTTGAAACCTTAAACTCTTAAAACATAATAAGTATCCATATGAAATTCCCGCCGATTGATTGATAAATAGAAGAACTCGAACAAAATTCAACCTAGTGTGCATAGTGAAAGTTCATCTCATGAGTGTTAGAGCTTAGAAAAATCGAAACTGCTCATCAACAGTCTTTTTCCTGTGTTTCATTATTCTGAGGGAATTCTGAGTATAGAGACATTCATAGACAATCATAAGCAATCACAAAGTATACACGAGAAAGCACCGCGAGGTGAATTTTATTCCAAAGATTCCGAGATCTTTTACATTTCGGGCTGTGAACTGGTCACGAACCATTAATTACATTAACGGATGATCACCCTTGATTAGAAGGCAAAAGTAAATGCATGCATGTATCATAAATGAGTTAAATAAAGCATTAAAGGAGCATAAATATAAATAAAGCACAGCATAGACAACACAGAGATTTTTACGTGGAAACCCTTACGGGAGAAAACCACGGCACAAAGCGACAAGATTCCATTATGAATTGCAGTTATACAATAGATGGAATATTAAAGGAATGAAGCTCGGATAGATCGAGCAAGTAGTTTAAATCGTCAGGGATTATAGTCTCGAGTTCATGGTCGTAGAAACCAAGTTAGGATTTATTATGGACTAAGCCATCGTTAAGACCAGTTAGATGTCGGTCCCATACTCCTTCGGGCGTTCCTAGTTGAGTAGCAACCAGGATTTTAACCGAGTCATATATCTCAGTGTCATGATGCGTCTCTATGGACGATATGACTTTCATGGATACACTTCATGGTTTTTGTTTAGTGCAACCAGGGCCAGTGACCGTCTCCGCTGGGACGGGTGACTTACTGGAAGGCACTCCATGGGATCTTTGTGCAACCAGGTTTCGTCCGAGTCGTATATCTTAGTGTCATGACGCGTCTCTATGGACGATATGACTTTCAAAGATACACTCCAGGGCATCCACTTACTGCAACCAGGGCCAGTGACCATCTCCGATGGGAGGGGTGACTTACTGGAGGGCACTCCATGGGGTCTTTATGTAAATAGGGTTTCGACCGAGTCGTATATCTTAGTGTCATGACGCGTCTCTATGGACGATATGACTTTCGAAGATACACTCCAGGGTATCCACTTACTGCAACCAGGGCCAGTGACCGTCTCCGATGGGACGGGTGACTTACTGGAAGGCACTCCATGGGGTCTTTGTGCAAATAGGGTTTCGACCGAGTCGTATATCTCAGTGTCATGACGCGTCTCTATGGACGATATGACTTTCAAAGATACACTCTAGGGCATCCACTTACTGCAACCAGGGCCAGTGACCGTCTCTGATGGGATGGGTGACTTACTGGAGGGCACTCATTACCTTAGCCACTCAACTGACGGATCCCACCTTGGACAGGACGCACATCAACTGGTCTTAACGATGAAGTATTTCAGACGTTTAGAACTCTTTGGTTACAATTTTCAATGATAACCATAGCCCCTTTGATTTAATTTCGTAACTCGATCCGAGATTAAACAAATTTATGCAATGGATGCAAATGAGTACAGTACAAAGTAACTATGCTTTATACATGCTCAAGAGAAGATCGCATTTATGCTAGATGTAAAGTGTGTCAGACAAATTATGCATTTGCTTTGATCAATCTGATTCGTGTATATCTTTGTGTCATCGATATTTTGCCCTCTCATCTTTGAGATCGCGATTAATTTCATTTGGCATTAGTAGATTTTCGGGCCATCAGGGCACTTCCCAGGGCCTGTTTATGATCTGATCGGAGGATTTGGTGAATGCCTGTCACGATCGTCTTTGGATAGGGGTGGATTATGTCCACGAGGGTCGCAATGCAATCGCATTTCGATTTGTTTAGCATGGGTCTATTTCCGAGCCGACTGGGCACTTCCCAGGGCTGAAAACAACTAAGTAGTGGGCCTGCTGACCACTTGATTAAGGTATTTGGGGCTCCTGAGTTTGGATAACCTTGTTGTGGTGCATGATTATGATATATCATGTTATGGCGGAGAGAAGTCTCCCTCTCGGGTTCGGTCAAATTCCGCTCGATTCCTCTCGATTTCGACCATTTCCGGCTCTTTTGTAACGGTTTCCAAGGTTTGCAATATTGGCTAAGTGTTGGCCTTTTTCATCAAATTGCTAATTTGGCCCACTTAACATCGACCGTTGGCAAATCCGGTTCGGGGGATGGATAGAGGAGATTGATGTGTGTCTAGGAGCGTCCTCTTGATCGGAATGTGGGCCACATCAAAGGCGGGCCACATCACAGAAGGCCTCACCTCCCCATCAGCGTCCAGGTGCATTTCCCATGGGTTGTGGGCGCATGTGATCTCAAGTTGGGTGCATGTGATCCCATCCCAAGCACATGTGCTCACACTTAGCACATATTTTACTATTTTTTGATATTTTTGAAAATTTAAAATATGGAAAGGGAGAGAGAGGGCTCTCATGCGCATGTGGTGAGAGAGTGGGCAAATGCATGTTCCAACACTTAGAATATTTCAGGTTTTAGGCTCCGACAGGCGACCTCCAAAGGGGGGCTACCTTTTCAGATACCAAAGTCACTGACGCCAAGCCGCTTTTAGGCCATAATTGACCTCCTAAATGAACGGGGTGGGGTACCGATGGTTATTTGCTGTAAATTTTGGTAGTTCTTTCCCAATTTGGACCCTCCCGATCGGCTCTTTGTATAGGAATATTGTTCTGGGAAGCGCGCACATGGAAATATGTACCGCAAGGACTTCAAACTTGCTACTTAAGGTTTTTTGGACATTTCGGATCATTTGGCGGCCATCCGCATGTCTAATTCCAGCCTGACCTGTAAGCTTTCGGGCCCTTATAGTCGGATACGGTCAGGGCAAAAATGCATTTGGAAGCGCGCGGGTAAAGATATGCATCGTGCGACCTTAAAACTTGCAGGTCAAGGGTTTTAGGGCGTTCCGGATCATTTGGCGGTAATCCGCATGTCTGATTCCACCCCAAAATAGCATTTGTAGGTTTCGGTCATGATCGCGCATGTTTGGGTTGCACTGGCATTTTCTGAGTATTTCGGATCTCAAAATCGGTCCAAATCATCGTAGATGGATCGCTGAATACTATTTTATAATGGGTATAAATTTAAGCCCCAACAATGAGTTTCTAGGATTATCTTCTTCATAGATCAACTGAACTATGGATCTCAAGGTGTACAGAGCAACAACAAGCCAATGATAGGAATTTGCCTTACCGTCCTTCCGACGGCTTTCACACTACGTTCCATTTCCGGCTTTGTTACGGGTAGACCATCCCCCGGTTGGTAATAGGTAGCCCTTTTCGAAATTTTCCACCATTTTTCCATCATTCCCAATTTCATCCTTCCTTTTCTTTTTTCTTTTAAATTAGATAGGATTTTTAGAAGTCCATATCTTTCTTTATTTTCCCATGGACAAGGATGGACAAAGTACCCCGGCTTGGTTTCTCAACACCTTTAAATCAACGTCTAGCTAATCCACAAATCACATAATCCTTTCATCCCATGAAAATCGTGTAATGTGAACTAGGTGTAAAGGTGTTCAAATTTTTTATCAATCACAACAATAGGGGAACTAACATATAAAACCATTATATTAGGAGAAGTTTAAGACTTGCAGCATCACAAACTTCGTATCTCCTCTTCTTATACTCGTATCATCTCGAATGCATGGAAATAAGGTTTTCTAAAGGAGTTTTGAACTTTTAGAAAATTCAAAAAAAATTTGTGCATATGAGGCTCGAAATGTTGCAACATGCTAGATGAAGAATCTCATCTCACCCCCCAACCAAATCTTGCATTGTCCTCAATGTGAAAAGTGTTAGTGCACTTTTCCGTGGCATACTAGTGCACCTTGTTTGTCAATCACTTACAGCAGTGAGTCTTGTGTCGGTTGAGCCTAATGAAGACGAAGACCGAAGACTCAAGACGGACCGGCTGCATCAAGAATGAAGATTCAGGTAAATGAGATGCCTTGATGCCTTAAGCTCCACCAAAACCAATCCCCTTTGTATCTGTGATGTCCTTGACCATAATTAGAACCCTATTAGGCATCATTGATAGGCCCTAGGTGTCCCATTTGAACATCCCCACCTTGGCCTAAAACTACAGCTGAAGAAAGAGGTGATTCAGCATATGTGTAAGGGACCCAGGCTGGTCCGACCGGTCAAGACCGGTCGGCCAGCATTCCTGTTGCATTTACAAGGCCAGCCGACCGGTCAGGACCGGTCGGCCTTCATAATAGAAGGAGATCAGCAAGGAGGGCCGACCGGTCATGACCGGTCGGCCAGTGTATTCGGCCTGGATATCCCATTTGGCCAGCAGAGGGCACCGACCGGTCATGACCGGTCGGCTTGGAGTCCACAGCCTGTCCAGATAGAGTGGCCGACCGGTCATGACCGGTCGGCCTAATGAGTATTGGCTGTCCAGTGAAGGGTGCCGACCGGTCATGACCGGTCGGCCAGTGAATATGGCCTGTGCTTGTGGCTTCTTGCAGCAGGGGACTCCGACCGGTCGGGACAGGTCGTTTATGACCGTTTTCTGCCCATTTTAGAGCCGTTGGAGCCCTCATTTCTATATATATGGGGCTCCATTCTTGGGCATAGGGGAGAAGTTTTTGAGAGCCCATTCCATACTCATCTTATACATCATTTGGGGCCTCAAAGAGGAGGTTATCAAGTCATATCCCTTGTGTTTCAAACACAAGTATGGGCATTCAAATGCTATCAAGAGATGACTTGATTCCTCTCTCAAATCTAGAGGTGTGACACTATTCCACATAGGTATATCCTTTGTCCAAGACCTCTAGAAGACTCTCTAGGTGAATCTCCTAGTTGGAACAACCTACACATCCCATGTATGAGATTCACCCATCCTCCTAGCACCTTGGGCTTTTCAAGGCATCGCATGCAAGGTGTTTGATCGAATGTGGCTGAGGCATTGGCAACGCAACGGCGGCACGATTGAGGGAGCAAAGGGAAGCTGATTGAAGCACGGGAGAGCAAAGATCAAGCAACCCAATACGGCGCTAAACAAGGGGCTCATCCGACAAGTAAGTTGTCTCATTTGAGAGTCTATTTTAGAGTTTGTTTGTCAACTCGCCTTAGGGACGTTAGCCGTTCCTTGGCCCGTCAGCCGGGCCTAAACTAAGTCTCCAAGGGGGAGCCTCCGACACGGGAGTAAACGTGCGATAAGGTTGAGAGTTAGCCAATGTCTAAAACTCCGGATACGGTTGAGAGGTGAACCGATAAAACCTCCGTGTAAAGGTTGAGAGGTGAACCTCATTTAAAACCTCCGATAGTGAATGCCGGTGTGCTCAAAGGGGTTGAGTACTTGAACCGGGAGTGGAGTAGACACGTAGTCGAACCACTATACATCCTTGTGTTTGTGATTGTTATTGAGCACATTGATATCTTTGCATTGTTAGTTTAATTGCTTAATTATAAATGATTGATATGAATGCATGCTAGGCACTTTTTAGGCATCCTTGCACAAGATGTACCTTCACTACTTGTGTAGACTTGAGCTCATTGATCCAATCTCATAAGTCTACACAAGGTGCATAGGTTAGTAGCTTAATTAGTTGAATCATTTTCTTACCTATGCATGCTTAGACTAGGGTTGGTTATTGCTTAACTCTTGCTAGTCTTGTGATTGGACCCACCAAGGCTTGGAAGCCAAGGTGTTCTTGCTTACCTAGCTTAAACTTGTTGAATTGCATAAGTAGGCGAAAAGAATTTTAAAAAGGTCCTATTCACCCCCCCTCTAGGTCTATAGACATATCTCTGAGTATCTCTATAAGCGGTAAAACCGCAATTTCAAAAAGATATGCAATTAGCATGAACATGAGAGCAATGGTAAAATATACGAGAGTGAGAATAATAGTACCTGAGAGACCGATCATGGAAGTCTACAACCCAACAACTAAAGCTATTAAAACAGTAAAAAAAAAAAAAAACTAAACCTACCTATGTTATACCTCCATCAGACTAGGAGATCAATCATCCTGATACACAGGATCATTCAGAGTGATGGACATGTCCTCTGAATCGAATTTCTCAACAAATGGTTTAAGGCGTTGTCCATTAACTTTGAAACAGTTACCATTCGCTGCATTCTCAATCTCAACAGCCCCATGAGAGAAAACTTCTTTGACAATATATGGGCCGGTCCATCGAGATCGTAATTTTTTCGGAAAAAGATGAAGTCGGGAATTGTACAAGAGCACTTTCTGTCCTTCGTGGAAAGATTTCCTGAAGATGTGCTTGTCATGAAAGGCCTTCATCTTACTCTTGTAAATTCTCGAGTTCTCATATGCATCGTTCCGGATCTCATCAAGCTCATTTAATTAAAGTTTGCGAAGCGAGCTAGCCTTGTTAATGTCAAAATTTAAAGCCCGAATTGCCCAATAGGCTTTGTGTTCAATCTCCACAAGCAAGTGGCAAGCTTTCCCATAGACAAGTCTATAAGGGGACATTCCAATGGGTGTCTTGTAAGCGGTACGGTGAGCCCAAAGTGCATCATCTAATCTTAGGGACCAATCCTTGCGATCTGGCTTCACCGTCTTTTTCAAAATTTGTTTGATTTCCCTATTCGAATTTTCAGCTTGCCCACTTGTCTGTGGGTGGTATGGGGTACTCACTTTGTGCCTAATACCGTATTTTTTCATTAAAGCTTCAAAAGGTCTATTGCAAAAGTGAGAACCACCATCACTAATGATGGCTCGAGGCGTCCCAAATTTGAAATATATGTTTTCTTTGAGGAACTTGAAAACCGTACGATGATCGTTGGTTCTACATGGGATAGCCTCTATCAATTTTGACACAGTCTACGGCAAGCAAAATATAGACATGTCCAAAAGATGAGGGGAATGGTCCCATGAAATCGATGCCCCAACAGTTAAAGACTTCAAGATGTTGAATTGGGGTAAGAGGCATCATATTTCGACGGGATACTCCTCCTAACTTTTGGCAACGCTCGCGTGCTTTGCAAAACTCGTGGGTGTCCTTAAATAGCATGGGCCAATAAAAACCACACTACAGAATTTTTGCAATGGTTTTCTTGGCGGAAAAATGACCCCCACATGCTTGATCATGGCAAAAGGAGATGACGGAATTATGTTCATCATCAGGGACACATCTCCTTATAATTTGGTCTGGGCAATATTTAAACAGTAAAGGTTCATCCCAGAAGAATCTGCGCACTTCCCTTAGAAATTTATGTTTATCTTACGCAGTCTAATGAATCGGCATCGCACCTGTGGAAAGATAATTGGCTATGTCAGCGTACCATGGTGGATGCATAGCAACAAAGAGTTGCTCATTAGGGAATGAGTCCTCAATAGGTGACTCGTCAATGGAATTAGGTAGGACTAGGCGAGATAGATGATCCGCCACCACATTTTCTGCTCCCTTCTTATCCTTGATTTCCAAATCGAATTCTTGAAGGAGTAGGATCCATCTAAGCAAACGGGGCTTGGCATCCTTCGTAGAAAGAAGGTGTTTCAGCGCCGCATGATCTGTATAAACGATAACCTTGGATCCTATTAAGTAAGGCCTGAATTTGTCCAAGGCAAAGATAACATGGGGCCTTTGCATCTTTGAGATCGCAATTGATTTCATTTGGCATTAGTAGATTTTCGAGCCAACAGGGCACTTCCCGGGGACTGCTTACAATCTGATCAGAGGATTTGGTGAATACCTGTCACGATCGTCTTTGGATAGTGGTGGATCATGTCTACAAGGGTCGTAATGATGCCGGATCCACCTTGGTGTTAGTGCATCGCACTCCATTTCGTTTAATGTAAGTTGATTTCTGAGTCAACATGGCACTTCCCAGGGCTGAAAATGACTAAGTAGTGGACATGTTTACGGTCTGATCAAGGTTTTTGAGAATCCTGAGATCAGATAATCTCATTGTAATGCATAATTATGGTTTACCATGTTATGACGGAGAGAAGTTTCCCTCTCGGGTTCGGTCAAATTTCGCCCGATTCCTCTCGATTTAGGCCGTTTCTGGCTCTTCCGGAAGGGTTTCTGAGGTTTGTAATTTTGGTTAAGTGTTGGCCTTTCTGAAAAATTGCTGATTTGGCCCACTTAACATTATCCGTTGGGCGATCCGATCTGGGGGATGGATAGACATTGGCGATGTGTGTCTAGGATCATCGGCGCGATCAGGAGGCGAGCCACATTGAAGGTGAGCCACACCATAGAAGATTGCAAGTCCCATCAACATCTGGGCGGATGTGGATTTCATGGTGGGCGCATGTGACCCCTCCTCAAGCGCATGTGGGAGAAAAGTGAGGAGAGAGAGGGAATGGAAGGGAGGTAGGCACATGTGCCTGCCCCTTGGGTGCATGTGGCATGAGGGAGTGAGGAGAGGGAATGGAAGGGAGGTGGGCGCATGTGGCCTCTCCCAAGCGCATGTGCCCTCTTCACTTCATGACTTTTGATTTCCAAAGCCCCATGGGCATGGGCGCAGGTCCTGTAAGGACTTAAGGAAGTTTTCCCTTTATCTGGGCGCATGTCCTATAAGGACTAGGGAAATTTCCCATATCTTCCAACAAAGGATGGGCGCATGTGGATTTTCCCTATCTCCCTCTCTATTGCAACTCCGGTGGGAGAAATCCCTTTCCGGCGATGGCATCCGGCGAGGTGTGGTCGCATGTGAATAGCCGACGGAGGATTCTGGAAAGGATTTTACCTTGCTCTGACAATCCTCTCCAGAAAATGAAGCCTCTCTCTCTCAACAGGTGAGTGCACTATTTATAACAATTTAATCGGGTCCCGGGTCCAAGAAAGTAAAAAAATTCATGAGCGCATGCATTTGGAGAGAGGAGTCATGCGCATGTCATGGGGATCATGCGCATGTCACCTTGCATCAGGCGCACGTAGCTTGGTGTGGGCGCATGTGCCCCTGGTATGGGCGTATGTGGCCTCTGTGGTGGGCGCATGTTGTCCCACTTCTTATATTTTCATGATTTTTTTGTATTTTTATTTTATTTAGAATTTTAAAAATATCGAAAAGGGAGAGAGAGAGAGAGAGAGAGATCTCATGTGCATGTGGTGAGAGGGCAAATGCATGTCTCCTCATGGCATCCGCATGTGGAGAGAGTGGTGTATGCACATTCCATCACTTAGAATATTTCAGGTTTTAGGCTCCGACGGGCGACCTCCAAAGGGGGGCTACCTTTTCAGAGACCGAAGTCATGACTGACGCCAACCCGTTTTTAAGCCATGATTGGCCTCCTGAATGAACGGGGTGGGGGTACTGATTGTCATCTGCTGTGAATTTTGGTAGTTCTTTCCAAATTTGGACCCTCCCGATCGGCTCTAAACAGGGGCAAAACCCACTTTGGTGCACGTAGGTAAAAGTGTACATCGTATGGCATTCAAATTCGAAAATTAAGAGTTTCTCAACATTTTGGATCATTTGGCGGTCATCCGCATGTCCAATTCCCTTCAGAAATAGCATTTATAGGCTTTCGAACCCCTATAGTCGGATATGATCAGGGCAAAACGCATTTGGAAGCGTGCGGGTAATAATACACATCGCCTGTCTTTGAAACTTACAGGTTAAGAGTTTTAAGGTGTTCCGGATCATTTGGCGGTGATCCGCATGTCCGATTCTGCTCTGGAATAGCGTTTGTAGGTCTTGGTCACGATTGCGCACGTTAAGGTTGCACTGGCGTCTTCCAAGTATTTCGGATCTCAAAATTGGTCTGAATCGTCGTAGATGGACCGCTGAATACTGTTTTATATTGGGTACGAATTTGAGTCCCAACAATGTCGATACAAAAACTACTCAACAACCCAATACTGATATGGGACAGTCGCCATCGAAAAAGTCCGCAGCTCAAAACCAAGCAAATCGGTAGTCATGTGACCTGCCTAGGACCCATTAACCCGAGTCCTAAAGTCAGATGATCTGGCCGGAAGTGATTGACGCCCGACACCCGAGAAAGCAAAATGTGGGACATCTTGCTCATACTCGAACTGCCGCAAGAATCAGATAGGATGATAAGAAAAATAGGAGCGAAAGCCTACCAGCATCAGAGGAAGGTGGTGAGCATCACAAAGTACTGGAAGGAGTGAAAGCCAATACGACTCCCAATGAACATTCCAGTCATGTAGCTCGACAAACATCCTGCGATACAAAGGCTCACTCATCCCAGCTGTATGAGGGAGAAACTCCATGATATGATGTATAAGGTCAGGGCAACAAGTACCTGAGAACGACACAGGAACGGTCATAGAAAGCGCTCCCATAGCCAAATCTGATCATGAGATAAAAAAGAGACTCAGATAAAGCAAACAGTTCCAAGGACAAGAAAGAGAAAGAAAGTATGAGAGAATTACCTGAAGAAATGCACAGCAGCTGCGAAGAACACGGGTACAGCCTAGGGCGCAGTCAGTTAGCCCGTTGAACAACTCAGCCAGGACAAGAGAAATAATCCCCCGCCGATGAATAACTCAGCTCTTCACCTCGAAGAGCACAGGAGTCTGAGATTGGTGTCATCCCGAGAATAATACCTCAGCTTTCAGACAGAACATCAGTGCATTTCAAGAAAGTAGGGACCCTGCCACACTCTGAGGGCTCGAAAAAAGATCATACAGCGAATCCAAAGAGAAGACCACAACATCCTAGCCATCGACTGCAGGCCGAAGAAGATGGAATCCCAAACCATTTCTGTGGAGTAGCAGTCTTTGACAAAGTCTTCTGCAAGAAATACTGAGCATAATCCCAGGGAAGACCTGTCAAGCACACGAGGTCTTCTAAAGAAGGCCTCTTCTCCATATCGTTGAACGCAAACAAGTTCAATGACGGGACCTAGTCAATCAGCACAACACCGAGCATCCTCCAGTCAATATCAACTCTGGCCATATGAATCAAACCGCCAAAGCCATAAGACTTCAACTCCCAAATCTCGTAAGCTGATAATTTATCAACCATGCAAGCAATCATGGTGAACAAGAAGGACGAGGAAGCAACTGACAAGTCCTCATGAGAATTCCCTCTAGAACAAATGGCCCAGAAATCGCTAACAGCTCCTCAAGGATCAGAAGATCAACGGGCGAAGGAGAAGTAAAAGCTGGAACCTCTGTAAACTCAACAGTCTCTAAAATATTCCCAATAGCCGCTATGTTTGATATAATCACATCACTATCTGAAATTGTCGCGACCTCTACAGCATGAGAAGACTCGTCCACCTCGTGAACAAAGTGCACAAAGGGCAGATGATTAGGAGAAGGTCGGTAATCTTCGTCAAGAAGGCTATCCGCAAAGATCACACACTGCACATCGTGGCATCCTGAACAATCTTACCACTAAAAAATGCCTCTAAACCATCAAAAAGGCCCCGATGGCCCCGATCGAAGTATCAATGATCAGATCCAGACCTGTAGTCCTCTCCAGCATAAAGTCAGGAATCCAACACTCACTCTGTCCAATCAAAGGGATCATCGGGACATCCACACCGTTCATCATCAAGGGGACATCATCAATGATCACATCAAGTCCGCCCTAGCAAGTGTACCGCACATCTCGGCCGTCATCAAGTGCATCTAAGCCATCAAAGGTATCATCTGAACCATTCATACTGTCTAAGTATGAGATCAGCCCATCAATGTCCATCATGGTGTCATCCTCGCTATTGGTCACATCATTCATAAGGCCCATATTCAAGGGATGCATAGCCTCGCCTATAGCCCCTCTCCCCATCTCATCCATACCATCCAAAATACCATCATCTAAAGCCCCATTTAAATATGGAATTTCAATATGGCTGCCATTAATGGGGCCATTAAAAGCTCCACCAGCCAACAAGCTCAAATGCCCATCATACCCCCACTTAATGCACCATCAACCCCCTCCATTAAAGGTATCTCCCCTCCATCAAAACCCCATGGAAAATCTGAAGTGTAGGACCCATCATGGTCAGCCCCCATAGCCCGTAAATCTGCACCATTCATAGCTTGGGAGAGGACAAGACAAGAAGAAGACAAAATGAAGAGAAAGGACAAAAAGAAAGAAAGATTCATGGGTGGAATCGAACTCTCCAGTGCAGGGAATGTGGGGACATGGACAGGGAACAACAGAGCACGTCCGAACCAGAGTCCGCACGGACCGCACAAGAGGCGAGATCTGGGCGGCCCCTAGGGGACCACTCGTATGGATGGTCTCCTTCTCTCTCTGCGGGATTGGCCCCGTAACCTCTAGTAGGTGAGACTGTCAATCCACGTTATCAAGTGGCCCCCTGGGGGCCGCCCAAAGCTCTGATCGACTCTGAGTCTTGGCAGAATCTGATCTGAATCATTTGAAAGGTTGCCCACCCAACCAATCATGAAGAACTACGACCAAAGTAGGTTTGACTGAGTCAAAGAGAAGAAAAATTGATCAAGAGGGGCCCACAAGTAATCTAAACCGTCCAAAAGCTAGATCATCATGATCCAAACCATGAAAAAGTTTACATGAGTCACAAAATAGCAAGATTAAGTGTCTGATCATCAGGAAAGAAGGCCGAAGTCCAAGATCTGATCATCAAGTGGGTCCACACGGCCAAATCAAGCAATCTGAACCGTTCAAATCTTCATCCACACAGATGAGAACCCTTTTGGATAAAAAAATTAAAGCATCAAACAACCATCAAAGCATTCAAGCATCATCAAAGAAATTTGAGGTAAAACAGAGATTGCATTTCATTAAGAAAGTTTGATACGAAAAAAAGGCAGAAGGCTTTAAACATCAGTAGGCCATACATTAATAAACTGAATACATATCTCAAAGAAGCAAGCTACAAATCACCAACATAATCATCATCGTCTCTCCTCTCCTCTCCTCATGCTCCCGACGATGAAGGTCCATCAGGGGAGCTGTCACTGATCCTCCAGCATATCTGCGTCAACCCTCTGTAACATATAGCGAAGGAAGAAGCGGTCCCTGTCTGTACAGCAGATACCACTCATCATAATCACGATTTGGGATCGTGAAGCAAAATCCTGGCTGACCCTCGAGAGCATCAGCCATAGCATCTACTGGAATCTGAACAGCATGAGGTGGTGCTGAACAAGGAACCCTGGCAATGCCAGTGATCTGTTGGAGCAACCTCTCTCCCAACTACCACTGAAATGACTCAGCATCAGAAAGCATGATCCGGAGACATGAGGCCTCATACGCCTCCATGCGCTGAGGAGTATAATAGAGGGAAAAACACGCGTATGACATCCGGGCGAACTAAGGAAAAAGAATCATCTCATGATCAGTCGCAGAATAGCACAGGGGATAAGAAAAAGAAGATACTTACGTCCTCTACAGTCAATCCATCTATATCAGCAGACCAATTATCCCGAGACACTCGGGGATTCGGTTGGCGATTTTGCTGACACTAGTGCATGAAACGATACAAAGAGGGCTCAACGTCATCCCATATTTCTAGGGATAGTTAAGAGAAGTGATCATAAAAGCAGGTCTGGGCAAGGGCAAGCGCAAAGATCAGACGGAGAGAACATGAAATTTATGAAAAGAAAGGTAAAAAGTATACCTCCACTACAGGCTAGAAGCTTGTGAAAGACTTGCTACTCCGAGAGGTCTTATCCAAGCCTTGGTAAATGCGAGTCAGAATGGCCCCATTCCAATTGTATGAATGATGAAGGTCCTCGATCAAGTGAAGAAATCTAGGATCGATCCTTTCATTCGCGTGGCAGAAAAGGAACAAACCGAAGGCGAAGGTGATCATTGCACGTACTTTATGGAGGGCTTCCAGCTCAGTGGTAGGTACGACAGCAGCAAAAGTGTTATGAAACCACCGTAGGGCTTCCATTCACTTGGCTACTTTGGAATTCGCTCTTAGGTAGGATGGCTCCCACAAGCCGCATCCAGTCATTAGGAGTAACTGGAGTAAGAGAACTCGTGTGGGGTACAACCGCCCCATGGAATGGAAAACCTATTTGCATATATATGTCTAGAGGAGTTATCCCCCATTCGCCACAAGGAAGTTGAAAGGTGTGGGTTTCATCCCTCCACCTCTCACAAAGGGCTGTAAGTAACATACAATTGGCATTATTTTTGTGGAAGCGCAATGCGAGAAGACCCGTGAAGGGAGTGTTGGCAAGAACATGTTCAAGCATCAACTGTGGTTGTTCTACCTAGTTATCCCAAAGATCTCGAGTGCCCCGACCTTTTATTAGAGGAAGAGGTTGGTGTTCCTTGGCTAGGGAACACATATGGTCCCCACGGCGAACAATGAAGGCAGGGTCATCTTCACTAACTACTCTATACCCCCTCGTGCCGTCCGCCATCGAATCCTACAAGCTCGGCAAGGTAAGCTCCCTATTCTTTACCCATTAAAATCTAAATCTTGATCTAGGAAACCTGTGGATGTCGACTTACAAGATTCAAATGCAAACATATCAAGTCCAATGTCCAAATTCCATATGTTACCTAGGATACATGTTGGGCCCATTGAAAAACAAGTAAGGCCTACCATAAAAAGGGTTACATGTTATGGCCTAGATGAGGAAAATATACCATCCAAGGACACATGTTGGATAACAAATGCACTTAAGTGCCATGAGATGAAAGTGGGGTAAGAATCAAGCTTCATATGAAAACACCCTTTTCAAAGTCCCTGTGTGACCAAGGTTTGGTTCACTTTCCACATCAAAGCAATGGGCCTCATTTAAGATGTTTCCATTTTTTTACATATGTACATGAACAAATAGGAAATAGGAAGGAAATTGGTCCCCAAGAGCAACTCAAATGCCCCACCTCAATGGATTGAAAGGTGCACATAGCCCACTTGAAGAACCATAAGAAGCCGCTCTTGGGGTCAATCATGGGCAACTTATGTGCATCATCTTGATAAATGTTTTGGCTATGAGAGCACGATATGGTAGTCTACCCACACATGAGTCAAGGAAGCCAATGGTAAAAAATGGTGCTTATAGCCCACTTGAAGAATCAATGTTGACAATGTCCACGCAAGGACAAGTTTGAACAACTTATGGCACCACTTTCTTTACCAAAAAGAAAGATCACTTGAGCACAAGAGGACATGGCTTAATGGATTACCCAACCATCATGAAAATGGTTAAGAATGATGTACATAGCCCATTTGAAAACCAAAATCCAAAGTGCCCTAAAGCATGGGACAAACTTGGGCAACTTATGGGCATCATTCTTTCACACAAATTGAAAAAAAAATCACTCATCTTTGAAGGATGGTTGATGAACCACCAAATGCCACCCCAAGAGAGGATTAAGGAGCTAAGATTGCATGATTATCTCACTTGAAGAAGGATTATCCATTTGAGGGTGATGATATTAAAGGAAACTTTTGAGTACCACTTTCCTACAACATGAGAAAAACCACTTGAACTTAGTGAGGTTGTTGAAAATAGCTCACTCATGGGTCTTGTAAATGATCAAGGGACCTAAGTCCTCCATTCATCTAAGGAAAAATGCATAAGGAAAAGAATCCTACATATACAAAGTGTGGTGATGCACCCTTGACTAAAAGAAATTCATAAGTTTTAATGGGGGCCCAAAAGCCCATCTATGTGGAGGAATTCCAAAAAGGGCCCACCACACCTTGTGCAAAAGGAAATGAGACCAAGGATGTACACTAAAACCAAAAGATGGTGGAAGAATTGGGCCACTTGTCCATAAAAAGGCCCGACTATGGAATCTAGCCCATTTGAGATCCAAGTGAAGAATGGGCTAGTCACCTTTGTCCATAAACATGTGAAGAAAGAAGGGGCCATCCAAAGTGAGCATTGTGAGCCCAAATATTAAGGTGGGCCCTACCAATCTCATGGGCCCGAACCTTGAAAAGAAAATGAAAAAGAAGAGAAAGCATTTAAGGAAGGTGTTGGGGCTCAAATTCTCACCCCTTATAAAACAACAACCCGCGGTCCATCTATGACGATTTGAATCAATTTCGAGATCGAAAAAATCCAGAGAATGCCAGTGCAACCCTAACCACTCGGTAGTGACCAAAATCTATAAACAACATTTCAGAGCAGAACCGAACATGCGGGTCACCGCCAAATGATCCAGAATGTCCTAAAACC
Organism: Liriodendron chinense; assembly: GCA_003013855.2. Classification (NCBI taxonomy): domain Eukaryota; kingdom Viridiplantae; phylum Streptophyta; class Magnoliopsida; order Magnoliales; family Magnoliaceae; genus Liriodendron; species Liriodendron chinense. The sequence continues at coordinate 2,741,940 of ML058385.1, forward strand.
CTTAACCTGCAAGTTTCACAGTCATGCGGTGTGTATCTACAAGTTTCAAAGTCATGCGGCTCATATCTTTACCTGCGCACCTCGAAATGCATTTCATCTCTGCCCGGAGCTGATTGAAAAGGGTCCATAAGCCTACAGCTACCATTTTAGAGCAGAATCAAACATCCATAATGTTAACGTTAGATTTTGTAACAGGATCCTTCGGACGTTCACCTTCTCTCTAATAGAGACTTCCTCCACCGGACCTGAAAGAAGACAGAAAGGAACTAAGGGTGGCTGGCGTCCAGCCGTTAGCCCTCCGATGCTTAAGTCAGATAAGGTGAGAAGGAGAATAGCCAAGCAACCGAGGCTAGAGATTGAATATTGTGTACCTGTATCTTAATGGAGTCATCTCCTTATATAGATTTGAAATGATCCAATCTGTTACGTAAGATATCGAGATCCCGCTGATTTCGTGGGATAAGATTCTTATTCTCAGATAAAGGGGAGATCTAATCCAATGACTCATCCGACAGTTTTGTTCCTTGATAGCGATCCCTTGAGACTCGGAACCATTGAAGAAGATAAGCCCAAAATCGGCCTATACGGGCTGCTGGTACTGAGGGCTAAGGGATGTCACCACAGAAAAAGCTATTCGCATGTAGGAAGATGGTCGCGAGTCCAAGTGCTCGCTCATTCAGATGTAACACCTTTCAACGACTTGTGAGAAGGTCTGCTCGCAGGAAAAACACAACTTCTCTCGCCTTCCAGTATTTGACTATCGATCACAACTTCTCGAAGCTTTGGTACTCGAGCATCGTTTTTCCTAATATGTGAGCTGCGAACAGACGTTCTCGATAGTCGAATAAAGGTGCTCACGAGATCGGAGTATCTTCAGAATATGCGAGTCGCGAACAGACGTTCTCGATAGTCGGATAAAGGTGCTCGCGGGGTCGGAACAGCAGGAAAACCTCCAGCTGACATCTCCGCTGTTTTGGCTATAACAGATGCCCCCCAAGTCCTTACCATCAAGAATTCTAAGGGAAGGACTTATTCACTATCAAACGTAACTGCCCGTTGTCTTTATCGAGACGAAATCGTACATGATTGGGCTGGAATTAATGATCGCCAGCTTTCCGCAGCCTTTCCGCAGACAGGGAATGAAGAGACGCTCGCCACGTGTCTGAGGAGTTAATGGGAAAGCCTGCTCGACTGCCGCACCGAACGAAAGGCTGCCACGTATCATCATATGCGGCGAAATGATTGCCTATAAATATACGGGGTCCGCCATATCTCTGGTTTTCTAGAGAAGTTTTTCGAACGAAAGAAGTTTTTCGTCATCTTCCTCTCATACTCCTTCCTCCGGTGTTCCTTTTCCTTCCTTTCTTCCTTCTGGGTATATTCCTTTTCTTTTCTTTTTTTTAACCATCTTATGGCTGAGGACTCTGATGAGACCACTGTCCCACTGGGAGATGCTACACCGGAATCCTCTGCTTCTAGTAATGCGAGGGTTTCGGCAGGCAGATACACGGCAGCCGGATATCCTTCTATTTTATCGGAGGACCGGCTGGTTGAGTTACGGGAGAGGTATCTAATCCCTGACTCTATCATTCTCCGGTTGCCCGGAGATGGAGAGACACTAGATTCTCTCCCCCCCCCCCCCAGGGTGTGTGGCTTTCTACGAGTACCAGCTCATCCTGGGGGTACGCCTTCCTCTCCATCCTTTCGTTCGGGATGTTCTTCGATGCTATAAGATTGCCCCCGGGCAACTTATTGTGAATGGATGGAGGGTGGTTCTGAGCTCCTTCGCCCTCTGGGCTCAGGCCGGCAACGGGGAGCTCACAGCTGAGGAGTTCCTCCGTATGTTTCGCTTGAAGAAGGCGCCCTCCAGCGAAGGCTGGTACTACCTGTGTTACTGGCACCGGGATAACTTCGTGCTGGGGAAGCCCTCCTCGAACTATCCCGGCTAGAGGAAACGGTGGTTCTATGCTTCCGGGAACTGGGAGTCTGCCTCCTCCAAGGGTCTTGGAGTGACCCGTTTTTTCTGTGAAGGTAGGCACAGTCCCACATTGTGCTGTTTCTCCAGTTAAAATTCTAGGGTTTATATATATATTTTGACCGCTACTTGTGTTCGCAGGTATCCCGGCCCTGAACAAGCCAAACTTGAAGGGAGGGATTAACGAGAAGATAGTAAAAGTATACAAGTTGCCTGTTGGTGATAGGCACATCGAAGCCTGCTTGTCCTGCTCGCGACTCGCGGCAGCGGGATTGATATTCGGCGAAGAAGTCACAATGACAAAGGCTGGAGAAAAGAGGGGTTTGTTGCCTCGACTAAAGGGCACAAACTAGAAAAGGCAGAAGAAGTCTGCTGGGCCTTCTCAACCATCCGCCCACAAGGGTGGCGACCAACCTGCTCTTCTCGCGAGCACGGTGGGGGCACCAGCAGTGCCCAACATCCCCTCACTAGTGGTCGCACCTGGACCGCCAGTGATTAACATTACTGACAACTCCCCTGATGGGGCAGGGTCCAGCTGCCCCCCAGCTGATGAGGCTCGCGAGCAAACAGAACCTCGTGAGTCGGTTCCTACTCGCGAGCTGACCCCTGCTGGCGAGCCTGGACCTGCTCGCGAGTTGGTGGCCCCACCTGTCGCGAGCACGACTGGGTTGGTCGTCGCCCAGCCGTTTGGAGGTGGAACATTCTCTATTCCTCACCACCTCCATCCAATTTGTAAATTTTTGTTCGACAACATTTCTCCCAAACTTTTGGCTCTCTTCTCGAGCCAAGCCCTGAGAACCTCTTCCTTGAGGCGGGGGTAAGGATGGTTCAGGTAAGACCCCGGAGATTTTGTTTAACTTCCTTATTCTTGGGCTCTCAAGTATTTTTTCTCACGTTTTCTTTTCCATTTTGCAGGGCTTAGATCTCATCTTGCGGACGAAGCGTGATATCGTCGCCGCTCGTCGCGTGATCGATGAGGCAGAAGGAAAGAGGATCGCCTTGGAGAAGGCGGTCCAAGGAAGGGATCAGCTCCTCAAGTCCCGTGAGGCGGTGATCTCTAAGAGAGATGAGGAGAAGAAGATCCTCATCGAGAAAGTCCAAGTCCTGACCGATAGGTATCAGGCTTTGGATTCTAACTTCGCGAAGCTTACGGAGTTGAAGGAGAAAGCGGAGAGAGAGAGGGAGATCTTTCGTCAAGACAAGATCTCGCTGGAGGAGCGGCTCGCGGAGGCCAAGTCGCAGCTTAAAGAAGTCAGCGAAAATTTAGAGAAGGTGCGCTCCAATCTCGCACAGCTCAAGGATGACTCGATCCATTGGGACGAGGAGAGAGTCGCCTTGGTAAAAATGCTCTTGGAGGAAGGGCCTCAGGCAATTTCCGAGTTCCGGAACTCGCAGCTATATGACGATGAAAGATATGAATCATATGATGCTGGTCGTGACTTTGCACTAAGAGTAGTGCAACGAATGTCCCCATCTTTTGATATGGGGGAATTTGGACGAGTCGCGACCATCATAGCTGCCGAGGAGCAAGCTGCTGCTGAGAATGAGGTGACCGAAGCCACGCAGGCTGGAGGGGCTCCAGAAATGGGCCCTAAATTCGAGAGCACGGCTCCTCCCCCGAGAGATTGATGTTCTTTTTTATTTTTCTTTCTCCTGTACTCGCGAGTAGACATTTGTAAACAATTGACATATTAATGAAAAGATATTTTTAGAAATGTTCTCGTTCTTCTTGTTTACCTTCTCTTTTTCCCTACATGCAATGAATGCCTTCTCGTTTCAATGAGTTATGCTCAACCCGAGGGGTCGTAGTGACCCTGCCTTCGTGGAGATAGACTGATCTATCGATTGAGAAATAAGTTGTGCTCAATCCGGGGGGGTCGTACTGACCATTCCCTCGTAGAGATAGACTGATCTATCGATTGAGAAATGAGTTGTGCTCAATCCGGGGGGTCGCACTGACCATTCCCTCGTAGAGATAGACTGATCTATCGATTGAGAAATGAGTTGTGCTCAATCCGGGGGGTCGTACTGACCATTCCCTCGTGGAGATAGACTGATCTATCGATTGAGCCTCCGAATTTACCAAGGGTAGAAGAAGTGGTCGAGAGTACAAACGTGCTCTCCTTCAGCGTTATTTTTTATCCATAAAATGGAAATGCGACCATCCAAGGTGAATTTATCCCTACCAAAGGTAGGCAATTAGCTAAGAGATTGTATGTATTCTCTTCAGGGCTGTTCAGGTCCAAGTAAATGGAGTAGCGACCAAAAGATATTTTTTACTTTTTATTCATAAAATGTCGTTGTGAACTACATCGAATCTAGGGGAAGTATTGCAGCAAATGCTCCACGTGCCAAGGGCGACGTATGGGTTTTCCTTGCATGTTTTCGAGGTAATAAGTACCGAGTCGCACAATCTTAATAACCCGATACGGGCCTTCCCAATTTGGATCCAGCGAACGAGTGGGAACTCTGAGTTTTTGCTTCAGGACCAAATCTCCGAGCTGGAAGGATCTAGGCCAAACCTTAGCATTTCGATAGCGAGCAATATGTTGTTGATATGTGGCCGCTCGTACTTGGGAGGTATTTCTTCGTTCTTCCAAGTGATCGAGATGAAGTCGAAGATCTTCCTGATTACCCGCGGGGTCATACTGCTCGATCCGATACGAGGGCACTTGAATTTTCACTGGTACTACTGCGTCGACACCAAATGCTAAGGAAAAAGGGGTTTCGCCTGTTGATGTACGAGCTGTGGTTCTATATGCCCATAGTACTTCTGGCAGAAGTTCCGGCCACATACCTTTACATTCACCTAGCTTGGTCTTTAAGTGGTGCTTGATGATTTTATTCACTGCCTCCACTTGCCCATTTGCCTGGGGATGATATGGAGAGGTGCGGAGGTTACGTATCTTCCATTTTTCACAAAATTCATCAAAGGCTGCGTTGTCGAACTGCGTTCCGCTGTCGGTAATTATAGTGTGAGGGAGTCCGAAACGGCATATGATATTTCTCCATATGAACTTAGTAGTTTGTTTCTCAGTAATCTTGGCTAATGGTTCTGCTTCGGCCCATTTGGTGAAGTAATCGACCCCCACTATCGCGAATCTATTTTGTCCTTTTCCAGTAGGCAAGGGCCCGATGATATCGACCCCCCATTGCGCGAAAGGCCAGGGACTATCTACTGGAGTCATTCGCTCGGATGGTACATGAGGTATACGAGAATATCGCTGGCACTTGTCACATTTTTTAGAGAATGCAATTGCTTCTACTTTCATAGTGGGCCAATAATATCCTTACCTCATCGCCTTATATGCTAGGGATCGCCCCCTGAGGTGGTTACCACATGTCCCCTGGTGTATTTCATCTAGAACACGAAGTGCTTCTTCTGGATGAAGACACCTTAAATAAGGCAAGGAAAAACTTTTGCGTAACAATATTCCGTCTTGTAAGGTATACCTGGCGGCTCGATGACGAATTTGTCTTGCAACTTTCTTGTCGTCTGGAAGGTATCCGTCTCTGAGATAAAGGATAATGGGGTCCATCCAACATGGAGATGATTGTACCGCTATTACTTGCTCAAGAGTTGCTTGGTCGATACTCGGGTTCTGAAGATGCTCGATGGGGATTAAATGTGATAACTCAGATTCTGGTGCAGAGGCAAGCTTTTTGCCAGGGAATCTGCGAGTTGGTTCTTCTCGCAAGGAATATGAATTATTTCATAAGTCTTCAGTTTTGCGAGCAGGATGAGGACACAAGATTTGTATAAGGCCATCCTTTCTTCTTTGGCCTCGAATTCACCAAGAAATTGGTTGACAATGAGCTGGGAGTCGCTGTGAATTAGCAGATTTTGGATTGAAAGGACAATTGCTAGTTCGAGGCCAACGATCAAGGCCTCATATTCTGCTTCATTATTTGAGATGCGAGTATTAAAACGTAAAGCATATTGGAAATGCGATCCGTCTGGGGCGACTAGGATTAGGCCTGCTCCACTACCGGTGGCCCGTGATGACCCGTCCACGAAGAGGGACCAGGAAGGCTGGTCGCTGGTCGTGGAATTGTCATCGGAAGAGGAGTATGTGAATTCGACGATAAAGTCAGCCACGGCCTGGCCCTTGACAGCGGGCCTGGGGCAGTACGAGATATCATGCTCGCTGAGCTCGACCGCCCATTTAGTTAATCGTTTGGAAGTCTCAGGTTTTTGAAGGACTTGTCGTAACGGATGATTCGTTGGTATGAGAATAGCGTGGGCTTGAAAATATGGTCGCAGTTTTCGTGCTGTCGTGACCAAGGCCAGGGCCAATTTCTCCATATCAGAATAACGGGTTTCAGCATCTACCATTGCCCGACTGATATAATAAACGGGCCTTTGCATCCCGGAGTCTTCTCGTATTAAAGCGGCGTTAACGGCCGTGGAAGACACAGATAAATAAAGGATGAGTTGCTCGTGCGCTATAGGTTTAGATAAAACAGGGGGCGTGCTCATATACTGCTTCAATTGTTGAAAAGCTTCTTCGCATTGTGATGTCCACTCCCAATTAGATTTTGCTGTAGCACGGAGGAGCTTGAAGAAGGGTAAGCATTTGTCAAATGCTCGTGAGATGAATCTATTCAACGATGCGATGCGACCCGCCAGACGCTGGACGTCCTTAAGAGTGGTGGGGGATTTCATCTCTACCAATGCTTTTATTTTTTCAGGATTTGCCTTAAGTCCACGCTGGCCGACCATGAACCCAAGAAATTTTCCTGCAGACACTCCGAACGCACATTTTTTTGGGTTCAGTTTAATTTGATATCTCCTCATTAGGTCGAAGGCTTCTCGAAGATTCGAAAGATGATCATCTTCTACGATGCTTTTCACGAGCATGTCGTCAACATAAACTTCCATATTCCTGCCGATTTGAGCAGCAAATATTTTGTTGACGAGACGTTGATAGGTGGCCCCTGCATTTTTAAGACCGAACGGCATAACTTGGTAGCAATATAATCCCCAGTCTGTGATGAAGGCGGTATGTTGGCTATCAAGTGGATGCATCATGATCTGGTTGTAACCAGAATAAGCATCCATAAAGCTAAGCAGGGCATGCCCAGCTGTTGAATCGACCAGCTGGTCTATCCGCGGCGTCGGAAAACTATCTTTGGAACATGCTTTGTTCAAATTTGAATAGTCGATGCACATTCTCCATTTGCCATTAGCTTTCCGGACGAGAACTACATTTGTGACCCACACCAGGTAGTCAGCTTCCTTTATGAAATTGACCGTAAGCAGCTTTTCGACTTTAGCTTTGATTGCCATTTGCCTTTCTGCAGTGAAGGCACGTCGACGCTGGTGTACGGGTTTATGCTTTGGATCGATATTCAACCGATGTGCGATAATGTTGGGGTCGATGCCTAGCATATCTTTGTGAGACCAAGCGAACACGTCTTGATATTCGGTGAGGAGGCGGATCAGCTCATCCCGGACGGCTCCCTTCAAAGAGGATACCATGCGGATAACTCTGGACGAGTCATCTTTAGCTAAGTGAACCGCCCCTGTATCTTCTGAAATTGCGTCGGGTAGTCTAACACGACACCCTATGCATACACGTGCGGAAGCTTAAAGAGCAACTAGAATTATGGCTAAACCTATAGGAGGGGGGTGATTAGGACCTTTTTAAAATCTTTTCGCCTACTTAACAAATTTAACAAATTGAACTACGTAAGCGATAACACTTTGGCTTCCAAGCCTAAGTGGGTCCAATCAAAAGACTAGCATATGATAAAAGCTATAAACAACCTAGTCTAAACAAGCATAGATTAATTAAATGATTAAGCTAATGAAGAACCTAATCTATGCTACTCAAATAGACTTGAGTGAGGATGGATCAAGAAGTTCAAGTCTACTTGAGGTAGTGAAAGTACATCTTATGAGTGTGGATGTGCCTATCAAGTGCCTAGCATACATTCCTAACTAAGCATTCATAATTAACAAGTTAAACACAATGCATAAGGAGAAATGTGCTCAATATAATCACAAACACAAGCATGTATAGTGGTTCGACTACTTGTCTACTCCACTCCCGGTTCAAGTACTCAACCCCTTTGAGCACACCGGCATTCACTGGGGAGTTTAAATCTGGTTCCTCCCAACCAAGGTGTTTTAATTCGGATCCACCCAACCGGGGAGTTTACAGGTTCCTCCCAACCTACACGTTTGCACCCGTGTTGGTGGCTCCCCCTTGGAGACTTTGTTTTAGGCCCGACTAACGTGCCAAGGAACGGCTGACGTCCCTAGATTTTAGGCCCAACTAATAGGCCAAGGATCGGCTAACGACCCCGGGGCGAGTTTGTCAAACAAACTCTACACTCAACTCCCATAGGGAATTGAGTGGATGGACTCTTAACAAGACAACCTTACTTGTCGGATTGAGCCCCTTGTTGCGCCGTCTTGGGTTGCTTCTTCTCACTCTCCCGTGCTTGAATCAGCTCCCCTTGTGCTCCCTCGATCTTTGACGTCGCCGCTTTGCTAAGGCTTCAGCTCCAACGATGAGCTACCTTGCATGTGATGCTCCATTGGAGATGCCCAAGGTGCTAGGGAATGGTGAATCCTCTACAAATGGTAGGAAATGGGTTTTCTAGAGGAATGCACCTATATGGACTCCTAGGTAGTGTTTAGATAAAGGGTTTAACTATCATCAAGGTGTCTAAACCCTAGGAATCAGGAGGGAACAAGTCCTATTCTCAAGATGCCATTGAATGGCCCAAGCTTGTGATGAAAACACAAGGAGAATGGCTTGCTATGGGTTTGGGATAGAGCCTCTAATGATCTCTAGCAATGGTGGCTTCTATCTCCTCAAAATCCCCTCTCTTAGATCAAAAACGAATCCCCCATCTTAAATAGATTTTCTTCCAACGGTCAAAAAATGGGCAGATTCGCGCATCTCCGATTGATCGGAAGAAGGTCCGATTGATCGGAGACCTGTCCGATTGATCAGAGACAAGTCCGATTGATCGGAAATCTATCCAGTGAAGTCTCTGGAAGATATTCCGATTGATCGGAACACTGTCCGATTGATCGGACGGACCCCTTCCGATGGATCGGAAGACTGTCCGATTGATCGGAAATATGTCCAGTGGATTTTCAAGGTTGCTGGAAAAATTTTCGATTGATCGGAGCTTATGTCCGATTGATCGGAGTCCTATCGGAGCCAACGTCCGATTGATCGGAGATCAATCGAAAACTGCTGTTTTGAGCTGTTTTGTTTACAGCAGCTTCCACCTCTTAAATTAGTCTAACTTATCATGTTTTTCATGGAGTTCTAAGACTAATGATGATGACTAAGGGTATACCTAGTTGGTCCAAGTCATCTAAGAGGTTATGGGTTAGGTTTTGGTCAAGGTTAAGGCACACCAAGGCATCACTTTTACCTATTTTTTCTTCCTTGATGCAGCAGGGCCACTTGAGTCTTTGGTCTTCATCTTCATTAAGCTCAACCGACACTAGACTCACTGGCCTAAGTAATTGACAAACAAGGTGCACTAGTATGCCACAGAAAAGTGCACTAACATCTTCCCCAGGAGTTCCTGATTGAAGGGCGCTCTTTCTCGAGTCCAGGGAGTTGTCAGTCGAGGAGTTAGGTGAATCTTGTGCTATCGTCATGACAGGTGATGCTGGGACTTTCTTTCGGTCTTGTAGGGCTATCTCGTAACAAGACCGAGCCTCCTTTTGATTTCCTCGCACAACCCCAACACCATTTGGGGTAGGGAACTTGACACACAAATAGGAAGGGTGTAAGGCTGCCCCAACCTTATTAAGCCATGGCCGCCCCAAAATGGCGTTATATGCTGATTTTCGATCCACCACAAGGAAGTTTATGAAGACGGTAGTCTTCGCTGGACTTTCTCCAAAAGTAACTGGGAGATCAATGCTCCCTTCAGGTATTACCACCTCACCTCCGAAGCCGATGAGAGGAGTTGAAACTGGCTTGAGTAGGCTTCTGGCAAGTGTCATTTTGTTGAAAGCCTCCAGATACAGAATATCGGCTGAGCTACCTGTATCCACCATAATTCGATGAGTCAGATAATTTGATACCTTTAATGTGACTACGATGGAGTCCTCGTGAGGGAAGTGAATTCCCGCTGCATCTTCGAGGGAGAAGGAAATTGGAGGATGGCTGGCTTTTGAAGTGCTGGGTGACTGTTCCAGCCAATAAATATGCTGGGGTTCTTTAGACGCCTTCCGAGCGTACGCTTTCCTTGAAGCTTGAGAGTCACCCCCGCAAGATGGTCCTCCTACGATGGTGCGGATTTCTCCAGTAGGCTCAGCGTCCTCTTGGGCAGTATGATGATGAGACGGTTCCTTTTGGCGTGGTGAAGCTTTCGCCCTTTCTGGTGATCGATTTTTACGAGCGACATAATCCTGGAGATGGCCCTTTCGAATAAGGGCTTCAATATGATCTCGTAGAGAGATGCAGTCCTGGGTTCTATGCCCGTGATCTTTGTGGAAGTAACAGAACTTGCTCTTGTCTCTCTTCTCGGGATCAGATTTGATCTTTGCAGGCCACTTTACATATGGTTTGTGTTTAATCTCCATTAAAACCTTTTCATGAGACCGATTGAGAGGAGTGTAGTTATGATATTTACTAGAATAAGGCTTCTTGGGAGAACGGTCGCGTTGATCACGACGATATTTTTTATCTGCAGAAGAGGTTCCTTCTGGCTTGCGTTTCTTACCCTGCACTCCATGGCGTGTCAATGCGACTTCTTCTACATTGATATATTTCTGAGCTTTGGCTTGGAATTCTACCATAGTTTTCGGAGGGCTCTTATCTAAGGCAAACCTGAATTTCTCGCTCGTTATTCCGGCTATGAGGGCTGTGAGACCTTTTTCTTTAGTATAACCCTCAGTTTGAACGGCTTCGGTAGTGAACCGTACTGTGAACTCCTTTATTGTCTCCCCATGCTGCTGTTTCAGATCCATTAGATGGGAGGCTGGCTTCTTAATGCAAATGCTTCCCATGAATTGAGAAAGGAATAACTCCGATAACTGTGAAAAGGAGCTGATAGAACGAGGTTTTAGTCCCCGGAACCACGTACGAGCTGCTTCCTTCAATGTTAGGGAAAAAGCCCTACACATGATTTCTGAACCATGTCCCTCCAACTCCATAAGAGACCTATATGTTTCTAGGTGTTCAAGGGGGTCGCCAATACCTGTGTACGGGGTGATAACAGGCATTCGATATTTTCTAGGTAACGGTGCCTCCTTAACCTCGCTGGTGAAGCGGGACTCGGATTGATGTATCGCCGCCATGACGGCAGATGGTCGATTTGCTTGGTATCGCTGCTCTATAACGTCAAAACGATCATGGATTCTTTTGAGATCTCCTTCCCATGGTAAGGTATAGCCTGATGTTTCGACGGTGGAGTCCTGAGGTTGAGGTTGGCGAGACGCACTAGAATGTATGGAATGTGGAGGCAGCACAGGGGGGTGGTTGTCGAGTGGTGTTCGGTTTGACGGAGGATGATTAGGTTGAACCCGTGGTTCGTCCACAGAATGTCTGGAAGCCACCGGAATGGGTTGCGGTGGTAACCCCTCGGAGGGTTGTCTCTGTGGTTCGGGGAAATGCTGATCAAGCCGATTTGACAGGGCCTGAACACCGGCATTTAGAGTTAGAAGAGTATTTCCGAGGAAACGCAGAACGTCGTCTTGATTTCCAGAGGCCTCCAATAATGAGTTTGCTGACGGCATATTTGGGGCTCCTTGAGGGATATTCGTCGAAGTGGGTAGAGGGAAAGGTACGGATTCCGTCTCATCGGGCGGAGGTGGTGCCTACCTTGAAGTCGAAGGATGAACAGCCTTTTTAGGAGGCATATCAGACGGATTTTGATCAGTGGTTAGAACGATTGAATTTGACGATCAAGTCGTTCTCACAGACGGCGCCAAACTATTAACGTCAGATTTTGTAACAGGATCCTTCGGACGTTCACCTTCTCTCTAATAGAGACTTCCTCCGCCGGACCTGAAAGAAGACAAAAAGCAACTAAGGGTGGCTGGCGTCCAGCCGTTAGCCCTCCAATGCTTAAGTCAGATAAGGCGAGAAGGAGAATAGCCAAGCAACCGAGGCTAGAGATTGAATATTGTGTACCTGTATCTTAATGGAGTCATCTCCTTATATAGATCTGAAATGATCCAATCTGTTACGTAAGATATCGAGATCCCGCTGATTTCGTGGGATAAGATTCTTATCCTCAGATAGAGGGGAGATCCAATCCAATGACTCATCCGACAGTTTTGTTCCTTGATAGCGATCCCTTGAGACTCGGAACCATTGAAGAAGATAAGCCCAAAATCGACCTATACGGGCTGCTGGTACTGAGGGCTAAGGGATGTCACCACAGAAAAAGCTGTTCGCATGTAGGAAGATGGTCGCGAGTCCAAGTGCTCGCTCATTCAGATGTAACACCTTTCAATGACTTGTGAGAAGGTCTGCTCGCAGGAAAAACAAAACTTCTCTCGCCTTCCAGTATTTGACTATCGATCACAACTTCTCGAAGCTTTGGTAGTCGAGCATCATTTTTCCTAATATGCGAGCTACGAACAGATGTTCTCGATAGTCGAATAAAGGTGCTCGCGAGATCGGAGTATCTTTAGAATATGCGAGTCGCGAACAGACATTCTCGATAGTCGGATAAAGGTGCTCGCGGGGTCGGAACAGCAGGAAAACCTCTAGCTGACATCTCCGCTGTTTTGGCTATAACACATAACACCGCCAAATGATCCAAAGCGCCCCAAAACCCTTAAATAACAAGTTTGAAGTCCCTGTGGTGCGTATTTCTATGTGTGCGCTCCTCGGAACAATGTTCCCATACGACGAGTCGACCTGGAGGCTCCAAATTAGGAAGGAAGTACCAAAATTTGCGACACCTAGACCTCCACACTCCATCCCATTCATTCAAGAGGTCCATCCTAGCCTAGAAGTGGCTTGGCGACAGTGACCGCAATCCCAGAAAAGGTAGCTGTCCTCTGGAGGTCTCCCGTCGGAGCTTGAAATTCTGAAAAATTCTAAGTCTGGACATTTTCTCTCTCACAAAAGTGCAAAATCCAAAATTTGGCTAAGTAGTGGAAAAACTGTAAATTTCCAAGAGGGACATGCGCCCAGCCTTCCACTACATGCGCCCACATCGCATATTCGAAAGAAAGCAATTCGAACATTTTTCTGAAAACCGCCTGAAAAATCTTTCGAAAATGACATGCGCCCGGCCTGAAAACACATGCGCCCGGCCTAAAATGACATGCGCCCGTACCATTGCGCTCAACACTTTCGCCCAGCACATGCGCCGAGAAACACTCCAGAAACATATGCGCTAAAAAATACCCCCCGGGTCGGACCCGAACCCGATTGCACTGCTATAAATAGCAGGTCTTCCTTAAGACATTAAGCGACATCGTCCCCTTCTGACCTCAAAGCGACACAAGAGGCACATGCACCCGCTTTGTTACCCCTCACCGGATGCCCTCGCCGGACTGGTTTCCCTCACCGGAACAAAAAATTGCACTACCGTTGGATAGTTTCTTCCGCCGGAGTCCTTCGCTAGAAAAGGATATCCTCCATCAGAATCAAGTGCAAGGGGAGAAATCCTGAAAAAACTCTAAGTGTTGGGACTTTCCCCACTTCGCAGAGGCACATGCGCCGACTTTCGCTCACTAGGAAATGCAAAAATGCACTAAGTGCAAATCCCACATGCGCTCACTTTCTAGGGTCAGAGAATCACGAAAATACACTAAGTGCTGAGGCTAAATGTGCCCACTATTTGGGGTTGGGCGCATGTGCAATGTCCCATGCGCCCGGAGTTTCGAAATTCTCTCCCTTTCACTAAGTCGGGCACATGCGCTTGAGAGGGGGGCACATGCGCCCACCTCCTAGGCGCATGCGCCCACCAGCCCATTGCCAACCTAACATGCGCCCATACACCCCCATGTGCCTGGGCGCTAATGGGAGGGGTGGACCTTCCATCGTGCGGCCCGTCTTCGTTTGGGTTCGGATTTCGACCAAACGGTCTCTCTTAGATGCACACCAGTGAGATCTTTCCATCCCCCAGATTGAATTCACCAATGTTCGATGATTAATGGCCTAAATCAGTGTTTTGATAAAAAAATAACCAACACTTAGCGAATTTGGCAACTCCAAAAATCCTCCCGAAAGAGCCGAAAACGGCCGAAATAGAGGAGAATCGGGCGGAATTAGATCGAGCCCGAGAGGAAAGCTTTTCTTCTTTATGACATGATACACCATATTCATGCACCGGGATGAGGTTATCCAATCTCAGGAACCTCGAATACCCTAATTAAGCAGTCAGCAGGCCCAGTACTTAGTCATTTTCAACCCTAGGAAGTGCCCTATTGGCTCGAAAATCGACCTATGCTAAGCTAATCGAAATGCAACCGCATTGCGACCGTCATGGACATAATCCACCCCTGTTCAAAGATGGACATTGATTATATTCACCGAATGCCCTGATCAGACCGCAAACAGGTCCACTACTTAGTCATTTTCAGCAATGGGAAGTGGCCTGATGGCTCGAAAATCGATTGATGCCAAATGAAATCAATCGCGATCTCAAAGACGCTGAGGCAAAGTTAAAGCGCTCAGGCTATGAAATAGCCGAGTTAAACATTTACGGGGCACCGATCCCCATTATTCATTAGAAATTGGCATACAAGGGTGCTTATCGGACCTGATACCTGGCCATTCACAGGCATCATAAATAGCCGATCTAATCTATCAAATTTGAACTTCTCGAAGAAATATAGCTCAACATAGCTTCTCCCAACGACCCGATCGTTTGAAATATCAATTATTAACAATAATACGATCGAATTAAGGAAATGCATGAAGCAGATTAATCAAATCAAATGCATAATTTCTTTGATACACTGAACACCAAGCATAAATGCGATCCTCTCTCTAGCGTGTATAAATCATATTTACTTTGTACTGTACTCATTTGCATCCATTGTATGAATCTTATTCATCCCGGATTGAGATATGAAACTAAATCAAAGGGACTACGGTTATCATAAAAAAAGTGTAATCAAAGAGTTCTAAAACATTTGAAATACTTCATCGTTAAGACCAGTTGATGTGCATCTTATCCAAAGCGGGATCCTTTAGTTAAGTGGCTAAGGTAATGAATGCCTTCCAACTAGTCACCCGTCCAAACCTAAGATGGTCACTGGCACTAGTTGCACTAAGAACCATGGGGTGTCCTCCAGCAAGTCACCTGTTCGAACCTGAGACGATCACTGGCACTGTTTACATTAAGAAACCATGAGGTGTCCTCCAGCAAGTCACCCGTCCAAACCTGAGATGGTCACTGGCACTGGTTGCACTAAGAAACATGGGGTGTTCTCCAGAAAGTCACTGGTCCGAACCTGAGATGGTCACTGGCACTGGTTGCACTAAGAAACTTGGGGTGTCCTCCAGCAAGTCATTCGTCAGAACTTGAGACGATCACTGGCACTGGTTACACTAAGAAACCATGAGGTGTTCTCCAGCAAGTCATCTGTCCGAACCTTAGACGATCACTGGCACTGGTTACACAAAGAAACCATGGGGTGTTCTTCAGCAAGTCACCCGTCCGAACCCAAGACGGTCACTTGCACTGGTTACACTAAGAAACCATGAGGTGTCCTCCGGCAAGTCACCCGTCCGAACCTGAGACGGTCACTGGCACTGGTTGCACTAAATGGAAACTGTGGAGTGTATTCCTGAGAGTCATTTCATCCACAGAGACGCCCGATGGCACTGAGATACATGACTCGGTTAAAATCCTAGTTGCTACTCAACTAGGAACGCCCGAAAGAGCATGGGACCAACATCTAACTGGTCTTAGCAATTTCTTGGTCCATAAGAAATCCTAAACTTGGTCTTTGCAACCATGAACTCAAGACTATAATCCTTGACGATTTAAACTACTTGCTCGATCTATCTGGGCTTCATCCCTTTAATATTCCATCTATTGTATAACTGCAATTCATAGTGGAATCTTGTTGCTTTATGCCGTAGTTTTCTCCCGTAAGGGTTTTCACATAAAAAATCTTTGTGTTGTCTATGTTGTGCTTTATTTATATTTATACTCTTTTAATGCTTTATTTAATTCATTTATGATACATGCATGCATTTACTTTTGCCTTTTAATCAAGGGTGATCATCCATTGATGTAATTAAGGGTTCGTGACCAGTTCACAACCTGGAATGTAAAAGATCTCGGAATCTCTGAAATAAAATTCACCTCGCCGTGCTTTCTCGTGTATACTTTGTGATTGATTCTGATTGTCTATGAATGTCTCTATACTTAGAACCCCAGAATAATGAAACATAGGAAAAACTCCCTTTGTGAGCATTTTTCTAGTTTTAACAAACTGGCGACTCTACTGGGGATCGAACATACCAGAATCTTTGATTATCTCTGAGTAAAGAAATGTTCTAAGATAAATCATTCGCAAACACAGATGTGTACGTAAGAAAGTTCCGCTAGGAGAAATGTTCGGCGCCTTCACGGGCGCCAAACTGGCGACTCTTAAGGGGAACGTTCTTCCCTTCATCTTTAAAGTAAAAGTTTTGGAAAAGAATTTTAAAATTTCGCATAGCATGCATATGATTCGTACTTATATATTTTTGTTGATCATTGAGCCATATCGCGATTGGTAAGGACGAATCTTCTCTCCTTTTCAAGGGCGCGGGGTGTTCTATTGCGTCTATGACTATGCAGAGAGAGAGAGAGAGAGAGAGAGAGAGAGAATAATCAACGATCAAAACTATCCAAATGGCAGCCACTATGGTCTTCCTCGCTTCTGGGGAATTTTACTTTCCTCACCTCGCGACAATAGGAACAGTGATTCTCGAAGTTGATTGGCAACTTGTCTAGAGATGCCGATCACCAAAGTGGACTGAAAACAGACAAGTGACTTCAATCAGAGCAGAAACAATGAAGACACAGAGCAGTGTGAGGAGACAGTCGAAGCCGATTCACAGGGATGAAACCCACAATGCCAGCAGAGCTACCGTGTCACCCAAATCAGAATTCACCTTCGCTGCTGCCGACTTCTCAGTAATGACGGGAACAACGTTACCAGTCAAGGCACCAAATCAGTTTACTATTCGAGAATTGACCAAGACTGCAATGAAGGCATGCTCTACTGAAACCACAATGACTAGGGCTAGGCCACAGTGAGTGCTGGTCGTAGTGGTGCAAGTCGTAAAAGGGGAGATGAGCAAGCAAGACACAGAGCTGCCTCCAATCCAAGAGCAAATAGATGAGATCATTCAGGTCCAAGAAGACACAGCTAGAGAGATCAGAGAAATAAAAGAAGCATTGGTGGCTCTACTCGCCCAGGGGGCAGTGAGAAGCCCAACCGTTCCCATTGGACAACCACTGGAAGAGTCACAGGAGGCGACAGGAGAACCAGTAGCCGTAGAACCACAAATTTGCCCAAGGAATGTTGCATTCGAGCGTGCACCACCGCAACCATCTCATCCCACAAGGGAAGAGCTATCCCAGACAGCTGCGAACCTGATACGTTAGGAGAAAGAGAAGGAGAAAAGAGGAAAATATGTCTATCAGATACCTATCCATCCAAAGTTAATGAAATCCCGTTCCTTGACGACTTTAGGCATCCCGACTTTCCACAATTGGACGGCAAAGGGTCACCAAATGAGCATATGACCCAATTCATGACGGTGCTAGGGAATTTATCCATAGTACCTCAATACTGCCTCATATTGTTTGGGTCGACGCTGACTGGAACAGCATTTCAATGGTACATGTCATTACCCATGGGGTCTATCAAGACTTGGGATCGGATGTAGGAGCTGTTCATTTCCAAATTTTTCTCCACTGAGCGAGAAGTCTTGCTGACAGATTTAGCCTTAGTCCGTCAGAGGCAAGGAGAGTCAATCGAGAGGTTTGTTGATAGATGGGGAACCATAGCAATGCAGTGTCGAGAATTACCTAGCGAGCCTAAGCAAGTCAAGATATATACGCAAGCCATGGACCCAATGATCTCGTTCGGTTTATCGAGACACAATTTCTTAACATTCCGGGACCTAGTGACAAAGGCGAACATGGTAGAGGGAGCCGCGCTGAGAACGCAGTTCAAAGTCGAAAGACCAAAGCATGAGATTGAGAAGATGGTCACATCAAGTTACGTCGACAAAAGCAAAGCCTTGAAAGATTGGAAACGCCCACATTCTAAACACAATATCAAAGACAAACCAGCAGAAACTCAAGCCAGAGACAAAGGGCCACAAAAATCGAAAAAGATGACGATCGTCAGACAGGGCAGGGTAGAAAGATGTTATTCGTTTGACTCGGAAGACCTTGTTCCGATAATGGAACGACTAGTCGAAGAAGGGGAGCTACAATTTCCAGAACTGATTCGACCAGAGGAAGTAGGGCAAGTGGATGCCCCCAATTATTGTAAATATCATCGAATCCTGGGACACGAGATGGGAGAATGCCTCATCTTGAAAGGGAAAGTACAAAGACTGATCAACCAGGGTACCATTAAGCTAATGATAGAAGAAACCAGTCGGGTTACATAAGCCGTAGTGACAATAGCACCTACGATACCACCAGTTCATGACGAAAGACTAGGACAAACAACAATGGTACAGGCTGTCAAAGAAAGGGAATTGGCAAGACACGACGTTGAATTGTTAGCAGTTCGAGAGCAAATAAGCAAATTGGTCCAAGCCCATAGGGAGCTATTCAAGCAGATGGGAGAAGTTCAGGAGGCTTTAGCCATCTTGATCTCATAGAAAGCGACCCCGAGTACCGCTCCGCCTGTCCGACAGTTGGAAGAAGAAGCACCGAGGGTAGCTCGTAATGTAGTTAAAGTAGGACAACAGAGCCACACCGAACAAATAAATGCGGGTATGTCGGATTCAGACTCCATGATCCCATAAGAACTGCTAGGCAATATCTCTTTCACCCTTCGTAACCTGGTTGCAGAGGTTCGTATGATAGAGCAATCCATTTCGAAAACACGGTCTCAAGCAGAAAATTCAAGACATGAATGAGAAAGAGGACATGGGTAGACGCAAGAAAGAACCCTAGGAACTAAAAACAATCGAATCCAGGGCACGAGGCAGAGACCAAGATAATGAAGACACAAGATAAGGGCAAAGAACCTCAAAAGTCGCAGTACATGACAATTAGTGAGCGAGACGAAAAGAATAGACCATATACATTTGACATTAAAGACCTTGTCCCAATTATGGAGCGGCTAATCGAAGAAGGAAAATTGTGACTCCCAAAGTCTGTTTGACCAGCGGAAGTAGGACGCGTGGATGATCCCAACTACTGCGAATATCACAGATGCATAGGCCATAAGACCAAGTAATGCTTCGTTCTGAAAGGAAATATACAAAATATGATAAATCAAGGCATCGTTAGTCTGAAAATGGAAGGGTCTGATGGAGCCCCGGCCAGTACAGTTTTAATAGATACCACTTAGGAAGAACGTTCACTCAAGGACTCCATTTCCTAAACTTCAATAATCGTGAACGCTTACAAATAGTTCTGACAGTTTATAAAGTAGATAGGGATATACTTATTGTTGGGGCTCAAATTTGCAATCATTGTAAAACAACATCCCTTGGTCTATCGACAATGATTTGAATCAGTTTTGAGACCAGCAAAGCCTTTAAAATGCCAGTGCAACCCGAATCACTCGGTAGCGACCAAAATTCGTAAACAGCATTTTAAAGCATAACTGGACATGCGGATCACCGTAAAATGGTCCGGAACGTCCTAAAACCTTTAACCTGCAAGTTCAAAGTCATACGGTGCATAACTTTACCTGTGCACCTCGAAATGCGCTTCATCCCTGTCCGAAGTTGACCAAAAAGGGTCCGTAAGCCTACAACTACCATTTTAGAGCGGAACCGAACATCCGCACCACCGCCAAATGATCCGGAGCACCCCAAAACCCTTAAATAGCAAGTTTGAAGTCCCTGTGGTGCGAATTTCCATGTGCGTGCTCCCTGAAACGACGTTCCTATACGACGAGCCGACCCGGAGGCTCCAAATTAGGAAGGAAGTACCAAAATTTGTAACATATGGACTTCCACACCCCGTCCCGTTCATTCAGGAGGTCCATCTTAGCTTAAAAGTGGCTTGGCGACAGTGAGTGGATGCCTAAAAAAGGTAGTTGTCCTTTGGAGGTCTCCTGTTGGAGCCTGAAATCCTGAAATTTTCTAAGTACTGAAATCCTGAAATTTGGCTAAATAGTGGAAAAAGCGCTGGCAAAGACATGCGTCCGGCTTTCCACCACATGTGCCCATACCCTATATTTGAAAGGAATCGATTCGAACACTTTTTCCAGAAAAGCGTCGAAAAATGCGCTGGAAAAGGACATGCGCCCGGACCCTGCACTCTGACATGCGCCCGACTTTTCCCTAGCACATGCGCCCGGCTTTCCCACCACATGCGCCAGGAAATATCCTTCGGGCCAGACCCGAACTCGATTACATCCCTATAAATAGTAGGGTCACTTGATGTTAAAAAAATCATCTTCTTCTGACCTCAGAGCGACGCAAGCACCACATGCGCCCACTTTGTTTTCCTTCGCCGGATGCCTTGGCCGGAATAGATTTTCTCGCCGGAATCCCTCGCCGGAATCCCAAGTGCAGAGAGAAATTCTGAAATTTTTTAAGTGCTGGACCACATGCGCCGGCTTTCCACCACATGCGCCGACTTTTTCTCGCCGGGAAATGTAGAAATGCACTAAGGGGGCATTTGGTAAAACTTAATTTCCCGACTCATCACTTAAAAATCCTATTGTCAATGATTTTAGTAATTCAGACCGTTTGGTAATTAAAAAAATTTAGGTGCTTAATTGGAAAAATCACTTGAATTAAGTGGATTATTTTCAGTCATTACAACTTGACTTAAAACTTATAGCTGAATGCGGTAAGTGGTTCCTCTTTAAATTTTTAGATAAAAATTGACAAAAGTATCCCTATTAACATTTAATAATGGCAAGGATTATCCTTCTTTGTTTACTTTCCTATCTATGACTTCATCCCACGCAAGTACGTGAAGTCACCAAATTCTATAAGCCCTCGGCATAATGTATGTATTATATCTACATAGTCTATCCATTTGGAGAGATCATTTTAAGGCATGAGCCCAAAAAATGAGACAGGTCCAAACCTCAGGTGGACCACACCACTGAAAGTAATGGGGACGATGATGTCCACCATTGAAACCTTCCTAGGGCCCACCATGATGTTTATTTACCATCAACCCTGTTCATAAGAACACAAAGACCTGGATTATGGGAAAACACAAATATTAGCTTGATTCGAAATTTTGTGGTTACAGTAAGTTTTTAATGATAGTTTTCAGACAAATTACCAAACAGATTTTTCAGTTCTTATAAGTACTTCAATTCAGCAATTTAAGTTCTCAGTACTTAAATTAATTTTTAGGCTTAATTTTTCAGTTTACCAAACAGCACCTAAGTGCTTGCTCACATGCGCCCACTCTTTCCAGCGCCGGGAAAACTTGAAATTCCACTAAGTCTGAAGTGACATGCGCCCACTCTTTGCGGCGTCGGGAAAACTTGAAAATCACCAAGTGCTAGAGGGACATGCGCCCACTATTTGGGGCCAGGCGCATGTGCATTATGACATGCGCCCAGAACATCTCCCCTCCATTTTTCATGTGAAATGGGCACATGTGCCCGGGAAGTGGCCACATGCGCCCACCATTAGGCACATGCGCCCACCACCCTGTTCAAAATGCCACATGCACCCGTACCACCCCCTCCATGAGCCTGGACGCTGGTTGGAGGGGTGGACCTTCCATCGTGCGGCCCGCCTTCGATCGGGATCGGTTTTCGATCAAACCATCTCTCCTAGATGCACACCGACGAGATCTTCCCATCCCCGGGATCGAATTCTCCAATGGTCGATGATAAATGGCCCAAATCAGTGTTTTGATAAATAAAAAAAAAAGCCAACACTTAGCCAATTTGGCAACTCCGGAAATCCCTCCAAAAGAGCCGAAAACGGCCGAAACCAAGAAGAATCGGGCGTAATTGGACCGAGACCGAGAGGAAAAATTTTCTTCTACATGACATGATACACCATAATCATGTACTGCGATGAGGTTATCTAATCTCAGGACCCTAGAATACCCTAATTAAGCGGTCGGCAGGCTACTTAGTCATTTTCAACCATGGGAAGTGCCCTTTTGGCTCGAAAATCAACTAATGCTAAGCGAATCGAAATGCGATCGCACTGTGATCCTCATGGACATAATCCACCCCTGTTCAAAGACGTTCATCGATGATATTCACCTATTTCCCTGATTAGACCGCAAACAGGTCCACCACTCAGTCGTTTTCAGCCCTGGGAAGTGCCTTGTTGGCTCGGAAATCGACTTACGCCAATCGAATCAAAATGTGATCGCACCGCAATCCTCGTGGACATAATCCACCCCTGTTCAAAGATGTTTATCCATAATATTCACCGAATACCCTGATTAGATCGCAAACAGGTCCACTACTTAGTCATTTTCAACCCTGGGAAGTACCCTGTTGGCTTGAAAATTAACTGATGCCAACGAAATCAACCGCGATCTCAAAGACGCCGAGGCAAAGCTAAAGCACTCAGACTATCAAACAGCCGAGTTAAACATTTATGGGGCACCGATCCCCATCATTTATCAGAAATTGGCGTGAACGGGCACCCATCAGACGCGATACTTAGCATTTACGGGCATCGAAAACAGTCGATCCAGCCTATTGAATTTAAACCCACAAAAGATCTTGGCTTGATAAAGCCTGTTTGATCTCAAACAGATCATTGAAAATACTCAAAAGAAAGAATGTTCTTGAAGATGAGTCGCCCGACTCCAGAAGAAATATATTTACTTTACTGTACAAAACTCCATTCATCCCGGATAAAGGTCCAAGGCTAAACCTAAGGGGTTATGGTTACCATGAGAAACCACAAATAAAAGAGTTCTAACTAAGCTTGAAACATCCTGCTATGGATTGCCATTATGAAAAAGACAGTCGATGCCCTACCCATCGACAACGGGTCCGTCAGTTGAGCTGATGAGGCAGTTGCGGATTGCTTTCCTAAGGTCGCCTGTTCACAGTAATAAGCGTGGGCTTTAGGTTATGTCAACCAACATTTCGATGTCCTTGTATTCTAGCGGTCACTTGTTCACAATAACAGGCGCGGGCCCAGAGTTGCACCACTCGATTAAAAACCTCGTTCGGGAACATTGCGGAGTGCTCTCCTAAGGTCACCCGTCATAAAAATACGGGCGCGGGCCTTGGGTTATGCCGACTAACATTTGATGTATTCCAACAATCACCTATTTACAGTAACAGGCACGGGCCCAGAGTTGCACCACTCGAATCCTGACAGTCTCTCAACCCGGACAATTCGAAAGAAAATGTGACAGACATCCGGCTTGTCTAAGAAATGTGACTCAGTCCATAAAAAGAAAACAAAGGTCTATACGACCATGACCTCAAGACCATAATCCCCGGCTGATTAGCCTTTTGCCTTCCAATCAAGGGTGATCAACCGTTGATGTAATTAAAGGCTCGTGACCAGTATCACAACCTGGAATGTAAAAGATCTCAGAATCTCTGGAATAAAATTTGCCTTGTGATATCTCTCTTGCGTACACTTTGTGGTTGCTTATGATTGTCTATGAATGTCTCTATACTCAGAATTCCCCCAGAATAATGAAACACAGGAAAAAGACTACTGACGAGCACGATTTTTCTTGTTTTAACAAACTAGGGACTCTGCTGGGGATATATTCAATACTAGAATCCCTGGTTATTTATGAGTAAATAGACATTTTATGATAAATCATTTGCAAACACTGATGTGTACATGAGAAAGGTTACCATAAGGAGAAATGTTCGGTGCCTTCACGGGCACCAAACTGGCGACTCTCAACGGGAATGTTCTTCCCTTCATCTTTAAGGCAAAAGAATTTCAAAATGATAATATGATTCATGTTCGTACATTCTGTCTATCATTGAGCTGTGTCACGATTGGTAAGGTCGCACCTCCTCTCCTTTTCAAAACTGCAAAATACTCTAATGTGTGTATGGCTATAGCGAGAAAGAGAAAGACAAAAAAGAACTGAACAAATGGCATCTACAATAATTTTCCTGGCGTTCGGAGGATTCTACTTCCCCCATCTTGCAACAACCTCTGAAGCCGGATGGCAGGTTGTGCAAAAACACAGGACAGTTAAGAAGACTGATAACAAGAAGGTTATTCCAGCAGAGACAGGGATGACAGCAAGGATACAGGGTGGAACAAAGAAACAGTGGAAGCCAGTCTACAGGAGCGAAGCCCGCGATGCCAGCAGAACCACCAGTGTTAGCCAGTCCAGAGTTCTCCTTCACCGCTATCGACTTCCCAACGATATCGAAGACAGTACTGCCAGCCAAGATACCGAACAGGTCCACTGTCTGACAATTGGCTGAGGCGACGATGAAGACAACCCCCACTGAAGCTGCCGTGATTAAGACGAGGACGCAGCGAGCACAAGTAATGATGGTACAGGTCGTCGAAGGAGAGACTAGTGAGCGATACCCAGAGCTGCTTCCAATCCAAGAAAAAATAGATGAGATCATCCAGGTCCAAGAGGACACGGCCAGAGAGATGAGAGAGATGAAAGAAGCACTATTGTCTCTAGTTGCCCAGGGGGTAAATAGAAGCCCGGCTATCCCTACTTGACAATTTGTAGAGGAATGTCAGGGCAGCAGGAGAACCAGCTGCCGCCGAACCACAAGTTCGCCCGAGAAACGTCGCATTCGAATGCGTACCACCATGGCCATCTCAAGCCACGAGAGAAGAGCTGTCTCAGACAGTTGCGAACCTGATGCATCAGGAAAGAGAAAAGGAGAAGAGAGGAAAATATGTATACTGGGTGCCGTACTTACCCGAGGTCGACGACGTTCCATTTCCTAACAATTTCAAACATTCGAATTTCCCCTGATTCGATGGCAGAGGGTCGCCGGAGGAACACATGGCTCAATTCATGACAATGATGGGAAACCTGTCAACAATTCCCCAGTATTGCCTCAGATTGTTCGGCTCGACGCTCACAAGCAAGGCATTCAAATGGTACATGTCACTGCTTACAGGATCAGTCAAGTCCTGGGATCAGATGCAGGATCCGTTCATCTCCAAATTTTTCTCTACTGAGCGGGAGGTCTCGTCGACAGATTTAGCCTTAGTTCGTTAGAGGTAAGGGGAGTTAGTCGAGAAGTTCATCGAAAGGTGGGGGACTATAGCAGCTCGGTGCCGAGAACTGCCCAGCAAATCTGAGCAGGTCAAGATGTGCATGCAGGCCATGGATGCGATGATTTCATTTGGCCTATCCAGGACACAACTTCTCAACGTTTCAAGATCTAGCCACAACATCCCCATATTATGTATCTTCATCACAGGCTCTCATATTAAGTATCCTCGTATTCTGGCATTCCTCTGCTTAATAGAAGGATACTTTAGAATTGATGGATTCTCATATATATATGTATATGTGGTTCTATATGAAGACAGTTGGGATACTCTATTATTATCAATTTCTCATACTTACGCATAATGTTTTATATGAAGATGATCGGAACATCGCTATCTATATTCAGCTTTTGTATTATGTCATGGATCCCCCATCATTATCGCATTATTCTTCTACTGTATATGAAGATAAGTCACGGTTGGGAATCTCCTATATACATATGTTTACATACGGCCCTGTATGAAAATGATCAGAGCATTCTATTATGTATCACTTCGCCTTGAAAATATCGACAACTTTCTCTTATAAAGAACTCTACGACAAGAATATGCAGTTAAAGATTATGATCGGACGGGTATTCGGTAGGGATTCCTAAAGCACAAGACCTTTCTCATCAGAATGAAGTAGTCTTACAAAGTGACAAGCCAAAAGTACTGGGGCAAGCCTCAATATATTATGAGAAACTCAAGTTTATAAGAAGAAGACAACTGGGGGCAAGTCCTAATATATTATTAAAATCTCAAGTTCGCAGAAAGAAATGACTGGGGGCAGGCCAGGAAGGATGGCAGATAAACCTGAAAACATGGAGCTAGACAAAAGTTTTGGACTTATGACACGAACGTCTCTCGAAAGCAATGACCTAAGGGTACACAGGGTAAGTAAAAAGGGAAGTATTATTTCTATGTACTTCTCAATTTTTTACGCTTTAATATTCTCGGTTCACATTAAAACTCACACATAACGCATTATTTTATGCCTGCTAATCTCAAACACATAACACCAAGTAGTAGTTTGGTAAAAGAATCATTGTCATTATTTTGGATCATGGAACACACAGTTAACAAATTCTGGTGTCGATTACATCAGATACAAGTGACAGTTAGGTATTCAGGACAACTATCTAATACCACTTTTGTCTGGCAATGACTGTAAAAAGCAAAAGAACAGAATTACAGCTTCTCCATGCACCCTGTTATGAACTTCATCACATCTTTCTGCATTGCCTCCATGGTGGCCTTTGCCTCCGTTAGCGTTAGCGCAAGATCCAGAATATCACAAAGTTCAGTTCTAAGTTTTCCATTTGCTTGCGCGCTGCCTCTCATTCACTCTCGAGTTGTGTGACCTCAACACGGTTCTGATTAACGACAAGATCAAGGTGGGCAACCTCAAGATTTATGGCCGCTTCTTCTGCTTGCAGCCGCACGATCTTAGATCTGACATCAGCAAGATGATTAATACACCCGCGACGTTGAGTCTCATTATCTTCTAAGGTTGTTCTAGCATCAACTGCCGAATGTTCTCGCTGCTCTACGATAGGCCGTAAAGAAGACAACACTCACCGTTTCTCTTCAGCCATAGGGTCAGGTTCAATCCGTCAGTCATAATAACCTGCGTAACAGAATCCTCGAAAGAAGAAATGTGACAGACTATTTTAGATACATCAGGCCCACTTACTCATGTGCAAGCTTCCAATGCCTTCACTCCAGCTCCCAGTGTATGCCACTCGCACGGCTCAGCCAACACCTTTGAGATACTGGACAGTAGACTTCTTAGTTCATTCTGTCTGAAATAGTCTAAATGATCGAAACAAGGAATGTTAGACACTCTGTGAGCAGCAGCATCAGAACTACTAATATCCATGACAAAAGGAACAAAGCAAGTATGCAATGAGATGACAAGTACAAAAAAAGAATACACCAAGGAGCAACAAAAGAACTATACTAGTAGATGAGTCGACGACAGGTTCTGAGGAATCCACAATATGTATCGTCGCATCCATAAACGGCTCAATGATCTCTGTCAATAGCGTCGATGTTGCATCTAGAAGTTCAATAGTATCGCTATTAGTATCGATCACTTCAGTTACCACCGGCAACTCCGCCATATCCTTAACACCAGAAACACCATGGGCCATAGATACAGTTGCGCCGTTCGCTGACGCAATAGTCCCTTACAGATTATCCTCTCCAATTGGCCCAGCTTGCTCTCTCGCACCAGCATGGTCTGATATTTCATTCGCCAGCCCAGTCATCGTCGGGTCATCTTCACTAATTACCAACCGACATCCTCATCACCTCTAACCACCAGAAGACGAGTGAACCCTACTTCTTGTGACCATTTCACGAAGGGTATTCCGAAAGTATGCCAGCCATCCAACGCATTATCCTCCTTACGATGATCAATTGACACACTAAGAGAAGTCTTATGCCTAATACTTGACGACAAGTACACTTCAACCTGCTCTCTATAATAACCCAATCTGTCAGCGAGGACCTCTGTCAGCCCTGGAGGAGGAATGTAGAGTGGATCATCAACAGAGTTGTTGTTTCGAACCAGAGCATACTGATGCACCCACTACCTTAGCCAGCTATAAGGACCGCCAGTCTTTCGATACAAGCCTGAAAGCATAAACCTCGCGCCCGTTTGCGTATCAGAAGTTGATGCCATATCCATTCCCAGTGAGCAGGGCCTATGCCGTACGCCTGCTCTACTTTAGTTACATCTGGTAACGTCATCGAAATGCCCTGATCATATCTGAATTGCCTGGCAAACCGGCTAGGGTAATAAGGTTCTCGCCAGAACTCTATTCCTTCGCACAACGGAAGTGAAGTAGTACGAATAGACACAAGAAATTCCCTATCAATAGTATTCACAGAATGTTCATCATCAACGACTTCTCGACCCTCTCCGACGTCAGAAGTAGGAAAGTGGTAGAAACAAATCTCCGCCCAACTACCAATTTTGGAAGCTATCCAATCAGACGACTGCGTTATCATGTTAAGTTTTCTGTAGCAATAAAGAGGTGTGTGATCGGCGCGGAGATGTCGGAAAAGATCCACTCCGTATGTCCACGGGAAATATATGCCCAACCACCTGCAGAAGGAATGCCATGGGCAGTAAGCCACATTCATCCCTCGTCCTGGTTGATCTTTAACCGGCGGTGCTAGAGAATATCAACGACCATTTGCAAAAGCTCCCGCCACGACAAAGCAAGAAACCCTGACACCATCAGCACTCTTGGAGCTAGGCAACACAACTGCCGATAGCCAGTATGCTAAGAACCCTGCTAGTTCATAAGTCGGCATAAGCTCATTTGGATTGTGAAACTTTTGTTCGAAACGCTCCCTCATTAAGGCCTGGTCTTAGGGTAAGATCTCATACTCTTCATAATCAATGCTGCAAGAAGAAAGAAATGCCCATGGCAGAAGCAAAGCAACAAAAGCATGAAAAATGTAAAGTACAAAAGGAGGTATGAGAAGAAATAATACTTCATCCTCTGGCTGAAGTAGATCAACTAGTCATCATAATGAATCTTTGCAATGTTGTCGAACTGCGACAACTCAGCGAATAACTCCAAACAAGCTTTTGAATGATAAGCGTCTCGAGGACTTTCAAGCAGAGACGAAGACAGCTCTTCATCAGTTGGGATGTATTATTGGTAATATTCTCCTATCACAGGACAACCCAGCCATCATCCGAAGATCCCATAAGGTTATGCTCATCTCTCCATATGGAAAGTGGAACGAATTGGTAACAGAAGACCAGTAGCTCAAGAAGCTTCAAAGAATTGTTAGATCTCGGAAGAAATGTTCAGAGGTTGCATCGATAGCCTGATACAAGCCGACTTGTTTCAAAACTCTCTCGTGGCGGATCAAAATCTCTTTTGCCCACAGCTCATAACCAACTCGCTCATTCAGATAGCCTCGCGTACGAAAGCTCCTCGTTGCCCACATCGTCATTTTGTCCATATGCCGAAACCTTTGCTACACTATCTCAAAATAATGGACTAGAGAAGGAGCGTGAGGATCACAAGTAGGCGTAAGAAAAACCATTTCTCTCAGGAGACCCACCCACTGCTCTCCCCCATCGTCAACCAATAAGGTAGTCAACAACGGCTTAGGGGCGGATGTCCACCTCTCAACCCCGTAGAACTGAAAAGGGCCTTGAACATTGGAAGGTTCGATACTCGGGAAGGGCCTGTGCCTTATAAGAGATTTTTCATGCATGATGACTCGATTGGTGTAGGGGTTTACGATGGAGAAACCGCACGTCGTGATGATCTTGTTTCTATTCCAGCTGATCTTCATCTAGTCATTCTTTGGATCAATGAGCTGCGGCGATCGCTCCACCTGGTCGACTTCCTCAACCGGCTTCTTACCTCGATTCCATCTCTTCCTCTTCTTTTGACTTTCCTGATCATCCCCGGAATGTTGGACACGCGCACAAGGACCTGCCTCAATGACATTTGCAGCATTAGTGAACTGACAATACCAGGCGGACCATTCCTCTTCAGTCCCTTGTGTCGGAGGCTCAGATGTGGTTTTATCCACGTAAATACGCAGTAATACTTCATGGGGGAGCTGCTTAATATGACCGAAGAAATCTTTCACTTAGGATTCGATTGTCCCAAAGGATTGTGAGCGACACTCTACCGAAGATGGGTCAGCAGTGTCTTCAGTCACCCTCATCTTCCCGCGTCGTACAGACGAAGAGCCAGAAACTTGCGACTCGGAAGCTTTGCCTGGTAGATCTTGCTGTCGTTACCATGACTCACTGCAGCACGTAAACAAAAGAACATCAAATCGAAGACCAATGCATGCAACAAGAAACACAATAAGGTAAGCATCGCATCATCCAGTCACGGACTTCACACACAAGTCACATCGATAAACAAATGCATAAAGTCATGACCCACAAGAATACGGAAACAACAGAATTCAAGCGCACATTCGACAAAAAAAGTGCATGCATGTCGTAGTACAAGCAAATACAATAACAACCCTTCATGAACACTTGGAGTGCGTGCGAATTCGCACCAACCCCAAATGACTCATACGCACCCGTTCGGAAGTGCATATCATAGAGCCGCTTAAAAGAGCATTTGTAGGCTATAAAAGACCAACATAAGCAGCATATTTTGGGCCCTGAACACTAAGCCCCAATCATGTTTGAACATTGAGCTATCTGGCCGTAAACGGCATCGAATTTGGCTGAGGATGGAACCAGATTCATCATTTTTCACCAAGGGCAAAAGCCGGGCCAAAAACCTAAAATTTCACCAAGTAGTGGAACCACATGCACCCAAGGAGATGCGCCAGGTGCATGTGGCCTCTCACATGCACCTGATTGTTAAAATACTCCCACATACGCCCATGCTAAAAGGCACATGCACCTAGTGCCTAAACAGCATACGCCCACTCTATGGATTTTCTCCTACATGTGCCTAAGTATGAGCACATGTGCCCACTTTGTGGATTTCATTCCACTTGTGCCAACTGTTGAGCTCTTAATTGTGCATATTCTAACCCCAATTCATCACTCATTATGCATGGTTTTCATGATTTAAAGACTAATCTAATCCATGATTTCATGATCGTAGGAATGAGAGGAACTCCGCCCAATTGAAGACCAAAATGATCTATTTAGAGCCTTGGATGAAGACCCAAGGTGGGTCAAAGAAAGAAGAAAGCAGAGAGAAGAAAGAAAGAAAGAAATGAAGAAGAAAAGGGGCCAAGACCGGTCATGACCGGTCGCCCAGGAGGGCCACGACCGGTCTAGACCGGTCGGCCATCTCCCCCTAAGCATGTGAAACTCGCTGGACTAATGACCAACATGGTCCGACCGGTCATGACCGGTCGGCCAGCCCAGTCCGATCGGTCGTGACCGGTCGGCCAACAGGTCTGAAGGTCTCCTGTGCACGCTGGACCATTATTGAAGAAGCCGATCGGTCGTGACCGGTCGGCCAGCTACTCAGACCAGTCGTGCGACCGGTCGGCCATATGAAAACTCAGAAACTTCTATTTTGGGAGCCGAATTTCTCTGCGCACTACACAAATTCGAGAATATTCTGATGCTGCGGAGCCTCCCCACTATAAAATGACACATAGGGATCGTTCCTAGGGTATCTTAGAAGGGTTTGAGCAAGGTGGGAGGCGGCAAAAGTGGATTTCGGAGTTCCACAACTCCTAGTTTGTTTTGCTGTTTTTATGCTTTTCCTAGTTGTTTCATGTTTCCTTGGATCATGAGCAGCTAAACCTCTTAGCTAGGGCTAAGAGGTGAAGCTTGTAGTGAATCTAAGATGTTT
Organism: Liriodendron chinense; assembly: GCA_003013855.2. NCBI lineage: Eukaryota > Viridiplantae > Streptophyta > Magnoliopsida > Magnoliales > Magnoliaceae > Liriodendron > Liriodendron chinense. Next base: position 2,773,547 of record ML058385.1, read on the forward strand.
CAATTCGTTTAAGCTGGTTTTAAAGTCGGATTTCATGTTTATGAACAATGGTTTGAAGTTAATACAAGTTCTAAGTAGTTTTTCTTAGTCTTATGATGACTCATGGATGTTTGGGAGAATTACTTAAGTTCTTAATTGCTTTGTGTAAGTCTAGACCTGTATGATCCGAGGAATTGGAGTACGCTCTAGTACTATGATCTTCATGTGGGAACTTCCTACCAAAGTTCTAATTTTCTGGAATTTTGTATTATGTGGAACTGTGTATGTGATTTGATTTAAGTTCAAATCATGATCTAGCTTTGTCTGGTGACAGGACTTAATGATGGTTATGATTATGAACTTAGTCTATTAGAATTGGGACTGATCTATGCAATTGAGTATGCTCGTCCTAGCTTGCATTGAGTGAATCATGTACATTGGTTTTACATATGGCAGATTGTTGGTTTTAACAGCTCTATCATCCGACTAGATAGATCTTAATTTCGATTCTAGTTGAGAAAGTGAGAAACCACAGCGAATTGAGCATCAAGGATTGCGACAAGTGGATCCTTGAACCCCTAGTGCCTTTTTTATAATTGTTTACTTCAGTTCAAAAGTTGTTACTTACATCAATCTCCTACAAATCTGGTTGTTAGCTTTTCAATAGAAACTATTGGATGTGTTTGTGAAATCTACATAAGTCCCTATAGATCGACCTCGGTCTTACCAAGATTATTACTACATCGCAGCCCTACACTTGAAAAAGCGAACAAGTTTTTGGCGCCGTTGCCGGGGATTTTGACAGTTTTTCACAAATTTCTGAAAATAGAATCTATTTAGGATTTTTAGGAATAGTTCTGACTTAGTTTATTTCGTTTGATTTGTTTTCTTTTTCAGGGATTTCTAGGAAGTTGAAGAAGACATAAAGATCTCAAGTGCCCGAATCAGGTTCTATCTTTCTAAACCTTACTCTTCTCCTTCTCCTATTCATTCCTATCATATTCATCTCTTGTAGTGTGGGTGGAGACTCCTTTTGGATCTCTGAAAGGTTGGCCTTGTGCCACCTGGATTCCTATTAGTCGGCTCTGCCGTCTTGGATCACCTTGTGCTTAGAGATTTTTCTTCTCATCTCTACTCCTCTTTCTTCTTTTTATGCACTTTTCTCAAAAGATTCAAAGAGTGGGTGGGGAGTTCTCTGAACCCCTATTGACCAGGAGAAATCGGTCTCTATCCTTGCTTCTGGCTTAGCCATTGCCAGACACCTTGTGCTTCGATCTTAGGGAAGAGTAAAGAAAGGAAGGAAGAATTCTTTTTCCTTTTTATTTCAGTCTTTTAGGATTTTGCATGCCAAATTGGGCTCGGGATTCCAATAATCGACTCATAAGTGAAGGGGGAATAGTTGAAGAGATTGACAGAGAACCACGTGCTAGGAGACATCTAACTTCTTCAATTTTGTCTGAAAATATGGCTGCAAATCAACCTAATCCGATGGCCAATCCAAATCTGGGCCAAAACCAAACCGAAACGGGAGAGAATGTGGTTGAGAATGTTCCCCGACCAAGAACATTACGTGATTACTTGCAACCAGCAAGAGCGAGCACTCCCTCATGCATAATCTTTTCACAAAATGTAGGGAATGTAGATTTGAAACTGGGAGTGATCCAACTCTTTCCAAAATTCCATGGATTAGACAATGAAAGTGCCTATCAACACCGTAAGGAGTTTGATGAGGTAATAACCACCATGCACTTTGCGAATGTTACTGATGATGTGGTAAGACTTAAATTATTTCCTTTTACCCTTAAAGATAAAGCTAAAGGTTGGCTTCATGCATTAAGGCCAAGATCAATTGGTGCATGGACTGATATGCATAGGGAATTCATTAAAAAAATTCTTCCCTACTCATAAAACGAACATGTTGAGGCGCCTTATCATGAACTTTGCCCAAAAGGAGGATGAGACCTTCTTACAATGTTGGGAGAGGTTCAAGGACTTGTTAAATGCATGCCCACATCATGGCTATGAAATTTGGCAGGTTATAAGCTTTTTCTATGACGGACTGACTTCACCTATGCGCCAATTTGTAGAGATGATGTGTAATGGGGAGTTTATGAACAAGGAAGCCGATGAAGCATGGGATTATTTGGAGGAAGTAGCTGAGAATGCACGGTCTTGGGATACATCTAAACCAGCAAATTCCAAAACTGGCCAACAAAAGGAAAAATGAGGAATTTATGTCTTATCATAAGAAAAGTCGAGGCCATGGAATTAAGGAAAGAAGAGACGATTAACTCCAATGACGTTGAAACTGTTTGTGGAATTTGTGCCGGAAATCAGCATGCAACATAAGATTGTCCCACAATTTCAGCGATTCAGGACATCTTACAAGAACAATCAAATGCCATAAACAGTTATCAACTGGTAATTTGGTGCTCCAAACTCAAACACGTTTAATGCTAGTTGGAAGAACCATCCCAACTTCAGATGGAGGAATGGACCCACTACGAATGCAACCAATATCCCTCAAGCTCAACCTATACTAGGTCTATCTCTAGTCATTACACCAAAAGTTACGCTAGAGGAGATGTTGGGTGCATTTGTTTCGGTCCAAGCTGAGTATAACAAGACTAATTCTCTGAAAATAGATGGGTTCATGCAAGAGCAATTGAAATTCAATCAAAATTCAACTCAAGCCATCAATGAATTGAAGACTTCAATAGCTAGAGTTGAATCTCACCTCAGTGTTAGGGAGAAAGGCACACTTCCTACCCAACCTCTTCCTAACCCAAGAACCCAATTTGAGATACAAGATGCAAGCTCATCCTCCTAACATACGGAGCATGTTCAAGCTATCACCACTTTGAGAAGTGGGAAAGTAATTGACAAATCTAATCCGGTGAAGGCCCCAAAGTCTAAGGATCCGAAAAATTCCAAAGAGGATGATAGCTTAAACAACACTCCACAAGAGAAGAACCGGAAAGGCAATACAAGCCGGTTGCCCCATTTCCTCAAAGGTTGATTTCACCTAAACCTTTAGACAAAAATCTAGAAATTTTAGAGGTTTTCAAGTAGGTGAAGATCAACATTCAGTTGTTGGATGTCATAAAACAAATACCATCCTATGCTAAATTTCTAAAGGAATTGTGTACGGTCAAAAGGAAACACAATATTCATAACAACGTACTTTTGACTGAGAATTTGAGCGTTATCATCAAACAAGAGGTACCCCAAAAATACAAGGATTCGGGTAGTCCAACCATCTCATGCATCATAGGAGACTACCGGATTAAACAAGCCTTACTCAATTTGGGGGCAAGTGTGAACCTCATTCCATACTCCGTTTACGAACAACTTGGGTTAGGTGAATTGAAACCCACCAAAACCACACTCTAACTTACTGATAGATCTATTCGTATACCGAGAGGAATGATTGAGGATGTTCTAGTCCAAGTTGATAAATTCTACTACCCAGTAGACTTTATTGTCTTGGATACACATCCCGTGATAGGTACCGGTGCTTAAATTCCCGCATTCTTGGCCGCCCTTTTCTAGCCACTTCCAATGCGATTATCAATTGTAGAAACGGGCCGGTACAAATGTCCTTTGGAAATATGACACTCGAGCTGAATATATTTGATTTATGCAAGCAACCACGGGAGGTTGATGATGAGATCCACGAGATAAATATGAGTGAATCAATCGTGGATGATACATTCCCCTTGTCATTATATTTCGATCCTTTGGAGGCATGTGTGGCACACTCTCATGAGATAAATGATGACACAATACGAGAGATGGATGCCATTTTAGATGCGATGCCGGTGCTTGATAACAAAAGACGGAGGGCCCTATTTGAGTCTTTGCCCATAAACGAGAACAAAGCCCTCCCATCCAATATCAAGGCACCAACTCTCGACCTAAAACCATTACCAAGTGAGCTGAAATATGTCTATTTAGGTCAAGATGAGACATATCCGGTGGTGTTTTCTTCCCACTTGGATGAGGAACAAGAGAGTAGGCTAATGGCCACTCTATTAGAGCACAAGAGTGCCATTGGGTGGTCGATTGCAGATCTCAAAGGCATAGACCCACTGATTTGTACTCATCGCATACACCTTGTGGAGAATGCGAAGACATCTAGGCAACCACAAAGACGACTCAATCCAAACATGAAGGATGTGGTTAAGGCCGAAGTGGTAAAACTATTGGACGTGGGTATTATCTACCCAATATCCGATAGTCAATGGGTGAGTCCAACTCAAGTGGTGCCTAAGAAATCCGGAATAACCATCATAGCTAATGCCAATAATGAACTCGTACCAACCAGAGTCACTACCGGTTAGAGAATGTGCATTGACTACAGGAAGCTAAACACTGTCACAAGGAAAGACCATTTTCGCCTATCGTTTGTTGATCAAATTCTAGAAAGGTTGGCGGGTCATTCCCATTTTTACTTCCTTGACGGCTATTCAGGGTACAACCAAATAGAGATCGCCCGTGAAGACCAAGAAAAGACTACATTCACATGTCCATTCGGCACTTTCGCCTATCGACGGATTCCGTTTGGACTATGTAATGCCCCTGCCACCTTTTAGCGTTGTATGATGAGTATATTTTCTGATATGGTGGGGACAATTCTCGAAGTCTTCATGGATGATTTTTCAGTATTTGGTTGTAGCTTTGATGAGTGCCTTATGCACTTGAAAGCTATGCTGAAAAGATGTGAAGAGAAGAACCTTGTGCTGAATTGGGAGAATTGTCACTTTATGGTTCAAAAGGGAATTGTACTTGGTCACATCGTTTCACAAAATGGAATCGAGGTGGATAAAGTGAAAATTGATCTTATCTCCAACCTTCCACCACCCAAGAGCATACGAGATGTGCGGTCCTTTTTAGGACACGCAGGATTTTATAGAAGGTTCATAAAGGACTTTAGTTCACTCTCTCGTCCTTTATGTAACCTACTTCAAAAGGAAACTTCATTCCAGTGGAATGAAGAATGTCAAAATGCCTTTACCACACTTAAAGGTATGTTGACAGTGCTCTCATAATGCAACCACCTGATTGGAGCCTTCCTTTTGAAATTATGTGTGATGCGAGCGACTATGCTATTGGGGCCGTGCTAGGCCAAAGAAAAGAGAAAAAGCCATGTGTTATCTACTATGTAAGTAGAACTCTAAACTCAGCCCAAGCAAACTACACCACTACCGAAAAAGAACTTTTAGCCGTAGTTTTTACCTTAGACAAGGTTAGGTCCTACTTGAATGGATCCAAGATCATTATATTCACTGACCACGCCGCGCTTAAGTACCTTCTCTCTAAGAAGGATGATAAACCACGGTTGTTAAGATGGATCCTTCTACTCCAGGAATTTGACATAGAAATACGTGATAAGAAAGGAGTAGAAAATGTCGTGGCTGACCATCTCTCTCGACTTGTTCTCCACGATTCCCCTGAAATGACCGTGATCAATGATATGTTCCCTGATGAACAACTTTTTGCTGTTTCCAAATTGCCATGGTATGCGGATATTGTTAACTATCTTGCTACAGGTACAATTCCTACACATTGGAAAAAGCAAGATAAGGATAAATTCTTCACTGAGGTGCGAAAATTCCTATGGGACGACCCATACTTATTCAAGTATTGTCCCGATCAAATCATAAGGAGATGTGTCCCAGATGATGAACAACAAAGTATCATCTCCTTCTGTCATTCTCAAGCATGTGGTGGCCACTTTTCTGCTAAAAAGACCACAGCAAAAATTCTGCAATGTGGGTTTTATTGGCCCACTATGTTCAAAGACACACATGAGTTTTGCAAAACATGTGAACCTTGTCAAAAATTGGGAGGAATCTCCCGTAGAAATATAATGCCACTCAATCCCATCTTAATAATCAAAATTTTTTATTGTTGGGGCATCGATTTCATGGGTCCATTCCCATCTTCTTTTGGAAACGCATACATATTGCTTGCCGTTGATTATGTATCCAAATGGGTCGAGGCCATCCCTTACGGAATAATGACCATAAAACGGTCATTCGCTTCTTAAAAGCGAATATTCTTTCCCGGTTTGGTACACTTCGAGTCATCATAAGTGATGGAGGGTCTCACTTTTGTAATCGCCCATTTGAAACCTTAATGAAGAAATATGGTGTAACACACAAAGTGAGCACTCCCTATCACCCACAAACTAGTGGACAAGCTGAGATATCCAATAGGGAGATTAAACACATTTTAGAGAAAACGGTGAACCCTGATCGCAAGGATTGATCGCTTCGGCTTACCGATGCCCTTTGGGCCTACCGTACTGCTTTTAAAACCCCTATTGGAATGTCTCCCTATAGACTTGTCTATGGGAAGGCTTGTCACTTGCCTATGGAGTTGGAACATAGGGCATATTGGGCAATTAAGAAGATGAGTTTTGATTCTGACAAGGTGAGCTCGTTGCGCAAACTACAATTGAATGAACTTGCAGAAATCCAGAACAAAGCATATGAGAATGCAACAATTTACAAGGACAAGACGAAGGTGTTCCATGATAAGAACATTCTTCGTAAAACATTCACGATCAATTAAAAAGTCCTCCTGTATAATTCTCGCCTACATTTATTTCTAAGAAAATTGAGATCTCGATGGACCGGTCCCTACATTGTGCAAACTGTCTATCCATATGGGACTGTCGAGTTGTTAAATCCAAGGAACGGCAACTTTTAAGGCGAATGGTCAGCGATTAAAGCCGTGCTTTGAGAAATTTCCTTCAGAAGGTATGTCCATACCTCTGACTGATCCTGTATACTAGTCTGATTGATCTCCTAGTCTGATGGAGGTATAGAGTAGTTAGGATTAGGATTTTGTTGTTTTTGTTTACTTTTGCTTAGGTTTGCTAGAAGGAGGAAGAATTCCACTTTTCACTATCTCATGTACTATCATTCCTCACTCCCTTTTATTTTCAAATTGCTCTCATGTTTTATTCATTACACATCTTTTACATTGAGGACAATGCAAGACTTGGTTGGGGGGTGTAGGATCACTTGGATGAATCCAGCGTTTTGTAACATTTCGAGCAATTATGTAGAAAGTTTTCAATTTTTCAAAAATTCAAAAGTCTTTTGAAAAACGTTGGTTCTATGCACTCAAGATGATATGGGCATAAGAGGAGGAGATATGAAGTGTATGAAGTTGTAAATCTTGATCTTCTCTTAGCATAATGGTTTTATATGAGAATTCCTCTAATTCTGTGATTGATAGAAAATTTGAACACTCTTACACCTAGTTCACATTACACGATTTTCACGGGTTGAAGGGATTATGTGATTTATGGATTAGCTAGACTTTGATTTAAGGTGCTGAGAAATCAAGCCGGGGTACTTTGTCCATCCTTGTCCATGGGAAAATAACGAAAGATATGAATTTCTAAAAATCCTATCTAATTTAAAAGAAAAAGGAAAAGGAAGGATGAAATTGGGAAAGATGGAAAAATGGTGGAAAATTCCGATTAGGGCTACCTATTACCAACCGGGGGATGGTCTACCCGTAACCAAAGCCGAAAATGGGACGTAGTGTGAAAGCCATCAGAAGGACAGTAAGGCAAATTCCCGTCATTGGCTTGTTGTTGCTCTATATACCTTGAGATCCATAGTCTGGTTGATCTATGAAGAAGATAATCCTAGAAACTCATGAGATGAATTTTCACTATACACACTAGGTTGAATTTGTTCAAGTTCTTCTATTTATCAACCAATCAGCGGGAATTTTATATAAATGTTTGTCATGTTTTGAGGGTTTACGGTTTCAACCTCTGTCACCTAATATTTCTGAATCTTACACTTGTATGTCTTGGAATGAATAGAAGAATGGTTTCTAAGGGAGAGTTGGGTTCTGGAGAATGGAATTGGTTTCATGCATGTTTTGCTCGGGACTAGCAAAATGCTGGTTGGGGGGTGTGTTGAGCTCTTAATTGTGCATATTCTAACCCCAATTCATCACTCATTATGCATGGTTTTCATGATTTAAAGACTAATCTAATGCATGATTTCATGATTGTAGGAATGAGAGGAACTCCGCCCAATTGAAGACCAAAAGGATCTATTTAGAGCCTTGGATGAAGACCCAAGGTGGGCCAAAGAAAGAAGAAAGCAGAGAGAAGAAAGAAAGAAAGAAATGAAGAAGAGAAGGGGCAAAGACCGGTCGTGACCGGTCGGCCAGGAGGGCCACGACCGGTCTAGACCGGTCGGCCATCTCCCCCTGAGCATGTGAAACTCGCTGGACTAATGACCAACATGGTCCGACCGGTCTTAACCGGTCTGCTAGCCACTCAGACCGGTTGTGCGACTGGTCGGCCACAAGAAAACTCAGAAACTTCTATTTTGGGCGCCGAATTTCTCTGCGCACTGCGCAAATTCAAGAATATTCTGATGTTGTGGAGCCTCCCCACTATAAAAGGACACCTAGGGATCGTTCCTAGGGTATCTTAGAAGGGTTTGAGCAAGGTGGGAGGCAGCGAAAGTGGATTTCGGAGTTCCACAACTCCTTCTAGTTTGTTTTGCTGTTTTTATGCTTTTCCTAGTTGTTTCATGTTTCCTTGGATCATGAGTAGCTAAACCTCTTAGCTAGGGCTAAGAGGTAAAGCTTGTAGTGAATCTAAGATGTTTCAATTCGTTTAAGCTGGTTTTAAAGTTGGATTTCATGTTTATGAACAATGGTTTGAAGTTAATACAAGTTATAAGTAGTTTTTCTTAGTCTTATGATGACTCATGGATGTTTGGGAGAATTACTTAAGTTCTTAATTGCTTTGTGTTAGTCTAGACCTGTATGATCTGAGGAATTGGAGTACGCTCTAGTACTATGATCTTCATGTGGGAACTTCCTACCAAAGTTCTACTTTTCTGGAATTCTGTATTATGTGGGACTGTGTATGTGATCTGATTTAAGTTCAAATCATGATCTAGCTTTGTCTGGTGACAGGACTTAATCATGGTTATGATTATGAACTTAGTCTATTGGAATTGGGACTGACCTATGCAATTGAGTATGCTCGTCCTAGCTTGCATTGAGTGAATCTTGTACATTGGTTTTACATATGGCAGATTGTTGATTTTAACAGCTCTATCATCCGACTAGATAGATCTTAATTTTGATTTTAGTTGAGAAATTGAGAAAACACAGCGAATTGAGCATCAAGGATTGCTACAAGTGGATCCTTGAACCCCTAGTGCTTTTTTATAATTGTTTACTTCAGTTCAAAAGTTGTTACTTACATCAATCTCCTATAAATCTGGTTGTTAGCTTTTCAATAGAAACTATTGGATGTGTTTGTGAAATCCTACATAAGTCCCTATGGATCGACCTCGGTCTTACCGAGATTATTACTACATCGCAACCCTACACTTGGGGAAGCAAACACCAACTCCATCAAGGTGCACTACTACATGTGCCTAGAGCAAGAGGCATGCACCTGGAACAAGAGACGTGCGCCTAAAATAATCTCACATGCGCCTGACCCCTAGGATAATCCCACATGCACCTGGAGCAAAGCCCCATGCATCCATTGAAAGTTTGGGAGAGCACACGCGTGCATGGAAAAGGCACATGCGCCCACTCCCTCATGAGAAGTTCTCTCACCTCTAGAAATTTTGCTTTCCTTGACTTGAAAAATGTAAAAGTGACTCAGTGAGTCAACTATTTATACTTAAGCCCGAGGGATCGGTGCACTGCACTGGCATGACGGAAGCATCTAGCGCAGCACACTGGGGGGGCACTTGTTGGGACTCAAATTTTCACCCCTTGTAAAACAATAGGCCGTGGTCCATTTATGACAATTTAAATCAATTTTGAGATTGGGAAAACCCAAAAAATGCCAATGTAACCCTAACCACTTGGTAGCGACCAAAATTCATAAACAGTATTTCAGAGTAGAACCGAACATGCGGGTCACTGCCAAATGATCCAGAACATCCTAATACCCTTGACCTGCAAGTTTTAAAGTTATGCGGCACGTATCTTTACCTGCACACCTCGAAATGCATTTCATCCTTGCCTAGAGCTGACAAAAAAGGGTCCGTAAGCCTACATCTACCATTTCAGAGTGGAACCGGACATCCATACCACCGCCAAATGATCCAGAGTGCCCTAAAACTCTTAAATAACAAGTTTAAAATCCCTGTGGAGCGTATTTCCATGTGCGCGTTCTCTGGAACAACGTTCCTATACGACGAGCCGACCCAGAGGCTCCAAATTAGGAAGGAAGTATCAAAATTTGTAACACCTGGACCTCCACACCCCATACCATTCATTTAGGAGGTCCATCCCAGCCTAGAAGTGGCTTGGTAATAGTGACCACAATCCCAAAAAAGGTAACTGTCCTCTGGAGGTCTCCCGTCGGAGGCTGAAATCCTAAAAAATTCTAAGTTTGGAAATTTTCTCTCTCACAAAAGTGCAAAATCCAAACTTTGGCTAATTAGTGAAAAAAGTGAAAATTTCCAAGAGGGACATGTGCCCGGCCTTCCACCACATGCGCTCGCACCGCATATTCGAAAGAAAGCAATTCGAACATTTTTTCGAAAACCGCTCGAAAAATCTGTCGGAAATGACATGCGCTCGGCTTGAAAACACATGCGCTCGGATTGAAATGACATGCGCCCAGACCATTACTCGCAACACTTTTCCCCAACACATGCACTGGGAAACGCACCAGAAACACATGCGCCGGGAAATACCCACTGGGTTGGACTCGAACCCGATTGCACTGCTATAAATAGCATGTCCTCCTGATGACATTAAGCGACACCATCCCCTTCTGACCTTAGAGCGACGCAAGAGGTACATGCGCCCACTCCATCACCCCTCATTAGATGCCCTCGTCGGACTGGTTTCCCTCGCCAGAATCCCTTGCCGGAAAGGGATTTTCCCACCGGAATAAAAAATTATACTACCATCGGATAGTTTCTTCCGCTGGAGTCCCTCACTGGAAAGGGATATTCTCCGTCGAAGTCAAGTGCAAGGGGACAAATCCTGAAAAACTCTAAATGTTGGGACTTTCCCCACTTCGCAGAGGCACATGCGCCGGCTTTCTCTTGCCGGGAAATGACAAAATGCACTAAGTGAAAATCCCGCATGCGCTCACTTTCTGGGGCCTGAGAATCATGAAAATACACTAAGTGCTGGGGCTACATGTGCCCACTATTTGGGGCTGGGTGCATGTGCAATGTCCCATGCGCCCGGAGTTTCAAAATTCTCTCTCTTTCACTAAGTCAGGCACATGCACCCGGGAAGGGGGCATATGCGCCCACCTCCAAGGCACATGTGCCCACCAGCCCATTTCCAACCCAACATGCGCCCATACACCCCCCCATGCGCCTGGGCGCTGATGGGAGGGGTGGACCTTCCATCGTGTGGCCCATCTTCGTTCGGGATCGAATTTCCACCAAACGGCCTCTCTTAGATGCACACCAGTGAGATCTTTCCATCCCCCGGATCGAATTCACCATCGGTCAATGATGAATGGCTTAAATCAGTGTTTTGATAAAAAATAACCAACACTTAGCCAATTTGGCAACTCCGAAAATCCTCACGAAAGAGCTGGAAACGATCGAAATAGAGGAGAATCGAGCGGAATTGGACTGAGCCCAAGAGCAAAACTTTTCTTCTTTATGACATGATACACCATAATCATGCACTGCGATGAGGTTATCCAATATCAGGACCCTCGAATACCCTAATTAATCGATCAACAGGCCAGTACTTAGTCATTTTTAGCCTTGGGAAGTGCCCTGTTGGCTCGAAAATCGACCTATGCTAAGCTAATCGAAATGCGACCGCAGTACTGCGACCCTCGTGGACATAGTCCACCCCTGTTCAAAGATGGTCATCGATGATATTCACCGAATGCCCTGATCAGAACGCAAACAGGTCCACTACTTAGTCATTTTCAGCCTTGGGAAGTGCCCTGATGGCCCGAAAACCGACTGATGCCAAACGAAATCAATCGCGATCTCAAAGACGCTGAGGTAAAGTTAAAGCACTCAAGCTATGAAATAGCCGAGTTAAACATTTACGGGGCACCGATCCCCATCATTCATCAGAAATTGGCATACACGGGTGCTTATCGGACCCGATACCTAGCCATTCTCAGGCATCAGAAATAGTCGATCTAATTTAGCAAATTTGAACTTCACGAAGAAATATAACTCAACACAACTTCTCCCAACGACCCAATTGTTTGGAATATCGATTATTAACAATAATACGATCGAATTAAGGAAATGCATGGAGCAGATTAATCAAATCAAATGCATGATTTTTCTGATACACTGAGCATCAAGCATAAATGCGATCTTCTCTCGAGCATCCATAAAGCATATTTACTTTGTACTGTACTCATTTGCATCCATTGCATGAATCTTATTCATCCCAGATTGAGATACAAAACTAAATCAAAGGGACTACGGTTATCATAAAAAAGTTCTAAAACATCTGAAATACTTCATCATTAAGACCAGTTGTTGTGCGTCCTATCGAAACGAGATCCTTCAGTTGAGTGGCTAAGATAATGAGTGCCTTCCAGTAAGTCATTCATCCAAACCTGAGACGGTCACTGGCACTGGTTGCACTAAGAAACCATGAGGTGTCCTCTAGCAAGTCACTCGTCCGAACCTGAGATGGTCACTGGCACTGGTTGCACTAAGAAACTTGGGGTGTCCTCCAGAAGGTCACCCGTCGGAACCTGAGACGATCACTGGCACTGGTTACACTAAGAAACCATGAGGTGTTCTCCAACAAGTCACTCGTCCGAACCTGAGACGATCACTATCACTGGTTACACTAAGAAACCATGGGGTGTTCTCTAGCAAGTCACCCGTCCAAACCCGAGATGGTCACTGGCACTGGTTACACTAAGAAACCATGAGGTGTTCTCCAGCAAGTCACCCGTCTGAACCTGATACGGTCACTGGCACTGGTTTCACTAAATGGAAACTGTGGAGTGTATTCCTAAGAGTCATTTCATCCACAGAGACACCTGATGGCACTGAGATACATGACTCGGTTAAAATCCTGGTTGTTACTCAACTAGGAATGGGACGAACATCTAACTGGTCTTAGCAATGGCTTAGTCCATAAGAAGTCCTAAACTTGGTCTTTGTGACCACGAACTCAAGACTATAATCCCTGACGATTTAAACTACTTGCTTGATCTATCCAGGCTTCATCCCTTTAATATTCCATCTATTATATAACTGCAATTCATAGTGGAATCTTGTCCCTTTAATATTCCTCATTGTATATCCAGGCCCCGCAAACCCTTTATTTTGTAAAACCCAATTTATGCAGACAACAAGTCCGTCAACACACTCATTTATTACGCTTGACGCACCCTTAAATTAATGAAAATTCAATAAACATTTCAGGATGTATTTCACCTCTGACGCATCCGAAAACTAACTTGACGAATTTGAAAAATACCTCCGACGCGTCCACAAATTCAGTAAATCTAGAACTTCAATTTTGGGGTGCATTATACCTTGATGCATCCGAAAAATACCTCTGACGATTCCATAAAATAGCTCGACGCACCCATAAATTCACCAGGAATCAGAAAATCATTTTTTTGGATGCATTGGAATCCTACGCACTCGAAAATAGCTCGACGCACCTAAAAAAATCAACATATTTTAGAACATCATTTTGGGGTGCGTCAGAGCTCCCACGCACCTACTTTTGGGGTGCGTCGAAGGCTTTTCGAGGTGCGTAATACGTGGCTACCTCTCATTGGTTGATTTTTGGTATTTTCGGGTATAAATACCCCATTGCACTATTCATTTGTACATATTAAGAGAGAGAGAGAGAGAGCTATTATCCCCTGGGTACTTGGGATTTATCGCTGAAAACCCTTGCCGGAATCCCTTTTCGACCACCGAAAAACTTTTTCGGTCACCGAAATTCCTTTTCGATCACCGATATCTTTCACTGGAAGACCACTCTGACCAGATCACTGCATGTCTGAATTTCACAAAAATTTAAGTGTGGTAATGCACCCACAAATTCAGTGAATAACCTCAGCATGCATCGAAGTTCGACGCATGCATCTGTAAAATGGTCTGACGTGTCCACAAAATAATCCGACGCATCCATAAATTTGACATAATTCGGACAAGTATTTTTAGGATGCATTGGAGTCCCATGCATCCGAAAATTGTCCCACGCACCCGAAAATTCAACATAATTAGGACAAGTATTTTCAAGGTGCATTGGACTCCCACGCACCCAAAAATTGTCCCACGCATTTGAAAATTCAACATAATTCGAACAAGTATTTTCAGGGTGCATTGGACTCCCACGCACCCAAAAATTGTTTCACGCATCCATAATTTAACAAAATCAGACAACTAATTTAAGGGTGCATTGAAGTCCCACGCACCCATAATTTGGTCCCACCCACCAAAAAAATCAGCTAATTTCATAAAATGTTTACGGGTGTGCCGGACTTAATGTTAAGTGTTTTTAGGCCCTATTTGAGCCTATTTTGGGTATTTCGAGCATTTCGGATGTAATAGAGTAGTCAAAAGATCGTTCTGGAATATTTAAATGAGCAGAATCGCACGTCTTTGAAGTTTGACTTAATTCAGCATGATGAGTGAAATAACTTCTCAGAAAGAAGCCGCCAGCATCCAGAATTATACAAATATATCATTATTCACATATACTGCAAGATGTGACCCGATTAGGGTTGAAAGCTAGACAAACATGATTATATTTATCACAATAAACCATATCAAAGAGTTTTAATTCTCTATAAAGCAATTGCTATGAATTACCACAACACAACGGTCGATGCCCTACCCATTTGTTAAAACTAGAAAAATGCTCATCAGCAGTTTTTCCTGTGTTTCATTATTCTGAGGGAATTCTGAGTATAGAGTCATTCACAGACAATCATAAGCAATCACAAAGTGTACACAAGAGAGGTATCGTAAGGCGAATTTTATTCAAGAGATTTTGAGATCTTTTACATTCTAGGCTGTGATACTGGTCACGAGCCTTTAATTACATCAATGGTTAATCACTCTTGATTAAAAGGCAAAAGTAAATGAATGCATACATTATAGATAGATTAAATAAAGCAAATGAGGAAATATCCATGTAAATCATGCACACCATGGAGAACACAGAGATTTTTACGTGGAAACCCTTGCGGGAGAAAACCACGGCACAAAGCGACAAAGCTCCACTGTGAATAATGTTTGTACAATAAATGGAGTATTTAAGAAAAAGGCTCGGATAGATCGAGTAGGTGACTAAGTCATCAGGGACTATGGTCTTTCAGCTCACGGTCATAGAGACCTATTTGTTTTCTTGCTATGGAATGAGCCACTTTTTTTAGACAAGTCGGATGTCTATGTCCCATTTTCTTTCGGATTGTTCGAATTGAAGGACTATCAGGATTTTATCGAGTGGTGCAACTCAGAGTCATTGACCGCTAGAATACACGAACATCGAATGTTGGTCGGCACGACCCATTGCCCACTCCCATATTTTTATGATGGGTGACCTTGAGAAGGCACTCCACAACTGCCTCATCAGCTCAACCGACGGACCCGTTGTCGATGGGTAGGGCATCGACTATCTTTTCGTAATGGTAGTCCATAGCACGATATTTCAAACTTTGTTAGAACTCTTTTGATTATAGTTTCTTATAGTAACCATAGTCCCTTTTGGTTAGTCTTGAGCCTCATCCTGGTTAAACCCTAATTGTGCAATGAACATAATCAATACAAAATTTCTTATAATCAATTGTCGAGTAAGGTTGGAGTCTGTTGACTCGTCTTCAGAAGTGATCTCAGTCTCGTACTTTTGTTGATAGCTAATATGCAATGAGAGATAAGAAGAGAACCTGTTCACAAATGCATAAATGTGCGAGGCATTATAATGAGATAAAGGATCTTCGATGTACGATGAATGCAATTGAATGTATATCATATGAGATTGATTGTATGTGATGAATACAATAGAAGATATGTCATGTGAGAATGAATGTGTATGAGAATACAATAGTATGTTGCCATGTGAAGTTGAATACATGTCGAATTAAATAAATGCTAGGTTAAGCATAGATGAGTGCTGGATTAAGCAGAGATGAGTGCTGGATCAAGTAAGATGAATGCTAGATTGAGCATGGATGAATGCTAGATTAAGTAAGATGGGTGTTAATGCATGAAGCGATCAATATTATCTAGTCACAACTCCATTTCTATACAAATTTGTACTAAAACGATATTCTGGTCATTTCACTGCCTGAAAATTCTAAGTAAAAATTTGAATTTTTGATATATCCACAGATCGACCATAAAATATCATGAATATTTCACCAGACTTTGGTGTTTTAGTATAATTAGGGTATTTCAAATTTTTTGGACAGTTTAGATTCGAAGAAAACCCCTCCAATCAAAAGGCGAACTTTTCGGAGAGTGCCAAAAAGTTGTGATTTGTACTTCGGATGGAAAATCGAAATCTTCATTGTTGGGAATTTATTTTTTAGTATTTTTTATTGAATCCAAATGGGGGGTACTTCCTTATTTACATAAATAACTTAAAGTAAATGGAACATTTACTTAAACATTTTTATGTAAATAAGGTATGCAGTGCATGTGTAGTGCAGGTGCAGTGCAGGCAAGTATAGTGCAGTGAAGAGCAGGTGCAGTACAGTGCAGGGTGGGTCAGGCGCATGTGTGTTGCATATAAGTGAGGAAAGGGGATGCCAGGCGTATGTGAGTGAGGCAGGGGGTGCTAGGCGCTTATGAGGATGAGAGAGTAAATGTGGGCGCATGCGAGGATGAGAGATGGGGGTGTGGGCGCATGTAAGAGGGAGTGAGAGAGTGTTGGCGCATGTGAGGATGAGAGAATGAATGTGGGTGCATGTAGGAGGGAGTGAGAGAATGTTGGCGCATGTAGGAGGGAGTGAGAGAGGGTTGGCACATGTATGATTGAGGGGAAGAATGTTGGTGCATGTGAGGATAAGAGAGTGAATGTGGGTGCATGTGGGATTGCAAATGAGGAGAGAGAAAGATGAGAGAGGAAGGTGGGCGCATGTGGCCTCTCATAGGCGCATGTGCCTCCTCCACTTACGGGATTTTTAATTTTTTTCTTCCCCAAACAATGGGAGTGGGCGGATGTAATGGGGCACATGCACCTGAAATATGGTGGTGGGAGCATGTTGCCCTACAACTTAGTATTTTGCATGGTTTTCCGGCCAAGAGTGGGCGCATGTCCCTTTATAAGTTAGAAAAGGTTCCACTACTTAGAGTATTTTGGGATTTCTCTCCCTCTCTCCCTCTGCATTTTGCTCCGGCGGAAAAATCTCTTTCCGGCGAGGAAATCCATTCCGGCTAGGGCATCGGGAAGGGATGGCAGAGCGAGTGCATGGTTTCAGGGGAGTGATCCTGCCAATGGTCATCAGAGGGCTTGCTATTTATAGTCTGTTAATCGGGTTCGCGTCCATGAGGAGAGTTTCCGGGCGCATGTGGCATAGCCTCGGGCGCATGTGGCTCTTGGAGATAGGGAAAATGAGCTCCGAGAGCATGTGGCCATGCCCCAGGTGCATGTGGACATGCCCCGGGTGCACGTCCCTCTTGGAAACTTCCAGACTTAGAAATTTCAGCATTTCAGGCCGAGCGCATGTTTTTCTGCACTTGCGCGCCTACATGAAAATGATCATAACTCCTTCGTTACAGATCCATTTTGGACGCTCTTATACTTGTCAAAAATCTATTTTGGTGATCTACGCAATGAAACTATCATGATAACCTTTAGAAGTCTCTTTCATCTTCAAAAGTGGGCCACAAGTGATCAATACCATCTATAATGTATGGTCTTCAATAAACAACTCATATCTTCTTCGTTATAATTCAGAATTGGGTGATCTTGGACTTGTAAGAATCGTGACTTGGTAAGAATTCCCATGATGTATCATTTTTTTCGAACGTATATTACTTACCCAATCATCCTCTGACTGAAACTAATCTCTTCACTGATATCTGTCCTCAGACTTAAAAAAATTCAGGTTTCAAGCTCCGACTGTTCAATGTACAGCTACCTTTTCTGGAATTAAAGTCACTAACACCAGAGCAGTTTAGGCTTTTAATAATATTACTAAATAAATGCGTCTGCTGGTGAATGGTCAAATGCTGTTAATTTTGGTAGTTCGTTACCAATTTGAATCCTTTAGTTGGCTCCTAGGAAGGGAAAAAGGTACTTCGAGGTGTGCAGGCGGAAATATGCATCGCATGATGTCCAAATTCAGAGGTTAGGGGTTTTGGGCATTTCGGATCATTTGGTGGCAATACACATGTCTAGATCAGCTCCAGAATAACAGATTTCAGTTCTTGGTGTGATTGAGTGAGCTGCTCGAGCTAGAATCGCACCGATGCTCTACTGCTTTTCTGACTGCCTCTAGGTCTGTTACTGACTTTGACTAATGTATTCGATTCATCAATTCTTCTTTTACCATTGGTGATATTTTGAACCCCAACACCATCCAAACGGTATCCGTCGGTCGGGCTGCTCAGGTATATACAACTGTGGACCGGTCTTCTCGAGGTCGCCTGTCCAAACATGACAGCTGCAGGCCTAGAGTCGTACCCTCTTAGTTAAAATACCTGACAGTCTCTGCCCGAACCTCCGGTTAAAAACATAGGACATAGACATTTGACCAATACAAAGATGTTTCAGTCCATAACAAGACAAATACAGCTCTCTACGACTACAAACTCTAAGACCATAATCCCTGTTGACTAGTCTTCTGCCTTTTAATCAAGGGTCATCGATCATTCGATGTAATTAAGGGCTCGTGCCAGATCACGGCCTAGAATGTACAAGATCTCAAAATCTCTAGAATAAAATTCGCCTTGTGATATTTTCTCTTGTGTACCTTTTGTGATTACTTGTAATTGTCTATGAATGTTTCCATTACTCAGAACCCCAGAGCAACAATACACAAAAAATGTCCTTATATCATTTTCTAGTTCTAACATATATATATATATATATATATATATATATATATATATATATATATATATATATATATACTTCAAAAGAAAAAAAGAAAAAAAAGGGTCTGAAGACCTTAAACTACGTTGGGATCAAAATCCCAAGAGATTTTCAATAAAAATCGGTGTTAATCTCGATCGCTCAAATTGACATCTGTCATCTGGATTATTTTGAAAAAATCATCAAAAAATATTTCTTGCAATCATCTGTACAAAACCAGGGTCCGAAGATCTTAAACTACACTGGGATTAACTTCTCGGGGGACTTTCTTGCTTTCAACAAAAAACCGGCATCAATCTCAGCCCTTCGAGTCAAGGTTCGATAACCCGGATCATTTAAAAAATACCAAAAATATTGTAGCTTTTCATAAAAGCCAGTACCATCTTAACCACTTGAGTCAAGGTCTGGAACTTTCTCAAAAAAAAAAAAAGATTTACCATCAATTTTAATTGCACAAACCTATCCCCAGCGTTTCGAAGACCTAAAACTACACTGGGATTAACTTCTCGGGGGCTTTCTTTCCAACCTGTTCTGGACATGGCTGACACTTGATTGTACGGGTGTCCAAAGTTCTCTAAACAGGTAAGGGCTGAGGCGGGCAGAACCCTGCGATCTTATTCGTGTTAAACGCACCGTGATAGACAACCTTGAGTTGGAAGTCGCTGTTGAATCTGACGGATGTTCCCTATTCCTAAAAATCATGAAGGGGATTAAGGCAGTTGGGAAGTGAAGCTCACCTTCATGGAATTGTGAGCAGCATAAGACCCCAAACTGAATTGATTAAGGGAAATGTGAAGATGTGGCTCATTTTATGGCCAAAGGAATCTGTCGGACGATATGTGGTCTATGTGCATTGCACATGAGGGCATGTAACTTTGTGGGTGTATTGACTGAAAACCCTCAATCTCCTCATCTGAATATGTAAAACTACGACACTTAACTGTGTGAGATTCATCTTGCTCGCTGACGTAAAATGGATCGGGTGCCTTACCAGCAGCAGAAGCTGGAAATGGATGAAAATTCCATACCTTCCCTATGTTTTCAGAAATCCAACGAAATACCAAAACATTAAAAAATCAACCTTCAAAATCACAAAATAATTTCATTTCTTTTAACAAAACCAATCTTCATCCTGACCACTCAGGAAGAGACTCGGATCAGATATTTGCAAAATCACAAAAATATTTCTGCCATTTTCAATAACAACGATCTCCATCCTAACCATTTAGGTAAAAACTCGGACCAAATATTTCCATAAATCATAAAAAATATCATCGCAATCCCGAGCGAAGCACTTCAGGAGTCTCGAACTCCACTCACTCACTTCACAGTTTGGGATGATGGATCCGATTGCTTGCAAATTGGAATCTTGACCCAAACTGATGACCAAACACCATCACCATCACATCCATTCCCCAGAAGAGTATCTTGAGGTTGCAACCTAGAACCTCCTTCATCCATTCCCAGCAACAAATGCAACAAAATGTTGGCATGATAGACCTGATCGACCACGGGTCAGGATCTTAACCAACCCGCTGACCAAACATCCACACTAAAAAAAAATCTCCAGGGGATCAAAGCCCCACAAGCAATAAGCTCAAAGTTCTCTACACCCCTAGCAAAAGTAAAATCATTGGATGGGAAGAGAATGAGCCAAACCATGCATCCATCATCAAATATGCATCCATATACATCAGCATTCATCACATCAATCATCATGTTTACCTGCTTTTAAAATAAAGTCGGTTAGCCAAAGACCCCACAGGCATCCCCAATGAAGGCACGTGTAAGCCAGATTTCCTTTTCAAAATAATATATATATATATATATATATATATATATATATATATATATATATATATATATATCCTTATTTACAAATAAAAACCCCACGCGTATGACTCCCCATAATGGGTATCTTTTCAAAATCCAAAAATATTTTCTCAGTAGAGCATTCGGCCTCCAAAACACTAAGAGATCTTCCATATCTCTGGTTAGGAGCCGACGCAAAATCAAATAAGATCTGATGTCTCGTGGTTTCCCCAAAGACCATTGGATCTAATGCACTCAAATTACGATCAGACTGAACTCCAGTGTCAGTGTGGTCGTACCAAATGCCAAGATACAAAAAGATGAAAGCTAAATGGCTCGGTCAAAGAAACCATCTGAACGGTGAAAACGATGAATTATAACCCAAGTATTAAAACCAGTAGATTGAAATTACGTCAGTAGTCTAACACGACACCTTCGTATGTGCGGAAGCTTAAAGAGCAACTAGAATTATGGCTAAGTCCTATAAGGGGGCTTATTAGGACCTTTTGAACTTCTTTTCGCCTACTAACACAATTTAACAAATTAACCTAAGTAAGCAAGAACACTTCAGCTTCCAAGCCTAAGTGGGTCCAATCACAAGAATAACATATGGTTTAAGCAATAAACAACCTAGTCTAAGTAAGCATAGATAATCAAATGATTTAACTTATCAAGCTCCTAATCTATGCAACCTATGTAGACTTATGAGAATGGATCAATGAGCTCAAGTCTACACTACTTAGTGAAAGTACATCTTGTGTGTGGATGTGCCTATCTAGTGCCTAGCATACATTCCTATCAAGCATTCATAATTAAACAATTAAAAATCTAATGCTAAGATATCAATGTGCTCAATTCAATCACAAAGACAAGCATGTATAGTGGTTCGACTTTGGGTCTACTCCACTCTCGGTTCAAGTACTCAACTCCTTTGACCACACCGGCATTCACTATCAGATGTTTTAAATGAGGTTCGCCTCTCAACCATAACCGGAGTTTTGGGCAAAGGGCTAACTCTCAACCCAAACGGAGTTTTGGACATAGGCTAACTCTCAACCCGATGCACGTTCACTCCCGCGTCGGAAGCTCCCCCTTGGAAACTTTGTTTAGGCCCGGCAAACGGGCCAAGGAGTGCCAAACAACCCCTAGTCTTTAGGCCGACAAACAGGCCAAGGAACGGCCAACGTCCCTAGATCTAGTTTGACAAACAAACTCTACACTCAACTCCCCATAGGGAATTGAGTGGATGGACTCTCAACAAAGACAACCTTACTTGTCGGATGAGCCCCTTGTTCAGCGCCGGTTTAAGTTGCTTGATCTCCGCTCTCCCGTGCTTCAATTAGCTTCCCTTGTGTTGAGCTCTTAATTGTGCATATTCTAAACCCAATTCATCACTCACTATGCAAGGTTTTCATGATTTAAAGACTAATATAATCCATGGATTTGTGATTGTAGGGATAAGAGAGAGAATTCATCAATTTGAGACTCAAAGGCGCCATTTACAAGCAAAGAAGATCAAATGACTAAGCGTCAAAGGATGAAAGAAAGAAGTCAGAGGAAAGAAGAAAGAAAGTAGAAGAATATGCCCAAGACCGGTCGTCCGACCGGTCGTCCATAGCACAAGACCGGTCGTCCGACCGATCTGATCACTCAACAGAGGGGCCCTACGGCCAAAACTCATTGGACCATCCAAGACCGGTCGTACGACCGGTCGTCCACTGCTCAGGCCGGTCGTGCGACCGATCCTTGAATTAATTTTATGGACTCTAAAATTACCAAAACTCTCTGGACGATCTGGACGATTTTCGTGCTTTTGCGACCGGTCGTGCGACCAGTTGTCTGCGTAATAGTGAGTGTTCTACAAGCTCCGGATTTCTCTGCGCACTGCGTATCCTTACGCATCTTCTGGATGATTCTGACGCAGCGGAGCTTCCCCTCTATAAAAGGACACCTAGGGATGTTCCTAGGGCATCCTAGAATAGATTGAGCACGACGAGAGATGGCAGAAGTTGATTTCAGAGTTCTACAACTCCTAGTTTGCTTTCTAGTTTTATGCTTTGTTTAGTTGTTTTCATGTTTCCTTGGATCATGAACGGCTAAACGGCTAAACCTCTTAGCTAGGGCTAAGAGGTGAAGCTTGTAGTGAATCTAGGATATTTCAATTCGTTTGATTTGGTTTTAAGTTGGATTTCAATTGAAGAACAATGGTTTGAAGTTTAATTCAAGTACTAAGTAGTTTTTCTTAATCTTATGATGACTCATGGATGTTTGGGAGAATTGCTTGAGCTCCTAAGTATTTTGAGCTAGTCTAGACCTATATGATCTGAGGAATTGGAATACGCTCTAGAATTATGATCTTCATGTGGGAGCTTCATACCAAAACTCTACTTTTCTGGAAATGCTGAAGTATGTGAGACTGTGTATGTGATTTGGATCAAGTTCAAATCATGATCTAATTTTATCTTGTGACAGGATTTAATGATGGTTATGATTGTGATCTTAACCTATTGGAATTGGGACTGACCTATGCAATTGCGTATGCTTGTCCTAGCTTGCATTGAGTGAATCATATACATGGATCATACATATGTCGGGTTGATTATTTTAACCGCTCTATCATCCGACTAGATAGAACTTAATTTCGATTCTAGTTGAGAAAGTGAGAAATCACAGCGAATTGAGGATCAAGGATTGCTACAATTGGATCCTTGAACCCCTAGTGCCTTTTATTAATTGTGTACCTTCAGTTAGTTCAAAATATCTCTCTACATCAGATTACTAAATCCTGTTTAGTTAGTTCTTCAATGGAAACATAAGTCCCTGTGGATCGACCTTGGTCTTACCGAGATTATTACTACATCGCAACCCTACACTTGGGGAAGCGAACATGTTTTTGGCGCCGTTGCCGGGGATTTTAACGGTTTTTAATAAAATTTTCGAAGATAGTTTCTATTAAAATTTTTAGGAATAGTACTAACTTAGTTTGTTTTATTTTGATTTTTCTCTTTTTGCAGGGACTTTAGGAAGTTGAAGAAGACATAAGGATCTTAAGTGCTCAAATCAGGTTCTATCTTTCTAAACCTTACTCTTCTTCTTCCCCTATTCTTTCCTATCATATTCATCTCTTGTAGAGTGGATAGAGACTCCTTTTTGGATCTCTGCTAGGTTGGCCTTGTGCCGCCTTGATTCCTATTGGTCGGCACTGCCGTCTTGGATCACCTTGTGCTCAGAGATTTCTCTTCTCAACTCTATTCCTCTTTCTTCTTTTTCTGCACTTTTCTCAAAAGATTCAAAGAGTGGGTGGGGAGTTCTCTGAACCCCTATTGACCAGGAGAAATCGATCTCTATCCTTGCTTCTGGCCCAGCCATTGCAAGACACCTTGTGCTTCGGTCTTAGAGAGAAGTAAAAGAAGGAAGAAAGAATTCTTTTTGTTTCATTCTTTTTGGATTTGCATGCCACATTGGGCTTGGGATTCTAATAACCGACTCATTAGTGAAGGGGGAATAGTAGAAGGAATTGACAGAGAACCATGTGTTAGGAGACATTTAAATTCTCCAATTTTGTCTGAAAGTATGGCTGTAAATCAACCCAATCCTATGGCCAATCAAAATCTGGGCCAAAACCAAACCGAACCGGGAGAGAATGTGGTTGAGAATGTTCCTCGACCAAGAACACTACGTGATTACTTGCAACCAGCAAGAGCGAGCACTCCCTCATGCATAGTTTTTCCACAAAATGCAGTGAACGTAGATTTAAAATTGGGAGTAATCCAACTCCTTCCGAGATTTCATGGATTAGACAGTGAAAGTGCCTATCAACAACTTAAGGAATTTGATGAGGTAATAACCACCATGCACTTTGCAAATGTAACTGATGATGTGGTGAGGCTTAAATTATTTCCTTTTACCCTTAAAGATAAAGCTAAAGGTTGGCTTCATGCATTAAGGCCAAGATCAATTGGCACATGGACTGATATGCATAGGGAGTTCATTAAAAAGTTCTTCCCTACTCACAAAACGAACATGTTGAGGCGTCTTATCATGAATTTTGCTCAAAAGGAGGATGAGACCTTCTTCCAATGTTGGGAGAGGTTTAAGGACTTGTTAAATGCATGCCCACATCATGGCTATGAAATTTGGCGGGTTATAAGCTTTTTCTATGAAGGACTGACTTCACCCATGCACCAATTCGTAGAGATGATGTGTAATGGGGAGTTCATGAATAAGGAAGCCGAGGAAGCATGAGACTATTTGGAGGATTTGGCTGAGAATGCACAGTCTTGGGATACATCTAAACCAACAAATTTCAAGACTAGCCAACAAAAGGAAAAAGGAGGAATTTATGTCCTATCAGAAGAGGATAGCATAAGTGCACGTGTGGCTAGCCTCACAAGAAAAGTCGAGGCCATGGAATTAAAGAAAGGAGAAACGATCAACTCTAAAGACGTTGAAACTGTTTGTGGAATTTGTGCCGGAAATCAACATACAACACAAGATTGTCCCACAATTTCAGCAGTCCAGGACATCTTACAAGAACAATCAAATGCCATAAACAGTTATCGATGACAATTTGGTGCTCCAAACTCAAACACATTTAATTCTAGTTGGAAGAACCATCCCAACTTCAGTAGGAGGAATGGACCCACTGCGAATGCAAACAACATCCCTCAAGCTCAACCTTTACTAGGTCCATCCTTAGTCATTACACTAAAAGCTACACTAGAGGAGATGTTGGGTGCATTCGTATCGGTTCAAGTTGAATATAACATGTCTAATTCTCTGAAAATAGATGGGTTCATGCAAGAGTAATTGAAATTTAATCAAAGTTTAACTCAAGCCATCAATGGCTTGGAAACTTCAATGGCTAGAGTTGAATCTCACCTCAATGTTAGGGAGAAAGGCACACTTCCTGCCCAACCTCTTCCTAACCCAAGAACCCAATTTGAGATACAAGACGCAAGCTCATCCTCCCAGCATACAGAGCATGTTCAAGCTATCGCCACTTTGAGAAGTGGGAAAATAATTGATAAATCTAATCCGGTGAAGGCCCCAAAGCCTAAGGATCCGAAAAATTCCAAAGAGGATGATAACTCAAACAACATTCCACAAGAGAAAGAACCGAAAAGGCAATACAAGCCGGTTGCCCCGTTTCCCCAAAGGTTGATTTCACCCAAACCTTTAGACAAAAACCTGGAAATTTTAGAGGTTTTCAAGCAGGTGAAGATTAACATCCCGTTGTTGGATGCCATAAACCAAATACCATCCTATGCCAAATTTCTAAAGGAATTGTGCACAGTCAAAAGGAAACACAATGTTCACAACAAAGTACTTTTGACAGAGAATTTGAGTGCTATTATCAAACAAGAGGTGCCCCAAAAATACAAGGATCCGGGTAGTCCAACCATCTCATGCATCATAAGAGACTACCGGATTAAACAAGCCTTACTCGATTTAGGGGCAAGTGTGAACCTCATTCCCTACTCGGTTTATGAACAACTTGGGTTAAGTGAATTGAAACCTACCAAAACCACACTCCAACTTGCTAATAGATCCATTCGTATACCGAGATTAAGGATGTTTTAGTCCAAGTTGATAAATTCTACTACCCAGTAGACTTTATTGTCTTGGATACATATCTCGTGATAGGTACCGGTGCTCAAATTCCCATCATACTTGGCCGCCCTTTTCTAGCTACTTCCAATGCGATTATCAATTGTAGAAATGGGCTTGTACAAATGTCTTTTGGAAATATGACACTTGAGCTGAATATATTTGATTTATGCAAACAACCACGAGAAGTTGATGAGGAGATCCACTAGATAAACTTGATTGAATCATTCGTGGAGGAGACATTCTGTTGAACCTCCAATTTATACATTGCATTGCCCACTACATGACATGGTATGCATGGTTTTCATGATTAAAAGGCCCATCTAATGCATGTTTTGTGATTGTAGGGATGAGAGCGGACTTTACTCAATTAGAGACCAAAAAGGGGCCATTTGGAGCCTTTGATGAAGGCCCAAGGTGGACCAAAGAAAGAAGAAAGCAAAGAGAGAGGAAGGAGAGAAGAAAAGAAAGAAGAAAAACAAGCAAAACTGGGTCCGACCGGTCAAGACCGGTCGGCCAAGAAGGCCCGACCGGTCATGACCGGTCGGATGCACTCCCTGGAGCAAGGCCAGCTTTGTCTGACCGGTCATGACCGGTCGGCCAGCCCTGTCCGACCGGTCGTGACCGGTCGGCCATGCAAAGTTCAACTTCCAGATTGCATACAGCAGGCCATTCCCGTTTCTAGTTTTTCAGACCACTTTTTTGAAGCCATCTTGATAATATTTGGAAATCCAACACATCCATGTCGAAGAGGAGCTCGACGCCGAACTAACCCAAGTGGTTTCGTGTCGATCGGAGCTACGGATTGACCGTGGTGGCCAAAACAATACGAACTGTCCAGAAAGTTCCAGATTTCGCTGTTCAACTCTGGGCCGGTCCAGAGGACTCATCATTGATGATATGAAGAATCTACTTTGACCATCTTTTAGACCACATCCATATATGAATAACCACAAAAGTTTCAGATCAAAAGGATGTATGGTTTGATCGTACCGGTTGAAGAAAGATGGACCATCCAGAAAGATCCAACTGCGCAGAGTTTATAAAAGGGCTGAGTGTTCTAATTTTCGGACCATATTCTGGGGTTTTTTTGGACAATCTAATCCATCCATCATGTAGAGGAGGAAGTTTTCTACCAATTTTCAAAATTTGAGATCAATCCGACCTCTGTACACTCCGGGGCGTTGAAAGCAAGATGACTGGTTCTGAAGGTACCCAAAGTGCGCGATTTTGAGAGGCGGTCGGTGATGTGATTGGTGGGCCCATTCAGAGGATAATCTTGAAAATCTAAATCATCTATGAGGAAGATCACATTACAAGGAAGCTACAAACCAAATTTGAAGGCAATCCGACCATTGGTTAAGCCGTACCAGGCGAAACAAATTCTGCTATGTTGCTGTACTATTGCTGCACTATAAAAGGAGGTGCTCTCTTCTATTCCAAATCAAGCAAGGACGTGGGGAGCAAGGAGTTCAAGTCATAGGAGGCTTCCTAGTCTCCTCCAGCTAGTTTTTCTTCCTTTTCTTAATTCTAGTTCTAGTTTTAATATGCTTTTCCTTAGCTAACCTCTTAGCTAGAGCTAGAGGTGAAATTTGTAGTTGGTTCCAATGCTTTAATTCTTTTATTTCAAGTACCCTTTTCTTAATTTTAGATTTTGAAGTTCTAGTTTGAATAAGTTTGGATTTTTAGATGAATTATGAGAGTTTGTGTGCTCCGGACATGAGTTCCTTGCAATTCTCTGAAATTACCATGATTGGGTTGTTTGAATTTGAATTGTAGTAACCCTTAAGCATGCCATAGTCCATAGGCATGGCTGTTACTCCGAAGGCTACAAGTTTAAGTTCTATGTGCTCCACTAGAACTAGAAATCTGATTTCCACATTTAAGTGGGACTGTTTGTGCTTGAATGTTATATATTCCAATTAGATGAGAGATAGGACTTTGATTCTAATTGTGTTGTACTTGGATGAATGGATTGGCATTGGACTACTACAAGTGGATCCTTGATGCTCTAGTTCTTCTTATTTTCAGATTTTCCTATTTCATGTGTGTTGTAGGCGAATATAGTCTGACAGAAGTGAAGGATCGCGGCAATGTGAATGCAAGGAGTCCAGGTCGTGTTCGCGGTAAGGGGTCGCATTCCCCGGATGCGAGCAGCTCGGCTCGTGCTCACTAGAAAAGGTCGCATTCCCCGGATGCGAGCAGCTCGGCTCGTGCTCACTAGAAGAGGTCGCATCTCCCGGATGCGAGCAGCTCTGCTCGGGCTCATCAGAAGGGGTCGCATCTTTCGGATGCGAGCAGCTCTACTCGGGCTCATCAAAAGGGGTCGCATCTCCCGGATGTGAGCAGTTCTACTCGGGCTCGTCAGAAGGGGTCGCACATCACGAATGCGAGCATCCCTGACACAAGCAGCTCCCGACATCAGAATAGTCCTGAGTCTTCTGGTTCGGATGGTCTTCATACTTCCAGTACCCGGTTCCCGTCGAGCGGCTTGTTCAATCCCTTTGTGACACCAAGCAGAGTTACATCCAGCGGCGGTCTTCACCCTTTCGGCGTCTCCTTCCTTTTCGGTAGCTATGACTCCAACTACGAGCAATCAGCACTATTACCATGCCGATCAGCAGCCTGTATAGGTCGGTTTTTGGGCTTATCTTCTATGGTGGTTCCGAATCTCAGGGGATTGCTATCAAGAAACGTGATTGCCGGAAGGAGTTATTGGGTTAGATATTGCCTCTAAGGATAAGGATCTTGTCCCACGAAATCAGCGAGATTTCAGTATCATACGCGACATCATCGGGATTTCGATATCTTACGTAACAAATTGGGTTGCTTCAGATCTATATAAGGGGGCGACTCCATTAAGAGAAAGGTACGTACACAACATTCAATCTTGGTCCCGTTTTGCTTGGCTTCTCTTCTTACTTTGGCTTGACTTAAGCATCGGAGGGCTAACGGCTGGTCCCCAGCCACCCTTAGTTGCTATCTGTCTTGCTTCAGGTCTGGTGGTGGAAATCCCTGCTGGAGTGAAGGAGAAAAGCCGGAGGATCTCATTACAAAATCTGACATTAACAGTTTGGCGCCGTCTGTGGGAACGACTTGATCGTCAAAATCAATCGTGCAAACCACCGATCAAAATCCTTCGGCGATGCCTCCTAAAAAGGCTGTTCATCCTTCAACTTCAAGGCAGGCACCACCTCCGCCTGATGAGACGGAATCCGTACCTGCCCTCCCACCTGCTCCGACGAATATCCCTCAAGGAGCCCCGAATATGCCATCAACAAACCCATTATTGGAGGCCTCTGGAAATCAAGATGATGTCCTACGTTTCCTCGGAAACACTCTCCTAACTCTAAACGCCGGAGTTCAGGCGTTGTCAAATCGGCTTGATCAGCACTTCCCTGAACCGCAAAGAAAACCCTCCGAAGGGTTACCACCGCAACCCATACCGGTAGCTTCCAGACATTCTATGGACGAACCACAGGTCCCACCACTTGGCGGCCATCCCCCTGTGCCGTCTCCACATTCTATACATTTCAGTTCGTCTCGACAACCTTAACCGCAAGGCTCCACCGCCGAAACATCTAGCTATACCCTACCATGGGAAGGAGATCTCAAAAGAATCCAAGATCGTTTTGATGTCATGGAACGGCGATACCAGGCAAATCGGCCATCTGCCGTCATTGCGGCGACACATCAATCTGAATCTCCCTTCACCAGCGAGGTCATGGAAGCCCCGTTACCCAGAAAGTATCGAGCGCCTGTTATCGCTCCGTACACAGGCATTGGCGACCCTCTGGAACATCTGGAAACATACAGGTCCCTCATGGAGTTGGAGGGACATGGTTCAGAAATCATGTGTAGGGCTTTTCCCCTAACATTGAAGGATGCAGCTCGTACGTGGTTCCGGGGGTTAAAGCCCCGTTCCATCAGTTCCTTTTCCCAATTATCGGAGATATTCCTTTCTCAATTCATGGGAAGTATTCGCATTAAGAAGCCAGCCTCCCATCTGATGAACCTAAAACAGTAGCATGGGGAGACAATAAAGGAGTTCACAGTACGGTTCACTGCCGAAGCCGTTCAAACTGAGGGTTACACTGAAGAAAAGGGTCTTACAGCCCTCATTGCCGGAATAACGAGCGAGAAATTCAGGTTTGCCTTAGATAAAAGCCCGCCGAAAACTATGACAGAGTTCCAAGCCAAAGCTCAGAAATATATCAATGCAGAAGAAGTCGCATTGACACGCCATGGAGTACAGAGTAAGAAACGCAAGCTAGAAGGAACCTCTTCTACAGATAAGAAATACCGTCGTGACCAGCGCGATCGTTCTCCCAGGAAGCCTTACTCTGGTAAATATCATAACTACACTCCTCTTAATCAGTCTCCTGAAAAGGTTCTAATGGAGATTAAACACAAGCCATATGTGAAGTGGCCTGCAAAGATCAAATCCGATCCCGAGAAGAGGGACAAGAGCAAGTTCTGTTACTTTCACAAAGATCACGGGCATAGGACCCAGGACTGCATCTCTCTACGAGACCATATCGAAGCCCTTATTCGAAAAGGCCATCTCCAGGATTATGTTGCTCGTAAAAATCGATCACCAGAAAGGGCGAAGACCTCATCTCGCCAAAAGGAACCGCCTCATCATCAAACCAACCAAGAGGACGCTGAGCCCACGGGAGAAATTCACACTATCGTCGGGGGACCAGCTTGCGGGGGTGACTCTCAAGCTTCAAGAAAAGCATACGCTCGAAAGGCGTCCAAAGAACCCCAGCAGATCTATTGGCTGGAACAAACGTCCAACTCATCAAAAGCGAGCCATCCTCCAATTTCTTTCACCCTCGAAGATGCAGCGGGAATTCACTTCCCTCATGAAGATTCCATCGTAGTCACATTGAAGGTATCAAATTATCTAACTCATCGAATTATGGTGGATACAGGTAGCTCAGCCGATATTCTGTATTTGGAGGCTTTCGACAAGATGGCACTTGCCAGAAGCCTCCTCAAGCCAGTATCGACCCCCCTTGTCGGCTTTGGAGGAGAGGTAGTAACACCTGAAGGAAGTATCGATCTCCCAGTCACTTTTGGAGAGAGTCCAGCGAAGACCACCGTCTTCGTAAACTTCCTCGTCTTGGATCGAAAATCAGCATATAACGCCATTTTGGGGCGGCCGTCTCTAACTAAGGTTGGAGCGGCCTTGCACCCTTCATATCTATGTGTTAAATTTCCTACCCCAAATGGCATCGGGGTCGTGCGAGGAAGTCAGCAGGAGGCACGGTCCTGTTACCAGATAGCCCTTCAAGATCGAAAGAAGGCTCAAGCGACGCCCATCGTGGAAATAGCTCAAGGATCACCTGACGTTCCCTCAACCACCTCGTTGGATCCGAGAGAAAATGCTCTGAAGTCGGGAACTCCGGGGGAGGAAACAGTGGCGATCCACCTGACCGAAGACGATGATGAGTACCTAATATTGTATAATTAACCCTGGTTGTTAAGGGCGTTATCATTGTTTTTCTGGTTAATTATCCCTCATTAGGTGAATTTTCTGTCTTCAGGTGATCAGGAGAGGTTGGACAAGATTCGATCCAATCAGGGCATTTAAAGGCCTAAAAAAGAGCAAGATTCGGCGTGTTGGTAATCTTGACGCAAAGCAAGCCATAAAGATCGAAGGCCAGAGCATTTTCCATGGTATAGATGGAATGAAGATGGCTAAAAAGGGCCTCATCACAGCAACACAATTTGGAGATCAAGGCCGAATACATTGGATGGTCAAAATCAAGCATTCACTAATGATGGGGGATCCATGTGCGTTATATACATATGTGAGCACTACACCTGCGAGACCACATCGGCGTGCCTCTCATCTCTACACATACGGATAAACAAACATGGAGGAGTCTTTCCTTCACGTGTAGCTCATGCCACGTGCGATCAACGAGCAGCGCATGCGATCCAGCTCCAAAGACTAGCAAGGGTAGATGAGCTCCCATCTCACATGAACATCCACCGTCCATCATCAGCCATGCAAGATTGTCCATCCATCCAAGCTGGTCCAGATCACATGTCCAGCAACTAGGAGCTGATGGATGTCTACTACACATGCAACCAAAAAAAAATCAATGGTCAGGATCTGATATACGTGCAGCTTCCAAAGATCATCAACTAGCTGAACTTTGGTCAAATCGCACATGTAGCCGTCCATCACATGTTGCAGCTCATCAGCAGCTACCAAAGCATGCCTCACACGCTCACAGCTAAGGAGATCTCCAACCGTCCATTCCAAGCAGCAGTGGACGTTCACCATCTGCATCATCATCAGCCACCGTCCATTGCACATCCAGATGTGGTGGACCCCAGCTGATCATCCAATCAGCAGCCGTCCATCTGTCCAGATGGTGGACCACATTCCCCAGCACGTGTGGAAGCAGGCTTCAACCATGCAGCAGCAATCACCAGCCATCCAGTCATCCAGTTGCTGGATGAACCGTCCAGACATGGTGGGGATCACATCAGCACCATTCATGGCCAGCAAGTGGCCACCGTCCAACGCTCAAGGCAGCAGCTGACCACCGTCCAAGCAGTTCATCAACCGTCCTCTTATCCCATCAACGAACCAGCTCCAGCCGTCCAACCTTCATCAACGTCCAGCAACTGACCGGCCATGGATACAGCAGATCTCCACCTTCATTTCCAACTGTCCATCCACTTCCAGTCCATCCATCCACCCACTGGACGCCAGTCTCCATCATCTAATGGCCAGCAACATCTGAGCCGTCCATCAAGTGGACCGTCCAACAATCTCCAGCAGCGTCCAGCAAAGTTGGGCCCACACGTGCTCACCATCCAACCCATCTTCCAAGCCCACAGCTCCAGCTGCTGGGCGTCCCAAATCCCGTCCACATCTCCAGCTTCCAACCCGTCCAGCTGCTTCAACATCAAACCGTCCATCCATCTGCACCAACTACATTCCAGCCGTTCATCAGCATCCCCACACGTGCAGCAGTAATGCTGCAGCTTCACCGTCCATCCAACCAGCTGATCGTACCAGCCGTCCATCCTCCAATCTCCAGCGTCAGGTGGGACCCACATCAACGGCCAGCAAAGGCCAGCTTCATCACCGTCCACTGCAGCTGCCTTCACTCCATGTGCATCAGGTGGACCACTCCATCTTGTGAACATGTCTCCAGCAAAAGTGGGCCCCATCTCCAGCTGAAGTGCAACAAGAGAGGAGCTCTCTCTCTCTCTCTCTCTCTCTCTCTCTCTCTCTCCCCACACATGTGTAAGGCATGGAATGCCACCTCATCATCCAAGCCTCACTCCAAGCCCAAACCCAAAAGAAAAGTTTGCTTTAGGCTTGGAGTGACACCTAGGCTTGGAGTACTTTTCTTGCCACATGTCCATCCAAGCCTAACTCCAAGCCCGAACCTAAAAGAAAAGTTTGCTTTGGGCACTCCAAGCCTAACTCCATTCCCAAACCTAAAGAAACTTTTGGTGTGCCACCTAGGATTGGGAGGAGGCTTGGAAGCTCCTCATAAGGCTATAAAAAGAGGCCTCTCCTCCTCATTTCAATCATTCCAAAAATCCAATCCAAGTCTTCTTTTCTTTTCTTTGTAGAAGTAGAGTAGTGTAGAATTTTCTCTTTTGTAGAGAATTTAGTCTTCCATTGTAGCATGGTTGGCTAAACCTCTAGCTAAGGCTAGGGGTGAAGCCTTTGAAGAAATTTGCAAGATATGGTTCTTTTGGTTCAACATTGTGTGGTGTAAATGTGGGAGTTCTCTTTGGTTGATTGGTTTGGTTATCCACCTCGGCGGACGCTATTGTTGTGCAAGCCCCTTGATCCATCGTCGACTCCGGGCACGTTGGATGCTTGGGATCCCTTGCACACCAATTAGCTAGTTCATGATCGATAAAGTCCCTTGATCCATCGTCGACTCCGGGCACGTTGGATGCTTTGGATTCCCTACGGTCATCGAGCTAGTGCAGGTAAAGTCATCGATCTATAAAATCCCTTGATCCATTGTAGACTCCGGGCACATTGGATGCTTTGGATTCCCTGCGATCGATAGACGAGATCTTAACGGTTGGATCGGTCAATCAAAGCCTCCTATCTTGTAAGTATGCATTTGATCGTATGAATTGTGATCTTATCGGTTGACTTGTTGGCAAAGTTGTTGATCTGTACAATTCTTTGATCCATTGTCGACTCCGGGCACAGTGGATGCTTAGAATTCCCTGCGATCAACTAACGAGTGCTTCATGGTCAAATCAATCGGTTCAGATCACCATCTTTTATGAAATATGCAAATGTTTTAACTGTTTTATCTTCCGGTTGGAATGAATCTTTATTCAACTCCAGTTGAGTTATAGTTGGACCAATGAATCAAATCTTGTGAATGAATCAAAGGTGGATCCCTGATGCCTTAGCCCCTTTTCTATTTTTGTCTTTCACCACACACAACTTACTCCACTCTCATGGATAAACCAGATTTCATCTCACTCACCTAAACTAATTCCTCTAAGTGTTCTTAACCCCAATCCCTGTGGATCGACCTCGGTCTCACCGAGTATTTTACTACTTCGCTACCTGCACTTGGGTGTGCAATCTTCGGATTGTAGCAGACGACCCATCTAAGATCGTGTACATCGGGTCCTCTTTGACCAGTGTCCATCGTGAAGATTTGACCCGTTTCCTCACTGAATACAAGGATGTGTTTGCTTGGTCTCATAAAGATATGCCAGGCATCGATCCCAATGTCATCGCACATCGTCTCAACATTGACCCGAAGCATAAACCCGTACATCAGCGTCGACGTGCCTTTACTGCAGAAAGACAAATGGCAATCAAAACTGAAGTTGAGAAGCTGCTCGCGGCTAATTTCATAAAGGAAGTTGACTACCCAGAGTGGGTCGCAAACGTAGTTCTCGTCCGGAAAGCTAATGGCAAATGGAGGATGTGCGTCGACTATTCAGACTTGAACAAAGCATGTCCCAAAGATAGCTTTCCGACACCGCGGATCGACCAGTTGGTCGACTCAACAGCTGGACATGCTCTCCTCAACTTTATGGATGCTTATTCTGGTTACAACCAGATTATGATGCATCCACCTGATAGCCAGCATACTGCCTTCATCACAGATCGAGGACTATATTGCTACCAGGTAATGCCGTTCGGTCTTAAAAATGCAGGGGCCACTTATCAACGTCTTGTCAACAAAATATTCGCTGCTCAAATCGGTAGGAATATGGAAGTGTATGTTGACGATATGCTCGTGAAAAGCATCGTTGAAGATAACCACATTTCTGATCTTCGAGAAGCCTTTGATCTGATGAGGAAGTATCAAATGAAATTAAACCCAGAAAAATGCGCGTTTGGAGTGTCTGCAGGGAAATTTCTTGGGTTCATGGTTGGCCAGCGTGGAATTGAGGCAAATCCCGAAAAGATTAAAGCATTGATAGAGATGAAATCCCCCGTTACTCTGAAGGACGTCCAGCGTCTGGCTGGTCGCATCGCATCATTGAACAGGTTCATCTCGCGAGCATCTGACAAGTGCTTGCCCTTCTTCAAACTCCTTCGTGCAACGGCCAAGTCTGATTGGAAGTGGACACCTCAGTGTGAAGAAGCTTTTTCACAACTGAAGCAATACATGAGCGCTCCCCCCATTTTATCTAAACCTGTAGCACATGAGCAACTCATTCTTTATTTATCTGTGTCTTCCACGGCCGTTAGCGCCGCTTTAATAAGAGAAGATTCCGGGGTGCAAAGGCCCGTTTATTATATCAGTCGAGCAATGGTCGATGCAGAAACTAGGTATTCTGATATGGAGAAACTGGCCCTAGCCTTAGTCACGACGGCTCGAAAACTGCGACCATACTTTCAAGCCCATGCTATTTTAGTACTAACAAATCATCCACTACGACAAGTCCTTCAAAAACCTGAGGCTTCCGGGCGCTTAACTAAATGGGCGGTCGAGATCAGTGAGCATGATATCTCATTCTGTCCTAGGACCGCAGTCAAGGGCCAAGCCGTGGCTGACTTCATCGCCGAATTTACATATTCTTCTGAAGATAATGTCATGACCAGCGACCAGCCTCCTTGGTCGCTCTTCGTGGACGGGTCGTCGCGGGCCACTGGCAGTGGAGCGGGCTTGATTTTAGTGGCTCCCGACGGGTTGCATTTTCAATATGCTCTGCGTTTCGAATCACGCGTCTCCAATAATGAAGCAGAATATGAGGCCCTGATTGTTGGCCTCGAACTGGCCATTGTCCTCGCAGTCCAGAATTTGATGATTCATAGCGATTCCCAGCTCATTGTCAATCAAGTTCTTGGTGAATTCGAAGCCAAAGAAGAAAGAATGGCCTTATACAAGTCTCGTGTCCTCATCCTGCTCGCCAAACTAAAGACTTATAAAATAATTCATATCCCTCGCGAGCAGAACCAACTTGTCGATTCCTTGGCAAAACTCGCTTCTGCACCGGAATCGGAGTTATCACATTCGATCCCCATCGAGCACCGTCAGAACTTGAGTATCGACCAAGTGACTCTCGAGCAAGTTATATCGGTACAATCATCTCCATGCTGGATGGATCCTATCATCCTTTATCTCAGAGATGGATACCTACCAGAAGACAAGAAAGCTGCCAGACAAATTCGGCTTCGAGCTGCCAGGTACACCTTACAAGATGGAATATTGTTGCGAAAAAGCTTCTCCTTACCTTATTTAAGGTGTCTTCATCCAGAAGAAGCACTTCGTGTTCTAGATGAAGTATACCAGGGGGCATGTGGTAACCATCCCAGGGGGCGATCCCTAGCATATAAAGCGATGAGGCAAGGATATTATTGGCCTACTATGAGGCCTACTATGAAAGCAGACGCCATCGAATTTTCTAAAAAATGCGACAAGTGTCAACGATATCTACCTATACCTCGTGTACCGTCTGAGCGGATGACCCCAGTTGATAGCCCTTGGCCTTTTGCTCAGTGGGGGATCGATATCATTGGGCCCTTACCTATGGGAAAGGGACAGAATAGGTTCGCGATCGTGGCGGTTGATTATTTCACCAAATGGGCCGAGGCAGAACCATTAGCCAAGATTACTGAAAAACAAACTACTAAGTTTATATGGAGAAATATCATATGTCGTTTCGGACTTCCTCATACTATAATTACCGATAACGGAACGCAGTTCGACAACGCAGCCTTTGATGAATTTTACGACAAATGGAAGATACGTAATCTCTGCACTTCTCCATATCATCCTCAGGCGAATGGGCAGGTCGAGGCAGTGAATAAGATCATAAAGCATCATTTAAAGACCAAGCTAGGTGAATGTAAAGGGGTGTGGCCAGAACTTCTGCCAGAGGTATTATAGGCCTATAGAACCACGGCTTACACATCAACAGGTGAAACTCCTTTCTCCTTAGCATTTGGTGTTGACGCAGTAGTACCAGTGGAAATTCAAGTGCCCTTATATCGGATCGGGCAGTATGATCCCGCGAGCAATCAGGAAAACCTCCGACTTCATCTTGATCTCTTGGAAGAGCGAAGAAATGCTTCCCAAGTACGAGTGGCAGCATATCAACAACGTATTGCTCGTTATCGAAATGCGAAGGTTCGGCCTAGATCCTTCCAGTTCGGAGATTTGGTCCTAAGGAAAAATCTTGGAGTTCCTGCTTGTTCATTGGATCCGAATTAGGAAGGCCCGTATCGGGTTATTAGGGTTGTGCGACCCGGTACTTATTATCTTGAAGACATGCAAGGGAAGCTTGTACGTCGCCCTTGGCACGTGGAGCATTTGCTACGATACTACCCCTAGATTCGATGTAGTTTACTACAACGTTTTATGAATAAAGTGAAAGATATCTTTTGGCCGCTACTCCATTTATATGGACCTGAATAGCCCTGAAGAGAGTGCTTACACATCCTCTTGGCCAATTGCCTACCTTTGGTAGGACTGAAATCGTTACTAGTTGGTTGCTTCTCCATTTACATGGACCTGAACAGCCCCGAAGAGAATGTATACCATCTCTTGACCAACCTTCTGCCCTTGGTAGACTCAAAATCTCAATCGATAGATCAGTCTATCTCAACGCGGACACGGTCATACGACCCCCGGATTGAGTCTAATTCATTTTTTCATGAGTTAGTTGCTCACGACTGGTGAGAGGAGGGATCGCACTCCGGAATGCGAGCACCGCAGC
Source organism: Liriodendron chinense (assembly GCA_003013855.2). Taxonomy (NCBI): domain Eukaryota; kingdom Viridiplantae; phylum Streptophyta; class Magnoliopsida; order Magnoliales; family Magnoliaceae; genus Liriodendron; species Liriodendron chinense. The sequence goes on from ML058385.1 coordinate 2,812,187, forward strand.
TCATGCTCTAATCGCGAGCACCGCAGCTCGGGCTCGAATCGTAGTCGTACACCTTAATTGCGAGCACCACAGCTCGCGCTCGAATTGTGGTCATACCCCCTAATGCGAGCAGCGCAGCTCATGCTCGAATAAAGGGTCGCATCTCTGATGAATCCATTTGAGATCAACATAAAGAAAAAAATGAAAGAAAAGGAGAATACATTACAGAAGCGGATATTCATTCATAAAGACCAAAAAGTCGAGACAATTACAAATTTCTTTAAAAAAAAAAAATACATGATGTAGGAAGCTGCCGAGGTCAAGGTTGGTCATCCTCATCTTGCGCAGGCTCGCGGCTCTCAGCTTCAGGACCAGCCTCAGGAGCAGGAGCGGCATCTGTTGCCTCAGTGGCTTCGTTCTCAGCGGCAGCCCGTTCCTTAGCTGCAACCTCGAATGCCACCCTGTCGAACTCCTCAACGTTAAAAGTTGGAGCGATCATCTGCATAACTCTGACCGCGAAATCGCGACCAGCGATATACGCATCGTACCGCTCCTCATCATAAAGTGGAGAAGTTCGGAACTCCTGAACTGCGCGAGGACCCTCATCAGATATCATTTGAACGAGGGCCACTCGCTCCTCTTCCCAGTGGATGGAATCATCCTTCAACTGGTGAAGTTGCTGCTGGGCTTCCTTGAGCTCCTTCTGGGCCTCCTCGAGCTTCTTCTGGGTCTCCTCGAGTTTGGTCCGCGCATCCTTGAGCCATCCCTCAAGCTGGATCTTGTCCTGGCGGAAGATCTCCTTCTCCTTCTCGCTCTTGGTATGGATTTCTTGAAGCTTTGCGAGTTGGAGGTCCACTGACTGAAAGCGCTCAGTCAGGGATTGGATCTTGACAAGGAGAATTTTCTTCTCTTCGTCCAGCTTGGAGATCTGAACCTCCAAAGCCTTCACCAAACGGTCCCTCCCTTGGACCTCGGCTTCCATGGTCTTCTTCTTCTTCTCCACATCCTCCACGCTGCGGTGGGCTGCTTCGACATCCCGTCTAACGCGGAGTGTGAGATCCAAGCTCTGAAACAAATAAAGAAAGAAGGATTAGATTGCTAGTCATCTAATAAAATCCTGAAAAGATTAGTAGAAAGAGAAAAGGGTGCTACCTGAACCAGTCTCACTCCAATATCTGTAGAGAGAGCCTCTGGGCTTGGCTCAGGCAAACTCCCGAAGGAGTTGGTGGGAATGTTATCAAACATAAACTTGCATACAGGATACAAGTGTGGGGGGATAACAAAAACCCCCGACCCGGAAGGTTGGGCCATCACCATCTCACCAGAGCCCGTCTCACGACCACTCACGGCACCCATAGAGGGCGTCGCAGACTCGCGAGCACCAGTAAGCTCGCATCTTATATCCTTAGGAGGGAGGCCCCCCTCCCTCCGATCGCCTTTCGGCGAATTATCAGCGACTTCGATCACCGGCTGGCCGCGAGCACCTGGCGGTGGAATCGCAGTAGCCGGAGGGGGCACGGCAGATAGAGGGGTCGCGATAACCGGAGGGGTCGCAGTCGTACGAGAAGTCGTAGCGACCCCACCCAAATCGATCCCTCGCGATTGAGGACCGCGAGCAGACCCCTCTGCGGGAGTGGGAGCATTAGAAGGACCCCCCGCAGTCTTCTTTTGCCTCTTCGAGGCTGCACCCTTCAGACGGGGAAGTGCCCCCAGTGCACCTCTTTTATCTCCCACGTTCACCATTTCGTCTTGAGAGATTAAACCCGCTGCACAAAGACAGTGAGGCTCTAGAGTAGCGTTGACGTGGCGTGCGGCCGCAGGGAGCTTGTAGACCTTGACAAGTTTCTCGTTGAGCCCTCCTCGCAGATTGGGCTTCACACCAATTGGGATTCCTGCGAGCAAAAAAGAAGGTTCGTTAAATCGTCAAAGTAGTAAAGTTATTGTTTCTGTCAGACAAATAAACGAGCACTTGACCCACCTTCGCCAAAATGGCGATTAACGTTATGGCCTTTGGGGTCAGAGCCCATTTCGGACTCCCAGTTTCCGGAGACATAGAACCACTTCTTTCTCCATCCCGGGCAGTTGGAAGAAGGGTTCCCCAAAATGAAGTTATTCCGGTGCCAGAAGCAGAGGTAGTACCAACCCTCGCTAGCTGGCGCCTTCTTCAGCTGGAATAACCTCAAAAATTCCTGAGCGGTTAACTCCTCGTTACCCGCCTGCTTCCAAAGGGTGAAAACACTCAAAAGAACCCGCCAGCCGTTAACTATAAGTTGGCCCGGGGCAATCTTATAGAGACGGAGGAAATTTCGAATGAAGGGGTGGAGGGGGAGACGTACGCCTACTTTGAAAAAGTATTCATAAACTGCCACACACCCAGGCGGTGGTGCATCGGCTGTCTCCCCTCTCCCAGGCAATCTGAATATAACAGAGTCCGGCACTCTGTATGCCTCTCTAAGGCTAGAGAGCCTCTCCTCCGTCAAGATGGAAGAATACCCGGAGGCAGAATATCTACCAGCCGGTACTCTGGCATTATTTGACTCGGAAGAATCAGGGGTGTGATCTCCCAAGGGAACAATCTCTTCATCTGAGGACCCCGCCATCGCAAGAAGGAAAGCAAGAAAGAAAGATGAAGGAAGCAGAGATGAAGGGAGAAAGTTGGAGAAAAACTACCTCTGTGAAGAGGTTTTTTCCGCACCAGAAGCAAAGGAAGAAGAAGAAAGCAGGGAGCGCCGCAGCAGAGAATTCGAAAATGAAAGAATTTCTTCTAAGTCTGGTATTTATACGCAATCATTCCGTTTCATTTGCTGGACACGCGGCAGTTTCTCATCCGGCGCACCAGACGAACGGACGCTAGCATTAAATACGGAAACACGTGGAGCCCAATGCTTCATCTCTGGCGGCAGAAAAAGCTGCGTGAAAGCTGGCCATCATAAATGCGAAAGCACGTTAAGTGAATCATGCGCGATTGTCTCCCAGCACCCAGCTGTCAACACTAGCAAACCCTTGGCATAGTTCCTCAATATTAAGGGTTTGGGGGGCATCTGTTGTAGGCGAATATAGTCTGACAGAAGTGAAGGATCGCGGCAATGTGAATGCAAGGAGTCCAGGTCGTGTTCGCGGTAAGGGGTCGCATTCCCCGGATGCGAGCAGCTCGGCTCGTGCTCACTAGAAAAGGTCGCATTCCCCGGATGCGAGCAGCTCGGCTCGTGCTCACTAGAAAAGGTCGCATTCCCCGGATGCGAGCAGCTCGGCTCGTGCTCACTAGAAAAGGTCGCATTCCCCGAATGCGAGCAGCTCGGCTCGTGCTCACTAGAAGAGGTCGCATCTCCCGGATGCGAGCAGCTCTGCTCGGGCTCATCAGAAGGGGTCGCATCTTCCGGATGCGAGCAGCTCTACTCGGGCTCATCAGAAGGGGTCGCATCTCCCGGATGCGAGCAGTTCTACTCGGGCTCGTCAGAAGGGGTCGCACATCACGAATGCGAGCATCCCTGACACAAGCAGCTCCTGACATCAGAATAGTCCTGAGTCTTCTGGTTCGATGGTCTTCATACTTCCAGCACCCGGTTCCCGTCGAGCGGCTTGTTCAATCCCTCTGCGACACCAAGCAGAGTTACATCCAGCACGGCGGTCTTCACCCTTTCGGCGTCTCCTTCCTTTTCGGTAGCTATGACTCCAACTACGAGCAATCAGCACTATTACCATGCCGATCAGCAGCCTGTATAGGTCGGTTTTTTGGCTTATCTTCTATGGTGGTTCCGAATCTCAGGGGATTGCTATCAAGAAACGTGATTGCCGGAAGGAGTTATTGGGTTAGATATTGCCTCTAAGGATAAGGATCTTGTCCCACGAAATCAGCGAGATTTCAGTATCATACACGACATCATCGGGATTTCGATATCTTACGTAACAAATTGGGTTGCTTCAGATCTATATAAGGGGGCGACTCCATTAAGAGAAAGGTACGTACACAACATTCAATCTTGGTCCCGTTTTGCTTGGCTTCTCTTCTTACTTTGGCCTGACTTAAGCATCAGAGGGCTAACGGCTGGTCCCCAGCCACCCTTAGTTGCTATCTGTCTTGCTTCAGGTCTGGTGGTTGAAATCCCTGCTGGAGTGAAGGAGAAAAGCCGGAGGATCTCGTTACAAAATCTGACATTAATAATGTGAAAAACAACTTTCTTAAACTTCTTAGATTCTAGTTATTAGAGTACTTAGAATTGTTTACCTCTTTCCCTGTGGATCGACCTCGGTCTTACCGAGATTTATTACTACATCGCAGCCTTACACTTGAGGCGAGCGAACAAGTTTTTTGGCGCCGCTGCCGGGGAAAAGGTTAAACGGTTCTAATTGTTCTAGTAGCTATAAAGTAGTTGTAGTTAGGTAGGATTTTCAGTTTTTATAGAAGTAGATTTTCTGATTTTTTTTTTTTTACTAACAATTTTTTGTGTGATTTTATAGGACATTGTTGCTGACATAGATCTCACTCTATTGGGTAACATCTCCCCATCTCCTTTCTTTTTGTTCTTTTTTCTAGATTATGGTAGTTTCCAATTCTTTAAAATTTCATCATGTATGATTGGACGAATGGTGCGTACAAGTACCTTTTGGAGGATGAGACGTCGGATTGGGAGACCCAAAATCATTATGATTGGAACCATTATAAGCATAAGTATTTTTCTGAGATTCAATCGACCTCCACTACCTCCCCACGTAAGACGATGCGTGATTATATTAATGAAAACAATACACATATTGAGACACGACGTAAGACGATGGGGGAATACCGGAACGAAGCAAAATTGGATAATCATCCGGGAAAAACATTACGTGATTACCGGATTGAAAATAACATGAGTGTTCCACCGGTTATGGTAAGAGGTGTGCAACAACAAAAGGAACAGGTGAATAGTAGCCAACCGGTTAAGACAATACGTGATTACTTGTATGGATATGCCTATCAACCATCATATAACTTTTCATCCTACAACGCGTACGGTCTTAATTGGGAAAACCACCATTCTCCTTGTTCAAGGGAGGAACCAACCATGGTTATTAACAATCACCCTAAAACATCTTCCTCTTTTGATGATAAGTATACACAAATACTTGAGGAAATATGTAATGAGCATGTGGATGAACAATTAAATCAAGCTTCCTCACCATCTTATGAAGACGTTGAGCCCGAAATTGGGGGCATCGAATCAATCCCCTCTAATGAGGAGGATGGGGCTACCCAAGTCCCACCTCCTTTAGATTTAATGAATAGACTTTTAAAGGAGATTGATTTCGATGATCCCAATGTCATCATCAATTATGGTGAGTCCACTATCTCTTTTGGATGCTTTGAACTTAATGAGGAAGAGATTTCAATGACGGTTGACGAACCCGAAGAATCCATAAAATTTGAAAGTGGTAGTGGGGTTGCCTACAATGAGGGTTTGGTGAATGGTTATGAACCTATGGTTTCTTTTTCCCAAGGGCATAATGATTATGAGTCTCTAGAGGATATGCATGCTAGAGAAATGGCCGAAGTCGATCTTTTTGAGTCCTTCCACCAACAACGCATGCCAAATTCTAGTGTGATAGACCTCCCTTTGATTGAAAATTCTATTCCTTTGGATGATGAGGTGGCACAATCTGAAATTTTCAAAGATCAACCAATGTTAAATGATGTGCTTACCACTGAATCTGAAGAATTCTCTCTGGAAGACCTCCTCTCTATAGAGGAGGAATTCCTTACCATTGAAACAGAATTTCTTCAATCATTAAGGGAGGATGAGGACCCTTCATCCGACTATCTCGATTTCCTAGAGGAATGCACCAACAAAAGAGGCATGTGTGGCCCACTCTCATGAGATAAATGATGACACAATACGAGAGATGGATGCCTTTTTAGATGTGATGCCGGTACTTGATAACAAAAGATGGAGGGCCCTATTTGAGCCTTTACCCGTAAACGAGAACAAGCCCCTACCATCCAATATCAAGGCACCAACACTCGACCCAAAACCATTACCAAGGGAGTTGAAATATGTCTATTTAGGTTGAGATGAGACATATCCGGTGGTGATTTCTTCCCACTTGGATGAGGAACAAGAGAGTAGGCTAATAGCCACTCTAATAGTGCATAAGAGTGCCATTGGATGGTCGATTGCGGATCTCAAAGGCATAGAATCACTGATTTATACTCATCACATACACCTTGAGGAGAATGCGAAGACATCCAGGCAACCACAAAGACAACTCAATCCAAACATGAAGGATGTGGTTAAGGCCGAAGTGGTGAAACTATTGGCTGTGGGTATCATTTACCCAATATCCGATAGTCAATGGGTGAGCCCAACTCAAGTGGTGCCTAAGAAATCCGGAATAACCATCGTAGCCAATGCCAATAATGAACTCGTACCAACCAAAGTCACTACCAGTTGGAGAATGTGCATTGACTACAGGAAGCTAAACACTGTCACGAGGAAAGACCACTTCCCCCTACCATTTGTTGATCAAATTTTAGAAAGGTTGGCGGGTCATTCCCATTTTTGCTTCCTTGATGGCTATTCAGGGTACAACCAAATAGAGATCGCCCTTGAAGACCAAGAAAAGACTACATTCACATGTCCATTAGGCACTTTCGCTTATCGACGGATGTCGTTGTATGATTTGATGTAAATAGTAATGTTGAATTAAACTGAAGGTAATCAATTAATAAAAAGGCACTAGGGTTCAAGGATCCACTTGTAGCAACCCTTGATGCTTAATTCGCTGTGGTTTCTCACTTTCTCAACTAGAATCGAAATTAAGTCCTATCTAGTCGGATGATAGAGCAGTTAAACCAACCAATCTGTCATATGTATGATCCATGTATATGATTCACTCAATGCCAGCTAGGACGAGCATACTCAATTGCATAGGTCAGTCCCAATTCCAATAGGCTAAGATCACAATCATAACCATCATTAAATCCTGTCACAAGACAAAACTAGATCATGATTTGAACTTGATTCAAATCACATACACAGTCTCACATACTTCAGAATTTCCAGAAAAGTAGACTTTTGGTAAGAAGTTTCCACATGAAGATCATAAATCTAGAGCGTATTCCAATTCCATAGATCATACAGGTTTAGACTAGTTCACAACAATTAAGAACTCAAACAATTCTTCCAAACATCCATGAGTCATCATAAGACTAAGAAAACTACTTAGTACTTGAATTAAACTTCAAACCATTGTTCTTCCATAGAAATCCAACTTAAAATCAAATCAAACGAATTGAAACATCTTAGATTCACTACAAGCTTCACCTCTTAGCCCTAGCTAAAAAGTTTAGCCGCTCATGATCCAAGGAAACATGAAAACAACTAAACAAAGCATAAAACTAGAAAGTAAACTAGGAGGAGTTTTAGAACTCCGAAATCCAATTCTGCTGTCTCCCACCGTGTTCAATTCCTTCTAAGATGCCTTAGGAATAATCCTTAGGTCTCCTTTTATAGCATAGTGCAGAAGGTTCGAGATTGCAGAAGGAATTACGCAATTGCGCAGAGAAAATCGGAGCTTCACGGACAAGCTCTTTTACACAGATGACCGGTCGCATGACCGGTCTGAGCTCCTGGACGACCAGTCTCAAAATCGCAAAAAACGTCCAGCTAATTTTCGTAATTTCCGCGCCCATAATTTTAATTCAAAGACCGGTCGCACGACCGGACTTGAATGGTCCAGTGATATTCGCAGAGTGGCCTCTTCTGTTGAGTGGTCGGACCAGTGATCGCTTCCCCAAGTGTAAGGTTGCGATGTAGTAATAATCTCGGTAAGACCGAGGTCGATCCACAGGGAATGAAGTAAACAATGCAAATTATCCTAATAACTAGAATCTAAAGAGGTTTGTGAAATTGGTTTTGAACATAAAATAGAAAATCTGATAATGGAAAGATAACTAGAGCATCAAGGATCCACTTATAGCTCTCCTTAGATGCATAACTCGCTATGGTTTCTCACTTTCTCAACTAGAATCGAAATTAAGATCTATCTAGTCGGATGATAGAGCGGTTAAAACAATTAACCTGACATATGTATGATCAATGTACATGATTCACTCAGTGCAAGCTAGGACGAGCATACTCAATAGCATAGGTCAGTCCCAATTCCAATAGACTAAGTTCACAATCATGACCATCATTAAGTCCTGTCACAAGACAAAGCTAGATCATGATTTGAACTTGATTCAAATCACATACATAGTCTCAAACATACTTCAGAAATCCATAAAAGTAGAACTTTGGTAGGAAGTTCCCACATGAAGATCATAGTACTAGAGCGTACTCCAATTCCTCGGATCATACAGGTCTAGACTAACACACAACAATTAAGAACTCAAGTAATTCTTCCAAACATCCATGAGTCATCATAAGACTAAGAAAAACTACTTTAGTACTTGAATTAAACTTCAAACCATTATTCATAAACATGAAATCCAATCTTAAAACCAATAAAAACGAATTAAACAATCTAAGAAAACTATAAGGTTCACCTCTTAGCTCTAGCTAAGAGATTAGCTAATGAAAAGCATATTAAAAATAAAACTAGAACTAAGAAAAGGAAGAAAAACTAGCTGGAGGAGGCTAGGAAGCCTCCTATGAGTTGAACTCCTTGCTCCCCACGTCCTTGGTTGCCTTGGAATAGAAGAGAGCACCTTCTTTTATAATACAGCAAGAGTACCGCAACGTAACAGATTTTGTTTCGCTTCGTACGGCTTAACCAATGGTCGGATTGCCTTCAAATTTGATTTGTAGCTTCCTTGTAATGTGATCTTCCTCATAGGTGATTTAGATTTCCAAGATTATCTTCTGAATGGGCTCACCAATCAGATCACCGACCGCCTCTCAAAATCACGCACTTCGGGTACCTTCAGAACCAGTCATCTTGCTTTCAACGCTCCGGAGTGTACAGATGTCGGATTGATCCCAAATTTTGAAAATAGGTAGAAAAATTCCTCCTCTACATGATAGATGGATTAGATTGTCCAAAACAATCCCAGAATCTGGTCTGAAAATTAGAACACTTAGGGCTTTTATAAACTCTGCGCAGTTGGATCTTTCTGGATGGTCCATCTTTCTTCAACCGGTACGATCAAACCACACATTCTTTTGATCTGAAACTTTGTGGTTATTCATATATGGATGTGGTCTAAAATATGGTCAAAGTAGATTCTTCATATCATCAATGATGGGCCACCTGGACCGGCCCAGAGTGGAGTAGGCGGAATCTGGAACTTTCTGGAAAGTTCATATTGTTTTGGCCACCACGATCAATCCGTAGCTCCGATCGACACGAAACCACTTGGGTTAGTTCGGCGTCGAGCTCCTCTTCGACATGGATGTGTTGGATTTCCAAATATCATTAAGATGGGGCTAGAAAACTGTCTCGAAAATCCAAAAACGGAAATAGCCTGTATCTGAAATCTGACTCCTGAAAGTGCATGGCCGACCTGTCATCCGGCCGGTCGGCCGACCGGTCGGACGACAGGTCGGCCTTAACAAAATCAGTCCAGGGAATTTTCTATTTCTGGAGGGTTTTGCCGGCCGGCCGGTGGCTATGGCCGGCTGGCCGGTCAGGCTGTAAATTGTGACTTTTTCACACTTTTCTTCCTCCATTGCATTGCATCTTTCCTCCATCTCATATCTTTTATTTCTTTGATCTTCAAGGCATACAAAGTGACTCTTTTAACCATGAATTGGTGAAGTCTCCCTCTCATTCCTACAATCACAAATTCATGCATTAGATTAGTCTTTAAATCATGATAACCATGCATAATGAGTGATGAATTGGGGTTAGAATATGCACAATTAAGAGCTCAACACACCCCCCAACCAGCATTTTGCTAGTCCCGAGCAAAACATGCATGAGACAAGTTCAATTCTACAAAAACCAACCTTCCTTCAGAAACTATTCTTCTATACATCCCAAGATACACAAGTGCAAAAGTCAGAAAAATTAGGTGATAGAGGTTGAAACCTTAAACTCTCAAAACATAATAAGTGTTCATATGAAATCCCCGCTGATTGATTGATAAATAGAAGAACTTGAACAAATTCAACCTAGTGTGCATAGTGAAAGTTCATCTCATGAGTTTCTGGGCTTATCTTCTTCATAGATCAACTAAACTATGGATTTCAAGGTGCACAGAGCAACAACAAGCCTATGACAGGAATTTATCTTACCGTCCTTCCGACGACGTTCACACTACGTCCCATTTCCGGCTTTGGTTACGGGTAGACCATCCCCCGATTGGTAGTAGGTAGCCCTAATCGGAATTTTCCATCATTTTTCCATCATTCCCAATTTCATCATTCCTTTCCTTTTTCTTTTACATTAGATAGGATTTTTAGAAATCCATATCTTTTGTTATTTTCCCTTGGACAAGGATGGACAAAGTACCCCGGCTTGGTTTCTCAACACCTTAAATCAAAGTATAGCTAATCCACAAATCACATAATCCTTTCAACCCATGAAAATCGTGTAATGTGAACTAGGTGTAAAAGTGTTCAAATTTTCTATCACTCACATAAATAGGGGAATTCACATATAAAACCATTATATTAAGAGAAGTTCAAAGCTTGCAACATCACTCACTTCGTATCTCCTCATCTTATGCTCGTATCATCTTGAATGCATAGAAACAACGTTTTCCAAAAGAGTTTTGAATTTTAGAAAAATCAAAAATTTTCTACATAATTACTCAAAATGTCACAAAAGCTAGTAGATTCATCTAAGGAATCTCACCCCCCAACCAAAATCTTACATTGTCCTTAATGTAATAAGATATGCAATATGCATGATATGAGAGCAATGACATAAAACAAAGGAGAGTGAGAACAAGAGTACCTGAGGTAGCAAGTAGATCAATTGTAGCATCTTCCATTGTCTCGATGAGACTTATTCAATCCTAAATATAGAAAAGAAATCCTAACCTACCTACCTACCTTTGATTAGTTTGATCGACTGAGCAGGATCTTCATGAATTGCAATAGGTTTCTCATGAGGACCATCCAAAGTCCTGCTCGAATGTATACATGGGTGCGTTTCTTCATGAAGGTCCAATCATAGTGTGCACCACACGCATGTAAGGAGGAGATAAGAGCAGAAAAAAGATATCTCCTCAAGTTCTGAATTGGGTTGTAATTGATTAAAAACGAGTCTTCCCAATCAGATTTTTCAATGGGTTGAAGAACCCATGATGGTGGAGAGACATTCATTAAGTATTTTTCAGTTTGAGTTGTCTCCTCCACAAATTCAGAATTGCACGGTGTTTCTACAAATAATGATAAAGAGTGTAAATCAGTGGAATGGTGTTCTTCAAGCACCTACACCGTGTCTAACAAACTATCCAACTCCATAATCATCTCATCATCAAGATCATAGGGGTGGGTCATGCATTCCTCTAGGAAATCGAGAGAGTCGGATGAAGGGTCCCCGTTCTCCCTAAGTGATTGAGGAAATTCTGTTTCAAGGGTAAGGAATTCCTCCTCTATAGAGGGGAGGTCTTCCAAATTTTTTTTTTTCAGATTCAATGGTAAGCACATCATCTGGCATTGGTTGATCTTCTAAAATTTCAGATTGTGCCACCCCGTCATCCAAAGAAACAGAATTTTCAACCCAAGGGAATTCTTCCACAATAAAATCCGGCATGTGTTGTTGGTGGAAGGACTTAAAAATATCGACTTCGGCCATCTCTCTAGCAAGAATATCTTCCGGTGACGCAAAAACATTCGGCCCTTTGGAAGAAGAAATCATGGACTCACAATCATCCTTCAAACCCTCATTGTAGGCAATCAAACTATCACTTTCAGATTTTGTGGATTCCTCGGGTTCGTCAACCGTCCTTGAAATCTCCTCATCATTCAAATCGGAATAGCTAAAAGAGATAGTTGATTCACCATAATCGATGTAATGGTGGGGTCACTGAGATCTACATCCCCTCAAAGTTTAGTCATCAAATCGGAAGAGGGTTGGGCTTAGATAGCCACATCCTCCTCTATGTTGGGGATTGATTCGGTGTTCCCAATGTCGGGTTCAGGATTTTGAGATGGCGAGAGGTTTTGTATGCATTGCTCAGTTATTTTCATAAACTCTCGCAGCGTATCCTCAAGAGTTCATGTCGGTTGTGGATCATGAGAAAGAAACTCTTGAGGATAATTGTTGGCATCCATGGTTGGCTCATCTTTCATTGGACTAGAGGTGTGAGGACTCTCTCGATGAAGACCATACGTGTTATATGACGAATACTGATAAGTTGGTGGATAGGCATAACCATACAAGTGATCACGCAATGTCTTTACCGGTTGGTCATTACTCCCCCGGTCCTTTTTCTTATTCCTACCTCCTGTTAAACTTGGTGGAACACTCTTGTTATTTTCAACCCAGTAATCACGTAGCGTCTTAGGTTGGGGGGTAGTGGAGGTTCTTTGAATCTTAGTAAAATATTCATTCTTGGAGGAATCCCGATCACAATGAGTTTGGGTCTCCCAATCCGACGTCTCATCCTCCAAAAGGTAATTTTTAACACCATTCGTCCAATCATATATGATGAAATTTTAAGGAATTGGAAACTACCCTAATCTAGAAAAAAGAACAAAAAGAAGGGAGATGGAGAGATGTTACCCAATAGAGTGAGATATATGTCAGCAACAATGTCCTACAAAATCCAACAAAAAATTGTTAGTAATCTAGAAAAAAATCAGAAAATCTACTTCTATAAAAACTGAAAACCTACCTTAATAAGACTACTCTATAGCTACTAGAACAATTAGAACCGTTTAACCTCTTTCCCCGGCAGCGGCGCCAAAAACTTTATCGCTTCCCCAAGTGTAGGGTTGCAATGTAGTAATAATCTCGGTAAGACCGAGGTCGATCCACAGGGAAGGAAGTAAACAATGTAAATTATCCTAATAACTAGAATCTAAAGAGGTTTGTGAAATTGGTTTTGAACATAAAATAGAAAATCTGATAATGGAAAGATAACTAGAGCATCAAGGATCCACTTATAGCTCTCCTTAGATGCATAATTCGCTATGGTTTCTCACTTTCTCAACTAGAATCGAAATTAAGATCTATCTAGTCGGATGATAGAGCGGTTAAAACAATCAACCTGACATATGTATGATCAATGTACATGATTCACTCAATGCAAGCTAGGACGAGCATACTCAATAGCATAGGTCAGTCCCAATTCCAATAAACTATGTTCACAATCATGACCATCATTAAGTCCTGTCACAAGACAAAGCTAGATCATGATTTGAACTTGATTCAAATCACATACATAGTCTCAAACATACTTCAGAAATCCATAAAAGTAGAACTTTGGTAGGAAGTTCCCACATGAAGATCATAGTACTAGAGCGTACTCCAATTCCTCGGATCATACAGGTCTAGACTAACACATAACAGTTAAGAACTCAAGTAATTCTTCCAAACATCCATGAGTCATCATAAGACTAAGAAAAACTACTTTAGTACTTGAATTAAACTTCAAACCATTGTTCATAAACATGAAATCCAATCTTAAAACCAATAAAAACGAATTAAACAATCTAAGAAAACTATAAGGTTCACCTCTCAGCTCTAGCTAAGAGATTAGCTAATGAAAAGCATATTAAAAATAAAACTAGAACTAAGAAAAGGAAGAAAAACTAGCTGGAGGAGGCTAGGAAGCCTCCTATGAGTTGAACTCCTTGCTCCCCACGTCCTTGGTTGCCTTGGAATAGAAGAGAGCACCTTCTTTTATAATACAGCAAGAGTACCGCAACGTAACAGATTTTGTTTCGCTTCGTACGGCTTAACCAATGGTCGGATTGCCTTCAAATTTGATTTGTAGCTTCCTTGTAATGTGATCTTCCTCATAGATGATTTAGATTTCCAAGATTATCTTCTGAATGGTGTTAATGTCAGATTTTGTAACAGGATCCTCCGGACGTCCACCTTCTCTCCAACAAAGATTTCCTCCGTCAAACCTGAAAGAAGACAGACAGCAACTAATACCAGCCTTCGTTGGATGGTGCTTTCCTTAGATGGAACATGCGGAGGAATTCCTCCGCTGTAAGCTCCCCGTTGCCGGCCTGAGCCCAGAGGGCAAAGGAACCCAGGACTACCCTCCATCCGTTCACAATGAGTTGCCCGGGGGCAATCTTGTAACACCGGAGTACGTCGCGTATGAAGGGATGGAGGGGGAGGCGTACCCCAAGGATTAGCTGGTACTCATAAAAAGCTACGCATCCTGGGGGAGGGGAGTCTGGTGTCTCTCCATCTCCGGGCAATCGGAGAGTGACTGAGTCGGGGATCAGGTATCTCTCCCGTAACTCCGATAAAACAGAAGGATATCCGGCTGCTGTGTATCTCCCTGCCGGAACCCTCGCACTGCTAGAAGTAGAGGATTCCGGAGTAGCATCACCTAGCGGGACGGTGGTCTCGTCAGAGTTCCCAGCCATGAGATGATAAAAAGAAAAGAAAAAGGAAATATACCCAAGTAAACAGAAAGAAAGAGGAAGAAACACCGAAGGGAGAAGATGAAAATGGAGATGACGCGAGAATTCTTTTTCTTCGAAAAAACTTCTGTAGAAAAATAGAGGAATGACGGACTCCGTATATTTATAGGCAATCATTCCGCCGCATCTGGTGATACTTGGCAGTCCCTCCTTCGGCGCAGCACTCGAGCAGGCACGCCCATTAACTCCTCAAACACGTGGCGAGCGCCCCTTCATTTTCTGTCTGCGGAAAGGCTGCGGAAAGCTGGCGCTCATTAATTCCAGCCCATCATGTGAGGTTCCGTTCTCGATGAAGGCAACGGGCGGTTACGTGTGGTAGTGAGCTAAGTCCTTCCCTTCAAAATTCTTGGCGGCAAGGATTTAGGGGGCATCTGTTATAAGCAAAATAATGAAGATCCAACTCAGCTATTAAGATTGTACACGGTCGCCCATTCGACTCGCGAGATCATCTGATCGAGTGTCGCAGATCGAGAAAGTACGGAAGTACCCATTAGACTCTCGAGATCATCTGATCGAGAGTCGCAGATCGGGTAAATACGAAAGTACCCATTGGACTCTCGAGATCATCTGATCATGAGTCGCAGATTGGGTAAGTGCGGGACGCCCATTTCGACTCTTGAGATCATCTGAGCGAGAGTGGCAGGATTGATAAATGCGGAGTAACTATTCGCAAGTCTCGAGTTCTCGTAGCCAATAGTCAAATACGGCAAAGCAAAATCCGTGAGCAGACCTTCTCGCAAGTCGTTGAAAGGTGTTACGTCTAAATGAGCGAGCACTTGGACTCGCGACCATATTCCAACATGCGAACAGCTTTTTCGCGGTGACACCTCTTAGCCTTCAGTACCAGCACCCGATTCCCGTCGAGCAGCTTGTTCAATCCCTCTGCGATGCCAGGCAGGGCTACACCCAGTTCGGTGGTTTCCGTCCTGCCGACGTCTCCTTCCTTTTCGCTGGCTATGACTCCAACTATGGTTTCCAGCTCTACATGAGCGATCAGCGCTATTACTACGCCTACCGGCAGCCCGTATAGGTCGGTTTTGGGCTTATCTTCTCTGGTGGTTCCGGATCTCAAGGGATTGCCATCAAGGAACGTGATTGCCGAAATAAGTCATCGGGTTAGATCTCGCCTCTAAAGATAAGGATCTCATCCCACGAAATCAGCGGCATCTCGGTATCGTACACGAAATCAACGGGATCTCGATATCTTACGTGACAGATTGGATCGCTCCAGATCTATGTAAAGAGGTGACTCCATTAAGAGAAAGGTACACAATATTCGATCTCTGTCCCGTTTTGCCTGGCTACTCTTCTTCTTGCTTTGGCCTGACTTAAGCATCGGAGGGCTAACGGCTGGACCCCAGCCACCCTTAGTTGCTGTCTGTCTTCTTTTAGGTTTGGCGGAGGAAATCTCTGTTGGAGAGAAGGTGGACGTCCGGAGGATCCTGTTACAAAATCTGACATTAACAGTGTGGCGCCGTCTGTGGGAACGACTTGATCATCAAAATCAATCGTTCTACCGATCAAAATCCTTTCGCAATGCCTCCTAAAAAGGTTGTTCATCCTTCGACTTCAAGGCAGGCACCACCTCCGCCCGATGAGACGGAATCCGTACCTACCCTTCCACCTACCTCGACGAACATCCCTCAAGGAGCCCCAACTATGCCATCAGCAAACCCATTATTGGAAGCTTCTGAAAATCAAGACGATGTCCTACGTTTCCTCGGAAACACTCTCCTAACTCTAAACGCCGGAGTTCAGGCGCTGTCAAATCAGCTTGATCAACATTTCCCCGAACCGCAGAGACAAGCCTCCGAAGGGTTACCACCGCAGCCCATACCAGTGGCATCTAGACATTCTATGGACGAACCACAGGTCCCACCACTTGGCAGCCATCCCCCTGTGCCGTCTCCACATTCTACACATTCTAGTTCGTCTCGACAACCTCAACCGCAGGGCTCCACCGCCGAAACATCAAGCTATACCCTACCATGGGAAGGAGATCTCAAAAGAATCCATAATCGTTTTGATGTCATAGAACAACGATACCAGGCAAATCGGCCATTTGCAGTCATGGCGGCGATACATCAATCCGAGTCCTCCTTCACCAGCGAGGTTATGGAAGCCCCGTTACCCAGAAAGTATCGAACGCCTGTTATCACCCCGTACATAGGTATTGGCGACCCTCTTGAACACCTGGAAGCATACAGGTCCCTCATGGAGTTGGAGGGACATGGTTCAGAAATCATGTGTAGGGCTTTTTCCCTAACATTGAAGGAGGTAGCTCGTACGTGGTTCCGAGGATTAAAGCCTCGTTCCATCAGCTCCTTTTCTCAGTTATCGGAGATATTCCTTTCTCAATTCATGGGAAGCATCCGCATCAAGAAGCCAGCCTCCCATCTAATGAATCTAAAACAGCAGCATGGGGAAACGATAAAGGAGTTCACAGTACGGTTCACCGCTGAAGCCGTTCTAACTGAAGGTTATACTGAAGAAAAAGGCCTCGCAGCCCTCATAACCGGAATAACGAGCGAGAAATTCAGGTTTGCTTTAGACAAGAGCCCTCCAAAAACTATGGCAGAGTTCCAAGCCAAAGCTCAGAAATATATCAATGCAGAAGAAGTCGCATTGACACGCCATGGAGTACAGGGTAAGAAACGCAAGCCAGAAGGAACCTCTTCTACAGATAAAAAATATCATCGTGATCAACGCGAACGTTCTCCCAAGAAGCCTTATTCCGGTAAATATCATAACTACACTCCTCTTAATCGGTCTCATGAAAAGGTTCTAATGGAGATTAAACACAAGCCATATGTGAAGTGGCCTGCAAAGATCAAATCCGATCCTGAGAAGAGAGACAAGAGCAAGTTCTGTTACTTCCACAAAGATCATGGGCATAGAACCCAGGACTGCATCTCTCTACGAGACCATATCGAAGCTCTCATTCGAAAGGGCCATCTCCAGGATTATGTTGCTCGTAAAAATCGATCACCAGAAAGGGCGAACACCTCGTCTCGCCAAAAGGAACAATCTCATCATTAAACTGACCAAGAGGACGCTAAGCCTACGGGGGAAATTCGCACCATCATCGGAGGACCAGCTTGCGGGGGCGATTCTCAAGCTTCCAGAAAAGCATACGCTCGAAAGGCATCCAAAGAACCCCAGCAAATCTACTGGCTGGAACAGACGTCTAGCTCGTCGAAGACCAGCCATCCTCCAATTTCCTTCACTCTCGAAGATGCAAAGGGAATTCACTTCCCTCACGAAGACTCCATCGTAGTCACTTTGAAGGTATCAAATTATCTGACACATCGAATTATGGTGGATACAGGCAGCTCAGCCGATATTCTATACTTGGAGGCTTTCAACAAAATGACACTTGCCAGAAGCCTGCTCAAACCAGTTTCGACCCCCCTCGTCGGCTTCGGAGGTGAGGTAGTAACACCTGAAGGAAGCATTGATCTCCCAGTTACTTTTGGAGAAAGTCCAGCGAAGACCACCATTTTCGTAAATTTCCTCGTGGTGGACCGAAAATCAGCGTATAACGCCATTTTAGGGCGGCCGTCTCTTACTAAGGTCGGGGCAGCCTTGCACCCTTCATATCTGTGTGTCAAATTTCCTACCCCAAATGGTATCGGGGTCATGCGAGGAAGTCAACAGGAGGCACGGTCTTGCTATTAGATAGCCCTACAGGATCCGAAGAAGGCTCAAGCAACACCCGTTATGGAGATAATACAAGGTTCACCCACCTTCTCCACCAACACCTCGTTGGATCCGAGAGAGAATGCTCTCCAATCAGGAACTCCTAGGGAGGAAACAGTGGCGATTCATCTGATCGAAGACGACCCGTCTAAAATCAGTGTACATTGGATCCTCTTTAACCAGTGTCCACCGTGGAGATTTGATCCGTTTCCTCACTGAATACCAGGACGTGTTTGCTTGGTCTCATAAAGATATGCCAGGCATCGACCCCAACGTCATCGTACATCGTCTCAATATTCGATCTCTGTCCCGTTTTGCCTGGCTACTCTTCTTCTTGCTTTGGCCTGACTTAAGCATCAGAGGGCTAACGGCTGGACCCCAGCCACCCTTAGTTGCTGTCTGTCTTCTTTCAGGTTTGGCGGAGGAAATCTCTGTTGGAGAGAAGGTGGACGTCCGGAGGATCCTGTTACAAAATCTGACATTAACAAATGGGCCCACCAATCAGATCACCGACCCCCTCTCAAAATCGCGCACTTCGGGTACCTTCAGAACCAGTCATCTTGCTTTCAACACTCTGGAGTGTACAGATGTCGGATTGATCCCAAATTTTAAAATTGGTAGAAAACTTCCTCCTCTACATGATAGACGGATTAGATTGTCCAAAACAATCCCAGAATCTGGTCTGAAAATTAGAACACTTAGGGCTTTTATAAACTCTGCGCAGTTGGATCTTTCTGGATGGTCCATCTTTCTTCAACCGGTACAATGAAACCACACATTCTTTTGATCTGAAACTTTGTGGTTATTCATATATGGATGTGATCTAAAATATGGTCAAAGTAAATTCTTCATATTATCAATGATGGGCCACCTGGACCGGCCCAAAGTGGAGTAGGCGGAATCTGAAACTTTCAAGAAAGTTCGTATTGTTTTGGCCACCACGATCAATCCGTAGCTCCGATCGACACGAAACCACTTGGGTTAGTTCGGCATCGAGCTCCTCTTCGACATGGACGTGTTAGATTTCCAAATATCATTAAGATGGGGCCAGAAAACTGTTTTAAAAATCCAAAAACGGGAATAGCCTGTATCTGAAATCTGACTCCTGAAAGTGCATGGCTGACCTGTCGGCCGACCGGTCGGACGACAGGTCGGCCTTAACAAAATCAGTCCAGGGAATTTCCTATTTCTGGAGGGTTTTGCCCGGTCAGGCTGTAAATTGTGACTTTTTCACACTTTTCTTCCTCCATTGCATTGCATCTTTCCTCCATCTCATGTCCTTTATTTCTTTGATCTTCAAGGCATACAAAGTGACTCTTTTAACCATGAATTGGTGAAGTCTCCCTCTCATTCCTACAATCACAAATCCATGCATTAGATTAGTCTTTAAATCATGATAACCATGCATAATGAGTGATGAATTGGGGTTAGAATATGCACAATTAAGAGCTCAACACACCCCCTAACCTGCATTTTGCTAGTCCCGAGCAAAACATGATGAGACAAGTTCAATTCTCCAAAAAACCAACCCTACTTCAGAAACTATTCTTCTATACATCTCAAGATACACAAGTGTAAAAGTCAGAAAAATTAGGTGATAGAGGTTGAAACCTTAAACTCTCAAAACATAATAAGTGTTCATATGAAATCCCCGCTGATTGATTGATAAATAGAAGAACTTGAACAAATTCAACCTAGTGTGCATAGTGAAAGTTCATCTCATGAGTTTCTGGGCTTATCTTCTTCATAGATCAACTAAACTATGGATTTCAAGGTGCACAGAGCAACAACAAGCCTATGACAGGAATTTGTCTTACCGTCCTTCCGACGACTTTCACACTACGTCCCATTTCCGGCTTTGGTTACGGGTAGACCATCCCTCGGTTGGTAGTAGGTAGCCCTAATCGGAATTTTCCACCATTTTTCCATCATTCCCAATTTCATCATTCCTTTCCTTTTTCTTTTACATTAGATAGGATTTTTAGAAATCCATATCTTTTGTTATTTTCCCATGGACAAGGATGGACAAAGTACCCTGGCTTGGTTTCTCAACACCTTAAATCAAAGTATAGCTAATCCACAAATCACATAATCCTTTCAACCCATGAAAATCGTGTAATGTGAACTAGGTGTAAAAGTGTTCAAATTTTCTATCACTCACATAAATAGGGGAATTCACATATAAAACCATTATATTAAGAGAAGTTCAAAGCTTGCAACATCACTCACTTCGTATCTCCTCTTCTTATGCTCGTATCATCTTGAATGTATAGAAACAACGTTTTCCAAAAGAGTTTTGAATTTTAGAAAAATCGAAAATTTTCTATATAATTGTCGAAATGTCACAAAAGCTAGTAGATTCATCTAAGGAATCTCACCCCCAACCAAAATCTTACATTGTCCTTAATGTAATAAGATATGCAATATGCATGACATTAGAGCAATGACATAAAACAAAGGAGAGTGAGAACAAGAGTACCTGAGGTAGCAAGTAGATCAATTGTAGCATCTTCCATTGTCTCGATGAGACTTATTCAATCCTAAATGTAGAAAAGAAATCCTAACCTATACCTACCTTTGATTAGTCTGATCGACTCATGATCAAATTTGAGCAGGATCTTCATGAATTGCAATAGGTTTCTCATGAGGACCATCCAAAGTCCTGCTCAAATGTATACATGGGTGCGTTTCTTCATGAAGGTCCAATCATAGTGTGCACCACACGCATGAAAAGAGGAGATAAGAGCAGAAAAAAGTATCTCCTCAAGTTCTGAATTGGGTTGTAATTGATTAAAAACGAGTCTTCCCAATCAGAATTTTCAATGGGTTGAAGAACCCATGATGGTGGAGAGACATTCATTAAGTATTTTTCAGTTTGAGTTGTCTCCTCCACAAATTCAGAATTGCACGGTGTTTCTACAAATAATGATAAAGAGTGTAAATCAGTGGAATGGTGTTCTTCAGGCACCGACACCGTGTCTAACAAACTATCCAACTCCATAATCATCTCATCATCAAGATCATAGGGGTGGGTCATGCATTCCTCTAGAAAATTGAGAGAATCGGATGAAGGGTCCCCGTTCTCCCTAAGTGATTGAGGAAATTCTGTTTAAAGGGTAAGGAATTCCTCCTCTATAGAGGGGAGGTCTTCCAAATTTTTTTCTTCAGATTCAGTGGTAAGCACATCATCTAGCATTGGTTAATCTTTTGAAATTTTAGATTGTGCCACCTCGTCATCCAAAGAAACAGAATTTTCAACCCATGAGAATTCTTCCACAATAGAATCCGGCATGTGTTGTTGGTGAAGGACTTAAAAATATCGACTTCGGCCATCTCTCTAGCAAGAATATCTTCCGGTGACTCAAAAACATTCGGCCCTTTGGAAGAAGAAATCATGGACTCACAATCATCCTTCAAACCCTCATTGTAGGCAATCAAACTATCACTTTCAGATTTTGTAGATTCCTTGGGTTCGTCAACCGTCCTTGAAATCTCTTCATCATTCAAATCGGAAATAGCTAAAAGAGATAGTTGATTCACCATAATCGATGGTAATGGTGGGGTCACTGAGATCTACACCCCCTAAAAGTTTAGTCATCAAATCGGAAGAGGGTTGGGCTAGGATAGCCACATCCTCTTCTATGTTGGGGATTGATTCGATGTTCCCAATGTCGGGTTCAGGATTTTGAGATGGCGAGAGGTTTTGTATGCATTGCTCATTATTTCCATAAACTCTCGCAACGTATCCTCAAGAGTTCGTGTCGGTTGTGGATCATAAGAAAGAAACTCTTGAGGATAATTGTTGGCATCCATGGTTGGCTCATCTTCCATTGGACTAGAGATGTGAGGACTCTCTTGATGAAGACCATACATGTTATATGACGAATACTGATAAGATGGTTGATAGGCATAACCATACAAGTGATCACGCAATGTCTTTACCGGTTGGTCATTACTCCCCCGGTCCTTTTTCTTATTCCTACCTCCTGTTAAACTTGGTGGAACACTCTTGTTATTTTCAACCCAGTAATCACGTAGCGTCTTACGTTGGGGGGTAGTGGAGGTTCTTTGAATCTTAGTAAAATATTCATTCTTGGAGGAATCCCGATCACAATGAGTTTGGGTCTCCCAATCCGACGTCTCATCCTCCAAAAGGTACTTGTACACACCATTCGTCCAATCATATATGATGAAATTTTAAGGAATTGGAAACTACCCTAATCTAGAAAAAAGAACAAAAATAAGGGAGATGGAGAGATGTTACCCAATAGAGTGAGATATATGTCAGCAACAATGTCCTACAAAATCCAACAAAAAATTGTTAGTAATCTAGAAAAAAAAAATCAGAAAATCTACTTCTATAAAAGCTGAAATCCTACCTAAATAAGACTACTCTATAGCTACTATAACAATTAGAACCGTTTAACCTCTTTCCCCGGCAGCGGCGCCAAAAATTTTATCGCTTCCCCAAGTGTAGGGTTGTGATGTAGTAATAATCTCGGTAAGACCGAGGTCGATCCACAGGGAAGGAAGTAAACAATGCAAATTATCCTAATAACTAGAATATAAAGAGGTTTGTGAAATTGGTTTTAAACATAAAATAGAAAATCTGATAATGGAAAGATAACTAGACCATCAAGGATCCACTTATAGCTCTCCTTAAATGTATAATTCGCTATGGTTTCTCACTTTCTCAACTAGAATCGAAATTAAGATCTATCTAGTCGGATGATAGAGCGGTTAAAACAATCAATCTAACATATGTATGATCAATGTACATGATTCACTCAATGGAAGCTAGGACGAGCATACTCAATAGCATAGGTCAGTCCCAATTCCAATAGACTAAGTTCACAATCATGACCATCATTAAGTCCTGTCACAAGACAAAGCTAGATCATGATTTGAATTTGATTCAAATCACATACATAGTCTCAAACATACTTCAGAAATCCATAAAAGTAAAACTTTGGTAGGAAGTTCCCACATGAAGATCATAGTACTAGAGCGTACTCCAATTCCTCGGATCATACAGGTCTAGACTAACACACAACAATTAAGAACTCAAGTAATTCTTCCAAACATCCATGAGTCATCATAAGACTAAGAAAAACTACTTTAGTACTTGAATTAAACTTCAAACTATTGTTCATAAACATGAAATCCAATCTTAAAACCACTAAAAACGAATTAAACAATCTAAGAAAACTATAAGGTTCACCTCTTAGCTCTAGCTAAGAGATTAGCTAATGAAAAGCATATTAAAAATAAAACTAGAACTAAGAAAAGGAAGAAAAACTAGCTGGAGGAGGCTAGGAAGACTCCTATGAGTTGAACTCCTTGCTCCCCACGTCCTTGGTTGCCCTAGAATAGAAGAGAGCACCTCCTTTTATAATACAACAAGAGTACCGCAACGTAACATATTTTGTTTCGCTTCGTACGGCTTAACCAATGGTCGGATTGCCTTCAAATTTGATTTGAAACTTCCTTGTAATGTGATCTTCCTCATAGATAATTTAGATTTTCAAGATTATCTTCTGAATGGGCCCACCAATCAGATCACCGACTGCCTCTTAAAATCGCGCACTTCGGGTACCTTCAGAACCAGTCATCTTGCTTTCAACGCTCCGGAGTGTAGAGATGTCGGATTGATCCCAAATTTTGAAAATTGGTAGAAAAATTCCTCCTCTACATGATAGATGGATTAGATTGTCCAAAACAATCCCAGAATCTGGTCCGAAAATTAGAACACTTAGGGCTTTTATAAACTCTGCGCAGTTGGATCTTTCTGGATGGTCCATCTTTCTTCAACCGGTACAATCAAACCACACATTCTTTTGATTTGAAACTTTGTGGTTATTCATATATGGATGTGATCTAAAATATGGTCAAAGTAAATTCTTCATATCATCAATGATGGGCCACCTGTACCGGCCCAAAGTGGAGTAGGCGGAATCTGGAACTTTCTGGAAAGTTCGTATTGTTTTGGCCACCACGATCAATCCGTAGCTCCGATCGACACGAAACCACTTCGGTTAGTTCGGCGTCGAGCTCCTCTTCGACATGGATGTGTTGGATTTCCAAATATCATTAAGATGGGCCCAGAAAACTGTTTTAAAAATCAAAAAACGGGAATAGCCTGTATCTGAAATCTGACTCCTGAAAGTGCATGGCCGACCTGTCATCCGGCCGGTCGGCCGACCGGTCGGACGACAGGTCGGCCTTAACAAAATCAGTCCAGAGAATTTCTATTTCTGGAGGTTTTGTCGGCCGGCCGGCCAGTCAGGCTGTAAATTGTGACCTTTTCACACTTTTCTTCCTCCATTGCATTGCATCTTTCCTCCATCTCATATCTTTTATTTCTTTGATCTTCAAGGCATACAAAGTGACTCTTTTAACCATGAATTGGTGAAGTTTCCCTCTCATTCCTACAATCACAAATCCATGCATTAGATTAGTCTTTAAATCATGATAACCATGCATAATGAGTGATGAATTGGGGTTAGAATATGCACAATTAAGAGCTCAACAACCAGTCGGACCACCGGTCTTGAGCTATGGACGACCGGTCTTGGACACATTCTTCTGCTTTCTTTCTTCTTTCCTCTGACTTCTTTCTTTCATCCTTTGATGCTTAGTCCTTTGATCTTCTTTGCTTGTAAATGGTGTCTTTAAGTCTCCAATTGATGAATCCTCTCTCTCATCCCTACAATCACAAATCCATTCATTAGATTAGTCTATAAATCATGAAAACTTTGCATAATGAGTGATGAATTGGGGTTAGAATATGCAAAATTAAGGGCTCAACACACCCCCCAACCAGCATTTTGCTAGTCCCGAGAAAAACATGCGTGAAACAAGTTTCATTCTCCAAACTCAACTCTCCTTTAGAAATTATTCTTCTATACATCCCAAGCCACACAAATATAAGAGTCAGAAAAATTAGGTGATAGAGGTTGAAACCGTAAACTCTCAAGACATAATAAGTGTCCATATGAAATTTTCGCTAATTGGTTGATAAATAGAAGAACTTGAACAAATTCAACCTAGTGTGCATAGTGAAAATTCATCTCATGAGTTTCTAGGATTATCATCTTTATAGATCAACTAGACTATAGATCTCAAGGTATATAGAGCAACAACAAGCCAATGACAGGAATTTGCCTTAAAGTCCTTCCGACGGCTTTCACACTACGTCCCATTTCCGGCTTTGGTTACGAGTAGACCATCCCCCGGTTGGTAATAGGTAGCCCTAATAAAAAATTTCCACCATTTTTCCATCATTTCCAATTTCATCCTTCCTTTTCCTTTTTCCTTTAAATTAGGTAAGATTTTTAGAAATCCATATCCTTCGTTATTTTCCCATGGACAAGGATGGACAAAGTACCCCGGCTTGGTTTCTCAACACCTTAAAGTAAAGTCTAGCTAATCCACAAATCACATAATCCTTTCAACCCATGAAAATCGCGTAATGTGAACTAGGTATAAGAGTGTTCAAATTTTCTATCAATCACATAAATAGGGGAATTCACATATAAAACCATTATGTTAAGAGAAGTTCAAGACTTACAACATCATACACTTCGTATCTCCTCCTCTTATGCTCGTATCATCTCAAATGCATAACAACAAGGTTTTCTAAAAGAGTTTTGAAATTTTGGAAAATTCAAAAAATTCCTACATAATTGCTCAAGATGTTATAAGACACTAGATTCATCCTAGTGATCCTACACCCCCCAACCAATTCTTGCATTGTCCTCAATGTAAAAGATGTTCAATGAGCAAAACATGAAAGCAATTCTAAAATAAAAGGGAGTGAGGAATGATAGTACTTGAGAGAGTGAAAAGTGAAATTCTTCCTCCTTCAAATAAACCTATGAAAAAGTAAACAAAAGCAACAAAATCCTAATCCTAACTACTCTATACCTCCATCAGACTAGGAGATCAATCATCCTGATACACAGGATCAGTCAGAGGTATGGACATACCTTCTAAAGGAAACTTCTCAAAGAACGGCTTTAATCGCTGACCATTCGCCTTAAAGATGTTGTCGTTCCTTGGATTTAACAACTCGACGGTCCCATATGGGTAGATAGTTTGCACAATGTAGGGATCGATCCATCGAGATCTCAATTTTCTCGAAAATAAATGTAGGCGAGAATTATACAGAAGGACTTTTTGATTAATCGTGAATGTCTTAAGGAGAATGTTCTTATCATGGAACACCTACGTCTTGTCCTTGTAAATTCTCGCATTTTCATAAGCTTCATTCCGGAGTTCCGCAAGTTCATTCAATTGTAGTTTGCGCAACGAGCTCGCCTTGTCAGAATTAAAATTCATCGTCTTTATTGCCCAATACGCCCTATGTTCCAACTCCACAAGCAAGTGACAAGCCTTCCCATAGACAAGTCTATAGGGAGACATTCCAATAGGGGTTTTAAAAGCGGTACGGTAAGCCCAAAGCGCATCGGTAAGTCAAAGCGACCAATCCTTGCGATTGGGGTTCACCGTTTTCTCCAAAATATGTTTAATCTCCCTGTTGGATATCTCAGCTTGTCCACTTGCTTGTGGGTGATAGGGAGTGCTCACTTTGTGATTAACGCCATATTTCTTCATTAAGGTTTCAAATGGGCGATTACAAAAGTGAGACCCTCCATCACTTATGATGACTCGAGGTGTTCCAAACCGAGAAAGAATATTCTCTTTTAAGAAATGAATGAGTGTTTTATGGTCATTATTCTGGCATGGGATCGCCTCGACCCATTTGGACACATAGTCAACAGCAAGCAAGATATATACGTTTCCAAAAGAAGATGGGAATGGACCCATGAAATCGATGCCCCAACAATAAAAAATTTCAATAATTAAGATGGGATTAAGTGGTATCATATTTCTACGGGAGATTCCTCCCAATTTCTGACAAGGCTCACATGTTTTGCAAAACTCATGTGTCTCCTTGAACATAGTGGGCCAATAAAACCAATATTGCAGAATTTTGGTTGTGTTCTTCTTCGTCGAAAAGTGGCCACCACATGCCTAAGAATGACAGAAGGAGATGATACTTTGTTGTTCATCATCTGGCACACATCTCCTTATGATTTGATCAGGACAATACTTGAATAAGTATGGGTCGTCCCATAGGAATTTTCGCACCTCATTGAAGAACTTATCCTTATCTTGCTTTTTCCAGTGTAGGAATCGTACCTGTAGCAAGATAGTTAACAATGTCCGCATACCATGGCAATTGGGAGACTTTAAAAAGTTGTTCATCAGGGAACATGTCATTGATCGCGATCGTCTCAAGGGAATCGGTGAGAACAAGTCGAGAGAGATGGTCAGCCACTACATTTTCTACTCCTTTCTTATCACGTATCTCTATGTCAAATTCCTGGAGTAGAAGGATCCATCTTAACAACCGTGGTTTAGCATCCTTCTTGGAGAGAAGGTACTTAAACGCGGCATGGTCAATGAATATGATGATCTTGGATCCAATCAAGTAGGACCTAAACTTGTCCAAGGCAAAAACTACGGCTAAAAGTTCCTTTTCTGTAGTAGTGTAGTTTGCTTGGGCTGAATTTAAGGTTCTACTTGCATAGTAGATAACACATGGCTTCTTTTCTTTTCTTTGGCCTAGCATAGCCCCAATAGCATAGTCACTTGCATCGCACATACTTTCAAAAGGAAGGCTCCAATCAAGTGGTTGCATTATGGGAACACATGTCAACATACCTTTAAGTGTGGTAAAGGCATTTTGACAATCTTCATTCCACTTGAATGCATTCTCCTTTTAAAGTAGGTTACATAAAGGACGAGAGAGTGAACTGAAGTCCTTTATGAACCTTCTATAAAATTCGGCGTGTCCCAAAAAGGACCGCACATCTTGTATGCTCTTGGGTGGTGGAAGGTTAGAGATAAGATCGATTTTCTCTTTGTCCACCTCGATTCCCTTTTGGGAAACGATGTGACTAAGGACAATTCCCTTTTGAACCATGAAGTGACATTTCTCCCAATTCAACACAAGGTTCTTCTCTTCACATCTTTTCAACATAGATTTCAAGTGCACAAGGCACTCAACAAAGCTACAACCAGATACTGAGAAATCATCCATGTTACTCATCATACAACGCTGAAAGGTGGCAGGGGCATTGCATAGTCGAAATGACATCCGTCGATAGGTGAAAGTGCCAACTGGACATGTGAATGTAGTCTTTCTTGGTCTTCACGGGCGATCTCTATTTGGTTGTGCCCTGAATAGCCATCAAGGAAGCAAAAATGGGAATGACCCGCCAACCTTTCTAAAATTTGATTAACAAATGGTAGGGGGAAGTGGTCTTTCCTTGTGACAGTGTTTAGCTTCCTGTAGTCAATGCACATTCTCCAACTAGTAGTGACTCTGGTTGGTAAGAGTTCATTATTGGCATTGGCTACGATGGTTATTCCGAATTTCTTAGGCACCACTTGAGTTGGGCTCACCCATTGACTATCGGATATTGGGTAAAGAATACCCACATCCAATAGTTTCACCACTTCGGCCTTAACCACATCCTTCATGTTTGGATTGAGTCGTCTTTGTGGTTGCCTAGATGTCTTCGCATTCTCCTCAAGGTATATGCGATGAATACAAATCAGTGGGTCTATGCCTTTGAGATCCGCAATCGACCATCCAATGGCACTCTTATGCTCTAGTAGAGTGGCTATTAGCATACTCTCTTGTTTCTCATCCAAGTGGGAAGAAATCACCACCGGATATGTCTCATCTCGACTTAAGTATACATATTTCAGCTCACTTGGTAATGGTTTTAGGTCGAGTGTTGGTGCCTTGATATTGGATGGGAGGGGCTTGTTCTCGTTTACGGGTAAATGCTCAAATAGGGCCCTTCATCTTTCGTTATCAAGTACCGGCATCACATCTAACATGGCATCCATCTCTAGTATTGTGTTATCATTTATCTCATGAGAGTGAGCCACAAATGCCTCCAAAGGGTCAGAATATAATGTTGAGGGGAATGTCTCCTCCACGAATGATTCAATCAAGTTTATCTCGTGGATCTCCTCATCAACTTCCCGTGGTTGTTTGCATAAATCAAATATATTCAGCTCAAGTGTCATATTTCCAAAGGACGTTTGTACAAGCCCGTTTTTACAATTGATAATCTCATTGGAAGTAACTAGAAAAGGGCGGCCAAGTATGATGGAAATTTGAGCACCGCTACCTATCACGGGATGTGTATCCAAGAAATAAAGTCTACTGGGTAGTAGAATTTATTAACTTGGACTAAAACATCCTCAATCACTCCTCTCGGTATACGAATAGATCTATTAGCAAGTTGGAGTGTGGTTTTGGTGGGTTTCAATTCACCTAACCCAAGTTGTTCATAAACCGAGTATGGAATGAGGTTCACACTTGCCCCTAAATCGAGTAAGGCTTGTTTAATCCGGTAGTCTCCTATGATGCATGAGATGGTTGGACTACCCTGATCCTTGTATTTTTGGGGCACCTCTTGTTTGATAATAGCATGTAAATTCTCAGTCAAAAGTACTTTGTTATGAACATTGTGTTTCCTTTTGACCGTGCACAATTCCTTTAGAAATTTGGCATAGGATGATATTTGCTTTATGGCATCCAACAACGGAATGTTGATTTTTACCTGCTTGAAAACCTCTAAAATTTTCAGGTTTTTGTCTAAAGGTTTGGGTGAAATCAACCTTTGGGGAAACGGGGCAACCGGCTTGTATTGCCTTTCCGGTTCTTTCTCTTGTGGAGTGTTGTTTGAGCTATCATCCTCTTTGGAATTTTTTGGATCCTTAGGCTTTGGGGCCTTCACTGGATTAGATTTATCAATTATTTTCCCACTTCTCAAAGTGGTGATAGCTTGAACATGCTCCGTATGTTGGGAGGATGAGCTTGCATCTTGTATCTCAAATTGGGTTCTTGGGTAAAGAAGAGGTTGGGCAGGAAGTGTGCCTTTCTCCCTAACACTGAAGTGAGATTCAACTCTAGCCATTGAAGTTTTCAAGTAATTGATGGCTTCAGTTGAACTTTGATTAAATTTCAATTACTCTTGCATGAACCCATCTATTTTCAGAGATTAGTCTTGTTATATTCAGCTTGATCCGATACGAACGCACCCAACATCTCCTTTAGCGTAGCTTTTGGTGTAATGACTAGGGATGGACCTAGTAAAGGTTGAGCTTCAGGGATATTGTTTGCATTCACAGTGGGTCCATTCCTCCAACTGAAGTTGGGATGGTTCTTCCAACTAGAATTAAACGTGTTTGAGTTTGGAGCACCAAATTGCCGTTGATAACTGTTGTTAACGTCAGATTTTGTAACAGGATCCTCCGGTCGTTCACCTCCTTTCCAACGGGGATTTCTTCCGCCGGACCTGTAAGAAGACAGAAAGCAACTAGGGGTGGCTGGCGTCCAGCCGTTAGCCCTCCGATGCTTAAGTCAGGCAAAGCAAGAAGAATAATAACCAGGGGAAACCAGGCTAGAGATTGAATATTGTGTACCTGTATTCTTAATGGAGTCTTCTCCTTATATAGATCAGAAATGATCCAATCTGTTACGCAAGATATCGCGATCCCTGATTTCGTGGGATAAGAATCTTATCCTCATATAGAAGGAAAATCTAATCCAATGACTCATCCGATATTTTCGTTCCTTGATAGCGATCCCTTGAGACTCGGAACCACTGAAGAAGATAAACCCAAAATCGACCTATACGGGCTGCTGATACTGAGGGCTAAAGGATATCGTCACAGAAAAAAGCTGTTTGCATACTTAGAAGATGGTCGCGAATCCAAATGCTCGTTCATTCAGATGTGACATCTTTCAACGACTTGTGAGAAGGTCTGCTCGCAGGAAAAACACAACTTCTCGAAGCTTTGGTAGTCGGGCATCGTTTTCCTAATATACGAGTCTCGAACAGACGTTCTCGATAGTCGGATAAAGGTGCTCGCGAGATCGGAGTATCTTCAGAATATGCGAGTCTCGAACAGACGTTCTCGATAGTCAGATAAGGGTGCTCGCGAGGTCTATCTCCAGCAGATGATCTTCGCTATTTTGACTATAACAGCGACTCTTGAGCATATGATCTCGAGAGTCGAATGGGCGCCCCGTACTTATCCAATCTGCGACTCTCGAGTATATAATCTCGAGAGTCAAATGGGCACTCCGCATTTACTCGATCTGCGACTCTCGAACAGATGATCTCGAGAGTCGAATGGGCGCCCGCGTAAAATCTTAGCAGCTAAGTTGATCTCCATCATTTTGCCTATAACAAATGCCCCCCAAGTCCTTGCCGCCAAGAATTCTTAAGGGAAGGACTTAGCTTACTGTCATGCGCAGCTGCCTGCTGCCTTTACTAAGAAGCCGTACATGATTGGACTTGAATTAATGAGCACCAGCCTTTCCGCAGTCAGAAAATGAAGAGACGCTCACCACATGTCCGAGTATTTAATGGGCGTGCCTGCTCAAGTGCCGTGCCAAACAAGAGACTGCCACGTGCTACCATATACGGCGAAATGATTGCCTATAAATATACGGAGTCTGCCATATCTTTTAATTTTCACAGAAGTTTCAGAATTTTCTTCTTTGTCCTTCGATCATCTTCCTCCGGAGTTCCTTGGTGTCCTCCTCGATCTTTTTTGGTGTTCTTTCTTCCTCCTCGTACTTGGTATTTCTTCTTTCTTTTTCTTCTTAAATACCCTATGGCCGGTGATTCTGAGGAGACTACCGTTCCCTTGGGGGATGCCACCCCGGAATCCTCTGCCTCCAGTAATGCAAGGGTTCCAGCGGGTCGGTATACAGCGGCCGGGTACCCCTCCATTCTATCGGAGAACCGGCTACTGGAACTACGGGAGAGATATTCAATCCCCGACTCAGTCGCTCTCCGATTACTCGGAGATGGAGAGATGCCAGACTCCCCCCCCCCCCCCCCCCAGGGTGTGTGGCCTTTTATGAGTACCAACTCATTCTGGGGGTTCGCCTTCCCCTCCATCCCTTCGTTCGGGATGTACTTCGATGCTATAAGATTGCCCCTGGGCAACTTGTCGTGAATGGATGGAGGGTGGTCCTAAGCTCCTTCG
This sequence comes from Liriodendron chinense, assembly GCA_003013855.2. Lineage (NCBI taxonomy): Eukaryota > Viridiplantae > Streptophyta > Magnoliopsida > Magnoliales > Magnoliaceae > Liriodendron > Liriodendron chinense. The sequence continues at coordinate 2,844,493 of ML058385.1, forward strand.
TCCTTTGGGCTCAGGCCGGGAACGGGGAGCTTACAGCTGATGAGTTCCTTCGCATGTTCCGCTTGAAGAAGGCGCCCTCCAGCGAAGGCTGGTACTATCTGTGTTACTGGCACCGGGATAACTTCGTGTTGGGGAAGCCCTCATCGAATTATCCCGGCTGGAGGAAATGCTGGTTCTATGCATCCGGGAACTGGGAGTCTGCTTCCTCCAGGGGCTCAGGAGTAAACCGCCTTTTCTTTGAAGGTAGGCATAGTTTTACGTTGTGCATTTTGTCCACGATCAAATTTTTAGGCCTGCGCGTTTTCTAACTCCGATTTGTGCTCGCAGGTATCCCGGCTTTGGCGAAGCCAAATCTGAAAGGAGGAATTCACGAGAAGATCGTGAAGGTGTACAAGCTGCTTGCTCACCACAGGCATATCGAAGCTTGCCTATCTCCTTCGCGACTCGCGATCGCAGGACTAATCCCAAACGAAGAGGCCGAGATGACGAAGGCCGGGGAGAAAAGGGGTCTGCTGCCCCGACTTAAGGGCACGAACTCCAAGAGGCAGAAGAAAACATCTGCGAACCATCTCAACCACCCATCCGCTAGGGTAGCGACCAACCTGCCCCTCTCGCGAGCACGGCGGGGGTACCGACAGTGCCCAATATTCCCCCACTGGCGGTCGCACCTGGACCGCCAGTGATTAACATCACTGATAACTCCCCGGATGGGGCAGGGTCCGGCTGCCCCCCAGCTGAAGAGGCTCGCGAGCAAATAAAACCTCGCGAGCCGGCTCCTGCTCGCGAGCTGATCCCTGCTGTCGAGCAGGGACCTGCTCGCGAGTCGATGGCCCCGCCTCGTGAGTCGGCTGGGTTAGTCGTTGCCCAGCCATCTGGAAGTGAGACATACTCCATCCCTCGCCACCTCCATCCGATTTGCAAATTTTTGTTCGAGAACGTTTCCCCCCAAACTTTTGGCTCTCTTCCCGAGCCAAGCCCTGAGAACCTCTTCCTTGAGGCGGGGGTAAGAATGGTTCAGGTAAGACCTTGGAGATTTAGTTTCAACTTCATTATTTTGGGGCTCTCAAGTATTTTTTCTTACGTTTTTCTTTTTCATTTTGCAGGGCTTAGACTTCATCTTGCGGACGAAGCGAGATATCGTCGCCGCTCACCGCGTGATCGATGAGGCAGAAGGGAAGAGGATCGCCTTGGAGAAGGCGGTCCAGGGACGGGATCAACTGCTCAAGGCCCGTGAGGCAGTGATCTCTAAGAGAGATGAGGAGAAGAAGATCCTCATCGAGAAAGTCCAAGTCCTGACCGATAGGTATCAGGCTTTGGACTCTAACTTCGCAAAGCTCACCGGGTTGAAGGAGAAAGAGGAGAGAGAGAGGGAGATCTTTCGTCAAGACAAGATCTCGCTGGAGGAGCGGCTAGCGGAGGCCAGGTCGCAGCTCAAAGAAGTCAACGACAACTTGGAGAAGGAGCGCTCCGCTCTTGCACAGCTTAAGGACGACTCGATCCACTGGGACGAGGAGAAAGTCGCCCTGGTAAAAATGCTCTCGGAGGAAGGGCCTCGGGCAATTTCTGAGTTCCGGAACTTGCAGCTATATGACGATGAAAGATATGAGTCATATGATGCTGGTCGCGACTTTGCGCTAAGAGTAGTGCAACGAATGTCCCCATCCTTTGATATGGGGGAATTTGGTCGAGTCGCGACCATCATAGCTGCAGAGGAGCAAGCTGCTGTGGAGAACGAGGTGACCGAAGCCACGCAGGCTGGAGGGGCTCTAGAATCGGGTCCTGAAGTCGAGAGCACGGCTCCTCCCCCAAGAGATTAACTCTCCTTTTTGTTTTTCTTTCTTCTGTACTCGTGAGCAAATATCTGTAAACAATTGTTATTGATGAATAGAAATTTTTTTTGGAAATGTTCTCATTCTTTTTGTTTACTCTCTTTTCCCTTCATGCAATGAATGCCTTCTTGTTTTAATGAATTATGCTCAACCCGGGGGGTCGTGACGACCATACCCTCGTGGAGATAGACTGATCTATCGATTGAGAAATGTATTGTGCTCAATCCGGGGGGTCGTGATGACCATACCCTCAGTGGAGATAGACTGATCTATCGATTGAGAGATGTATTGTGCTCAATCCGGGGGGTCGTGATGACCATACCCTCGTGGAGATAGACTGATCTATCGATTGAGAGATGTATTGTGCTCAATCCGGGGGGTCGTGATGACCATACCCTCGTGGAGATAGACTGATCTATCGATTGAGACTCCAAGTTTACCAAGGGTAGAAGGATGATCGAGAGTACAGACAGGCTCTTCCGCAGTGTTGTTTTTTATCCATGAGATGGAAATGCGACCAGCCTAGATGAATTTAACCCTACCAAAGGTAGGCAATTGGTCAAGAGATTGTATACATCCTCTTCAGGGCTATTCAGGTCCAAGTAAATGAAATAGCGACCAAAAGATATCTTCGGCTTTTTATTCATAAAATGTTGCTATGAATGTTGCTATGAACTACATCGAATCTAGGGGAAGTATTGTAGTAAATGCTCCATGTGCCAAGGGCGACGTACGGGTTTTCCCTGCATGTCTTCAAGGTAATAAGTACCGGGTCGCACAATCTTAATAACCCGATAAGGGCCTTCCCAATTTGGATCCAGCGAACAAGCGGGAACTCTGAGTTTTTGCTTCAGGACCAAATCTCCAAGCTTGAAGGATCTAGGCCGAACCTTAGCATTCCGATAGCGAGCAATACGTTATTGATATGCGGCCACTCGTACTTGGGAGGTATTTCGTCGTTCTTCCAAGAGGTCGAGATGCAGTCGAAGATCTTCCTGATTACCCACGGGGTCATACTGCTCGACCCGATACAAAGGCACTTGAATTTCCACTGGTATTACCGCGTCGACACCAAATGCTAAGGAAAAAGGTGTCTCACCCGTTGATGTACGAGTTGTAGTCCTATATGCCCATAATACCTCTGGTAGAGTTCTGGCCATTCACCTTTGCATTCACCAAGCTTGGTCTTTAAGTGGTGCTTGATGATCTTATTCACTGCCTCGACCTGCCCATTCGCCTGAGGATGATATGGAGAAGTGCGCAGATTACATATCTTCATTTTTCACAAAATTCATCAAAGGCTGCGTTGTTGAACTGCGTTCCGTTGTCGGTAATTATGGTGTGAGGGAGTCCGAAACGGCATATGATATTTCTCCATATGAACTTAGTAGTTTGTTTCTTAGTAATCTTGGCTAATGGTTCTGCCTCAGCCCATTTGGTGAAGTAATCAACCCCCACTATCGCGAATCTATTTTGTCCTTTTCCAGTAGGCAGGGGCCCGATGATATCGACCCCCCATTGCGCGAAAGGCCAAGGACTATCTATTGGAGTCATTCGCTCGGAAGATACACGAGGTATAGGAGAATATAACTGGCACAATGGTTCTGCCTCAGCCCATTTGGTGAAGTAATCAACCCCCACTATCGCGAATCTATTTTGTCCTTTTCCAGTAGGCAGGGGCCCGATGATATCGACCCCCCATTGCGCGAAAGGCCAAGGACTATCTACTGGAGTCATTCGCTCGGAAGATACACGAGGTATAGGAGAATATAACTGGCACTTGTCACATTTTCTAGAGAATGCAATTGCTAGTGGGCCAATAATATCCTTGCCTCATCGCCTTATATGATAGGGATCGCCCATTGGGGTGGTTACCACATGCCCCCTGGTGTACTTTGTCTAGAACACGAAGTGCTTCTTCTGGGGGAAGACACCTTAAATAAGGCAAGGAAAAGCTCTTGCGTAACAATATTCCGTCTTGCAAGAGATACCTAGCAGCTCGAAGACGAATTTGTCTTGCTGCTTTCTTGTCCTCTGGTAAGTATCCGTCTCTGAGATAAAGGATGATGGGATCCATCCAGCATGGAGATGATTGTATCGATATTACTTGCTCAAGAGTCACTTGGTCGATATTCAGGTTCTGACGATGCTCGATGGGGATCGAATGTGATAACTCAAATTCTGGTGCAGAGGCGAGCTTTGCCAGGGAGTCGGCAAGTTGGTTCTGCTCGCGAGGAATATGAATTATTTCATAAGTCTTCAGTTTTGCGAGCAAGATGAGGACACGAGACTTGTATAAGGCCATCCTCTCTTCTTTGGCCTCGAATTCACCAAGAACTTGGTTGACAATGAGCTGGGAGTCGCTATGAATTAACAGATTCTGAATTGCAAGGACAATGGCCAGTTCGAGGCCAACGATCAGGGCCTCATATTCTGCTTCATTATTTGAGACGCGGGAATCGAAACGCAGAGCATATTGGAAATGCGACCCTTCGGGAGCCACTAAAATCAGGCCCGCTCCGCTGCCAGTGGCCCGTGACGACCCGTCCACGAAGAGTGACCAACGAGGCTGGTCGTTGGTCATGGTATTATCATCAGAAGAGTATGTGAATTCGGCGATAAAGTCAGCCACAGCCTGGCCCTTGACTGCGGTCCTAGGACAGAATGAGATATCGTGCTCGTTGATCTCGACTGCCCATTTAGTTAAGCGTCAGGAAGCCTCAGGTTTTTGAAGGACTTGCCGTAGTGGATGATTTGTTGGTACTAAAATAGCGTGGGCTTGAAAGTATGGTCGCAGTTTTCGAGCTGCCGTGACTAAGGCTAGGGCCAGCTTTTCCATATCAGAATACCTAGTTTCTGCATCAACCATTGCTCGACTGATATAATAAACGGGCCTTTGCACCCCGAAATCTTCTCTTATTAGAGCGGCGCTAACGGCCGTAGTGGACACAGAGAGATAAAGAATGAGTTGCTCATGTGCTACAGGTTTAGATAAAATGGGGGGTGTGCTCATGTATAGCTTCAATTGTTGAAAGGCTTCCTCACACTGTGGCGTCCATTTCCAATCAGACTTGGCCGTTGCACGAAGGAGTTTGAAGAATGATAAGCACTTGTCAGATGCTCGCGAGATGAATCTATTCAACGATGCGATGCGACCAGCCAGACGCTGGACGTCCTTCAGAGTAGTGGGGGATTTCATCTCTACCAATGCTTTTATCTTTTCGGGATTTGCCTCAATTCCTCGTTGACCGACCATGAATCCGAGGAACTTTCCAGCAGATACCCCGAATGCACACTTTTCTGGATTCAACTTCATCTGATATTTCCTCATCAGATCGAATGCTTCTCGAAGATCAGGGAGATGATCATCTTCCACGATGCTTTTCACGAGCATGTCATCGATGTAAACTTCCATATTTCTGCCGATTTGGGCAGCGAATATTTTGTTGACGAGGCGCTGATAGGTGGCCCCTGCATTTTCAAGACCAAACGGCATTACCTGGTAGCAATATAGTCCCCGATCTGTGATGAAGGCGGTATGCTGGCTATCAGGTGGATGCATCATGATCTGGTTGTAACCAGAATAAGCATCCATAAAACTGAGCAGAGCGTGTCCAGCTGTTGAATCGACCAACTGGTCGATCCGCGGTGTCGGGAAGCTATCTTTGGGACATGCTTTGTTCAAATCTGAATAGTCGATGCACATTCTCCATTTGCCATTAGCTTTCCGGACGAGAACTACGTTCGCGACCCATTCTGGGCAATCAACCTCTTTTATGAAATTGACCGTGAGCAGCTTCTCGACTTCAGCTTTGATCGCCATTTGCCTTTCTGCAGTGAAGGCACGTCGACGCTGGTGTATGGGTTTATGCTTCGGGTCAATATTGAGACGATGTGCGATGACATTGGGGTCGATGCCTGGCATATCTTTTGGAGACCAAGCGAACACGTCCTGGTATTCGGTGAGAAAACGGACCAAATCTTCACGATGGACACTGGTTAAAGAGGATCTAATGTATACGACCCTGGAAGGGTCGTCTTTAGTTAAGTGAATCGCCACTGTTTCTTCCCCAGGAGTTCCTGATTGGAGAACGTTCTCTCTCGGATCCAGCGAGGTGTTGGTGGAAAAGTTGGGTGAATCTTGTGCTATCTCCATAACGGGTGTCGCTTGAGCTTTCTTTCGATCTTGTAGGGCTATTTGGTAGTAAGACCGAGCCTCCTTTTGATTTCCTCGCACAACCCCAACACCATTTGGGGTAGGGAACTTGACGCATAAATAGGATGGTGGTAAAGCTGCCCCAACCTTATTAAGTGATGGCCGCCCTAAAATGGCGTTATATGCTGATTTACGATCCACCACGAGGAAGTTTACGAAGACGGTAGTCTTCGCTGGACTTTCTCCAAAAGTAACTGGGAGATCGATGCTTCCTTCAGGTGTTACCACCTCACCTCCGAAGCCGACAAGGGGGGTCGATACTGGTTTGAGTAGGCTTCTGGCAAGTGTCATTTTGTTGAAAGCCTCCAAGTATAGAATATCGGCTGAGCTACCTGTATCCACCATGATTCGATGAGTCAGATAATTCGATACCTTTAATGCGACTACGATGGAGTCTTCGTGAGGGAAGTGAATTCCCGCTGCATCTTCGAGGGTGAAGGAAATTGGAGGATGGCTGGCTTTTGACGAGCTGGGTGTCTGTTCCAGCCAATAGATATGCTGGGGTTCTTTAGATGCCTTCCGAGTGTATGCTTTCCTTGAAGCTTGAGAGTCACCCCCGTAAGCTGGTCCTCCGACGATGGTGCGAATTTCTCCAGTAGGCTCAGCGTCCTCTTGGGCAGTATGATGATGAGGCGGTTCCTTTTGGCGTGGTGAGGCTTTCGCCCTTTTCGGTGATCGATTTTTACGAGCGACATAATCTTGAAGATGGCCTTTTCGAATAAGGGCTTCGATGTGATCTCGTAGAGAGATGCAATCCTGGGTTCTATGCCCGTGATCTTTGTGGAAGTAACAGAACTTGCTCTTGTCTCTCTTCTCGGGATCGGATTTGAGCTTTGCAGGCCACTTCACATATGGCTTGTGTTTAATCTCCATTAGAACCTTTTCATGAGACCGATTAAGAGGAGTGTATTTATGATATTTACCAGAATAAGGCTTCTTGGGAGAATGGTCGCGTTGATCACGACGATATTTTTTATCTGTAGAAGAGGTTCCTTCTGGCTTACGTTTCTTACCCTGTACTCCAGTGGCGTGTCAATGCGACTTCTTCTGCATTGATATACTTCTGAGCTTTGGCTTGGAACTCTGCCATAGTTTTCGAAGGGCTTTTATCTAAGGCAAACCTGAATTTCTCGCTCGTTATTCCGACTATGAGGGCTGTAAGACCTTTTTCCTCAGTATAACCTTCAGTCTGAACGGCTTCTGTAGTGAACCGTACTGTGAACTCCTTTATTATCTCCCCATGCTGCTGTTTCAGATCCATCAGGTGGGAGGCTGGTTTCTTAATGCGAATGCTTCTCATGAATTGAGAAAGGAATATCTCCGATAATTGTGAAAAGGAGCTGATGGAATGAGGCTTTAATCCCCGAAACCACGTACAAGCTGCTTCTTTCAATGTTAGGGAAAAAGCCCTACACATGATTTCTGAGCCATGTCCCTCCAACTCCATAAGAGACCTATATGTTTTCAGGTGTTCAAGAGGATCACCAATACCTATATACGGGGTGATAACAGGCGTCCGATACTTTCTAGGTAACGGTGCCTCCATAACCTCACTGGTAAAGGGGGACTCGGATTGATGTATCGCCGCCATGACGGCAGATGGCCGATTTGCCTGATATCGCTGCTCCATGACATCAAATCGATCATGGATTCTTTTGAGATCGCCTTCCCATGGTAAGGTATAGCCTGATGTTTTGGCGGTGGAGCCCTGAGGTTAAGGTTGTCGAGATGGACTAGAATGTATAGAATGTGGAGACGGCACAGGGAGATGGTTGTCAAGTGGTGCCCGGTTTGATGGTGGATGGTGTGGCGGGACCTGTGGTTCGTCCATAGAATGTCTGGAAGCCACTGGTATGGGTTGCGGTGGTAACCCTTCGGAGGGTTGTCTCTGCGGTTCGGGGAAATGCTGATCAAGCCGATTCGACAGGGCTTGAACTCCGGCATTTAGAGTTAGAAGAGTATTTTCGAGGAAACGCAAGACATCGTCTTGACTTCCAGAAGCCTCCAATAATGGGTTTGCTGATGGCATATTTGGGGCTCCTTGAGGGATATTCGTCGAAGTGGGTGGAAGAATAGGTATGGATTCCGTCTCACCGGGCGGAGGTGGTGCCTGCCTTGAGGTCGAAGGATGAACAGCCTTTTTAGGAGGCATTGTAGAAGGATTTTGATCGGTGATTAGAACGATTGATTTTGACGATCAAGTCGTTCCCACAGATGGCGCCAAACTGTTAACGTCAGATTTTGTAACAGGATCCTCCGGTCGTTCACCTCCTTTCCAACGGGGATTTCTTCCGCCTGACCTGTAAGAAGACAGAAAGCAACTAGGGGTGGCTGGCGTCCAGCCGTTAGCCCTCCGATGCTTAAGTCAGGCAAAGCAAGAAGAATAATAACCAGGCGAAACCAGGCTAGAGATTGAATATTGTGTACCTGTATTCTTAATGGAGTCTTCTCCTTATATAGATCAGAAATTATCCAATCTGTTACGCAAGATATCGAGATCCCTGATTTCGTGGGATAAGAATCTTATCCTCATATAGAAGGAAAATCTAATCCAATGACTCATCCGATATTTTCGTTCCTTGATAGCGATCCCTTGAGACTCGGAACCACTGAAGAAGATAAACCCAAAATCGACCTATACGGGCTGCTGATACTGAGGGCTAAAGGATATCGTCACAGAAAAAAGCTGTTTGCATACTTAGAAGATAGTCGCGAATCCAAATGCTCGTTTATTCAGATGTGACATCTTTCCACGACTTGTGAGAAGGTCTGCTCGCAGGAAAAACACAACTTCTAGAAGCTTTGGTAGTCGGGCATCGTTTTCCTAATATACGAGTCTCGAACAGACGTTCTTGATAGTCGGATAAAGGTGCTCGCGAGATCGGAGTATCTTCAGAATATGCGAGTCTCGAATAGACGTTCTCGATAGTCGGATAAGGGTGCTCGCGAGGTCTATCTCCAGCAGATGATCTTCGCTATTTTGACTATAACAGCGACTCTTGAGCATATGATCTCGAGAGTCGAATGGGCGCCCCGTACTTATCCAATCTGCGACTCTCGAGCATATAATCTCGAGAGTCAAATGGGCACTCCGTATTTACTCGATCTGTGACTCTCAAACAGATGATCTCGAGAGTCGAATGGGCGCCCGCGTAAAATCTTAGCAGCTAAGTTGATCTCCATCATTTTGCCTATAACAACTATTTATGGCATTTGATTGTTCTTGTAAGATGTCTTGAACTGCTGAAATTGTGGGACAATCTTGTGTTGTATGTTGATTTCCGGCACAAATTCCACAAACAATTTCAACGTCTTTAGATTTGATCGTCTCTCCTTTCATTAATTCCATGGCCTCGACTTTTCTTATGAGGCTAGCCACACGTGCACTTATGCTATCCTCTTCTGATAGGACATGAATTCCTCCTTTTTCCTTTTGTTGGCTAGTCTTGGAATTTGTTAGTTTAGATGTATCCCAAGACTGTGCATTCTAAGCCAATTCCTTCAAATAGTCCCATGCTTCCTCGGCTTCCTTATTGATAAACTCCCCATTACACATCATTTCTACGAATTGGCGCATGGGTGAAGTCAGTCCTTCATAGAAAAAGCTTATAACCTGCCAAATTTCATAGCCATGATGTGAGCATGCATTTAATAAGTCCTTGAACCTCTCCCAACATTAGAAGAAGGTCTCATCTTCCTTTTGGGCAAAGTTCATGATACGGCGTCTTAACATGTTCGTTTTGTGAGTAGGGAAGAATTTTTTAATGAACTCCCTATGCATATCAGCCCATGTGCCAATTGCTCTTGGCCTTAATGCATGAAGCCAACCTTTAGCTTTATCTTTAAGGGTAAAATGAAATAATTTAAGTCTCACCACATCATCAGCTGCGTTTGCAAAGTGCATGGTGGTTATTACCTCATCAAATTCCTTAAGGTGTTGATAGGCACTTTCGATGTCTAATCCATGAAATCTCGGAAGGAGTTGGATTACTCCCGATTTTAAATCTACATTCCCTACATTTTGTGAAAAAACTATGCATGAGGGAGTGCTCGATCTTACTGGTTGCAAGTAATCACGTAATGTTCTTGGTCAGGGAACATTCTCAACCACATTCTCTCCCGTTTCGGTTTCGTTTTGGCCCAGATTTTGATTGGTCATAGGATTAGGTTGATTTACAGCCATACTTTCAGACAAAATAGGAGAATTTTGATGATGAACAACAAAGTATCATCTCCTTTTGTAATTCTCAGGCATGTGGTGGCCACTTTTCGACGAAGAAGACCACAGCCAAAATTCTGCAATGTGGGTTTTATTGGCCCACTCTGTTCAAGGATACTCATGAGTTTTGCAAAACATGTGAGCCTTGTCAGAAATTGGGAGGAATCTCTCATAGAAATATGATGCCACTCAATCCCATCTTAATAATCGAAATTTTTTATTGTTGGGGCATCGATTTCATGGGTCCATTCCCATCTTCTTTTGGAAACGTATACATCTTGCTTCCAGTTGACTATGTGTCCAAATGGGTCGAGGCGATCCCATGCCGGAATAATGACCATAAAACAGTTATTTGTTTCTTAAAAGAGAATATTCTTTCCCGGTTTGGAACACCTCGAGTCATCATTAGTGATGGAGGGTCTCACTTTTGTAATCGCCCATTTGAAACCTTAATGAAGAAATATGGCGTAAATCACAAAGTGAGCACCCCTTATCACCCACAAACAAGTGGACAAGCTGAGATATTGTTGAGCTCTTAATTGTGCATATTCTAGCCCCAATTCATCACTCATTGTGCGAGGTTTGCATGGTATATAGACAAATCTAATGCATGTTTTGTGATTGCAGGTTTGAGAGTGAACTCCGCCAAATTGATGATGGAAAGAGCTGATTTAGAACCTTGGATGAAGACCCAAGGAGGGCCGAAGGAAGAAGGAAGCAAAGAAAGAAGCAAGGAAAGAAGAAAATAGAAGAAAGAAAGGAAGAAAACAAGAAGAAAAAGAGACCGACCGGTCTTGACCGGTCGGCCATGCTTGCTGGAGTAATGCCAAAGAAGGCCAGACCGGTCGTGACCGGTCGGCCAGCCCTGTTCGACCGGTCTTGACCGGTCGGCCATGTAAATTTCAGTTTCCAAATTGCAGACAGCAGACCACCCCCGTTTCTGATTTTTCGGACCAGATTTTTGGGCCCATCTTAATGATATTTGGAAATCCAACACGTCTATGTCTAAGAGGAGCTCGACGCCGAACTAACCCAAGTGGTTTCGTGTCGATCAGAGCTACGGATTGATCGTGGTGGCCAAAACAATACGAACTGTCCAGAAAGTTCCAGATTTCGCTGTTCCACTCTGGGCCGGTCCAGGTGGCCCATCATTGATGATATGAAGAATCTACTTTGACCATCTTTTAGACCACATCCATATATGAATAACCACAAAGTTTCAAATCAAAAGGATGTGTGGTTTGATCGTACCGGTTGAAGAAAGATGGACCATCCAGAAAGCTCCAACTGCGCAGAGTTTATAAAAGCCCTAATTGTTCTAATTTTCGGACCAAATTCTGGGATTTTTTTGGACAATCTAATCCATCTATCATGTAGAGGAGGAGGTTTTCTACTAATGTTCCAAATTTGGGATCAATCCGACGTCTATACACTCCGGAGCATTGGAAGCAAGATGACTGGTTCTGAAGGTACCCGAAGTGCGCGATTTTGAGAGGCGGTCGGTGATGTGATTGGTGGGCCCATTCAGAGGACAATCTTGGAAATCTAAATCATCTATGAGGAAGATCACATTACAAGGAAGGTACAAATCAAATTTGAAGGCAATCCGACCATTGGTTAAGTCGTACCAAGCGAAACAAATTCTGCTATGTTGCTGTACTATTGCTGCACTATAAAAGGAGGTGCTCTCTTCTATTCCAGGGCAACCAAGGACGTGGGGAGCAAGGAGTTCAAGTCATAGGAGGCTTCCTAGCCTCCTCCAGCTAGTTTTTCTTCCTTTTCTTAGTTCTAGTTTTATTTTTAATATGTTTTTCATTAGCTAATCTCTTAGCTACAGCTAAGAGGTGAACCTTATAGTTTTCTTAGATTGTTTAATTCGTTTTATTGGTTTTAAGATTGGTATTCATGATTATGAACTATGGTTTGAAGTTTATACAAGCTTTAAGTAGTTTTTCTTAGTCTTATGATGAATCATGGATGTTTGGGAGAATTACTTAAATTCTTAATTGGTTTGCATCAGTCTAGACCTGTATGATCCGAGGAATTGGAGTGCGCTCTAGTACTATGATCTTCATGTGGGGACTTCCTACAAAAGTTCTACTTTTCTGAATTTTTGTAATATGTATGGATTGTGCATGTGATTTGAATCAAGTTCAAATCATGATCTAGCCTTGTCTTGTGATAGGACTTGAGGATGGTTATGATTGTGAACTGAACCTTTTGGAATGGGGAATGACCTATGCAATTGAGCATGCTCAGCTCAGCTTACATTGAGTGAATCCTATGCATTGAACTTACATATGACAGATTGTTTGGTTTAACAGCTCTATCATCCGACTAGATAGATCTTAATATCGATTCTAGTTGAGAAAGTGTGAAACCATAGCGAATTATGCATCTAAGGAGAGCTATAAGTGGATCCTCGATGCTCTAGTTATCTTTCCATTATCAGATTTTCTATTTTATGTTCAAAATCAATTTCACAAACTTCTTTGATTCTAGTTATTAGGATAATTTAAATTGTTTACTTCCTTCCCTGTGGATCGACCTCGGTCTTACTGAGATTATTACTACATCGCAACCCTACACTTGGGGAAGCGAACAGATATCCAACAGGGAGATTAAACATATTTTGGAGAAAACGGTGAACCTCGATCGCAAGGATTGGTGGCTTCGACTTACCGATGCACTTTGGGCTTACCGTACCGCTTTTAAAACCCCTATTGGAATGTCTCCCTATAGACTTGTCTATGGGAAGGCTTGTCACTTGCCTGTGGAGTTAGAACATAGGGCGTATTAGGCAATTAAGAAGATGAATTTTGATTCTGACAAGGCAAGCTCGTTGCGCAAACTTCAACTAAATGAGCTTGCAGAACTCCGGAACGAAGCATATGAAAATGCGAGAATTTACAAGGACAAGACGAAGGTGTTCCATGATAAGAACATTCTTCGTAAGACATTCACGATTAATCAAAAAGTCCTTCTGTATAATTCTCGCCTACATTTATTTTCGGAGAAATTGAGATCTCGATGGACCGGTCCCTACATTGTGCAAACTGTCTACCCGTATGGCACTGTCGAGTTGTTAAATCCAAGGAACGACAACATCTTTAAGGCGAATGGTCAGCGATTAAAGCCGTTCTTTGAGAAGTTTCCTTCAGAAGGTATGTCCATACCTCTGACTGATCCTATGTATCAGGATGATTGATCTCCTAGTCTAATGGAGGTATAGAGTAGCTAGGATTAGGATTTTCTTGTTTTTGTTTACTTGTTCATCGGTTTGTTAGAAGGAGGTAGAATTTCGCTTTTTGTTCTCTTAGGTACTATCATGCCTCACTCCCTTTTATTTTAGAATTGCTCTCATGTTTTGCTCATTGCACATTTTTTACATTGAGGACAATGCAAGATTTGGTTGGGGGGTGTAGGATCACTAGGATGAATCTAGTGTTTTCTAACATCTCGAGCAATTATGTAGGAATTTTTTTCAAATTTTCTAAAATTTGAAAACTCTTTTAGAAAACCTTACTACTATGCATTCGAGATGATACAAGTATAAGAGGAGGAGATACGAAGTGTATGATGTTGTAAGTCTTGAACTTCTCTTAACATAATGGTTTTATATGTGAATTCTCCTATTTATGTGATTGATAGAAAATTTGAACACTCTTACACCTAGTTCACATTACACGATTTTCATGGGTTGAAAGGATTATGTGATTTGTGGATTAGCTAGACTTTACTTTAAGGTGTTGAGAAACCAAGCCGGAGTACTTTGTCCATCCTTATCCATGGAAAAATAACGAAAGATATGGATTTCTAAAAATCTTACCTAATTTAAAAGAAAAAGGAAAAGGAAGGATGAAATTGGGAATGATGGAAAAATGGTGGAAAATTCCGATTAGGGCTAACTATTACCAACCGGGGGATGGTCTACCCGTAACCAAAGCCGGAATTGGGACGTAGTGTGAAAGCCGTCGGAAGGACATTAAGGCAAATTCCTGTCATTGGCTTGTTGTGCTCTATACACCTTGAGATCTATAGTTTAGTTGATTTATGAAGAAGATAATCCCAAAACTCTTAAGATAAATTTTCACTATGCACACTAGGTTGAATTTGTTCAAGTTCTTCTATTTATTAACTAATCAGCGGGAATTTCATATGAACACTTATTATGTCCTGAGAGTTTATGGTTTCAACCTCTATCACCTAATTTTTCTAACTCTTACACTTGTGTGGCTTGGGATGTATAGAAGAATAGTTTCTGAAGGAGAGTTGGGTTTTGAAGAATGGGATTGGTTTCACGCATGTTTTGCTCGGTACTAGCAAAATGCTGGTTGGGGGGGTGTGTTGAGCTCTTAATTGTGCATATTCTAACCCCAATTCATCACTCATTATGCAAGGTTTTCATGATTTAAAGACTAATCTAATGCATGGATTTGTGATTGTAGGGATAAGAGAGAGAATTCATCAATTTGAGACTTAAAGACGCCATTTATAAGCAAAGAAGATTAAAGGACTAAGCGTCAAAGGATGAAAGAAAGAAGTCAGAGGAAAGAAGAAAGAAAGCAGAAGAATGTGCCCAAGACCGGTCGTCCATAGCCCAAGACCGGTTGTCCGACCGGTCCGATCACTCAACAGAGGGGGCCTGCGGCCAAAACTCACTGGACCATCCATGACCGATCGTACGACCGGCCGTCCACTGCTCAGACCGGTTGTGCGACCGGTCCTTGAATTAATTTTATGGACTCTAAAATTACCAAAACTCTCTGGATGATTTTTGCGCTTTTGCGACCGGTCGTCCAGGAGCTCAGACCGGTCGTGCGACCGGTCGTCTGCGTAACAGTGCATGTTCTACAAGCTCCAAATTTCTTTGCGCACTGCTTATCCTTACACATCTTCTGGATGATTCTGATGCAGCGGAGCTTCCCCACTATAAAAGGACACCTAGGGATCGTTCCTAGGGCATCCTAGAACAGATTGAGCCAGGTGGGAGATGGCGGAAGTTGATTTCGGAGTTCTACAACTCCTCCTAATTTGCTTTCTAGTTTTATGCTTTGTTTAGTTTTTTTCATGTTTCCTTGGATCATGAATGGCTAAACCTCTTAGCTAGGGCTAAGAGGTGAAGCTTGTCGTGAATCTAAGATGTTTCAATTTGTTTGATTTGGTTTTAAGTTGGATTTCTATTGAAGAATAATGGTTTGAAGTTTAATTCAAGTACTAAGTAGTTTTTCTGAATCTTATGATGACTCATGGATGTTTGGGAGAATTGCTTGAGTTCCTAAGTATTTTCAGCTAGTCTAGGCCTGTATGATCCGAGGAATTGGAATACGCTCTAGAATTATGATCTTCATGTGGGTGCTTCATACCAAAACTCTACTTTTCTGGAAATTCTGAAGTATGTGAGACTGTGTATGTGATTTGGATCAAGTTCAAATCATGATCTAATTTTATTTTGACAGGATTTAATGATGGTTATGATTGTGATCTTAACCTATTGGAATTGGGACTGACCTATGCAATTGAGTACGCTCGTCCTAGCTTGCATTGAGTGAATCATATACATGGATCATACATATGTCAGGTTGATTGTTTTAACCGCTCTATCATCCGACTAGATAGAACTTAATTTCGATTCTAGTTGAGAAAGTGAGAAACCACAGCGAATTGAGCATCAAGGATTGCTACAAGTGGATCCTCGAACCCCTAGTACCTTTTATTAATTATTTACCTTCAGTTAGTTCAAAATATCTATCTACATCAGATTACTAAATCCTGTTTAGTTAGTTCTTCAGTGGAAACTATTAGAAGTGTTTTGTGGATTCCTACATAACTCCCTGTGGATCGACCTCGGTCTTACTGAGATTATTACTACATCGCAACCCTACACTTGGGGAAGCGAACACCTTGCTCCCCCGATCGTGTTGCCGTTGCGTTGCTAATGCCTCAGCTACACTTGATCAATCACCTTGCTTATGATACCTTTGAGATGCTCAAGGTGATAGGAGGGTAGGTTTGAGAACTCTACAACTAATAGGAATGGATTTCCTAGAGTTGCTCACCTATAACGATCTCATCTTAGAGATTTGGATAAAGATATGCCTATCAAGGAAGATCCAAACTCTAGAGATCAAGAGGGGATGAAGGTCATCTTCTTCATGAGCTTGGAATGCTCCAATCTTGTGTTAAAGCACAAGGAAGATGCCTTGCATAGGTTGGGAATGAGCCTCAAATGGTCTCCAACAATGGTGGCTTCACTCCTCTTAAAATCCCTCTTATTGCCCCTCAATTCGAGTCAAGCCCCTTTATAAAAGAGGTCCAAATGGATAGAAAACGGGCAAAAAAATGGCTAGTCCCAACCTATCCTGACCGATCCCGACTGGTCAGCCAACGGCCAGGCAAGACAATGAACACGCTGTCTAGAGGGGGGGGGGGGGGGGGGGGGGGGTTGTTGTTCCAGTCGTGACTAGTCGGACCAGACCTACAAACCGGTCAAGACCGGTCGGCCCAATGGCCTGCACATGGGAGCTAGTTTGACTGGTCGGTCCAATCCAGCCACTAGTCGTGACCGGTCAGACAGGCCTGGGTTTAGCCAATTGGTTTTGCTGTCCCACTCTGCCACAACCCAATCTCCTAGGCCATAGTATGGGTGATCTTTTGGGACACCTAGGGCCAATGTATGATGACTAAAGGTTTTCGTAATATGGTCAAAGTCATCAAGAGGTTAAGGGTTTGGTTTTGGTCAAGGTTAAGGCACACCAAGGCATCACTTTTACCTGTTTCTTCTTCCTTGATGCAGCAGGGCCACTTGAATCTTCATTCTTCGTCTTCACTAAGCTCAACCGACACTAGACTCACTGACCTAAGTGATTGACAAACAAGGTGCACTAGTATGTAGAGGTGGGCACAAACCAAGCCAGCTCGAAAGTTTGGCTCGGATTGGTTCCGAAAAGCTCAGCTTGGATTGGTTCGAATGAAAGTTCAAACCAAACCAAGCCTCTTAGTCAAGATCGTTTGAAAAAACAAATTAAGCTCAAACTAGGGTAGTACCGGCTCGGCTCGGCTCAAAGCTCGATTTGATTCAGCTTGGTTTGATTCAGCTTGTAGATTATAAGCACACTGTTTCCTGTGGTGTGATCCACTTGAGCTTTGGATATGATTCCATTTTGGGATCATGTCCTAAAATGATATGTAAAACAGATGGACAACATGGATAATACATATACATGATGACATGGATAATACATAGTACATATACATGAATGCACACTGTTTCCTTGCACTTGTAAAATTATGCTCGTGTACTTTTGTTTGGAAAATACTCTTACATGTCTATTTTGAAGTTGCACTCCTATAGAGGATGTTAAGCATCACATAGTAAGATACGTTTGTGCTTTTTTTCTAACTTTTTAAATTCTTTTCTAATTAAATAAACAAGGAAAAAAAGAGCCACTGCCTGTTTGAACTCAGCACGACCCGGTTCAAAATTTTTGACCAAACCAGTCCCGGCTCGAACCAGATTTTTTTGGAGCAAACCAAACTCGAGCCGCATGGGTCGGCCCGAAACCCAAACAAACCGATCCAGAAACTACGGTGGTACAAAAACAAGCCAAACCAAACTAGGGCTAACTCGGCTTGGCCCGGATCGTTGCCCACCTCTACTAGTATGCCATAGAAAAGTGCACTAATACAGATTGGGTGGAAAAAGTTCACCCACACATTCCTAGGTGTGGATGCCTGAAGTACCTTGACTGAGTCCAAGTTAGCGTAGTGGATCTCCCGTAAGATTACATGGACACAAGGCAACTAATTACTTTGACAGTCAAGCAAAACACATACTCCTGGAGTGATCCAGGAAAGCAACGAACAATCAATTATAGGGTGACCTCGTAAGACTATATGGACGCAGAGGCTCTATTGTACATTTTCGATATTAGTATCGATAGAGAATGGAAGGGTTGCGATTGGGTACCCAAATTGAAGCTCATGCAGGTACAATCATAACGTTTTCTCCAAACTCCCGCAGTATGTGCGAGTTATCTATTTCCAGATAATTAACTAACTCAGATATAAAGGCAAGCAAAGATTCCAGAACACGATCTATGAATGACCAGGTCAAAAGTAGGGTGTCCACTCGCTTTGACATTCGGTTGCATGCAACCTCTGCCAAAGAGGGGCATTTGTAGACACCCGACCTTCGGCTACAATGTTGGTTGAGATGTTGAATGGATGGAGGTCCATACCCCCAAACCCTATATCCAAAACCAGCCAAACTCACCCTTACAACCCCTAGTCCATAACCCAACTCAAGCCTAAACCCAGTCAACTCACCCCTTAACATCAGCCCAAAAAACCCCCCGTAAGAAAAACCAGTCCAAAATCCTAAAAAAGTCAAACTTGGTGAGTCAACCCGCTAAGTCAAATCACCTAGTCAACTCACCGGGTGAGTCCAGCCCTTGCACCCAGTCGACTCACCTTATCAGTCCATCTTTCAAACCCATTCAACTCACTTAGTTCCGAGCCGCAGCTTCGGAGCAACTCCGAACCTCGAACCTGGGGCTTTCTTGCTTTAAGTTCGAGGGGCGTACGCTTCGAGCTGAAGCAAGGAATCTGTACTGGCCGCCCAAGCTTATTTACCAAAGCTGTCATCCCTCGTAGCTATAAATACCCTTGCCCCTTCTCATTTCTGACATCCACTTCTCACATCTCCAGCCCAAGAGCTCTGAGTCCATCTCCATCGCCCTTTTAGCCCATTCCTCCACCAATGAGATCCCAAGTGTGAGAAGTCTAGCCCTGGTCTAGCCCTGCCTGACCCTAGTTCAAGCCTCTCAAGCTACTTAAGTCCCGATCTTAGCCACTCGAAGTCAATCCTTGCGATACCTCTGTCCATCCAGTTACTCTCATATTAGCATCACCTCATTTGCATCTAGGATAAGTGAAACATTTATTATTCTTCCAACCCCCTGCTTATCATTCCACTACGAGCACTTGATCAGGTCTTAGCGTAAGCTCTGGGTTTGCTAGCTCGTCCAAAACTCACTCATCAGAAACTCTAACCGATCAAACACACATCATGTATATCGCATAAAGCACCTGTCAGTTCGAGCGTATGCTTTGGGCTTGCCTATCTGATTGGAACTTGCTCATAAAAAACTCTTACTATTCAAGCCCATATACATGCATCATATCATTCATGAGAATGTACGAGGATTAATTCAGACTTTCAAGTATTAATTCGATTCTATGAAGTAAAGACCATACTTTGGTATCGGCAGAGTGGGTGCCTAACACCTTCCCATCCTGTAACCATGATCCCTTACCTCGAATCTCTGACCGCAGATAAAAAAGAGTCATTTTAGAGGAAAGAATCTTCGGATTCCCTCGTCTAACGTTTCTGCAGCGTCTAGTCGACTGCAGATTCGAAGTAACTGGCTAGTGGCGACTCTGATCTTATACAAGCTCATCTAAACATATTTAGTTTAACCCAATGAAAACACGATCACCGAAAAAGCCCTTAAGAAAGAGGTGAGCCAGTGGAAAACGACGATTCACGCAACCCCTTTTCAAAAGGGAGGGTCGGGAGCACAGAAAGGCGAGTGTCCACACGAGTACTATCACGAATGCGTCCCTTCAGATGAGGAATTATCTTCTTTCCTGCATGGGGAACCCCGACAGGCTTATCATACGGAAGCATGCTTGGCGTTGTTTGCTAAGTTGGCGTAATTCAAAAATGTAACAAAGATACATTATGAAGATTAGTTGGTCTATTTCAGCCAGAGGATGGGGTAAGACTTTGCCTGTTACTCTTTTCTTTGCTATATCGTGTGTTTCTGCGATTGTTCGTCTTCTCGTGAGATCTTTCTTTTCTTCTTTCAGGATAGACTATGACCATTATAAGGTCAAATTTGCTTATCGGTCTTTGATGCAAGAGCGTTTTCAGGAGAGATTTCCCAATTCAAACGAACTCCCCCCACCTGTGAGATAGCAAGTTTCTTGGCCTACTGGCTCTCGGCTGTTTCTCTTCCTAGCTCGAAGAGTGCTAACGACGTCAAGGTTTCTTCCTTTGTTATGGTGGGGATTATCACAGAAAAAAGTAACATGCAATGCTGTGCAATCTTTATCGTGCATTTGGCTAAGCTGCTAGTAATCGGATACGGGCAGGGTTCAGGTAAGATGCTACATATTGCACATGGCATTTCTTCTATGGATGGTTGGGCATGTATTTCCCTTGGACATATGAGGTTAGACCTCACTCGTATTTCTGGCTAGATCACGTGCCTTTGTATCACTTTAGGGAGCTAGAGATGACTATTCGAACATCTTCATGGATTGCTTCCAAGCTTGTTCATTGGTCGGAGGTTTGCTTTTATCATTTTCTTATTTGTATTGGCCATGAAGACCAAGAAGTCATTGATGATGAGAATCTTATTGATCTTTGTGATCAGGAGTTTCTGGTTTCGATTCGTACAACGTTGTTTCCTTTGCGCGAGGGTATAGAATTCTGGCGGGAGCCTTATTACCCAAGTAGATTTGTTAAGCAGTTCGGGTATGACCAAGGTGTCCCTTCTACCCTACCGGACGTAACAAGAGTGGAAAGGGCATGTGGCATGGGCCTTGTCCACTGGGAATGGATGTGGGATCAGCTTTTGATCAAGTGGACTGGCGCGAAGTTTATTTTACCTGGCTTGGCTCGTCTGACAACTAATTCTTATGGTTGGATGAGATGGTGGGTGCATCAGTTCGCTTTGATTTGAGATAATAAACATGTTGATTCCTCGATCTATATCTCCCCTCCAATGCTAAAGAAGATCCTTGCAAATGGGCGAGGTTATTTGACGGAACATCCTGAGGCGCCTTATGTTCCCGGCACTAGTCACATGATCTCTTTGAGCATGCCGATCGATTACAACAAGGGGGATGAAGTGCTGGAAGGCTGCCATACTTTCAAAGTATCTCTATCGGATTGGCTGTCGGAGACAGGGTCCATGCATTTACCGACGGCTATGGAAGATGAGTTTGATAATACATCGGCTACTGTCGGGGACAACTGAGTTCCGAATCAGCTATGTTAGTGCACTTTTCTGTGGCATACTAGTGCACCTTGTTTGTCAATCACTTACGTCAATGAGTCTAGTGTCAGTTGAGCCTAATGAAGACAAAGACCGAAGACTCAAGTGGCCCCGCTACATCAAGGAAGAAGATACAGGCAAAAGTGATGCCTTGGTGTGCCTTAACCTTGACCAAAACCTAACCCTTAACCTCTTAGATGACTTGCACCAACTAGGTATACCTTTAGTCATCATCATTAGTCTTAGAACTCCATGAAAAACATGATAATTTAGACTAATTAAAGAGGTGGAAGCTGCTGTAATCAAAACAGCTCAAAAGCAGTTTTCGATTGATCTCCAATCAATCGGACGTTGGCTCCGATAGGACTACGATCAATCGAACAGAAGTTCCGATCAATCGGAAATTGTTCCAGCAACCTTGAAAACCCACTGGACATATTTTCGATCAATCGGACAGTCTTCCGATCCTTCGAAGGGGTCAGTCCGATCAATCGGACCATTCTCCGATCAATCGGAATATCCTCCAGAGAATTCTCTAGATTAAATTTTGATCAATCGGACATGTCTCCGATCAATCGGACCTTCTTCCGATCAATCGGAGATGTGCGAATCTGCCCGTTTTTTTTACCATTAGAAGAAAATCTATTTAAGATGGGGGATTTGTTTTTTAGCTTAGAGAGGGGATTTTGAAGAGATAGAAGCCACCATTGCTAGAGATCATTGGAGGCTCTATTCCAAACCCAAAGAAAGTCATTCTCCTTGTGTTTTCATCACAAGCTTAGGCCATTCAATGGCATCTTGAGAATGGGCTTGTTCCCTCTTGATTCCTAAGGTTTAGACACCTTGATGATAGTTAAATCCCTTGTCTAAACACTACCTAAGAGTCTAAATAGGTGTATTCCTCTAGAAAACCCATTTCCTACCATTTGTAGAGGATTCACCATTCCCTAGCACCTTGGGTATCTCCAATGGAGCATCACATGCAAGGTAGCTGATCTTGGAGCTGAAGCCTTGGCAAAGCGGCGACGTCAAAGATCGGGGGAGCACAAGGGGAGCTGATTCAAGCACGGGAGAGCGAGAAGAAGCAACCCAAAGCGGCGCTACAAAGGGGCTCAATCCGACAAGTAAGGTTGTCTTGTTAGGAGTCCATCCACTCAATTCCTTGTGGGAGTTGAGTGTAGAGTTTGTTTGACAAACTCGATCTAGGGTCGTTAGCCGATCCTTGGCCTGTTAGTCGGCTTAAATTCAGGGACGTCAGCCGTTCCTTGGCTCGTTAGTCAGCCTAAACAAAGTCTCCAAGGGGGAGCCACCAACACGGGTGCAAACGTGTAGGTTGGGAGGAACCTATAAACTCCCCGGTTGGGTGGATCCGAATTAAAAAACCTTGGTTGGGAGGAACCAGATTTAAACTCCCCAGTGAATGCCGGTGTGCTCAAAGGGGTTGAGTACTTGAACCGGGAGTGGAGTAGACAAGTAGTCGAACCACTATACATCCTTGTGTCTGTGATTGTTCTTGAGCACATTTCTCTTTATGCATTGTGTTTAATTGGTTAATTATGAATGCTTAGTTAGGAATGCATGCTAGGCACTTGATAGGCACATCCACACTCACAAGATATACTTTCACTACCTCATCTTGACTTGAGCATTTCTTGATCCATCCTCTATAGTCCACATGATTTGTTTAGACTAGGTTGCTGATTGCACTTATCGTTTGCTAGTCTCCTGATTGGACCCACTTAGGCTTGGAAGCCGAAGTGTCAATCGCTTACGTAGTTTAATTTGTTGAATTGTTTAAGTAGGTGAAAAGAGTTTTACAAAGGTCCTAATCACCCCCTCCTATAGGTTTAGCCATAATTCTAGTTGCTCTTTAAGCTTCCGCACGTGTATGCATAGGGTGTCGTGTTAGACTACCCGACGCAATTTCAATTGGTATCAGAGCGGGTTGCTCTTCAAGGACATAACCGTCTAGAGTAAGATCCGATACCAGAGCACTAGCATCATGTCTAACCGAGATGGGAGTACCACCAACAGTCCACCTTTCTTTGACGGGTCCAACTGTTAATGTCAGATTTTGTAACTGAATCTTCCGGACGTTCACCTTCTCTCCAATAAATACTTCCACCGATGGACCTGAAAGAAGACAGACAGCAACTAAGGGTGGCTGGGATCCAGCCGTTAGCCCTTCGATGCTTAAGTCAGGCAAAGCAAGAAGAAGAATAATCAAGCCAAACGGGCCCGAGATTGAATAATGTGTACCTTTCTCTTAATGGAGTCACCTCTTTATATAGATCTGGAGCGATCCAATCTGTCACGTAAGATATCGAGATGCCGCTAATTTCGTGTACGATACCGAGATGCCGCTGATTTCGTGGGATAAGATCCTTATCCTTGGAGACGAGATCTAACCCGATGACTTATTTTGGCAATCACGTTCCTTGATAGCAATCCCTTGAGATTCAGAACCACAAGAGAAGATAAGCCCAAACCCGACCTATACAGGCTGCTGGTAGGCGTAGTAATAGCGCTGATCGCTCATGTAGAGCTGGAAACCGTAGTTGGAGTCATAGCCGGCGAAAAGGAAGGAGATGCCGACGGGACGGAAACCACCGAACTGGGTGTAGCCCTGCTTGGTATCGCAGAGGGATTGAACAAGCTGCTCGACGGGAATCGGGTGCTGGTACTGAAGGCTAAGAGGTGTCACCGCGGAAAAGTTGTTCGCATGTTGGAATATGGTCGCGAGTCCAAGTGCTCGCTCATTTAGACGTAACACCTTTCAACGACTTACGAGAAGGTCTGCTCGCGGATTTTGCTTTGCCGTATTTGACTATCGGCTATGAGAACTCGAGACTTGCGAATAGCTGCTCCGTATTTATCAATCCTGCGACTCTCGCTCAGATGATCTCGAGAGTCGAATGGGCGTCCCGCACTTACCCAATATGCGACTCATGATCAGATGATCTCGAGAGTCGGATGGGCGTCCCGCACTTACCCAATCTGCGACTCATGATCAGTTGATCTCGAGAGTCGGATGGGCGTCCCGCACTTACCCAATCTACGACTCTCGATCAGATTATCTCGAGAGTCGGATGGGCGTCCGTGTAAAATTTTAGCAGCTAAGTTGATCTCCATCATTTTGCCTATAACAGATGCCCCCCAAGTCCTTGCCGCCAAGAATTTCGTAAGGGAAGGACTTAGCTCACTATCACACGTAACCGTCCGCTGCCTTCATCGAGAACGGAACCATACATGATGGGCTGGAATTAATGAGCGACAGCTTTTCGCAGCCTTTCCGCAGACAGAAAATGAAGGGGCGCTTGCCACGTGTCAGGGGAGTTAATGGGCATGCCTGCTCGAGTGCAGCCCCAAAGGAGGGGCTGCCACGTATCACCAGATGCGGCGGAATGATTGCCTATAAATACACGGAGTCCGCCATTTCTCTGTTTTTCTACAGAAGTTTTTTCGAAGGGAATTTACATCTTTTTCATTCTTCTTCCTCCGGTGGTTCTTTTCTTTCTTTTCTTCCCTGGGTACAGGCCTCTTTTCTTTTCTTTTTTTTTTCTTAATCTTCCTAAAACCACTTCATGGCTGGGAACTCTGACGAGACCACCGTTCCTCTAGGCGATGCCACTCCGGAATCCTCTGCTTCTAGCAGTGCGAGGGTTCCAGCAGGGAGATACACGGCAGCCGGGTATCCTTCTGTTTTATCGGAGGACCGGCTAGCTGAGTTACGGGAGAGATACCTGATCCCCGACTCAGTCAATCTCCGATTGTCCGGAGATGGAGAGACACCAGACTCCCCCCCCCCCCCCCCCCCCCAGGATGCGTAGCTCTTTATGAGTACCAGCTCATCCTGGGGGTACGCCTCCCCCTCCATCCTTTCATATGCGATATTCTCCGGTGTTACAAGATTGCCCCCGGGCAACTCATCGTGAACGGATGGAGGGTAGTTCTGGGCTCCTTTGCCCTCTGGGATCAGGCCGGCAACGGGGAGCTCACGGCGGAGGAGTTCCTCCGTATGTTCCGTCTGAAAAAAGCACCCTCCAGCGAAGGCTGGTATTACTTGTGTTACTGGCACCGGGATAACTTCGTGCTGGGGAAACCCTCCTCGAACTATCCCGGCTGGAGGAAACGGTGGTTCTACGCTTCCGGGAACTGGGAGTCTGCTTCCTCCAGAGGTCCAGGTGTTACCCATTTTTTCTGCGAAGGTAGGCACAATCCCACATTGTGCAGTTTTCTCCAGTTAGGATTTTAGGGTTTTACTTCATTCTTTGACCTCTGTTTGTGCTCACAGGTATCCCGGCCTTGAGAAAACCAAATCTAAAGGGAGGAATCAACGAGAAGATTGTCAAGGTGTACAAGGTGCTTGTTGGTGATAGGCATATCGAGGCGTGCTTGTCTCCCTCGCGACTTGCAGCAGCGGGCCTAATATCCAGAGGAGAAGCCGAGATGACGAAGGCCGGGGAGAAGAGGGGTCTGCTGTCCCGACTGAAGGGCACGAACTCCAAAAGGCAGAGGAGAACTCCTGCCGAACCATCTCAACCACCCGTCTGTAAGGGTGGCGATCAACCTGCCCCTCTCGCGAGCACGGGGGAGGCTCTGGTAGGGCCCAATATTCCCTTACTGGTGGTCGCACCTGGACCGCTAGTGATTAACATTGCTGACAATTCCCCGGATGGGGCGAGGTCCAGCTGCCCCCAGCTGAAGAGGCTCGAGAGCAAATAGAGCCTCAAGAGCCGTCTCCTGCTCGCTAACTGATCCCTGCTGCCGAGCAGGGACCTGCTCGCGAGTCGATGCCTCCACCTCGCGAGTCGGCTGGGTTGGTCGTTGCCCAACCGTCTAGGAGCAGGACATATTCTATCCCCCGCCACCTCCATCCAATATGTAAATTTTTATTCGAGAACGTCCCCCCCCAAACCTTCGGCTCTCTTCCCGAGCCAAGCCCTGAGAACCTTTTCCTCGAAGCGGGGGTGAGGATGGTTCAGGTAAGACTCTGCCAAGACCTGCTTTAATCTGTTGTTATGTTCTAGAATACTTTCTCACATTTTTCATTACTTTTGCAGGGCTTAGATCTTATCTTGCGAACGAGTTGTGATATCGTTGCCGCCCGTCGCGTGATAGATGAAGCTGAGGGGAAGAGGACTTCCTTGGAGAAGGCAGTTCAAGGGAGAGATCAGCTACTCAAGGCCCGTGAGGCGGTGATCGCGAAGAGAGATGAGGAGAAGAAGATCCTCATCGAGAAAATCCAAGTCCTGACCGACAGGTATCAGGCCTTGGACTCAGACTTCGTGAAGCTCACGGGTTTGAAGGAGAAGGCTGAGAGAGAGAGAGAGAGAGATCTTTCGCCAAGACAAGATCTCGTTGGAGGAGCGGTTTGCGGAGGCCAGGTCGCAGCTCAAAGAAGCCAACGACAACTTGGAAAAGGAGCGCTCCGCTCTTGCACAGCTCAAGGACGACTCGATCCACTGGGACGAGGAGAAAGTCGCCCTTGTAAAAATGCTCTCGGAGGAAGGTCCTCGGGCAATTTTTGAGTTCCGGACTTCGCAGCTATATGACGACGAAAGATACGAGTCATATGATGCTGGTCGCGACTTTGCGCTAAGAGTAGTGCAACGAATGATCCCATCCTTTGATATGGGGGAATTTGGTCGAGTCGCGACCATCATAGCTGCAGAAGAGCAAGCTGCTGCTGAGAACGAGGTGACTGAAGCCACGCAAGCTGGAGGGGCTCCAGAGATGGGCCCTGAAGTCGAGAGCACAGCTCCTCCTCCAAGAGATTGATTTTCTTTTTGTTTTCCTCTCTTGTACTTGCGAGCAGATATTGTAAACATTTATCATCAATGAAAAAATATTTTTGGAAGTGTTGTCCTCGTTTACTCTCCCTTTCATGCAATGAATGCCTTCTCGTTCTTGTTTACTTTCTTTTCCTTTGTGCACTGAATGCTTTCCTGTTGCAATGAGTTATGCTCAACCCGGGGGGTCGTAGTGACCATGCCCTCGTGGAGATAGACTGATCTATCGATTGAGAGATGTAACGTGCTCAATCCGGGGTGTCATGACGACCATACCCTCGTGGAGATAGACTGATCTATCGATTGAGAAATGTATTGTGCTCAACTCGGGGGGTCGTGACGACCATACCCTCGTGGAGATAGACTGATCTATCGATTGAGAAATGTATTGTGCTCAACCCGGGGGATCGTGATGACCATACCTTCGTAGAGATAGACTGATCTATCGATTGAGACTCCAAGTTTATCGAGGGTAGGATGGTCACCCATAAAATGAAAATGCGACCATCCTAGGTGAATTAAACCCTACCAAAGGTAGGCAATTGGCCAAGGGATTGTATGCATCCTTTTCAGGGCTATTCATGTCCAAGTAAATGGAGTAGCGACCAAAAGATATCTTCCGCTTTATTCATAAAATGTTGTTATGAACTACATTGAATCTAGGGATAGTATCGTAGCAAATGCTCCACGTGCCAAGGGCGACGTACGGGCTTTCCCTGCATGTCTTCAAGGTAATAAGTACCGGGTCGCACAATCCTAATAACCCGATACGGGCCTTCCCAATTTGGATCCAGTGAACGAGCGGGAACTCCGAGATTTTGCCTTAGTACCAAATCTCCGGGCTGGAAGGATCTAGGCCGAACCCTAGCATTTCGATAACAAGCAATACGTTGTTGATATGCTGCCACTCGTATTTGGGAAGCATTTCTTCGCTCTTCCAAGAGATCGAGATGAAGTCGGAGGTTTTCCTGATTACTCGCGGGGTCATAATGCTCGATCCGATATGAGGGCACTTGAATTTTCACTGGTACCACTGCGTCGACACCAAATGCTAAGGAGAAAGGGGTTTCACCTGTTGATGTACAAGCCGTGGTTCTATATGCCCATAATACTTCTGGCAGAAGTTCTGGCCACACCCCTTTACATTCACCTAGCTTGGTCTTTAAATGGTGCTTGATGATCTTATTCACTGCCTCGACCTGCTCATTCGCCTGAGGATGATATGGAGAAGTGCGGAGATTACGTATCTTCCATTTTTCACAAAATTCATCAAAGGCTGCGTTGTCGAACTGCGTTCCATTGTCGGTGATTATAGTGTGGGGGAGTCCATAACGGCATATAATATTTCTCCATATAAACTTGGTAGTTTGTTTCTCAGTAATCTTGGCTAATGGTTCTGCCTCGGCCCATTTGGTGAAGTAATCAACCGGTACAATCGCGAACTTATTTTGTCCCTTTCCCATGGGTAAGGGCCCGATGATATCGACCCCCCACTGAGCGAAAGGCCAAGGGCTATCAACTGGAGTCATCCGCTCGGACGGTACATGAGGTATAGGTGAATATCGTTGGCACTTATCACATTTTTTAGAAAATTCAATTGCGTCTGCTTTCATAGTGGGCCAATAATATCCTTGCCTCATCGCCTTATACGCTAGGGATCGCCCCCTGGGGTGATTACCACATGCCCCCTGATGTATCTCATCTAGAACATGAAGTGCTTCTTCTGGATGAAGACACCTTAAATAAGGCAAGGAGAAACTTTTTCACAACAATATTCCGTCTTGCAAGGTGTACCTGGCAGCTCGAAGCCGAATTTGTCTTGCAGCTTTCTTGTCGTCTGGTAGGTATCCGTCTCTGAGATAAAGGATGATGGGATCCATCGAGCATGGAGACGATTGTACCGATATTACTTGCTCGAGAGTTGCGTGGTCGATACTTAGGTTTTGACGATGCTCGATGGGGACCGAATGTGATAACTCAGATTCTGGTGCAGAGGCAAGCTTTGCCAGGGAATCGGCAAGTTGGTTCTTCTCGCGAGGAATATGAATTATTTCGTAAGTCTTTAGTTTTGCGAGCAAGATGAGGACACGAGACTTGTAGAAGGCCATCCTTTCTTCTTTGGCATCGAATTCACCAAGGACTTGGTTGACAATGAGCTGAGAGTCGCTATGAATTGACAGATTTTGAATTGCAAGGACAATGGCCAATTCGAGGCTGACGATCAGGGCTTCATATTTAGCTTCATTATTCGAGATACGAGAATCAAAACGCAGAGCATATTGGAAATGCGACCCATCGGGAGCCACTAAAATCAGGCCCGCTCCACTGCCACTGGCCCACGACGACCCGTCCACGAAGAGTGACCAAGGAGGCTGGTCACTGGTCATGGTATTATCATCAGGAGAGTATGTGAATTCGGCGATGAAGTCAGCCACGGCCTGGCCCTTTACCGCGGTCCTAGGGCAGAATGAGATATCGTGCTCGCTAATCTCAACTGCCCATTTAGTTAAGCGTCCGGAAGCCTCAGGCTTTTGAAGGACTTGCCGCAGTGGATGATTCGTTGGTATTAAAATAGCGTGGGCTTGAAAGTATGGTCGCAGTTTTCGAGCTGCCGTAATTAAAGCCAGGGCCAGCTTCTCCATATCAGAATACCTAGTTTCTGCATCAACCATTGCTCGACTAATATAATAAACGGGCCTTTGTACCCCGGAATCTTCTCTTATTAAAGCGGCGCTAACGGCCGTGGTGGACACAGATAAATACAGAATGAGCTGCTCATGTGCTACAGGTTTAGATAAAATGGGGGGTGTGCTCATATATAACTTCAATTGTTGAAAGGCTTCCTCACATTGTGGCGTCCAATTCCAATCAGACTTGGCCATTGCACGAAGGAGTTTGAAGAATGGTAAGCACTTGTCAGATGCTCGCGAGATGAATCTATTCAACGATGCGATGCGACCAGCTAGACGCTGGACGTCCTTCAGAGTGGTGGGGGATTTCATCTCTATCAATGCTTTTATCTCCTCAGGATTTGCCTCAATTCCGCGCTGGCCAACCATGAAACCGAGAAATTTTCCTACAGACACACCGAACGCACATTTTTCTGGGTTCAATTTCATTCGATACCTCCTCATTAGGTCAAAGGCTTCTCGAAGATCAGAAATATGATCATCTTCTACAGTGCTTTTCACGAGCATGTCATCAACAGAAACTTCCATATTCCTACCAATCTGAGCAGCGAATATTTTGTTGACGAGACGTTGATAAGTGGCCCCTGCATTTTTAAGACCGAACGGCATTACTTGGTAGCAATATAATCCTCGATCTGTGATGAAGGCGGTATGCTGGCTATCAGGTGGATGCATCATGATCTGGTTGTAACCAGAATAAGCATCCATTAAGCTAAGCAGGGCGTGTCCAGCTGTTGAGTCGACCAACTGGTCGATCCGCGGTATCAGGAAGCTATCTTTGGGACATGCTTTGTTCAAGTCTGAATAGTTGACGCACATTCTCCATTTGCCATTAGCTTTCTGGACGAGAACTACGTTCGCGACCCACTCTGGGTAGTCAACTTCTTTTATGAAATTGACCGTGAGCAGCTTCTCGACTTCAGCTTTGATCGCCATTTGCCTTTCTGCAGTGAAGGCACGTCGACGCTGGTGAACGGGTTTATATATCGGGTCGATATTGAGACGATGTACGATAACATTGGGGTCGATGCCTGGCATATCTTTATGAGACCAAGCAAACACGTCCTGGTATTCAGTGAGGAAACGGATTAAATCTTCACGGTGGACACTGGTTAAAGAGGATCCAATGTGCACGATCTTAGATGGGTCATCTTTGGTCAGGTGAATCGCCACTGTTTCCTCCCCAGGAGTTCCCGATTGGAGAGCATTCTCTCACGGATCCAACGAGGTGTTGGTGGAAAAGGTGGGTGAACCTTGTCCTATCTCCATAACGGGTGTCGCTTGAGCTTTCTTTCGATCTTGTAGGGCTATCTGGTAGCAAGACAGGGCCTCCTGTTGACTTCCTCGCACTACCCCGATACCATTTGGGGTAGGAAATTTGACACACAGATATAAAGGGTGCAAGGCTGCCCAGACCTTAGTAAGAGACAGCCGTCCCAAAATGGCGTTATATGCTGATTTTCAGTCCACCACAAGGAAGTTTATGAAGACGGTGGTCTTCGCTGGACTTTCTCCAAAAGTAACTGGGAGATCGATGCTTCCTTCAGGCGTTACTACCTCACCTCCGAAGCCGACGAGGGGGGTCGATACTGGCTTGAGAAGGCTTCTGGCAAGTGCCATTTTGTTGAAAGCCTCCAAGTATAGAATATCGGCTGAGCTACCTGTATCCACCATAATTCGATGTGTCAGATAATTTGATACCTTCAATGTGACTACGATGGAGTCTTCGTGAGGGAAATGAATTCCCTTTGCATCTTCGAGAGTGAAGGAAATTGGAGGATGGCTGGTTTTTGACGAGCTAGACGTCTGTTCCAGCCAGTAGATTTGCTGGGTTCTTTGGACGCCTTTCGAGTGTATGCTTTTCTTGAAGCTTGAGAATCGCCCCCGCAAGCTGGTCCTCCGATGATGGTGCGGATTTCTCCCATAGGCTCAGCGTCCTCTTGGCCAGTTTGATGATGAGGTTGTTCCTTTTTGCGAGACGAGGTGTTCGCCCTTTCTGGTGATCGATTTTTACGAGCAACATAATCCTGGAGATGGCCTTTTCGAATAAGGGCTTCAATATGATCTCGTAGAGAGATGCGGTCTTGGGTTCAATGCCCTTGATCTTTGTGGAAGTAACAGAATTTACTCTTGTCTCTCTTTTCGGGATCGAATTTTATTTTTGCAGGCCACTTCACATATGGCTTGTGTTTAATCTCCATTAAAACCTTTTCATGAGATCGATTGAGAGGAGTGTAGTTATGATATTTACCAGAATAAGGCTTCTTAGGAGAACGGTCGCGCTGATCACGACGATTCTTTTTATCTGTAGTAGAGGTTCCCTCTGGCTTGCGTTTCTTACCTTGTATTCCATGACGCGTCAATGCGACTTCTTCTGCATTGATATATTTCTGGGCTTTGGCTTGGAATTCTGCCATAGTTTTCAGCGGGCTTTTATCCAAGGCAAACCTAAATTTCTCGCTCGTTATTCCTGCTATAAGGGCTGCGAGCCCTTTTTCTTCAGTATAACCTTCAGTTTGAACGGCTTCAGCGGTGAACCGTACTGTGAACTCCTTTATTGTCTCCCCATGCTGCTGTTTTAAATTCATTAGATGGGAGGCTGGCTTCTTAATGCGAATGCTTCCCATGAATTGAGAAAGGAAAATCTCCGATAACTGGGAAAAGGAGCTGATGGAACGAGGCTTTAATCCCCGGAACCACGTACGAGCTGCTTCCTTCAATGTTAGGGGAAAAGCCCTACACATGATTTCTGAACCATGTCCCTCCAACTCCATGAGGGACCTGTATGTTTCCAGGTGTTCAAGAGGGTCGCCAATACCTGTATACGGGGTGATAACAGGCGTTCGATACTTTTTAGGTAACGGTGCCTTCATAACCTCGCTAGTAAAGGGAGACTCGGATTGATGTATCGCCGCCATGAGGGTAGATGGCCGATTTGCCTGGTATCGCTGTTCCATGACATCAAAACGATCATGGATTCTTTTGAGATCTCCTTCCCATGGTAGGGTATAGCTTGATGTTTCGGCGGTGGTGCCCTGCGGTTGAGGTTGTCGAGACGAACTAGAATGTATAGAATGTGGAGACGGCACAGGGAGATGGCTGCCAAGCGGTGGGACCTGTGGTTCGTCCATAGAATGTCTGGATGCCACTGGTATGGGCTGCGGTGGTAACCTTTCGGAGGCTTGTCTCTGCGGTTCGGGAAAATGCTGATCAAGCCGATTCGACAGGGCCTGAACTCCGGCATTTAGAGTTAGCAGAGTGTTTCCGAGGAAACGCAGGACATCGTCTTGATTTCCAGAAGCTTCCAATAATGGGTTTGCTGATGGCATATTTGGGGCTCCTTGAGGGATGTTCGTCGAGGCAGGTGGAAGGGTAGGTATGGATTCCGCCTCATCGGGCGGAGGTGGTGCCTGCCTTGAAGTCGAAGGATGAACAGCCTTTTTAGGAGGCATCACCGAAGGATTTTATCGGTGGTTAGAACGATTGATTTCGATGATCAAGTCGTTCCCACAGACGGCGCCAAACTGTTAACGTCAGATTTTGTAACTGAATCTTCCGGACGTTCACCTTCTCTGCAATAGATACTTCCGCCGATGGACCTGAAAGAAGACAGACAGCAACTAAGGGTGGCTGGGATCCAGCCGTTAGCCCTCCGATGCTTAAGTCAGGCAAAGCAAGAAGAAGAATAATCAAGCCAAACGGGCCCGAGATTGAATAATGTGTACCTTTCTCTTAATGGAGTCACCTCTTTATATAGATCTGGAGCGATCCAATCTGTCACGTAAGATATCGAGATGCCGCTAATTTCGTGTACGATACCGAGATGCCGCTGATTTCGTGGGATAAGATCCTTATCCTTGGAGACGAGATCTAACCCGATGACTTATTTTGGCAATCAAGTTCCTTGATAGCAATCCCTTGAGATTCGGAACCACAAGAGAAGATAAGCCCAAACTCGACCTATACGGGCTGCTGGTAGGCGTAGTAATAGCGCTGATCGCTCATGTAGAGCTGAAAACCGTAGTTGGAGTCATAGCCGGCGAAAAGGAAGGAGACGCCGACGGGACGGAAACCACCGAACTGGGTATAGCCCTGCTTGGTATCGCTGAGGGATTGTACAAGCTGCTCGACGGGAATCGGGTGCTGGTACTGAAGGCTAAGAGGTGTCGCCGCGGAAAAGCTGTTCGCATGTTGGAATATGGTCGCGAGTCCAAGTGCTCGCTCATTTAGACGTAACACCTTTCAACGACTTACGAGAAGGTCTGCTCGCGGATTTTGCTTTGCCATATTTGACTATCGGCTATGAGAACTCGAGACTTGCGAATAGCTGCTCCGTATTTATCAATCCTGCGACTCTCGCTCAGATGATCTCGAGAGTCGAATGGGCGTCCCGCACTTACCCAATCTGCGACTCATGATCAGATGATCTCGAGAGTCGGATGGGCGTCCCGCACTTACCCAATCTGCAACTCTCGATCAGATGATCTCGAGAGTCGGATGGGCGTCCGTGTAAAATTTTAGCAGCTAAGTTGATCTCCATCATTTTGCCTATAACACCAACTATGCTTATTGGAAGGCTAGAATGAGAATTATTCTCCAATCCATGGACCGTCCGGTGTGACTTAACACACAAACTGGATATACCTTGCCCACCGAGCAAGTGGAGGTTGATGGGAAATACATTGTCATTCCCAAAGATGATTCCAAATGGGATGACATAGAGAGAGCTCAATACATGGCAAATGCCAAAGTTCTCAATGCGATTTGTTGTGCGGTATCCCCGGATGAATTTCAGTGCATTCTCACATACGCAACTGTAAAAGAAGCATGGGATATACTTGAGGTTACCCACGAGGGAACTAGCATAGTAAGACGCTCGAAGCTTCAGCTCTTAACCACCAAATTCGAAAACATTAGGATGGAAGAGACTGAAACCTTCATGGAGTTTTATACTAAATTGTCAGATATTTGCAACTCCATATTTGTCTTGGGTAATCGAGTTCCGGAAGGAAGAATTTGTAGAAAAATACTTAGGTCCCTCCCGGAAAGATTTGACTCTAAGATAGTTGTCTTAGAGGAGTGTAGAGACATAGATAACATGAAAGTAGAAGAACTCATAGGTTCCCTACAAACTCATGAACTACACTTTAAGGCCCCCTCTAGAAAGAAAAACATTGCTCTAAAGTCCTCTCACAAACATAAGAAAATTAAGAGTGAGTCGGAGGAAGATAGTGATGATGAGGATGATGAGGAAGAAAAATTAAACAAAAAATTCAAGAGATTCCTCAAATTTGATAGAGGGAATAGCCGTGACAAGAAGGACAAGAAGGGTGAAAAACATAAAGGTAAATCATCCAAACCTTCATCCGTCCGTTGTTACGGTTGCGGTCGTCGTGGCCATATCGCCCCGGAATGTCCGGAGGGGCCTAAACCGAAAGGTAAAAAGGCAATGGCTACCACCTGGGATGATGCGGAGGAGTTCGAATCCAAATCTGATGACTCCACTAGTGATGAGAGCCAACATAATGATCTAGCTCTCACGGCTTCCACCACTACCTCTATTCCCGCTTATCTAAGAGGGGATCCCGACCGCTATCCCTTCTAGGAGTAGAAGGAGTTCCCAACCCCTCACCTCATGCTACATTTTATGAGGGTGTTGAGGAAATTAGTTACCCTTAGGCATATCAAACTAAACATAGTTAGTAAGGGTAGCTAGAAATGTTTAAATAGGTAAATCTAAGGATTTCAGCCTCATTTCTGTGTGTATGGGCAAATCAGAGGATTTAAGCCTCATTAGCCCAAATTTTGATAATTTAGCCTTGCTTTTATTTGATACATTTGCTTGCTAGATTATCACTATGCTTAGATTAGCTAATCTTACTGAATTTCATGCTTAATTGTATGCTAATATTTGCTTCTTGTTGGTCTTGATATACCATTAGGGGAGGTTCGTTGATTGGGCTATAAGCCCTTGAGCTTTAATGCTTAATGTATATCATAGATGACCAATATTGCATGATTAACTATACTTAGACAGTTACATTTTCTTGTTAATCATGTCCCTTAGCATGCTCCATGTTTTAAAGTTCATGCACTCTATACTCTCCTTGTTAGCATGTGCCTATAGTTATAACTGCGACATACTATCTTCTCTTACCTTGACCTTAATTGTTGCATCATTAAGGGGGAGAGAATAGTTTGTCAATTGCTGACAAAAAGGGGGAGAAAGATCAAGTCCCACCAAAACTAGTTTTCTATGTTTTGTGATGCAGGGATTGACAGATTATGGGGAGCAAACTGAAGAGGAGCTTCTTAGTTAGTCATGTCAAGAGTCCTGTATTTAATTCATTATCAATGTAATCTCTTGTTCATGTATTTGTTTTGGTAGGTTAGGTTTTTGTAAGTAATTGACAAAGGGGGAGATTGTTAGTGCACTTTTCTGTGGCATACTAGTGCACCTTGTTTGTCAATCACTTACGTCAATGAGTCTAGTGTCGGTTGAGCCTAATGAAGATGAAGACCGAAGACTCAAGTGGCCCCGCTACATCAAGGAAGAAGATACAGGTAAAAGTGATGCCTTGGTGTGCCTTAACCTTGACCAAAACCTAACCCTTAACCTCTTAAATGACTTGCACCAATTAGGTATACCTTTAGTCATCATCATTAGTCTTAGAACTCCATGAAAAACATGATAAGTTAGACTAATTAAAGAGGTGGAAGCTGCTGTAATCAAAACAGCTCAAAAGCAGTTTTCAATTGATCTCCGATCAATCAGACGTTGGCTCCGATAGGACTACGATCAATAGGACAGAAGTTCCGATCAATCGGAAATTATTCCAGCAACCTTGAAAACTCACTGGACATATTTCCGATCAATCGGACAGTCTTCCGATCCGTCGGAAGGGGTCAGTCCGATCAATCGGACCATTCTCCGATCAATCGGAATATCCTCCAGAGAATTCTCTAGACTAAATTTTGATCAATCGTACATGTCTCCGATCAATCGGACCTTCTTCCGATCAATTGGAGATGTGCGAATCTGCCCGTTTTTTTACCGTTGGAAGAAAATCTATTTAAGATGGGGGATTTGTTTTTTAGCTTAGAGAGGGGATTTTGAGGAGATAGAAGCCACCATTGCTAGAGATCATTGGAGGCTCTATTCCAAACCCAAAGAAAGTCATTCTCCTTGTGTTTTCATCACAAGCTTGGGCCATTCAATGGCATCTTGAGAATGGGCTTGTTCCCTCTTGATTCCTAGGGTTTAGACACCTTGATGATAGTTAAATCCCTTGTCTAAACACTACCTAAGAGTCTAAATAGGTGTATTCCTCTAGAAAACCCATTTCCTACCATTTGTAGAGGATTCACCATTCCCTAGCACCTTGGGTATCTCCAATGGAGCATCACATGCAAGGTAGCTGATCTTGGAGCTGAAGCCTTGGCAAAGCGGCGGCGTCAAAGATCAGGGGAGCACAAGGGGAGCTGATTCAAGCACGGGAGAGCGAGAAGAAGCAACCCAAAGCGGCGCTACAAAGGGGCTCAATCCGACAAGTAAGGTTGTCTTGTTAGGAGTTCATCCACTCAATTCCTTGTGGGAGTTGAGTGTAGAGTTTGTTTGACAAACTCAATCTAGGGTCGTTAGCCGATCCTTGGCCTGTTAGTCGGCTTAAATTCAGGGACGTCAGCCGTTCCTTGGCTCGTTAGTCAGCCTAAACAAAGTCTCCAAGGGGGAGCCACCAACACGGGTGCAAACGTGTAGGTTGGGAGGAACCTATAAACTCCCCGGTTGGGTGGATCCGAATTAAAAAACCTTGGTTGGGAGGAGCCAGATTTAAACTCCCCAGTGAATGCCGGTGTGCTCAAAGGGGTTGAGTACTTGAACCGGGAGTGGAGTAGACAAGTAGTCGAACCACTATACATCCTTGTGTCTGTGATTGTTCTTGAGCACATTTCTCTTTATGCATTGTGTTTAATTGGTTAATTATGAATGCTTAGTTAGGAATGCATGCTAGGCACTTGATAGGCACATCCACACTCACAAGATATACTTTCACTACCTCATCTTGACTTGAGTATTTCTTGATCCATCCTCTATAGTCCACATGAGTTGTTTAGACTAGGTTGCTGATTGCACTTATCGTTTGCTAGTCTCTTGATTGGACCCACTTAGGCTTGGAAGCCGAAGTGTTAATCGCTTACGTAGTTTAATTTGTTGAATTGTTTAAGTAGGCGAAAAGAGTTTTACAAAGGTCCTAATCACCCCCTCCTATAGGTTTAGCCATAATTCTAGTTGCTCTTTAAGCTTCCGCACGTGTATGCATAGGGTGTCGTGTTAGACTACCCGACGCAATTTCAAGCTGATGGATGATGTGTCTAATCGAGCGACTGTTGAGATTCAAGTCGATGAAGATAACCCTCGGGGGATTGAAACGTCGATGATTGAGCGAACTGAGTCCGTTGTAGATGTTGAAGGAGACGATTCTTCCGTTATGCCTACTGGTGATCCCTGCTCGAGTCCTCCTAGTGGCCAAAGGAGGGCTAGGATCAAGCTCGTTCTCGAGAGGCGTGTAGCTTTGCTGAGGAAGAAGTTGAAGATGGTTGAGGTGCTCTAAATTCAAAACTGGGGTAGCTTGGATTCGCTGCCGTCGTGTAGCCAGGAAGGCGCCATTATTGGTGAAGTCAGGGAAAATGTCGACATCGACAGTCGTGAAGAAGGGGAGATTCGACCGCAGGTCGCGGTAGGGGATGTTGGTGATGGTGACGATGGGATGAAAACTGATGAGCCAGTGACCTTGACAGGTGCTGAAAAGGCACAATCAATAGCCATGCCGCTAGGCATCCTGACAATTGTAGCGAATCATGCCACAACTATAGCTAAGATGGTTGCACTTCCATAGGTGTCTAGTATGATGATGATGTAGTCAGAAACGGCGATGATGGTAATGTGGATGATGATGGCATGACTGATCGGGTAGTCGGAGCCAAAGAAGATGTTGATATGACGATTTCTAAAGTTGAGCAGGTCTCTTGCAAATGCGTAATCACGCTTGTTCACCAGATCCTCTCCACGCTATAGGGTGGACAAGACGGATATCGAGCCCTTTTCAACATATTTCTTATGTGCTTACTTGCTCATTATGTTTGTATACCGTTCTTATGCAGGTGTTGCTGAGTCAGTGGACGGTACGACTGCGTTTATAGCTCTCGATGTATCTAGTGATGAACGTATTGTAGAGTCATCGGTTGCAACTGAAGTGATCGAGACAGACACTAATACTGTAACATCTTTGGGTGTGGTCTCCGAGCCATCAACCATGGCCACCGAGCTGATTGAAGATACTAAGGATAGCGCAGATTCCTCAAGATCTACTGCTAACTTACCTTCGGCCCTTGGTAGGACCTCTTCAATAACCTTTCCTAGGTTATAATTTTTGAGTTTTTCACCTACATTTATCTATTTATTGTATATTTACCTTATCATTTTTATCACATCATGGTTGATTCGTCTGATGCGGTTGATAATGCTATGCTCGTCATCCCTTCCTTCAGTCATTTGGATTGTTTTGGGCAAGGCGTGTTAAAGAGTCTTTTATTAGGCCTTTCGAAGATGTCGACAGACCCGCGTGAATGACATCTACTTGGGGCCGGATTGAATCTTTAGAGACTTGCACAGGCTTGATCGGACCTGATGTGTTCGTGATTATTCATTGCATTTCTTCTCTTGAGGAGTCCATTACGCGAGTCGCATCGTCTAAGCGAGCTGAGCCGAACCCTACCGTTGAGGAGAGGTGGCAGGAGTTGTCTTCTTTACATCCAATCGTGCAGCAGCAGGGGCGATTGATGGTAGAGGTAAGGACAACACTGTAGGGGCTCAAAATCTCACCCATGATAAAACAATATACGACAGTCCATCTACGATACTTCAAATCGATTCCAAGATCTGGAAACAACCGGAAAATGCGATTGGATGCCAGTGCAGCCCTAACCTATGCAGTCGTGACCAAAACCTACGAATGATATTTTGGAGTAGAAATGGACATGCGTATTGCCACCAAATGATCAAGAATACTTGAAAACCCTTAACTAGTAAGTTTGAATGTCGCGCAGTGTAAATCCTTACTGCGCACCTCGAAATGCATTTTGCCCTATCCAGAGCTGACTAAAAAGATCTAAAAGCATACAAATACTATTTCGGAAGGGAAATAGACATGCATATTGCTGTCAAGTGATCCAAAATGTCAAAAACCCCTTAACTCTCAAATTCGAATGTCATACGATGCATACTTTTACCTGTGTACCGTGAAGTACGTTCTACCCCTGTTTGGAGCTGATCGGAAGGGTCCGAAACCTATGAATGCTATTTCAGAAGGGAACTAGACATGTGTATTGCCGCAAATGATCTGAAATGTCAAAAAACCCCTAACCCTTGAATTTGAATGTTGTACGATGTATATTTTCACTTACGCACCTCGAAGCGTATTCTGCCCCTGTCTGAGCTAATCGGGAGGGTCCAAATTGGGAAGAAACTACCAAAATTCATAGCAGTTGATCATCCGTACCCCGACTCATTCATTCAATAGACCGATGAGAGGCTTAAAGTGGTTTGACGTCAGTGACTTTGGCCTCCGAAAAGGTACCTATCCTTTGGAGTGGACAGTCGGAGCCTGAAAATTGAAAAATATTTTAAGTATGGGTACATGCGTACACCACAAAGCAACATGCGCCTACCCCAAGGAGACATGTGCCCACACCCTCATCACATGCACTCACCTCTCCATCTCTTCCTCTCTTAAGTGGGGAAATGCTAAATTTGGCTAAGTATGAGCACATGCGCTCACACCCTTATCACATGCGCATGATCCCCCTCTCCTAAATACATGCGCTCACCATTTTCTATTTTCTTGGAGTAGGGACCCGATTAATTTACTATAAATAGCACACTCACCTGATGACAGAGAGAGAATCCATCTACAGAGAGACGACAGAGCGATACAAGGTAACATGCGCCCGCTCCGAATTCCCTCGCCGGAAAGGGTAACATGCACCCATCTCCCTTGCCGGAATCCCTCGCAGGAAAGGGTGACATGCACCCACCTCCTTTTGCATAAAGAAGTCGAAAAGTGGCTAAGTAGTGAAAAGAAACCCACTTTGTAAGATGAACATGTGCCCACTCCCTTGGTAGCCTGGAAAACCAAAAAATAGCTAAGTCCCAAAGGGACATGCGGCCATTAGCCTAGCCCAAGCGCATGTGTTATAGCACATGCGCCTGAAAGGATGATTCCTTCTCTCTCTCTTTCCGAAGTTTGGCCACATGTTCTTGGGGGGACACATGCGCCTGTTCCCTCCCCAAGTGTAGGGTTGCGATGTAGTAATAATTCGGTAGAGACTGAGATCGTTCTCGGGGACTAATATAGGAATTCTCAGAATTTCTTCTAACAATCTCCAATTGAAATCAAACTACAATAATCTATAATTATGAATGTAGAAAAATAATCTGTAACTTGTGATAAAATTAACAATCTAAAGAAGCACTAGGGCGCTGAGGATCCACTTGTAGCAATTC
Organism: Liriodendron chinense; assembly: GCA_003013855.2. NCBI lineage: Eukaryota > Viridiplantae > Streptophyta > Magnoliopsida > Magnoliales > Magnoliaceae > Liriodendron > Liriodendron chinense. The sequence goes on from ML058385.1 coordinate 2,885,868, forward strand.
TTGATGCATAATTCACTTCGGTTTCTCAATTACACAACTAGAATCGAAATCAAATCCTATCTAGCCGGAATATTGTTGAGTGCTTAAATGTGTATATTCTAACCCCATTTCATCACTAACTATGCATGGTTTTCAAGCTTAAAGACTATTCTAATTCGTGGTTTCATGATTGTAGGAATGAGAGGGACTCAGCCCAATTGATGACTAAAAAGATCTATTTAGGAGCTTTGGATGAAGACCCAAGGTGGGCCAAAGAAAGAAGAAAGCAAAGAGAGAAGAAAGAAAGAAGAAAAATGAAGAAGACAAGGGCCATGGCTGGTTGTGACTGGTCTGCTAAGAGGGCTAGACCGGTCTAGACAGGTCGGCCACCCCCTGCTACTTCTCCAGACACTATATGCAAAGAGGCCTACCAGTCTTGACCGGTCGACCAGAGCCTGCCCACCTCCATTTCACTCGTTGGACTGTCCAAGGACAGGCTAGACAGGTCGTGACCGGTCGGCCAGCCCAGTCCGACCGGTCTTGACCAGTCGGCCAGTGTAATTTCAGCGGATTTCAGTAGCTTCCTCTTGAAGCTCCGATTTTCTAGCGTAAGTGCGTAAGTACTACGCAAATCCGAAAGATTCAAAGGCGGTAGAGCCTCTCCACTATAAAAGGGGACCTAGGGATCGTAGCTAAGGCATCCTAAAAGAGATCTACGAAGGTGGGAGGTGGCGGAAGTCAGATTCAGAGTTCCACAACTCCTCCTAGTTTCTATTTTCTAGTTTTATGTTTTTAGTTGTTTTCATGCTTCCTTGGATCATGAACGGCTAAACCTCTTAGCTAGGGCTAAGAGGTGAAGCTTGTAGTGAATCTGAGATGCTTTAATTCGTTTTATGTTGGTTTCAAGTTGGATTTATTGAAGAACAATAGTTTATAGAAGTTTGAATAAAGTTCTAAGTAGTTTTTCTTAATCTTATGTGGCTCATGGATGTTTGGAAGAATAGCTTTAGTTCTTAATCGTTTTGCATAGTTCTAGACTTATACGCTCTGAGGAATCGGATTCAATACGCTCTAGACTTGAAATTGCATGTGGGAACTTCAACCAAAGTTCTATCTTTTGTACTAATTTCTGAATTATGTGTTGATGGTATATGTGATTTGAATGAAGTTCAAATCATGATCTAACTATGCTTTGTGACAGAGTTTAATGATGATTATGATTATGATCTTAATCTATTGGAACCGAGATTGACCTATGCAATTGAGTGTGCTCAAGTCCTAACTTGAATTGAGGGAATCATGTATAGAATTACGCATATGACAGATTGTGAAATACAACCGCTCTATCATCCGACTAGATAAGATTTGATTTTGATTCTAGTTGTATAATTGGGAAACCACAACGAATTATGCATTGAGGATTGCTACAAGTGGATCCTTGGACCCCTAATGCTTTCTTATATTGATTACATTCGCTTTTAGTTTAAGAATCATATCTACATTCAATTCTAAAAATCTGTTTAGCTAGCTCTCAAGTAGAGAATATTAGAAGTAATTTTGTGAATTCTTAACAAATCCCTGAGAACGATCTTGATCTCTATCGAATTATTACTACATGGCAACCCTACACTTGGGGAAGAGAACAAATATGGAGCGGTTAATTCAGCAAAACAGTCTGTCCCATGTGTTGTTCATCAACATGATTCACTCAATTCAAGTTAGGACTTGAGCACACTCAATGTATAGGTCAATCCTAGTTCCAATAGGTTAAGTTCACAATCATAATAATCATCAAACCCTGTCACAAGGCTTAATTAAATTATGATTTGAACTTCATCCAAATCATATGAACAATCAACACATATTTCAAACTTCTCATAAAAAGTAAAACTTTGGTTTGAAGTTCCCACATGAAGAACCAAGTTTAGAATGTCTTGAATCTGATTCCTTGAAGCGTACAGGTCTAGATCTATGCAAAACAACTAAGAACTAAAGCAATTCTTCCAAACATCCATGAGTCATCATAAGATTAAGAAAAACTACTTAGAACTTTATTCAAACTCAACAAACCATTGTTCTTCAATCAAAATCTAACTTGAAATGAATAAAAACGAATAAAAAATCTTAGATCTACTATAAGCTTCACCTCTTAGCCCTAGCTAAGAGGTTAACTAATAAAAAACATAAAAACAAACTAGAACTAGAACTAGAAGAAAAAGAAAACTAGTTGTAGGAGGCTAGGAAGCCTCCTAAGTCTTGAATCCCTTGCTCCCCACGTTGCTAGATGCCCTATGAATGAAGTGGAGGTCTCCTTTTATAGCTTTCACACCCCACAAACAAAGAATCTTTGAGAATTTGCGTAGAATTTACACACTGCACAGAGAAAATCTGAGCCAGACTTGAAAATTTCTAAATTGGGTGCATGGTCGGTTGATCGATTGGGCTGGGCGATCAATCGGTTGTGCTGGGCGATTGATCGCAGGTGGTGGGCGATGGATCGCATGGGACAAAAAGTGTCAAGAGAGTTTCAACATCAATTCTTCAAAAATCTACATTCTATCGATTGATCTATAGGCTGGGTGATCAATCGCAATTCTGCACTTCAGTCCAGCAACAATTTTGTCAATTTCTGCTTGAGCAATCAATCGCTCAAGTCTATCAATCAAACGCTCAGGCTGAGCGATCAATCAACGGATCAATCTCTGGATTAATCTTCAGAAACTGTAACTTTTTGCATTTTACTTTTATGGCCCTACAGCGCTGCACTTTGCTTTTTCAAGACAATTCAGGACTTTTAACATAATTTCTTCAAGGTTTTTTCTTCTCTTCTTTGGCTCATCAAAGATTGGTCTTCAATGTATGTAAAGTGCTCTCTCAAGCCTTAAATTAGTGAAATCCCCATCTCATTCCTACAATCACGAATCATGCATTAAAGTAGTCTTTTAATCATGCAACCCATGCATAATATGTGATGAATTGGTGTTAGAATATGCACAATTTAGAGCTCAACAGCTCCCAGCCCCAGGGCACATGCGCCCACCAACAACATGGCATGCACCTGGATGGTCTTACCAACCCCGAGATTCTGCAACGTGGTCTGCCTTCAATGTGGTCGCCTCTCCATCGCACTATCGCTCCTAGACACACATCATTGAGTTCTATCCATCCCCCAGACCGGATCTCCCAACGGTCAATGTTAAGTGGCCAAATCAGCGATTTAATAAAAAATGACCAACACTTACTCAAAATTGAAGTCTAACCCCTTTGTAAGAGCACAAATCAACCAAAAGCGAGTAGAAGTAAGCAGAATTTGACCGACGTCAAGAGAGAGACTTAGCTCCTCCATGATCTGAAACACCATAATAATGCACCGCAACGATATTATTCATTATCCTAATAAGCAGTAAATAGGCCCAGTACTTAGTCATTTTCGGCCCTGGAAAGTGCCCTTTTGGCTCGAAAATTGACTAATGCTAAGTAAAATTAGGCACTATGTCCCTGACGCCAAGTTGGATTTAACACCTTCTATCATAAGGCAACTAAATCTAGCACTTGTGGGACACTAATCCCCACCATTAATCAATCATCAGCATAAACAGGTATATGTCAGCCCCGATACTTAGCCATCCTCAGACTCTGAAATGATCTAGCTCTCGAGCTTGAACTCTCAAAGAAAGATAGCTCGATACAGCCCATCCGAATGATCCAATCTCTCAAAGCATCAATCATTAACAATAATGTGGTTGAATTAAATACATGCATAAAACATATTAACCAAATCAAGTGCATAATTCACTTGATGCACTAAACATAAAGTATAAATGCAATCCTCTATCGAGCATGCAATAAAGATCAAGTATATTTACTTTGTGCACCTCGTATCCATTATATGAACTCTATTCATCCCGGATCGAGGTATGAAATTAAATCAAAGGGACTATGGATATCATTGAAAAATGTAATCAAAGAGTTCCAAAACATTTGAAATACTTCATTATGAATTACTATCGCTAAAACCAGTTGATGTACTTCCCATCCAAAACGGAGTCCGTCAATTGACAGCTCAGGTAGTTGCGGTGTTTCTTCTTGTGATCACCCATCCACAATGACGGTAAATGGTACTGTGTTGTACCACCCGATAGTCATAATGTGTCTTCATGTGGTCACCCGTATGCAGCGACGGTCACTGGCACTGTGTCGTACCATTTGACTGCTATGATGTGTCTTCTTGTGGTCACCCGTCTACAGTGACGGTCACTGGCACTGTGTCGTACCGTTTAGCAATCATAATGTATCTTCCTGTAGTCACCTGTTCACAGTGACGGTCAATGGCACCGTGTTGTATCATATGGCAGCCGTAATATGCCTTCTGGTGGTCACTCATCCGTAACGACGGTTACTGGCACTATGTTGAGCATGACAACCATGGTGTGTCTTCCTGCAGTCACCCGTCCGCAGTGACGGTTACTGGCACTGTGTTGCACTACATGGGAATCATGGCATGTCTTCCTGCGGTCATTCGTCCTCGGCGATGATTTAAAATCCTAACTATCTCTCAACTAGGAACATTCGCAAGAACATGGGACAGGCATCTAACTCGTCTAAATGATGGCTCGGTCCATAGGAAACCTGAAACTTGATCTCTACGACCATGAATTCAAGACCATAGTCCCTGATGATTTAAATTATCTACTCGATCTATCCGGGCTTCCTCTCAAACATTCAATTTATTGTACAACTATCATTCATAGTGGAACTTTTATCACTTTGTGCCATGGTTTTCTCCCGTAAGGGTTTCCACGTAAAAATCTTTGTATTGTTTGTGGTGTTTTACTTACATTTATGTTCTTCTAATGCTTTATTTAATTTATCTATGATGCATGCATGCACTTACTTTTGCCTTTTAATCAAGGGTGATCTTCCATTGATGTAATTAAGGGCTTGTAACCAATATCATAGCCTGAAATGTAAACGATCTTAGAATCTCTGGAATCAAATTCGCTTTGTGATGCTTTCTCGTGTGTACTTTGTAAATGTCTATGATTATTTATGAATGTCTCTATTACTCAGAACCCTAGAACAACGAAACACAAGAAAACTGCCTTGCGCATTTTCTAGTTCTAACAGACGTTGAATGATAATGAGACTCAATGCCATCGATATCTCAGGCGTCTCGCTGAAGTCAGGGATGAGATAGTGCGTTTGCAGGCAGAGGAGGTGTCTATAAATTGTGAGGTTGCTCATCTTACCTTCGTGGTTGACCAAGATCGCATCGTAGCTACACGACTCGAGAGCGAAAATGAATCGTCGCGTAGGCGGTTGGTGTTCGCTCCCCAGGAGTAGGGTTGCGATGTAGTAATAATTCGGTAAAGACCGAGATTGTCCTCAAAAACTAATTCAAGAATTTACAGAATTTATTCCAATATTTTCTAATTGAAATCGAACTAAAATTAAACTGAAAATTGAATATAGATGGGTAACTGTAAACTTGGATGAGTTTAACAATCTAAAGAAGCACTAAGAGTTCAAGGATCCACTTGTAGCTATTCTCGATGCATAATTCGCTGTGGTTTCTCAATTACACAACTAGAATCGAAATCAAATCCTATCTAGCCGGAATATGGAGTGGTTATATTATCAAAATAATCCAACATATGTATTGTTCATCAACATGATTCCCTCAATTTCAGTTAAGACTTGGGCACACTCAATTGCGTAGGCCAATCCTAGTTCCAATAGATTAAGATCACCACTATGATAATCATCAAACCCTGTCACTAGATTTAACTAATATCATAATTTGAACTTAATTCAAATCACATTAACTTTCAATACACAAATCGGATTTTACAGAAAAAGATAGAACTTTTGTTTGAAATTCCCACATGAAGAACCAAGTTCTAGAGCATCTTAAATCCGATTCCTTAGAGCGTACATGTCTAGATCTTTGCAAAACAACTAAGAACTAAGATAATTCTTCCAAACATCCATGAGTCATCATAAGATTAAGAAAAAATAACTTAAACTTCATTCAAACTTAAGCAAACCATTGTTCAACATTAAAAATCAATTCATAAAACCATAAAATGAATTAAAACATCTTAGATCAACTACAAGCTTCACCTCTTAGCCCTAGCTAAGAGGTTTAGCCAACCATGTTGAAAGAAAACATGAAAATTAGAAATAAAACCAGAAAGAGGGACTTATAGAACTTCAAATTCGTCCTTCTCTGCCTCCCACTACAATAGATCTCTTCTAGGATGCCCTCGAAAAGTAGTAGAGATCTCATTTTATAGCAAAAGATGGCCACCAACTTGGAATCTTCTGGAATTACGTAACTCCTTACGTAGTTCTGCAGATAGGTCCGATTAATTGGACATATCTCCGATTGATCGGACGGTAATCTTCGATTGATCAGATGTCGTCCGAGTGATCGTAAAGGTGTCTAGAGAGTTGCTATTTTCCATCGTTATTTCCGATTGATCTGACATTCCTTTGATTGATTGGAAACCTCTGATCGATTGATCGGAGATACGCCGATTGATCAGAAATATGTCCAGAGAGTTATTCAAAAATCTAATTTTTCAAGTGAGTCTGATGGATGGTCCAATCGATTGGAGACCCATCGGAACATCCCCCGATTGATCGAGGACCTACCAGGGATCCATCGAAATTGCCTATTTCTTCAATTTCTTCTGTTTTTTCTTCGGACCTTCTTCACTTGATTTCTTTTTCTCCTCATTCCTTTCCTTGACTCTTCAATGACCCTTTAAAGTTTCCTTTATCATCCAAATAATGAGACTTCTCTCCTATTCCTATAATCACAAAACCATGCATTAGGTAGGTCTTTAAACGTATAAATCGTGCATAGTTAGTGATGAAATGGGGTTAGAATAAACACATTTAAGAGCTCAACACACCCTCCAACCAGCATTTTTTAGTCCCGAGCAAAACATGCGTAAAATAAATCCATCCTTTAAAACTTAGCTCTCTCTTAGAAACATTCTTCTACAAACTCTAAAACATACAAGTATAAATTTCAGAGACAATCAACAATAGAAATTGAAATCTTAAACCCTCTAAATACCGTAAATGCTCATATAGAATTTTTTAGGGCTCAAATTCGTACTCATAGTAAAACAATATCCTGTGGTCCATCTACGATGATTTGAATCAATTTTGATATCGAAAAAACCCAAAAAATGCCAGTGCAACCCTAACCACGCGATAGCGGCCAAAACCTGTAAACATCATTTTAGAGTAGAACTGGACAAGCAGGTCACCGCCAAGTGATCCAGAACACCCTGAAACCCTTAACCTACATGTTTCAAAGTCACATGGTTCGTATCTTTACCTGTGCACCTCGGAATGCGTTTCACCCCTATCCGGAGCTAACAAAAAAGGGTCAAAAAGCCTACAGGTACCATTTCAGAGCAGATTCAAACATCCGTACCACCACCAAATGATCCGGAGTGCCCCAAAACCCTTAAATAACAATTTTAAAGTCCTTGCGGCGCATATTTCCATGTGTGTGCTTCCCGGAACAATGTTCCTATACAAAGAGCCGACCCGGAGGCTCCAAATTAGGAAGTACCAAAATTTGCAACATTTGGACCTCCACACCCCATCTTGTTCATTTAGGAGGTCAATTCCAACCTAAAAGTGGCTTGGCGATAGTGACCATACCCCTAAAAAAGATAACTGTCCTCTGAAGGTCTCCCGTTGGAGCCAGCAAGTGGAAGTGGGTGCATGTGCCTCTGTAAAGTGGGGAAAGTCCCAACACTTAGATTTTTCAAGGTTTTTCTTCTCCCTCAGCAATTGGTTCCGATGGGGGAAATCCCTTTCCGGTGAGGGATTCTGGTGAGGGAAATCTATCCAACAGTAGTGCAATTTTGGGTTCCGGCGAGGAAATCCCTTTCCGGCGAGGGCATCCGGCAAGGGATAACGAAGCGGGCGCATGTACCTCTTGTGTCACTCTGAGGTCAGGAGGGAATGATGTTGATGCATGTCATCAGGAAGAACTGTTATTTATAGTAGTGCAATTGGGTTTGGGTCAGATTCGACGGGTATTTCCCGGCGCATGTGTTTCTGGAGCGTTTCCCGACGCATGTGCTGGGCGGAAGTGTTGAGCATAAGGGTCCAGGTGCATGTGGTTTCAGGCCAAGCGCATGTGATTTCAGGTCGGGCACATGTCATTTTCGGCAGATTTTTAGAGCAGTTTCCGGGAAAGTGTTCGATCGCTTTCTTTCGAATATACGTTGCGGGCGCATGTGATGGAAGGCTGGGCGCATGTCCCTCTGGGAAATTTTTACTTTTTCCACTACTTAGCCAAATTTCAGGCTCTGCACTGTAAGAGAGAAAAATCCCAGACTTAGATTTTTTTAAGGATTTCATGACTCCTAGGGTTTTAGACACCTTGATCAAAGTTAAATCCTTTGTCTAAACACTACCTAGGAGTCCAAATAGGTGTATTCCTCTAGGAAACCCATTTCCTACCATCTGTAGAGGTTTCACCATTCCCTAGCACCTTGGGCATCTCCAATGAAGCATCACATGCAAGGTAACTGATCTTGGAGCTAAAGCCTTGGCAAAGGTGCAGGATCGGGATTGCTTCTGAAGACAAGCCAGCAGACTCCAGCTTGATTTGATAACTAATTACAAGAACTTTATATCGATTATGTTCATTGCACAAGTAGCGTTTAGCCCAGATTGAGGCTTAAGACTAAATAGAAGGGACTATGGTTACCATTCGAAACCATAAACGAAGAATTTCATATTACCTTAAGATGCTTGTTATGAACTACTATCGCTAGAGTTAGTCGATGTACTACCCATCCAAAATGAGATCTTCTTGTTAGACTAAGCAAGTAGTTGCGATGTGCCTTCTCGCAGTCATCGGTGCAAATAAAGTAGGTGATGACTCTGAGTTGTGATATCCAACAGTCATAGGTCCTGTACTTCAGTGGTCACTCATCATAAAAATACAGGAAGATAGCCCAGCGATGCATGACTCGATTAAAAAACCCCTGACAGTCTTTCAACTCGGACAATCCGAAAGAACATGGGACAAAAACATCTGACTTGTCAAAACGATGGCTTGGTCCAAATAAAAATTACACAGGTCTCTACGACCACAAATTTAAAGACCATAGTCCCCGATGACTTAGTACCTGCTCGATCTATTCGAGCATTTTCTCGAATACTCCATCATTTGTACAAACATTATTCATAGTGGAGTTTTGTCGCTTTATGCCGTGGTTTTCTCCTGCAAGGGTTTCCACGTAAAAATCTCTCTGTTCTCTATGGCGTGCATGATTTACATTGATACTTCCTCATTTGCTTTATTTAATTTATCTAAGACGCTTGCATACATTTACTTTTGCTTTTTAATCAAGGGTGATCATCCATTGATGTAATTAGGGACTTGTGCGAGATCATAATCTAGAATGTACAAGAATTCAGAATCTCTAGAATAAAAGTCATCTTGTGATACCTCCTCTTACGTACTTTGTGATTGCTTATGATTGTCTATGAATGTCTTTATACTCAGTAACTCCCCAAAACAAGGAAACACAAGAAAACTACCTTGCGCATTTTCTAGTTTTAACAGTGCCGAACATTTTTCTCCTTATGGTGAATCTTTTCGCGTATACACTAGTGTCTGCAAATGATTTATCTTAGAATGTTTCTTTACTCAAAACTAACCAGAGATTCTGGTTGGTTCGAAAATCCCCAGCAGAGTCGCCAGTTTGTTAAAACTAGAAAATGTTCAAGGCAGTTTTCTTGTGTTTTATTGTTCTGGGGGGTTCTGAGTATTGAAGACATTTATAGACAATCACAAGCATCCATAAAGTACATAGGAGAAGAGATATTGCAAGGCGAATTTTATTCCAAAGATTCTATGATCTTATACATTCCAGGTTGTGAACTGGCAAGAGCCCTTAATTACATCAATGGTTGATCACCCTTGATTAAAAGGCAAAAGACTAAGCCATCAGGGGCCATGGTCTTAGATTTCATAGTCATAGAGACCGGATTGTAGTTTTGTTATGGATTGGGCCATTGTTTTGTACGAGTTAGATGCCTATGTATCATGTTCTTTCCGGTGTTCCGAGTTAAGAGACAGTCAGGGTTTTTAGTCGAGTCGTACAACTCTGGGCCCACACCTGTTGTTATGAATAGGTGACTGCTGGAAGACACCCAATTTGATTATTGTTACCTGAGAAGCTCAACCAGCAGATCCCATTGTGGATGGGTAGTACATCGACTAGCTTTGAGATAGCTGTTCATAGCAAATGTTTCAAATGTCGTTGGAACTCTTTGATTATGGTATCTTGTGGTAACCATCATCCCTTTGGTTTAGTCTCTAGCCTCAATCTAGGCTGATATAGAGTTTGTACATTGAATATGAGAGATACAAAGTACTTATAAATAGTTCTAGAGTACTACGACTCGTCTTCGGAAGCATCCTTGCCTTTGCGCATTTGCTTTGAGATTCAATGCAGTAGTTGAAATATTTTGAAAAGTTCATTGGTGCATGTATATAATATGAGATGTAATGAAAGTAATAAAGATGATTAACACAAGGCAATCTCAACAAAGAATAATACTACTCTTGGATGTTCAAGTGTAAAATGAAAATCACAGGGTGTTATGTGATATCTGGTGCAATGAATGGTTATTTAAGTGAAGGCATAGTTTGGTTATCAATATTCATATTCAAATAGTTAACAATTAATTCCTTCAACGTTGAATTGTGCTCTTTCGATGATATGAGGTTGGATACCCCTAATTACACATTTTTGGGAGTCTCGATACGCGTATTTATGCTGTTGGAATATAAATGACGGAGTTTAAAACTGTACCAGTGCCCATTTAGATACTTTGGGTTAGAAGGATTCCAAATCCACTTAGGCGACAGTTTAATTGCACTTGCTTTTGGCAGGCAACAGTCGTTCTTTGAGCCAACAGGGCTCCCAATGCTAAAATGACTAAGTACTGGAGTCTCAATATGCGTATTTATGCTGTTGGAATGTAAATGACGGAGTTTAAAGTTGTACCAGTGCCCCATTTAGATACTTTGGGTCATAAGAATGCCAAATCCACTTAGGCGACAGCTTAATTGCACCTAATTTTGGTAGGCGACAGTCAATCTTTGAGCCAAAAAGGCACTTCACAGGGCTGAAAATGACAAGTACTGGAATGCAGTTCGCCTGATTTCATCGATTCTTGATTAATGGAGATGATTATCGTTGCACAAGTGATTAATTAAGGTCTTTAGGGTTATAACGGTGTCAAGTCCACTTAGGCAACAATCAAATTGTGTCCGCTTTTGATAACTAGCGATCAATTGTCATATTTTCCATGGCGTTTCACAGGATCCGAAATTTGACTAAGTACTGGGTTTTTTGGTGTTTATTGGTGATCTTTGGGATCAAACGTTGGTCGTTGATCGAATGGGCATGGCGAGTCATCGGGAGCATTGTTTTGTGTCTAGAACCCATCAGGCGATAGTCTAAAATCACTTATTAAAAGCGGGCCATGCCATCAAAGTTTGGAGGTAGCCAGGGATGCCTCAGGCGCATGCAAGGGCACCTTAGGCGCATACAAGTAGAGAGGGAGGGAGTTGAAGTTTGGAGTTAGGCCAGGCGCATCTGAGATGGCTTTAGGTGCATGTGACATTCCTTAAGCGCGTACAAGTTATGCGGTTGGGGTTAAGCGCGTACAAGGTACCCCTTAGGCGCGTACAAGGTTGGTACTTAGCCAATTTTATAGATTTTCTCCCTCTCTGCACTTATGCTCTGGCGAACAAATCTCTTTCCAACAAGGGATTTTGGCCACTGGAGGGAGGATTTTTGGGTTAGGCGCATGTCAAAAAGGGGTAGTCGCATGTCACCTTCAGTCAGGGTGACGTCGCTCGTGCTCGCGTCGTGCTTACTCAAGATTTCTCTCTCTTTCATCTTCTCGAGGTCATGTGCTATTTATAGCCGAGGTGGTCTGCTCTAGGCACATACAAGGTTTGCAGAGAGGGTAGGCGTGTACAAGGTGCTCCTTAAGAGCATACAAGGTGCTCCTTAAGCGCGTATAAGGTTTTCCTTAAGCTCGTATAAGGTCTGCAGTTGGGTTTTAGCGGGTACAAGGTATTCCCTAAGCGTGTACAAGATTTACAGAGGGTGTAGGCACATACAAGGTGCTCCTTAAGCGCGTACAAGGTTTGCAGTTGGGGTTAAGTGCGTACAAGGTGCTCCTTAAGCGCGTACAAGATTTACAGAGGGGGTAGGTATGTACAAGGTGCTCCTTAAGAGCGTACAAAGTTTGCCTTAAGCGTGTATAAGGAGAGTGAAGAAAAAGAGTTCCCAGACTTAGAATATTTCTGCAAATTCTGACTCCGACACTTAGAAAATTCAGGCCCCGTGCCTACACTCAATGGACAGCTACCTTTTCAGGGATGAACTTAACTATCTCCTGAGCACTTTTAGGCTCTATTTATGATGCTGAATACACAGGCAGTCAGGCAACAGTTTAATTAATAACCATTTAGTGGATATTGCTTGATTTAGGTTCTTTCTGGGCTGCTCTGATGAGAAGAAATATTGAGTTCCGAGGTGCGCAACGCAAGAATATGAATTGGATATCCCTCAAACTTGGGGTTTTGGGGTTTTGAGGCATTCCAGATCATTTGGTCATAAAGTGCACCTCTAAATCCATTTCAAAATGGTAGGCGTCAGTCTCAGATGTGACTGCGTAACTGCCCGAATTAGGGTTACAGTAGCACTCCGTCGCATTTTTTGACTGTTTCCAGACTTTTCCATTGATCGAGATTGCTGTGTTGTGTTCCTGAGTTGTTACTGAACCTCTGGTAATAATTTGAGCCCCAACAGGGTGTTAAGAGTTTTCGGGCATTCTGGATCATTTGGCAGCAATACACATGTCCAGTTCCACTCTGAAATAACATTTGTTGGTTTCGATCGCGATTGCGCAGTCCACTTTGGATTATAGCTATACTAGCGTCTGATCACATTTTCTAGGTGTTTCCTGGATCTAAAATCGATCCGAATTGTCGTAGATGAACTGCCATGTGTTGTTTTATCATGGGTGAGATTTTGAGCCCCAACAGCAACGTCACCTCTTATGATCCAAAATCCCTATACAAAGCTGTACATCTGGTTCCCCAAGAGTTTCCAACGATATCGCTCTCTTCTAGGCATTAAGTCATCCGACGTGTGTCATGCTAATTCTTTCTACAACATGGCTTCCTAGACTTCTATTATTGAGACATTCCTCAACTGTGTTGTATTAGAGAATGACACCCTACAATCTGTCCCTGGTGAGAAGGACATAATCTTTCTGGAACCGAATCACGATCCTTATCAGCCTTTCCCAACTCATTATTTTAAGACTCTACATCAGAGGTTTCGTCCCTTGTCAGATACAGAGATTTGGCCAACAGGTGGATTTCAGACCCGAGGGCATCTGAGTCCTCATCCGATTATGAAGCTTGGGCGAACTAGATCCTAGAGCAACGCGAGGAAACATTAAGACAAGTGGGTCTCTTTAGGGTGATTCAGGCGACATTAAGTTATTTCTATCTTGAGCCATGGGTTTATAAGGGGTTCCTGAATCACTGGAGTTCTATTACTAATTCCTTTCATTTGCCGTGTGGGGAAATGATCATATTGTTTTGGGATCTATACCGTATTACAGGTCTCCCCATTTGTAGGAGAATTTACGATGATTGAACCCCCAATGATGATGAACTATCAAGGAAGAAGAAGGGCGTAAATGAGGATTTTTATTTTAAAGCGTGTTATGAGCTATTTGCGGAGCTTCCATAATTTTTGGGTCCCAAGGACAAATTGCCATTCAAAGATTGGCTGATTTATTTCAGTCGTGGTCTAAAGTCGGTTTCTTGACTTGAGTCGCGCATCTGTACTTCTTTCCATCTTCTTTTTATTGATGATTCCCTTTCTCTTTTAGCTTGGATTATGCACCCTACGATGAAGGTTGTGGAGACAAGCAATATTTGGAGGCTAAAATGAAGACGAGATTCCTGAGACCGAATAAACTATCCCCTACATGCGAGCTAGCCAAATTCTTGGCATATTGGCTGTGCTATGTAGTCTTACTGAGTTCTAAGCAAGCAGACAACGTAAGGATATCTTGTTTCACTGTTGCTAGGAGTCTGGCCAATGGTCATCGTTATGCAATACTTCTGGCGGTCTTATGCTCTATTTACCAAGGTTTTGGTGGCGTCATCAATAACAAAAGTTATGCCTCTTTCAGACTGAACTCATCTTTCTGCGGGTGGCATTATTTCTTCGAATGGCTCGGAGTATATTTCCCTTAGGTGTATGGCATGAAACTTAAGGATTACGTTCCGAAAGGGTCAGTCCCACTGCATGCCTTTCAAAAGCGGAAGATGAATAGCGGGAACTTAGCGACTGTCGAGGTGAAGATCGCTCGCTATGATAACGTTGATTTCTTCCTTTTCTCAAGGACCAGCAGTGAGGATCCGATGCTATTTGATGACGATGACAGCCTTGGCTCCTATGAACATTCATTCCTGATATCGATCCGTCCGGGTTCACTTCCTTTGAGAGAGGGGGTTAAGTTTGGAGAGAGTAATACTACTCAAACAGGTTCGTCCATCAATTCGGTTATGACCAAGGGGTGCCTGAGACCCTCGAGCCAGTAACACGAGAGCAGCGAGCATATGGCACATGACTGATCCATTGGAAGTGGATGTGGCGATAACTCTTGCTTAATAGATCAGGTTATTCTTTCATTATTCCGGGCACAGAGTGCATCCCTGGTGCTACGTATGGTTGGATGAGGTGGTGGGCTCACCAATACTCCTTAGTTTGGAATAACTTGCACGTAACTGAACCTATCTGTATTCGCCCCCAATGAGGTGGTGGAGCTCAAGCTGAAGATCCCCCTCTTTCAAATCCTCCTGTGACTGAAACCGAAGCCGATCAGAGTTTTACTCATGAGATGACGACTGCCATCGAAACGGAGGGGGTCGTACCTTCTTCAACCCTTCCCCATACCGAAGATACTGTGGTTGAGGATGTTAGTGCACCCTCTTGAGAGGCTGTGGTTTCTGATGCCGAACCTAACGCGCCCAAACTTGTCACAAAAGTGCCTCCTGTTGTTGAATCGGCTCAAACCATCACTGTCCCTGAGATTGTCGTACTTTCTTCTCTGGAATTGCTTAAACCATCGATGGAGAATGCAACTGAGTGTGCCCCAGGGTTGCCAATACTCGTTGCTTCGACCAAGCATCGGCTGTTGATGCTCTTGAAGTTCCTGGTATATCACTTGTCTTTACTGTTTTGTTTACTTTTCTTCTTGTTGTGGTTTCCATATGTTAATGTTTGTCATTATCTTTGCTAGCGACTACTCCTGCTAGCACTCTTGTGCCTGTTACCTTGTCTGAGACAGTCATTTCTTCACTCCAAGGGATGCCAATAATCAAGGCTAGAATCTTGAAGACGCTTTTATCATCCATTATTGAAGCTTTGAGGAATATGGAGGAAGAGCGATTACTTGAGAGGGGATGAAGGCTTTGGGGACGCATGCTGAATGGCTTGGGGTAGATGCTTCTGCACTAAAGTCAGTACGTGATTTCATTTAAAGAAGAGGTTGCACGGGTTATAGAAGCCAAGCAACTTAGAGCCGATCCTTCCTTCGATATCAAGCGTGATCAACTACGGACCCTCCTTCCATGTTTTGAGTCAAGGAGAGCACAAATGGCCGTAACTAATTCAGACTGGCAGAGGAGCAGTACTGAACGAAAAGAAGTTGTGACCCGTATTGCAACAATAGATGACGAGATCAGTCGTCTCCAAGCCGAACACTCATTGATCCACTTCCAACTGATATAGCTTAACAGTTAGGAGTTTCGTTTGCGAGCGACGGCCCAGCAATAGAAAATTGAATGTGATGCCATGGAGGCCCAAGTAGCGGTGTTGGAACAATCACTTTGGGATATCGCAGATCCTGTCCAGGTTTTGGCAGAGGCAGAGAAAACACAGAAGGCTGCTCAAGAGTCAGTGATAGAGTTATTTGAACAATCCTTAAGAATTTGAATGTGTAATTTCGTGTAAAATTTTCCCTATTGTATGTTTAGAACAAATCTTAAAGTGAAATGTATAACATGTGTATTATTTATGGTGTGTTCCGACTCATGTTGTCCTACCTTTAATTAGTCGTCAACATAAATCGGACATCATTGACTATCTCATTGTCCATTAGGATATATATTATTAAGTCATGAAGTGATCTGTTTTGCATTCTTCTTAGGGTTTTAGTCCAACAGTGTTTTAAACATTGTTAGAACTAGAAAATGATGGCAAAGACATTTTCTGAATGTATTGTTGCTCTGGGGTTCTAAGTAATGGAAACATTCATAGAATGATCGATGACCCTTGATTAAAAGGTAGAAGACTAGTCAACGGGGACTATGGTCTTAAACTTTGTAGTCGTAGAGACCTGTATTTGTTTTGTCATGGACTGAACCATCTCTATATTAGTCAGATGTCTATGTCCCATGTTTTGGTCGGAGAACCGGGCAGAGACTTTCAGGGTTTTTTACTGAGAGGGTACGACTCTGGGCCTGCAGCTGTCATGTGTGGACAGGTGACCTCGGGAAGACCGATCCGCAATTGCATGTACCTGAGCAGCCCAACCGACGGATGCCGTTTGGATGGGTAGGGCATTGACCATTGTGTTGTGGCAGTTCATAACAATTGCTTTGTAGAGAAACAAAACTCTTTAATATGGTTATCATGATAACCATAATCCCGTTTTTTCTGGCTTTCAACCCTAATCAGATCATATCTTATTGTAGACATAAATAATGATATATTTGTATAGTTCTGAATGCTGGCGGCTTCTTTCCGAGGAGTCATTTCATTCATCGCGTAGAATCGAGTCAAACCTTAAAGACACGCAATTTTTCTCATCTAGAGATCTCAAAATATTTTTTTGACCATTCCGTTGTGTCCGAAACGCTCGAAATAACCAAGATAGGCTCAAACGGATCTTGAAACCACTTAAAATTAAGTCCGATGCACCCGTAAACATGTTCTATAATTGGCTGATTTTTTGGGTGCGTGAGATTTAATTTTTGGGTGCGTGGGCTCCAACGTACCTTAAAATTAAGTGCCTGATTTTTTTTATAAATTTATGGATGCGTGGGGGCATTTTTTGGGTGCGTGGGACCGAATATGCAAATCTGAATTTCGTCGAATTTATGGACGCGTGGGACCCGTATTTATGGACGCGTGGGCCATTTTTCGGGTGCGTGGGACCGAATATGCAATTATGACTTACATCAAATTTATGGACGCGTGGGACATTTTTCGGGTGCGTGGGAGTCCAGTGCACTTGTTTGATTCATGACGAATTGATGGACACGTGGGCTATTTTTCGGGTGCGTGGGATGATTTTTTAGGTATGTGAGACCGATTTTATGGATGCGTGCCCACACTTAATAGTTTTTAGGATTCAGACCGGTGGGGGGAAAGTGTGAAATTACGGTTTTACCGCTAGTGAGATAAGCTTGAAGGTATGCTTATGTCCTAGAGGGGGGGTGAATAGGACTTTTAACAAATTCTTTGACAATTAAAAACTCAAACCAATTTACAAAAATAATATATGTGAATACACGTAAATTGATCACACAAGGTCATTCTAAATGATCAACTATACTAACAGAAGCAATTGATCAAACAGTTCATATGCATGCTTGTATCAATCATTCAAAGATGGCATATGAGCATTTTGTCGAACACAAGATGGGCATACAGTTAAGCACTTATAAGATTGATCAATAAAGAACAATAATAGACAAAATGCATTCACCACATTGCACACGATGTATAGTGGTTCGACGATAAGTCTACTCCACTCCCGGTTCAAGTACCCAACTCCTTTGAGTACACCGGCATTCACTATCGGAGGTTTTAAATGAGGTTCACCTCTCAACCTTTACAAGCTACACAAGGTAAATGCCTACACAAGGACTTCTCAACTCCTACGCACGTATTCTCCCGTGTCGAAGGCCTACGCAAGGACTTACACGTCCTACTCAATGACAACTCCGAGATTGGATCACAATCTCTAGACCCCAATCTTAACAAGAAGGGGGAATCAAACAATGGACTCTATAAGCTTAAATACTTACAAGAGATGAGCCCCAATTCAGCGTCGTTGATGAGTAGCTTCAACTTCCACGAATGCTTTAGCTCCTCTCCAAGTTCTCACGATCAGCAACCTTGCTTTGAATGAGATTTGTAGTGCCAAGGTGAGGGATAATAGGTTGGGAGAACCTTCTATAGGATGAGGCAATTGATGGTGACAAAAGGTTTCCCAAAAGGTTGCATTGAATGGCTTAAATGACTAATGGATATGCCTATTTCGGATTAGGTCAACGGCCATCAATGAAGACTTGAGTTCATGTTTCAATCCTAGCTTTGAATGCTCATCAATGTTCTCTAACAACTAGGATTGAACAATGAACTCAAGACATAGGTTTGAGAAGAAAGAAAATAGCTTGGGAAGACACTCTCTCAAAGCTCTCTTAGTTTTCTTGGTTAAATGCCTCATAAATGAATTTCATTACTTAAATAAAGGGCTGAAAAATGGTTTAAAAATGGTTAGAAAATGGTCATTGTCGGGCCCCCTATAAAAGGTTCGGGGCCCCTAGAAAAATCAAGTTTTATAAGTAAATGTTGCTGGACAAAACCACCTAGTTCGGGTGCCCGACCAAGCGCCCGACCACAAGTTCGGGCGCCCGACAAAGAGCCCGACCAATGGTTCGGGCGCTCGATAATAGTGAAATAGCGTCAGGTAATCTAACATGACACCCACGTATGTGCGGAAGTGTAAGAGCAACTGGAATTATGGCTAAACCTATAGAAGGGGGTGATTAGGACCTTTTTTGAAATTCTTTTCGCCTACTTGTATAATTCAACAAATCAAACTGAGTAAGAAAGAACACTTTGTCTTCCAAGCCTAAGTGGGTCCAATCACAGACTAGCATATGGTTAAGCAATAAACAACCTAGTCTAAAGCATGCATAGGTAATCAAAAGATTTAACTGATCAAGCTCCTAGCCTATGCAACCTATGTAGATTTATGAGAGTGTATCAATGAGCTCAAGTCTACACAACTAGTGAAAGTACATCTTGTGTGTGGATGTGCCTAATTAGTGCCTAGCATACATTCCTATCAAGCATTCATAATTAGACAATTAAACCAACAATGCTAAGATATCAATGTGCTCAATTCAATCACAAACACAAGCATGTATAGTGGTTCGACTTTGGGTCTACTCCACTCCCGGTTCAAGTACTCAACTCCTTTGAGCACACTGGCATTCACTATCGGAGGTTTTAAATGAGGTTCACCTCTCAACCTTTACACGGAAGTTTTACCGGTTCACCTCTCAACCATAATCGGAGTTTTGGACAAAGGGCTAACTCTCAACCCAAACAGAGTTTTGGACATAGGCTAACTCTCAACCCGACGCACGTTCACTCCCATGTCGGAGGCTCCCCCTTGGAGACTTAGTTTAGGCCCGGCTAACGGGCCAAGGAACGGCTAACGTCCCTAGATCGAGTTTGACAAACAAACTCTAAATGGACTCTCAAAAAGGACAACCTTACTTGTCGGATGAGCCCCTTGTTCAGCGCCGGTTCGGGTTGTTTGATCTCCGCTCTCCCGTGTTTCAATCAGCTTCCCTTGCTCCCTTGATCGTGTCGCCGTTGCGTCGCCAATGCCGCAGCTACACTCAATCAAACACCTTACATGTGATGCCTTTGAGATGCCGAAGGTGATAGGAGGATGGGTTGAATCTCCTACATGGGATATGTAGCTTGTTCTAACTAGGAGATTCACCTAGAGGGTCTTCTAGAGGTCTTGAACAAGAGATATGCCTATGTAGTATAGTGTCTCACCTCTAGAGTTGAGAGAGGAATCAAGTCATCTCGTAGTTTGCATTTGAATGCCCTCACTTGTGTTTAAACACAAGGGATATGACCTGAAACTCCTCCTCTTTGAGGCCCCAAAAGATGTACAAAAGGTGTGGGCAATGGGCTCTCCAAAAACCTCTCTAATATGCCCAAAAACCGAGCTCCATATATAGGAAAAATGAGCTCCAACGGTCATAAAACGGGCAAAAAACGGCTTTGCTGACCTGTCCCGACCGGTCCCGACCGGTCGGCCAAAGGCCAAGAGAAGACAGGGAGGTTGCTGTCCTGGGGGAAAGACTGCTCGACCGGTCAAGACCGGTCGGACCAGCCCAGCCGACCGGTCACGACCGGTCGACCCTATGGCCTGATACACAACAGGTATGCTATTGGGACTAGAGGGTAGTCCAACCAGTCTTGACCGGTTGGTCCAGTCCAGCCGACCGGTCGTGACCGGTTGGGCAGGCCTAAGTTCAGCTTCGTTTGCTTGCTGACCCACCTAGATCACAACCCTATGCAATGGCCAAGGTTTGGGTGCACTCTTGGGACACCTAGGGCCAAATTATGATGACTAAAAGTATTCCTAAGATGTTCAAGGTCATCAAAGAAGCAAAGGGATGGTTTTTGGTAAAGGTTAAGGCACATCAAGGCATCACTTTTACCTGGTTCTTCTTCCTTGATGCAGCGGGGCCACTTGAGTCTTCGGTCTTCGTCTTCATTAGGCTCAACCGATACTAGACTCACTGATGTAAGTGATTGACAAAAAAGGTGCACTAGTATGCCACAGAAAAGTGCACTAACAAATAGAGCTCGAACTCCCCTGAAATTTTCCAGAGAATTCACTGGACGTTTTAGGCCAAGTTAGGGCGCCCGACTATGGAGCCCGACGGCCCGTTCGGCCTCCTGATATGGGGCCCGAAGGTGCACAGAAGATTTGCTTCTTTGTGATTTGTTTCTTTGTGCAACTCATGGTCAAAGTCCAAGGCTGATCACATGGACACAACTCTAGAAATCTGGGCTAAAAGCTCTTCCTATTTGGTTGAGCCAAACTAGAGCAAGAAGGAAGGGATTATAGGTTTCAAGTATCACCCTGGCACGGCTAATGTACTTGATTTCTCCAATGTTGGTGACGGCGTCAATCTTCAGTTCTTCAAGAAGAGACTTCAGCTGATCTTACAGACTTGACAAAACATAGTTCACGCAATTTGACAAATATTTGTACTAACAATCTCCCCCTTTGTCAATTGCGTGACAAAACCTATACTAGCCAATGACAACCTATAACTCTATCAAAGTTTACATGTCACATATACATATTAAATTTACAATGAATATACACCATTGACATGAACACACTAGACGGGCTTGTCTTCAAATTCTCCCCCTTAATCCTTGCATACCAACGTCCTGCAAAAAGGTATAAATGGGTCCGTTGGTGGGATAGTCTCTCCCCCTTTTTGTCAAAAATTGACAAAGGTTAGCTCAAAAAAATACCAATAGGCTTAAAACAAGCTAACACAGGAAAAATTGGCAATAATCATAAGAAATATGTCAATCAATTGAAACTTGGGGAATTAAAGTATTGATCATAAAGGATATACAAGATAAAACATTCTGCTTACAAGGCATAAAGCCCAAACAACCATCCTCCCCTATTGGCATGTATACCCAAATCAACCAAATCAGAAGATATATCAAGAATAACCATGAACTAGATCATAGCCGATATACATTATATCAATAATATCAAAGGGCATACAGCCCAAGCAACCAACCTCCCCTAATGAATGTATATCAGACCAAAGATAAAGAACTAACGATTAATTCCATAAAACCAGCAACAAGAAATGATTAGATATGTTAATAGAAGCACAATTAGGAATAGTCAAGGGTAATATAAGGTCCAAAATGGGGCTTCAAGCCCAAGCTATCCGACTATTCCTAACACAATGTCGCTGAAGAAGAAATGTGTCTAAAAGACAACCTGAAATATCCAAAATGAAAAACATAGCAACATGTAGCCATAGATATATCAAACAACTCAAATGATCATCTCCAGGTCGACAAAAAGTTTCTTTGACCGAGATGATCAAGTCACCAATCCTTCTAGCCGGAACGGCTCGGCCTATCATTGCCCCTCCTAGCTCAGGGTGCAATATCATCACGGCGGCATGAGAAAATATCAACTAGACCCTGAATAGTGCGTTGTGTTGATTGAACCATCTGTTCGATCCGTGTCATCCGTCCTCCTAGTTGAGCAATTTCTGTTCTCATTGCCGTCTGACCCGAAAGAATTTCCTGTAGAGCATCTTGAGCTTGTACAGGATGTGAAGTGCTTGTACTTGCTGCATCAGGCGGATTGGGATGCTCTTCTTGGGGACACCCTTGGACACCCTCTTTGATTATATCCATTTGTTTCAAGGTAGTGAAATTGAAGGGCGTCATTTTCTTTGGTTTTTCAGACGGGGTATCAAACCCACATTCCAAGGCTAGCTTACAAATGAGATGACCAAACGGAATAGGAGACTCTTTTCCCGAGACTGAAAATAAGGACAAGATTTGGTCCATAATAAAAGTGGGAAGACAAAGAGGGTAGCCTTGAGATACATGATATAAGGTTTCAACCATACGAGCCGTGAGATCGGAACAGGTTTCCCTTCCGAGGGTACACATTGTAGGTGAAGATGAGATGTAGGATGCAGTAGGAATCAGTCATCTTGATGGCTTTGAGCGCATTCCCACTATACCATTTTTCATTTCGACCATCACAAAGGGCCGTAGTCCACTTAACCCGTTCCACGGCTTCTGGCTCATCGTATGCTGGAAGACGCTTCCAAGTTGGGGAAATGCCAAGAATATGAGCTATTCTTCGAGCATCAACAATGAATGACCTATTTTCATTTTTTATGGTGAGTAAAGGAGGACGAAATTCATGTTCAACAACACTGTTTAAGAATTGCCTCACCAAAGAAAAATGAACTGGACCTCCAAACTCTAAAATTGGATGCCATTTTATCTTGGAAAGAGTTTCAAAAATGTCATAATCACCAAGACAATCAATGTTGACAGTTCGTTCACATACAATGTCCCGATTGGAGAAATCAAAGTGTTCCTCTTCCTCAGATGATTCATTATCACTAGGTACAGGAGGAGGAAGAGGCTCTTGAGAGCGTTTTGTTCTCTTTTCCCTTTGAGAAGAGGTTCTAGGCATAATAGCAAGAGAAAAACTACACTAGGAACCTCAAATGAGAAGGGAATAGATGCAAGATAGAAGAACCCCAAAATGTAGAAGGGATTGAGCAAGAGCTTGGATTGGATGGACAATGTACTTCAAAAGTGCTTCATAAAGGAAAAAAAATGATGAAGCTTACCCAAATCAAGGAGGAATGGATCTCCCTTCGAAAAACGCCCAGCAAAATGGATGTTGGAAGCTTGAGGAGGATGCCCTAGCAAAGAGGGGACGGATAGAGCTGATAAATGGAGTAAATAGCCCCCTTTTTGAAATTTATAGTCGGGCGGTCTGGACATTTCCGCGCAAGTTCGGGCGCCCGAACCAAGTCGTCGGGCGCCCGACGAGTCCAATTTTTGGACAGTTAGGTCCATTGTTGGACAGGGCAGCTCATCTAAGATTCCTTTAGAACTGAGAGTCCTAATTCATATTGACCCACACATAGATGGTCAAAATCATTTTAGCAAGAGAATATCTTCATTTCATTTCTATCTTCTCCATTTTCTTCTTAATTTACGAAAGATGTTACTCCTACATCACATAAGATGTTATGGCCAGATACTTTCTCCCATGTCTTTTGATGAAGGGAGAGAGATAGGTTGAAGACTCTTAGATTTACATATTTTTCACTGTCTTCAGCACAACGGGATTTAGAATCTAATTATTCCATTTAACTACCAAATCACTCCCAATTGTGTTATAATAGAGCATGAGGAGGTAGCATGACTATAACCATCTAAATGTGGCAAAGATGTTTAATTGAAGGATTTTCATATAATTACACATGCCACAAAAAATTCATCAAACCACATCATCTCAGACATAAAGATAAACAAATAATAGCATATGAGATGGCTATCTAAAGAACTCAAGATTAGTTATGCTAATTATGCATACAAGGATAAGTTCGATAGATAGAAAATGTTTAAAGATGCTAGATTTCCTCAAGTTTACTTATAAAGCACAATTAACAGAATTTTCTCGGCAAGATTAAACAATTAAGCTTTAAATGATATTCAATCAATTTAAGATACACAAACTTAGCCGAGAATGTCACATACTACAAATGAAGCCTGCAACATATATATGGTCACAAATGATTTTAAATATTGAGCAAAATTGACCACAATAGGGATTAACAAAGCACACAATCAATCCAAGCTAATCCAAAAGCAATTAGTTCAACAATCAAAATGATCTGAGCATACACAAGAGTTGGACTAATCAAAAGAGAATGAGGCTTAATCCTCAAATTTACCAATATGCACATATAGCTAACTACCTGACTAGCCCACAAAGCTACCCATGGATTTCCTAAAATCCAAAGGTCTAAAGATGTCAACTAGTTGTCTCATCTTGGTTGGCGCATAATATTGGTTTTGGGTATATGAATTGCCAATATGATTCCCAAAAACCCTTTGTTGTTTGCCCTTAACCATATTCTAAATTTTCTGGTTCAAATGGGTAACCTACTTTAGCATCTCCCCTACATAATCATATCTTTTAGAAGGGGATGAAACTTTCCTTTTCTTGCCAACCTTGCGAGATTTTTCCTTATTCTCAACTTTGGTTAAGTTCTTCACAATTTTTGGAGCCTTCCCATGTTGGCTCTTCTTTTCTTGAGTCACTCTTTCAGTCACAATTGATTTAACTATTTGAGGTCGGACTGAGGTGCATGGCGGTCGTTTTACAATTGGGCATTCAAATTTAAAGTGTCCCGCAAGTGGCATGAGAGAGTCGACTTCGGTTTGCTCTTAAGTGAAGAAAACTCAACCTCCACAAATACCAGAGAAGGGGTTTTCTTGACATATTTGTAACTCCATTTTTCTCCCAAATCTTTACCCATAATACAAGATTTACTTATTTGCGCATTTTGGGTTTCTTGGTCCTTGTTCTCATTGGTGTAGTTCTTAAGTTGGTTGACCTCAAGTTTTAGAGCTTGATTTTCATATTTAACTGTTTTAAGTTCAAGCTCAAGCTCTTCAATTCTTTTTAATGCCTCTCTCAATTCATTTTGAACATTTTCCTTTTCTTTAGTTAGAGAGACATGGTCAATTTCCAACTTTTGCTTTTCAATCTTTTCTTTATTGAGCTCTTTCATAACTTTTAATTTTCACAATAGAGCTCATTATAAACATCTTGTAATTGGTCATTCTCATCATTATCTTCCTCTTCACTACTAGAGGATGTCTCATCATTGCTCACATTCTCCCTTAAATTGATACTTACAACTCTTTCAGTAGAAGGGATGGGCATGGATGAATCAGTTGTGCAAGAATGTTCATAAATAGATTCCAACTTCTCCCAAGCTTGCTTAGCAGATTCGCATGTAGATATTCTATTTTGTTCCTCTTGGGAGAGGGCACAACGGATTACATCAAGGGCGTTAATATTGCTCATAGAATTGATCACACAAGGTCATTCTAAATGATCAACTATACTAACAGAAGCAATTGATCAAACAGTTCATATGCATGCTTGTATCAATCATTCAAAGATGGCATATGAGCATTTTGTCGAACACAAGATGGGCATACAGTTAAGCACTTATAAGATTGATCAATAAAGAACAATAATAGACAAAATGCATTCACCACATTGCACACGATGTATAGTGGTTCGACGATAAGTCTACTCCACTCCCGGTTCAAGTACCCAACTCCTTTGAGTACACCGGCATTCACTATCGAAGGTTTTAAATGAGGTTCACCTCTCAACCTTTACAACTTACGCAAGGTAAATGCCTACACAAGGACTTCTCAACACCTACGCACATATTCTCCCGTGTCGGAGGCCTACGCAAGGACTTACACGTCCTACTCAATGACAACTTCGAGATTGGATCACAATCTCTAGACCCCAATCTCAACAAGAAGGGGGAATCAAACAATGGACTCTATAAGCTTAAACACTTACAAGAGATGAGCCCCAATTCAGCACCGTTGATGAGTAGCTTCAGCTTCCACGAATGCTTTAGCTCCTCTCCAAGTTCTCACGATTAGCAACCTTGCTTTGAATGAGATTTGTAGTGCCAAGGTGAGGGATAATAGGTTGGGAGAACCTTCTATAGGATGAGGCAATTGATGGTGAGAAAAGGTTTCTCAAAAGGTTGTATTGAATGGCTTAAATGACTAATGGATATGCCTATTTCGGATTAGGTCAACGTCCATCAATGAAGACTTGAGTTCATGTTTCAATCCGAGCTTTGAATGCATCAATGTTCTCTAACAACTAAGATTGAACAATGAACTCAAGACATAGGTTTGAGAAGAAAGAAAATAGCTTGGGAAGACACTCTCTCAAAGCTCTCTTAGTTTTCTTGGTTAAATGCCTCATAAATGAATTTCATTACTTAAATAGAGAGCTGAAAAACGGTTTAAAAATGGTCAGAAAATGATCATTGTCGGGCCCCCTATAAAAGGTTCGGGGCCTCTAGAAAAATCAAGTTTTATAAGTAAATGTTGCTGGACAAAAACCACCCAGTTCGGGCGCCCGACCAAGTGCCCGACCACAAGTTCAGGCGCTCGACAAAGCGCCCGACCAAGCGCCCGACCACAAGTTCAGGCGCCCGACAAAGCGACCAAGCGCCCGACCACAAGTTCAGGCGCCCGACAAAGCGCCCGACCAATGGTTCGGGTGCTCGATAATAGAGCCCGAACTCCCCTGAAATTTTCCAGAGAATTCACTAGACATTTTAGGCCAAGTTAGGGTTCCCGACTATGGAGCCCGACGGCCAGTTCGGACGCCCGATATGAGGCCCGAAGGTGCACAGAAGATTTGCTTCTTTGTGATTTGTTTCTTTGTGCAACTCATGGTCAAAGTCCAAGGCTGATCACATGGACACAACTCTAGAAATCTGGGCTAAAAGCTCTTCCTATTTGGTTGAGCCAAACTAAAGCAAGAAGGAAGGGGTTATAGGTTGCAAGTATCACCCTGGCACGGCTAATGTACTTAATTTCTCCAATGTTGGTGACGGCATCAATCTTCAGTTCTTCAAGAAGAGACTTTAGCTGATCTTACAGACTTGACAAA
Organism: Liriodendron chinense; assembly: GCA_003013855.2. Lineage (NCBI taxonomy): Eukaryota > Viridiplantae > Streptophyta > Magnoliopsida > Magnoliales > Magnoliaceae > Liriodendron > Liriodendron chinense. Next base: position 2,913,084 of record ML058385.1, read on the forward strand.
ACATAGTTCACGCAATTTGACAAATATTTGTACTAACAAAGTGTCGGCGACTCGGAAGGGTTTTCAGGGATCGGGAAGGGTTTCCGACAAATGAAAAAGTATTCCGGCATGGGTTTCCGGCGGGGATTTCGAATACCCAGAGGTTGGCAGCTCTCTCTCTCTCTCTCTCTCTCTCTCTCTGAAATCGTAAAAATGACTCACTGGACGGGGTATTTATAACCGAAGACGCCGGAACTCCACCAATGAGGGGCTACCACGTGCCACGCACCCCTAAAATACCCTCCACATACCTTAAACTTGGCGTTCGAAGGTCCGACGCACCCAGAAATAGGTTCTGCAAATATCTGATTTTTTGGGTGTGTGGGACCTTATTTTTCAGGTGCGTGGGACTCTGAAACACCTTTAAATCAAGTCCTGAAATGTGTGGAATTTCAGGTGCGTGGGTCCATTTTTAGGGTGCGTGAGGACACCAAAACACCTTTAAATGAAAATTCAGAAATTTGTTGAATTTAAGGGTGCGTGGACCCATTTTTGGGGTGCGTGGGACTCCATGCAACCTTTGAACCAATTCTTATTTTTGCTGATTTTTCGGGTGCGTGGGTACTCGAATTTATGGACGCGTGGGACTTAATTTTATGGGTGCGTTGACGGACTTTTGAATGCTCCAAATTGGGTTTTGAATTTCGATGAGTTTGTGGGACCCGCTTAATGATGAAAGCACATGCATTATTCATCATAAATCATAATGAAGCTATGGGTTCGATTTCGGATGGTTCTGATCACGATTATTTACGGGGCCCGCCGGAGATTTCAGCCTAAATTGGCTAAGGGGATTTTTGTAAATTTTCATTTTACGTGGGTTTGGAGGGTATTTTGTGAATTCTTTTGGAGGTGAGTGACCATTTTGCTTATTTTGAGGGCCCCTACATTTTGGGACCCCAATAGATGCCCCTCCGGTGCGTTGCGATGGACGTATGGTCGTTCAATGTGGCGCACCGGACCTTTTGGGTCCCGCTATATATAGAGAAGATAGCCAATTTTTCGTCATTTCCTCTTTTCGTTGGATTTTTTATGTACCTTCCACGCACCCAAAAATTCTCTCCAACACACCCATTTATTCCGCACGCACCCTGAAAATTGGACTTCGCATTTTTAAATCTTTTAAAGGTGCGTGGGCTCCAACGCACCCTTCGTCGGACGTTTCAAGTAGTAAAGGGGGTGTGTGGGACCTCACGCACCCTTCGTCACCCTACAGTTGGGTTTTGAGCAACTTTTAAGGGTGCGTGGGACCTCACGCACTCGAGAATTTGGACTTGGTGAATTTGAATGTTTACGGAGGTGCGTTGGATCTCACACACCCTGAAATTGAACTCTTGGTGGATTTGGGAATTTTGGGGTGCGAGGGACCTCACACACCCATAAATTGGATTTTGTGTATTTTGGGGTGCGTGGAGCCTCACGCACCCAGATTATAGGACTTGTGGGTTTTTGAGAATTTTTTAAATTCATTTTCGTAATTCTTGCCTGTTAGAACTTAGAAAAAGGAGAGAGATCATAACTACTCGTCAGCAGTCCTTCTTTCTTTTTTTCGTGTTTCTTTTATTCTGGGGGAATTCTGAGTATAGAGACATTCATAGACAATCATAAGCAATCACAAAGTGTACACAAGAGAGAGATATCACAAGGCGAATTTTATTCCAGAGATTCTGAGATCTTCTACATTCTAGGCTGTGATACTGGTCACGAGCCTTTAATTACATCAACGGTTGATCACCCTTGATTGGAAGGCAAAAGACTAATCCGCCGGGGATTACGGTCTTGAGTTCATGGTCGTGTAGACATTTGTTTTCTTGTTATGGACTGAGCCACATTTGTTAGACACGCCGGATGTCTATGTCCCATTTTCTTTCGGACTGTCCGGGTTGAGAGACTGTCAGGATTCGAGTGGTGCAACTCGGGGCCCGCGCCTGTTATTGTGAACAGGTGACCGTTGGAATACACATCCTCGAATGTTGGTCGGCATGACCCAAGGCCCGCGCCCATACTTTTATGATGGGTGACCTTAGGAAAGCACTCCGCAACATTCCCGAACGAGGTTTTTTAATCGAGTGGTGCAACTCTGGGCCCGCGCCTGTTACTGCGCACAGGTGACCGCTGGAATACACGAACATCGAAATGTTGGTCGGCATAACCTAAAGCCCGCGCCCGTATTTTTATGACGGGTGACCTTAGGAAAGCAATCCGCAACTACCTCATCAGCTCAACCGACAGACCCGTTGTCGATAGGTAGGGCATCGACTGTCTTTTTCATAGTGGCGGTCCATAGCAAGATGTTTCAAGCTTAGTTAGAACTCTTTGTTTGTGGTTTCTCATGGTAACCATAACCCCTTAGGTTTAGCCTCGGACCTTTATCCGGGATGAATAGAGCTTTGTACAGTAAAGTAAATGTATTTCTTCTGAAGTCGGGTGACTCATCTTCGAGAACGCTCTTTCTTCTAAGTATTTTCCAATGATCTGTTTGGGATCAAGTTGGCTTTATCGAGCCAAGATCTTTTGAGGATCCAAACTCAATGGGCTGGATCGGCTATCTCCGATGCCTACAAGTGGCTAATTATAGGGTCCGATGGGTACCCACATATGACAATTTCTTATGAATAATGGGGATCGGTACCCCACGAATGCTTGACTCGGCTGTTGGATAGCCTGAGTACTTCATCTTTGCCTCGGCGTCTTTGAGATCGCGGTTGATTTCAGCTGGCACTAGTCAATTCTCAAGCCAACAGGGCACTTCACAGGGCTGAAAACGACTAAGTAGTGGACTTGTTTGGGTTTGATCGGGGAGATCGGTGAATATTATTGATGACCGTCTCAGAACAGGGGTGGATTATGTCCACCAAGATCGCGGTGCGATCACATTTCAATTCGCTTAGCAGAAGTCAATTTCCGGGCCAACAGGGCACTTCCCAGGGCTAAAAATGACTAAGTAGTGGACCTGCTTATGGTCTGATTAGGGAAATCGGTGAATATTATTGATGACCGTCTCGGAACAGGGGTGGATTATGTCCACGAAGATCGCGGTGCGATCACATTTCGATTCGCTTAGCAGAAGTCAATTTCCGGGCCAATAGGGCACTTCCCAGGGCTGAAAATGACTAAGTAGTGGGCCTGCCGACCGCTTGATTAGGGTATTCGAGGGTCCTGAGATCGGATAACCTCATCACAGTGCATGATTATGGTGTATCATGTTAAGTAGAAGAAAAGTTTCCCTCTCGGGCTCGGTCCGATTCTACTCGTTTTAGGCTGTTTTCGGCTCTTTCGGAAGGATTTCTGGGGCTGCCAAATTGGCTAAGTGTTGGTCATTTTGGGCCAAAACACTGATTTGGACCACTTATCATTAACCATTGGAGAATCTAATCCGGTGGATGGATAGAACTCATCGAGACGCATCTAGGAGAGGTGGTTTCATCAAAATCCGATCTCGGACGAAGGCGGGCCGCGCGACGGAAGGTCCACCCCTCCCATCAGCGTCCAGGCGCATGGGGGGTGTGGTACAGGCACATGTCATGCTGATGTAAGCACATGTGGTGATGTTGGAGCTTTCAAGCGCATGTGGTAGGGAGCCGGGCGCATGTGGCATCTCCCGGGCGCATGTGGCCCCGTTTTTCATGAAAAATGGGACTTCGGGAGGCAATCCCGGCGCATGTGGTGGTACACATGCGCCTGGACCTAAGGAGTGGGCGCATGTCCGTCCCAAACTTAGAGGAATTTCAAGATTTTTCGGCCAGAAAAGCAAGCGCATGTGGTGGAAAAAGCCGGCGCATGTGGGGGATATGCCGGCACATGTGCCCAGCACTTAGAAAATTTCAGGATTTTCTTCCTGAACTTGGGATTCAGCGAGGAAATCCCTTTCTGGCGAGGGTTTCCGGTGAGGGAATCCACTCCGGCCAAGGCATCCGGCGAGAGGAGAGAAAGCAAGCGCATGTGGTGCTTACATCACTCTGAGGTCGACGGGGGATGATCTCGTGCTGATGAGTGAAGTGACTTCACTATTTATAGGGGATAATCGGGTTCAGGTTTGCCCGGCGAGTATTTTCCGGCGCATGTGCTAGAAAACAAAACCAAGCGCATGTGAGAAAAATGCACCAAGCGCATGTGGAGGATCCGGGCGCATGTGCTTTACCGGCGCATTTCCCGGCGCTTTTCGGAAAAGTGTTTCATTCACTTCTTTTCACTGATAGAGTGCAAGCACATGTGGTTGGAGGCCAGGCGCATGTGCTTTGCCGGCGCTTTCCCACTACTTAGCCAGATTTTCAGGATTCCAGCACTTAGAAAATTTCAGCATTTCAGCTCCGACGAGGGACCTCCAAAGGACAGCTACCTTTTCTAGACATGCACTCACTATCGCCAAGCCACTTTTAGGCTATGATTGACCTCCTGAATGAACGGGGTGGGGTGTGGAAGTCCAGATGTTGCTAATTTTGGTACTTCCTTCCTAATTTGGAGCCTCCGGGTCAGCTTGTCGTATAGGAACGTTGTTCCGGGGAGCGCGCGCATGGAAATACGCATCGTAATGACTTCAAACTTTCTATTTAAGGGTTTTGGGGCACTCCAAATCATTTGGCGGTGAAGCGCATGTCCAGTTCCACTCTGAAATGGTAGCTGTAGGCCTACGGACCCTTTTTGGTCAGCTCCAAACAGGGATGAAACGCATTTCGAGGTGCGCAAGTAAAAATATGCACCTGATGACTTTGAAACTTGCAGGTTAAGGGTTTTAGGACATTTTGGATCATTTGGCGGCAAAGCGCATGTCCAATTCCGCTCCAAAATGGTAGCTGTAGGCTTACGGACCCTTTTGGTCAGCTTCGGGCAAGGACGAAACGCATTTCAAGGTGCACGGGTAAAAATATGCATCGGATGACTTTGAAACTTGCAAGTTAAGGGTTTTGGGAAATTTTGGATCATTTGGCGGCAAAGCGCATGTCCAGTTCCGCTCTAAAATGCTGTTTAAGGATTTTGGTCGCTACCAAGTGATCAGGGTTGTGCAGGCATTTTCGGGGCTCTCTCAGCCTCGAAACTTATCCAAATCATTGCCACTAGACCATGGGATGTCGTTTTACAATGGGTGCAAATTTGAGCCCCAACAAGTGCCCCCCCAGTGTGCTGCGCTGGATGCTTACGTCATGCCAGTGCAGTGCACCGATCCCCCAGGCTCAAGTATAAATAGTTGACTCACTGAGTCATTCCACAATTTTTCGAGTCAGAAAACTTAATTTTCCCAAGGTGAGAGAGCTCATCCTCGAGCTACAGGCACATGTGGTCCCCTTGTGGGCGCATGTGGCCTACCATCCATTTTCCGACGGAGAACTCCCCTCAAGCGCATGTCAAATTGCCTCTGAGGATGTGGGCGCATGTCCCAGGCGCATGTTGTTCTGGGCATGCGCCTAGGGCACTGCCTAGACTTGTGTCTTTTCAAAAAAAAAAATCAGAGGTGGGCGCATGTGAGGATGCACATGCGCCTGGTGCATTGAATTCCAAGCTTGTTCATTTCCTTCTTCTGAGCCGGGCGCATGTCAGATCGGACATGCGCCTGAGACTTTATGGAATGAAGTTTCACTTTCAAATTTTAGAGATTGGGCGCATGTGAGGGGCCACATGCGCTTGGGGCTCCACCTTGGGCGCATGTGAGTCTAACACTTAGCCAAAATTTTCATTTTTAGTCCCTGCTTTGCACTTGTGAAGAAATGGCATTTCCGGCTCCGTTTCTCAGTCAAATTCAGTGCTGTTTGAGGCTAGATCGCTTAAAATTCAAGCACGACTGGAGCTTAGTGCCTTGGGCCTGTAGTTGGCTGCCTACTTTGGCCTGTCATAACTCATGACTGTCTATTTTAGATAGATTCAGGGTATGTCTGCCAGAGTGCGCTTATAGCGTCCCGATTGCTTGTAAAGTTGCTGTGTGCGAATAGTTGCGTATGTATGATGCTGAAACTGTTTCCTGACTCTGTCTAGTACTTACTTATAAGCACCTGGACTTGTCAAGGCTACTTTTAGACTAAATGCATGGATGTATTGTGGGTTCAATCTATGATTTTGTGTGTACATCGATCACATGTATGCGTGCATGTATGATGGCAGTTGCTTTGTTATGAAATGCGTATGATAATCGATATGCTATGCTCTTGATTTTGTTGCTTTCATGTTCTTCATGTTGTGCTTGTGTTTGTGATATGATTTCGTTAGGCTATTTGCCCGTGTGTATCGAGTTGTTCTCTAATGTTGTTTTGTTTACGCGTTGCAGTGAATTGCAATAGCGACAATGGGATCTTCTGGTGAAACCTCTGGGTCGCATGCTTCTGGTCCGACACCGATGAAGCGCGGTCGGAAAAGAACAGCTGAAGGTCCTTCTAACCCTCCTCCTCCAAGACGTAACTCTCGCTTCTTTCCTACGGTCGAACCCGAGATAAAGGATTTCACGGAGCGTATTGGGCAGCTTCCTCATGAAGTGCTGGTGCGCATCTTCGTCAACAAGACAGCGCCTGAACCTCCAAAGCAGGGAACAGAACAAGAGTGGGTCTATTGGTATGCCCAACTTGCTAGTGTGGCGAGTGCCATCGAGGCAGGTCCTCAAGATATACCTGTTCAAAATGTAGAAGAGAATCTGACAGGTCAGAAAGGTAAGAAGAAAGGAGGACGAGGAAAACAATCGATCAAGGTGCTCAGTCAAGCGGAGCGATTGACACAGCTCCTCGACTTGAAATATGAAAGGATGAAGATTGGATGGGAGAGCAACAAGATCACTGCTGAGCGTGGCATCTGCATCACGAACCCCTACAATGGCGAGGTCATCTTGCACCAGAAGTCTCTTATGAGGTGTAAACCTTTTCTGAGCATTGAGCCATCTGATGTTCGTAGACCTAGCCAGTTCTATGGAGTGGAGAGATGGTCTTCAGTTCCTGAGAGATTACTCACTGCCACCCTGGGAAGCAACGGGAAGCAATAAAAGGTTGGTGAGATTAAGGAAATGACTTTCCTCATGCCTACATGTGATCCGCATGCACCTTATCCGACTCATTTCTTTGAGATGGTGCGTCAAAGATTCCTTCCTATGAGCACGTCCGCAATGTGGGAAACTTCGAGCTTCCGTACCCGAGGGCATCTGAATTGTCGTGACAGCTACATCCCCTGGGCGAAGGAGATTCTGATCCGGCACGATGTTGTGCTGAGGGAGGTCGGGCTCTACTATGCCATCGAGGCGACTGCCGGCTTCTTTCCGAGAGATCTGACAATTCTCAGGGGCTTCTTAAATTATTGGAGTTCCATTACCAAGTCTTTCCATCTTCCTCAAGGAGAGATGAGCATAACCCTCTGGGATCTTAAGATGATGGCAGGCCTGCCCATACGCGGCGGGTATTATCACGAATATATCCCCTCTGATGAAGAATTGTCTGGCTTCAGGCGCGAAGGTGATCGAAAGGCCTATCATTCCAAGGCGTGTTTGGAGTTGTTCAATGAATTGCAACAATTTGACTGCATTACAAAGATACACTATGAAGATTGGTCAGTTTACTTCAGCCACGGCTTGAAGTAAGTCTTCCCGGGACGTCTTTTTCTTTCTTTTCATGATGTATGCTCTTTTCTCCTGCATAGCTTCTTATGTGAAATTCTCTCTCCTTTCTCTCTTTCAGGATCGACTACGGAAAATATAAAGTTGATGTTAAAAGAATAAGGGCTTTACGACAAAGGTTCCAATGCAAATTTCCTTGCTCGAACGTATTGTCTCCCACTTGCGAGCTAGCAGGCTTCCTCGCTTACTGGTTGTCCGCAGTCGCGCTTCCCAGCTCGAAGAGTGCTGATGGCGTCAGGGTTTCTTGCTTCGTTATGGCGGGTGCCCTTGCCAGTGGTCAACGTCTTGCTATAGCGCCACCTGTACTCTGCAGCATATATAGAGCGTTTGGTTATGTTGCCAGTAATCCGGACAAACCTGCTGATGGAATGGATGCTGCCCATTGCCTGTGGCATTATTTCTGTGGCTGGTTAGGCATTTATTTCTAGGTATATGGTATGAAGCCCCACGCCTACTTCTTTCTAGATCGAGCGCCTCTTATCAGGTTCATGAAGGCCAAGATGGTGCTTAAGACGCCAGAATGGGTGTCTTCAAGGATCTGCAATGAGAATGAAGTTGACTTTTACCATTTTCCTGCATCCATTGCTGATGAAGATATCGAAGTCGTCGATGATGAGGATTCGGTTGACTCTTCTGACAGAGAATTCCTAATATCAATCCGGACTGCCTCTCTCCCGTTCCGCGAAGGCATGGAGTTCTGGCGAGAGCTTTATTATCCGAGCAGGTTCGCCAGACAGTTCGGCTACGATCAGGGCGTTCCGTCGACTCTTCCGAGCGTGATGAGGATAGAACGAGCATATGGCATGGGTCCTGTCCATTGGGAGTGGATGTGGGACCAACTTTTGCTGACGCGAACTGGCGCGAGGTTCGTGTTTCCTGGCGGTAGTCGACGTCCCGCGACCTCTTATGGTTGGATGAGATGGTGGGGGCATCAGTATGCGCGCATCCGGGATGCCAAACTTGTCGATTTCCCTCTCTATCTCTCTCCTCCAAGGTTGAATGACGTTCCTGAGGACGGTCTTGGTTATCTTTGTGAGCAGCGTGAGGCCGTCGGAGTTCCTGGTACCAGCCATCTGACTTCCTTGAACGTGCCGATCACTCGTAGGAAAGAAGATGGAGCGTTAGACGGATGGTATTGCTTCGGGGTCCCTATACAGAGACGTCAGCAAGGGGTCGGATCTTCGCGTCCTCCGGCAGAGACTGCTCCTCCATCTGTCGAAGAGGGTGAGCCTACGAGAGGCATGGCAGGAGTTAGACCTTCTGATGATTTCGTTGACGATCTTCCACCGGGCCGCGCGAGAGATCAGTTGAGAGTCAAGATAAGACTCACACCAAGAGTTCGCCCGTCAGCACCTGAGAAAAACTTAAGAAAGGCAGAAATGTTACATATCAAGAAGTGGGGGAATTTGGATCCGTCGTTGCAGATCACTACTCCAGAGATAGTGGTAGGTGCGACTGTTGCCGATAGCCGCGAAGAAGGTGAGCTTCGGTCTGGTGCTACAGAGGAGATTGCAGACGAAGAAGATATAATTATCGATAATCGTGACGGAGGTGAGTCCGAGCCTGCAGATGTCGAGGGGGACAATGCCGAAGATGGTTCTGAAGACGGTGATGGTCAGGGAGCGGCGTGCCTCGATGGTTCGGGGTCACGGCTTGAAGATGAACCTGTAGATTATTCTGGTGATGACTGGGGAGTGGACCATGCCAACGATCATAGCAACGATGATTCCCTCGCGAATTATTATGATAACGATGCCGGAGTCGGGGATGTAGGTGATCTTGATGATGTTGCCATGGCAGCGATCGAAGCACAACTCTACGACAACGTCAGGGTCCAACCTTCTTCTGAGCCTTTAGTCTTCGTTTCTCAGGCTGTTGCGGCACCGACTACGAGGTTGTCGACGAATGTTCCTCCTTGTTTGCCCGTTCGTGCTGATAACGCTAAGGAATCTGTTCCTGGGCTTGAGATGCGTGAGGGGAACGTTGATCCTTCTTCGGTCCTTCCATCAGGCTGTTCATTGCGAGTAGACTGTCCTGTTGAGTTGGAAGTCGTGGATATGTCACGCTCTGCTGTGGTCGAAGTCGGACCCAACATTCCGCGAGCACAAGGTAAGAAATGCGATTATGGTTCTGCTTTGTACTTTTCTTCTTTGATTCCTGCATAGTCATACTAACCATATTTTGTTATTATTATTTTATTTCTACAGATCTTATTGAGTCAATACCTGCCTCTGCCACTTCCGTCGCATCGTCTCCTTCGCACTTTACATTAGATTATGACTTGTAGTTTCTGCTTTCATTTTTGCTAATGTACCATTTGTTCGGCTTGCATTCTTTCTTGCAGCTGCCGTCGATTCTAGCGTCGCCATTGCTATGATGCTGGACATTCCTGCATTTGAACATTTAGATTGTTTTTGTCAGAGCGTGCTGAAGGGCCTGCTGTCTAGCCTTGCGAAGGCGTTGGCCGATCCACAAGAATGGCATATGCTAGGCGCTGGCATGAAAGCGCTGGAAGCTTGTGTCGGAGTTGTTGGGTCTAATGCACTCGTGGTTGTCAATCACATCTCTGCGTTCGAAAGCTCCCTCGCAAATGTAGCGGCTGCTGAGCACGTCGAGCCTGATCCTGCTACCGAGGAGAAGCGGAGAATTGTAGAGTCTTTGGGACCTGCAGTGGAACGTCACGTGCATTCTACGGCGAACGCACGAGAATCCTTACAAAATAATAAGATACAGTATGAAGGGTGCTTTGGCCGTATAGCTGAAATCGACGCTGAAATTGAGCGTCTGCAAGCGGAGAAGATCGCCGTGAGCTTCGAAGCTGCCCGTCTCGAGTCAGTAGTTACTCAGGGTCAGATAACGGTCACGCGGCTCAAGAGTGAGGGCGAAGCAGCGCACAAACAGTTGGAGGATTTGACTGCTGAACTTCAACATGTTCTTGATCCTGCGGAGGTATTATCTGCAGCAAAGTCAGCGATGGAAACTGCCAGGGTGGCGTGATCAGGCTGATATCGGGATGTTTGGAGAAGCTTTGATCTTTCGCTCCCGATACTCTCCTTCTTGACTTCAAATGTATAGAAATGATCGTAGGATCTTACCTTTAGAAAATTTTGTAGTTGGTGTAAGAGATACTTACATTTTGACCATTCATGTATATGGCGTCGAAAAGATGTCAACCAAACTTTTGTTAAATGAAATGACAATAGCAATTATTTTTTCTATCGTGTTATGTTTGTGTGATGTGTGTTAGAATGGTTTGCAATAATAGCAATAATAATCGCAATTCTAGTAAGTGATGAATGTAGAATGAAATGAAAAGAGTAATACTTCCCTTTGTCGTCGATTTCGGGAGTGTCCAGGGTTTCTAAACTCGGGATATGCTCATGTCGTAGACGAATGGTCCTTCTTGGTTATTTCTCCATAGCAAGGGCAAGGAAGACCTGCAAGAATACGAAGTAACTGATTAGCTTTTATAACTACAGGCTTATCTAATGTATTCTACTCCATTTCATTCTCCGTTTCTATCCTTACTTATTACATTCCCTCTCTTGGGGAGTTTACATTTCTCCTATTTATGTAAAGGAAAGTAACAGGTGGACTGTTAGGGTTAATATTTCTTCAGAACCCGGCCATTAATTGTAAAACTGGCTCCGCCATCATCGAAATTCACACGGTAGGCCCCGTTGGAGTAAACTTCTTCTATGATGCATATCGGGTCCCACTTAGGGTCGAACTTGCTCTTTGCAGTGTGCGCGGCTGTCGGTCGCTTCATTACGAGCACCAAGTCACCCTTCTTGAAGGATCTACCCCTGACTCGCTTGTCATACGCTGTTGAGATATGCTTCTGGTACATCTCTAGCCGTTGTTGTGCCGCGAGCCTCTTCTCATCCAAGGCATCGAGCTCGACCATCCTGAGCTCAGCATTACGGTCATCTGTCAAGGAGTTCCGAAGTGCTACTCGCAGGGACTCGACCTGAACTTCCATCGGGATGATGGCCTCCGTGCCGTATACTAGTGAATAGGGAGTAGCCCGCGTTGCTGTGCGGTGCGTAGTACGATATGCCCAAAGTGCTTCGGGCAACCGTTTTTCCCAATCTTTCTTATTCTTTGCCACCGTTTTCTTCAAAATCTTCATGATGGTTTTGTTGAATGCCTCAGCAAGCCCGTTTGCAGGAGGATAATAGGGTGTTGAGTAGCAATGCTTGATCTTGAACTTGGCACACAGCTTGTTGATCACAGCATTTCGGAAGGGCGTGCCATTATCCATGACGATCCAATCGGGAATACCATGTCTATACATGATGGCATTCCGGATGAAACCCTCCACTTGTTTAGCTTTCACGTTCTTCAGGGCCACAGCCTCAGCCCACTTAGAGAAATAATCTGTTGCCGCCAGTATGTACTGGTGCCCTTGAGAGGAAAAGGGGCTAATGGGGCCTATCACATCCATTCCCCAGGCCGCAAAAGGCCAAGACATCACTAACTGATGCAGTTCTTCTGGAGGTATATGTATGATGTCAGCATGTATCTGACACTGATGGCATTTCCTGACGTAGTCCATCGCATCTTTCACCATGGTGGGCCAATAATAGCCCATGTCACTCGATGATGTAGGTTTCGTCCGCCTTGATGGGCACCACATTCTCCTCCGTGCGCCTCTCTCAGCGTATCATGAACTTCTTCTCGGGCCAGGCATCTTGACAGCGTTCCATCGCTAGAGCGTCGATACAGTACTTCTTCTAAGAGGACGAACGAGCTGGCACGCCTTCTGACTTGAGTGCGCATTTGCGGATCCTCGGGTAAGAACCCATACCTCAAGTAATCAGAGAATGGTCTTCTCCAATCTTCCTCTTCTATGATCTCAAAGCAATGTACAGGGCTTGCACTCGTGACATTCTCGGCCACTGTGAGGGATGGTAATATTCTCCTTTCTTCTATGGTGACTTGAAGTGGGCTGCCCCCTGGGTGCGCGAGAGCCGCGGCCAGGTTAGCCAATGTGTCTGCTTAAGAATTTTCAGCTCTTGGGACGTGCGACACTGTACTGTCCCTGAAATGATCGAACAGGGCTCGGGCCTGATGACAAAGAGATGACAGCTCCGGCTTGCAAACTTCATATTCCGTGATAAGATGTCCCACAACTAACCGAGAATCACCGTATACCTGTAGTGATCGGATTCGCATGTCTCGTGCCAACTGTAACCCAATGATGAGGGCCTAATACTCTGCCTCGTTGTTTGTGCACGACGGCACTATTGTGAATGAGTAGGGCAACAAGTCGCCTTGAGGACTGATGAAGATCACACCGGCCCCTGATCCTGCAGCTCTGGAGGCTCCGTCGAAATACATCTGCCATTGCTTCGCGACCCTTACCATCATGGCCTGGTCGTCAGGCAGATCACATTCCATTTTCATGTTATCTGGTATTGGGTGAGCTGCTAGAAAATCGGCTATCACCTGCCCTTTAACAGCTCAAGACGGCAGATACATGATGTCGAACTCGGATAGCAGTAGGGGACATTTGGCTAAACGCCCGGACAACATAGGTCGGTTCATCAGGAACTTGACAGGGTCTACTCTGGAGATCAATGTAATCTGATATGACAGACAGTAATGCCTCAACTTCTTCACAGCAAATATCAAGGCCAGGCATATCTTCTCAATCGGTGAGTAATTAAACTCAGCGCCGACGAGCGTGCGGCTCAAATAATACAGAGCATTCTCTTTTCCTTCTTCATTCTTCTAGGCGAACAGTGCCCCCAGTGAGTTCTCTCCCACCGCTACATACAGTATCAGAGGCTTTCCCTCATTGGCGCTGCGAGAATTGGAGCTTTCCATAGTAACTCTTTGAGGGAATCGAAGGCTTTCTGGCACGCTTCGTCCCACTAGAAGCAGACGTCTTTCTTGTTCAGCCGAGAGAAAGGCTGGCAGCGACCTGACAGGTTCGAGATGAACCGCCGCAAGTAAGCGACTCTCCCTTGGAAGCTCTTTAGCTCTTTCAAATTCTTCGGAGGAGGCATTTCTCGGATCGCCTTGATCTTCGCGGGGTCAATCTCGATTCCCCGATGCCTGATCACAAAGCCAAGAAATCTTCCGGAGGACACCCCAAAGGCGTACTTCAACGGGTTCATGCGGAGGCTCTTCTTCCTCAACCTCTGAAATACTAGCTTCAAATGTTCGCGATGCTGTTGATGTCCGTCGGACCTCACTACCAGGTCATCGACATAGCATTCCACATGCTTGTGCATCATGTCTTGGAAGATTACCTGCATCGCTCTATGATACGTGGCGCCTGCATTTTTCAGCCCAAACGGCATCACCCGGTAACAGAATATCCCGAGAGATGTTCGGAAGGCAGTGGATTCTTCGTCTTCTAGAGCCATTCAGATCTGATTATACCCTGAGTAGCCGTCCATAAAGGACATCGTCGTATATGCTGATGTGCTATCGATCAGAAGCTCCGGGATGGGTAGAGGAAAGTCATCTTTGGGACAAGCCTCATTCAAGTTGCGGAAATCAACGCACACCCGGATCTGGCCGCTCTTCTTCTTTACAGGTACTATGTTCGAGATCCATTTGGGATATTGAACTTCCCTGATAAACCCGGCCTGAAGCAGCTTCTTCACCTCTTCCTCTATCTTCGGGACGATGTCAGGATGGAAGCGTCTCTGTGGCTGTTTGACCGACCTCTTCTCCTTCGCGATATTCAACCTGTGCATCGCGATTGCCGGGTTCAGTCCTGGCATTTCAGAATAGGTCCATGTGAACACGTCTCTGTTCTCTTTCAGGAGTTGAATGTAGCTTTCCCTCTCTTCTTCTGGAATGTTCTTACTGATATAAGTATTCCTCGGCTCTTCGGTGGTCCCCAGATTGACTTCTTGTAGCTCATCTATCGTGGGCTGACCCCCATCTTCGATCTACTCTGGCGCGGCACTCGGCTGTATGACTTCATTCGGTCCAGCGGGCCTCACCTCTTCCACGGGACTAATTGTCACCATGTTAATATGCCTGATCTCACATCCTGCCCCCAGGGCTTCTTTTCCTCTGTATACCTTCGTCTTTACTTCTAAGGGTGCTAGCATGCCTTTCCGAGCTGGGGGTTTTGAACAAATGAACCCCATGTTTCTCATATGTTCCTACTGGCCTTGTTATATCTTTCTTCTTCGATGGGTGGTGTCTCAACTGGCGTTCTCTTCGCGTTCTCTTCGATCTACAATGGGTTGCAGAGTTCGGCCTGAAATCTTATCTCATGCCTTGCTCCCATTGTCGGCGGCACGCAGAACTGGCTCAGAGCTTTAGGGAAGGGATGAATCCTCTCAACCTTTGGCACCGGCATATTGAAGCTGGACTGCAACACGCTCATCTGTTGGCTTGTCATCTGTTTCAACACTGACTGCCCTTCCTTCCGGAGGTGCTTCGGTATCAAATAAAACTTCTTCCTTTGCAACGGATTTCCTCTATAAGCCAAATGAGATCATCGCATCCATGGCCTGCATGCACATCTTGACCTGCTCAGATTCGCTGGGCAGTTCCCAGCACTATGCTGCTATAGTCCTCCACCTGTCGATGAACTTCTCGACCGACTCTCCCTGCCTTTGACGAACCAAGGCTAAATCTGTCAGCGAGACTTCTCGTTCGGTAGAGAAGAATTTGGAGATGAACAAGTCCTGCATCTGCTCCCAGGACTTGACTGACCCTGCGGGTAGTGACATGTACCACTGGAATGCCTTGCTCGTGAGCGTCAAGCCGAACAATCTGATACAGTACTGGGGAATTGTCGACAGGTTGCCCATCATTGTCATGAATTGAGCCATGTGTTCCTCTGGCGATCCTCTGCCATCGAATCTAGGGAAGTCTAGACGCTTGAATTGTTGGGAAATGGGAGATCGTGGACCTCGGGTAAGTACGGCACCTGGTATACATATTTTCCTCTCTTCTCCTTTTCTCTTTCCTGATGCATCAGGTCCGCAACTGTCTGGGACAGTTCTTCTCTCGTGGCTTGAGACGGCAGTGGCGGTACACGTCCGAACACAACGTTTCTCGAGCGAGCTTGTGGTTCGGCGGTAGCTAGTTCTCCTGCTGCCCCCTGGCATTCCTCCACAGACTGTCGAGTAGGTACGGCTGGGCTTCTGTTTGCCCCCTGGGCAACTAGAGCCAACAGTGCTTCTTTCATCTCTCTCATCTCTCTGGTCGTGTCCTCTTAGACCCGGATAATCTCATCTATCTGTTCTTGGATTGGAGGCAGCTCTGGGTATCGCTCACTTGCCTCTCCTTCGGTGACCTGCACCATCATTACTTGCGCTCGCTGCAGCCTCGTCTTGATCACGGCAGCTTCAGTAGGGATTGTCTTCATCATCGTCTTAGTCGACTGTCGAACAGCGGATCTGTTCGGTATCTTCGCTGACGATGTTGTCTACGGTATCGCTGGGAAGTCGATATCGGCGAAGGAGAACTCTGGCCTGGCTGACACGGTAGTTCTGCCGGAGTTGCGGGCGTCGCCCCTGTAGACTAGCTTCCACTGTCTCTTTGTTCTGCCCTGCACCCTTGCTGTCCTCTCCGTCTCAGCTAGGATAACCTTCTTGTTCTCAGTCTTCTTGACGGTCTTGCGCTTCTGCACAATCTGCCATCCAGCTTCAGAGGTTGCTGCCAGATGGGGGAAGTAAAATCCTCCGGTTGCTTAGAAGATAATCGTAGATGCCATTTGTTTGGTTCTTTCTCTGTCTTTCTCTTTCTGTCTTTCTCTCTCTCTCTCTCTCTCTATCTCTCTCTCTCTGCACAGTCATACACGCATTAGAATATTCCGCGCGCTTGGGAAAGAGAGAGGACGCGACCTTACCAATCGCGATACGGCTCGACAGTGGATAGACAGAAACATACAAGTACAAATTACATGCATGCTATGCAAAGCTTCGAAATTCTTTTGCCTTAAAGATGAAGGGAAGAACGTTCCCGTTGAGAGTCGCCAGTTTGGCGCCCGTGAAGGCGCCGAACATTTCTCCTTGCGGTAACCTTTCCCATTTACACATTAGTGTCTGCAAATGATTTATCGCAGAATGTCTATTTACTCAGAAATAACCAGAGATCCTGGTGTTGAATAATCTCCAGCAGAGTCGCCAGTTTGTTAGAACTTAGAAAAAGGAGAGAGATCAGAACTACTCGTCAGCAGTCCTTTTCTTTTTCGTGTTTCTTTTATTCTAGGGGAATTCTGAGTATAGAGACATTCATAGACAATCATAAGCAATCACAAAGTGTACACAAGAGAGAGATATCGCAAGGCGAATTTTATTTCAGAGATTCTGAGATCTTTTACATTCCAGGCTGTGATACTGGTCACGAGACTTTAATTACATCAACGGTTGATCACCCTTGAATGGAAGGCAAAAGACTAATCCGCCGGGGATTATGGTCTTGAGTTCATGGTCCTGTAGACCTTTATTTTCTTGTTATGGACTGAGCCACATTTGTTAGACACGCCGGATGTCTATGTCCCATTTTCTTTCAGACTGTCCAGGTTGAGAGACTGTCAGGATTCGAGTGGTGCAACTCGGGGCCCGCGCCTGTTATTGTGAACAGATGACCGCTGGAATACACGATCCTCGAATGTTAGTCGGCATGACCCAAGGCCCGCGCCCGTACTTTTATGACGGGTGACCTTAGGAAACTACTCCGCAATGTTCCCGAACGAGGTTTTTTAATCGAGTGGTGCAACTCTGGGCCCGCGCCTGTTACTGCGCACAGGTGACCACTGGAATACACGAACATCGAAATGTTGGTCGGTATAAACTAAAGCCTGGGCCCGTATTTTTATGACGGGTGACCTTAGGAAAGCAATCCGCAACTACCTCATCAGCTCAACCGACAGACCCGTTGTTGATAGGTAGGGCATCGACTGTCTTTTTCATAGTGGCGGTTGTTAACGTCAGATTTTGTAACGAGATCCTCCGGCTTTTCTCCTTCACTCCAGCAGGGATTTCCACCACCAGACCTGAAGCAAGACAGCAAATAAGGGTGGCTGGGGACCAGCCGTTAGCCCTCCGATGCTTAAGTTAGGCCGCAGTAAGAAGAGAAGCCAAGCAAAATGGGTCCAAGATTGAATGTTGTGTGCGTACCTACTCTTAATGGAGCCACCCCTTTATATAGATCTGGAGGCAATCCAATTTGTTACGTAAGATGTCGAAATCCCGTTGATGTCGCGTACGATACTGAGATCTTGCTGATTTCGGGGGATAAGATCCTATCTTTTGAGTCAGATCCAACCCAACGATTTATTTCAACAATCACGCCCCTTGATGGCAATCCCTTGAGATTTGGATCCATTTAGGGAAGATAAGCCCAAAAGCCGACCTATACGGGCTACCAGTAAGCGTGGTAATAACGCTGATGTGTCATGATAAACTGGAAGCCGTAGTTGGAGTCATAGCTTCCGAAAAGGAAGGAGACGCCGACAAGACGGAAACCACCGAACTGAATGTAGTCCTGCTTGGTGTCGCAGAGGGATTGGACAAGCTGCTCGCATGTTAGAATGTGGTCGCGAGTCCAAGTACACACTTAGGTGTAACATCTTTTAACGACTTGTGAGAAGGTCTGCTCGCAGATCGAGCTTTGCTGTATTTGACTATCGGTTATGAAAACTCGAGACTTGCGAATAGCTGCTCCGTATTTTTCAATCTATGACTCCTGATCAGGTGAGCTCGAGAGTCGAATGGACGTCCCACACTTATCCAATATTCGACTCTCGATCAGATGATCTCGAGAGTCGAATGGACGTCCCGTACTTATCCAATATTCGACTCTCGATCAGATGATCTCGAGAGAAGAATGGACGTCCCGCACTTATCCATTCTTCGACTCCCGAGCTTACGATCTCGAGAGTCGAACCCGCACTCCACTTTTACCCTTTCTGCGACTCTTGATCAGATCATCTCGAGGGCGAAATGGGCATTTCCGCGTGAAATCTTATCTCCACCATTTTGCCTATAACAGATGCCCCCCAAGTCCTTGCCGCCAAGAATCCTTAAGGAAAGGACTTAGCTTGCTGTCATGCGCGGCTGCCTCTTGCTTTTACTGAGAAGCCGTACATGATTAGGCTGGAATTAATGAGCGCCAGCCTTTCTGCAGTCAGGAAATGAAGAGGCGCTCACCACGTGTCCAAGTATTTAATGGGCGTGCCTGCTCGAGTGCTGTGCCGAACGAGGGATCGCCACGTGCTACCATATACGGCGGAATGATTGCCTATAAATATACGGAGTCCACCATATCTTCTGATTTTCACAGAAGTTTCAGAATCCTCCTTTGCCTTTCAATCATCTTCCTCCGGAGCTCCTTGGTGTCTTCCTCGATCTCCTTTGGTGCTCTTTCTTTCCTTTTGTACTGTAATATTTCTTCTTTCTTTTTAAATATCCCATGGCTTCTGAGGAGAGCACCGTTCCTTTAGGAGATGCCACCCCGGAATCCTCTGCTTCTAGTAACGCAAGGGTTCCGGCAGGTCAGTACACAGCGGCCGGATATCCTTCCATTCTATCGGAGAACCGGCTGCTGGAGTTACGGGAGAGATTTTCAATCCCTGACTGAGTCACTCTCCGGTTACCCAGAGATGGAGAGACGCCAGACTCCCCTCCCCCAGGGTGTGTGACATTCTATGAGTATCAACTCATTCTGGGGATTCGCCTTCCCCTCCATCCCTTCATCCGGGATGTACTTCGATATTATAAAATTGCCCCCGGGCAACTTATCGTGAATGGATGGAGGGTGGTCCTAAGCTCATTCGTCCTTTGGGCTCAAGCCGGGAACGGGGAGCTTACAGCTGATGAGTTCCTCCGCATGTTCCGCTTGAAGAAGGCACCCTCCAGCAAAGGCTGGTATTATCTATGTTATTGGCACCGGGATAACTTCGTGCTGGGGAAGCCCTCATCGAATTATCCCGGCTGGAGGAAGCGTTGGTTTTATGCATCCGAAAATTGAGAATTTGCTTCTTCCAGGGGCCCAAGAGTAAACCGTTTTTTCTGTGAAGGTAGGCAGTCCCGCATTGTGCACTTTTTCTTCAATTAGGGTTTTAGGGTTTTACTCCATTTGACCCTTGTTTGTGCTCGCAGGTATCCCGGCCTTGAGAAAACCGAACTTGAAAGGGGGGATCAACGAAAAAATCGTAAAAGTGTACAAGGTGCCTATTGGTGATAGGCACGTCGAGACTTGCTTGTCTCCATCACGTCTTGCAGCAGTGGGCTTAATACCCATAAGAGAAGTCGAGATGACGCAGATCGGAGAGAAAAGAGGTCTGCTGCCCCGGATGAAGGGCACGAGCTCCAAGAGACAGAAGAAAACATCTGCTGGTCCATCTCACCCATCCACCGAAAAGGGTAATGATCAGCCTGCTCCTCTCGCGAGCAAGGCGGGGGCTCCAGCAGGGCCCGCTATTCCTTCACTGGTGGTCGCACCCGGGCCGCCAGTGATTAATATCGCTGACAATTCCCCAGATGGGGTAGGGTCCAGCTGCCCCCCAGCTGAAGAGGCTCGTGAGAACACAGAGCCTCGAGAGATGGCTCCTGCCCGCGAGCTGGTTCCTGCTACCGAGCAGGGACCTGCTCGCGAGACGATGGCCCCTCCTCGCGAGCCGTCTGGGCTGATCGTTGCCCAACCTTCCGGCAGTGGGACATATTCTGTTCCTCGCCACCTCCACCCCATCTGTAAATTCCTATTTGAGAACGTCCCGCCTCAATCCTTCTGCTCTCTTCCCGAGCCAGGCCCCGAGAGCCTCTTCCTTGAGGCAGGGATGAGGATGGCTCAGGTAGAACCTCCTAGCCCAGAACTTTATTATTTTGGGGTTTCTTAAGTATTCCTTCTCACCCCTCTTTTTGTTTACAGGGACTAGACCTCATCTTACGGACGAAGCGAGACATCGTCGCCGCTCGCCGCGTAATAGACGAGGCAGATGAGAAGAGGATCGATTTGGAGAAGGCGGTCCAGGGACGAGATCAACTCATCAAATCCCGTGAGGCCGTGATCTCCAAGAAAGATGAGGAGATAAAAATCCTCATAGAGAGTCCAGGTGTTGACCGAAAGGTACCAAGCTTTGGACAATAAGTTCGCGAAGATCGCCGACTTGAAGGAGAAGGCGGAGAGAGAGAAGGAGATCTTTCGCCAAGACAAGATCTCATTAGAGGAGCGACTTGCGGAGGCTAGGTCGCAGCTCAAGGAGGCCTACGACAACCTTACCAAGGAGCGCAACGCTTTGGCGCAGCTTAAAGACGACTCGATCCACTGGGACGAGGAGAGAGTCGCCCTTGCGAAAATGCTCTCGGAGGAAGGTCCTCGGGCAGTTTTCGAGTTCCGTACCTCGCAGCAATATGACGACGAAAGGTACGAGTCATATGATGCTGGTCGCGACTTTGCGCTAAGAGTAGTGCAACGAATGATCCCATCCTTTGATATGGGGGAGTTTGGTCGAGTCGCGACCATCATAGCTGCCGAAGAGCAGGCTGCTACTGAGAACGAGGTGACTGAAGCCACTCAGGTCGAAGGGGCTCCAGAAATGGGGCCCGAAGTTGAGAGCGCAGCTCCTCCTCCAAGGGATTGATTTTCTTTGTTTTCCTCTTGTATTTGCGAATGGATATTGTAAACATTTATCATTAATGAAAGAATATTTTTGGAAGTATTGTCCTCGTTTACCTTTTCCTTTTCACGCAATGAATGCCTTCTCGTTTTTGTTTACTTTCTTTTCATGTACTGAATGCCTTGTTGCAACGAGAATGTGCTCAATCCGGGGGTTCGTTGCGACCAATCCGATTGAGACTCCCAAGTTGATTTCATATTGACTCATCAGTGAATGCGAACCCTTAATCCGAGCACGAGTTACGCTGCTCGCAATTAGGGTGTATGGCGAACTGTGGTGCTCGCGATTAAGGTGTATGACTGCGATTCGAGCCTGAGTTACGGTGCTCGCATTCCGGAGTGCGATCCCTCCTCTCACCAGTCGTGAGCAACTAACTCATGAAAAAATGAATTAGACTCAATCCGGGGGTCGTGTGACCGTGTCTGCGTTGAGATAGACTGATCTATCGATTGAGCTTTTGATTCTATCGAGGGCAGAAGGTTGGCCAAGAGATGGTATACATTCTCTTCGGGGCTATTCAGGTCCATATAAATGGAGAAGCAACCAACTAGTAATGGTTTCAGTCCTACCAAAGGTAGGCAATTGGCCAAGATGTGTAAGCACTCTTCAGGGCTATTCAGGTCCATATGAATGGAGTAGCGGCCAAAAGATATCTTTTACTTTATTCATAAAACGTTATAATAAGCTACATCGAATCTAGGGGTAGTATCGTAGCAAATGCTCCACGTGCCAAAGGCGACGTACAGGCTTCCCTTGTATGTCTTCAAGATAATAAGTACCGGGTCGCACGACCCTGATAACCCGATACGGGCCTTCCCAATTCGGATCCAATAAACGAGTAGGAACTCCAAGATTTTGCCTTAGGACCAAATCTCCGAACTGGAAGGATCTAGGCTGAACCTTCGCATTCCGATAACGAGCAATACGTTGTTAATATGCTGCCACTCGTACTTGGGAAGCATTTCTTCGCTCTTCTAAGAGATCGAGATGAAGTCGGAGGTTTTCGTGATTGCTCGCGGGATCATACTGCTCGATCCGATATGAGGGCACTTGAATTTCCACTGGTACCACTGCATCAACACCAAATGCTAAGGAGAAAGGAGTTTCACCTGTTGATGTACAAGTCGTGGTTCTATAAGCCCATAATACCTCTGGCAGGAGTTCTGGCCACACCCCTTTACATTCACCTAGCTTGGTTTTTAAATGATGCTTTATGATCTTATTCACTGCCTCGACCTGCCCATTCGCCTGGGGGTGATACGGAGAAGTGCGGAGATTACGTATTTTCCATTTGTCGCAAAATTCATGAAAGGCCGCGTTGTCGAACTGCGTTCCGTTATCAGTGATTATAGTATGAGGAAGTCCAAAACGACATATGATATTTCTCCATATAAACTTAGTAGTTTGTTTTTCAGTGATCTTGGCTAATGGTTCTGCCTCGGCCCATTTGGTGAAGTAATCAACCGCCACGATCGCAAACCTATTCTGTCCCTTTCCCATAGGTAAGGGCCCGATGATATCGATCCCCCACTGAGCAAAAGGCCAAGGGCTATCAACTGGGGTCATCCGCTCAGACGGTACACGAGGTATAGGTAGATATCGTTGACACTTGTCGCATTTTTTAGAAAATTCGATGGCGTCTGCTCTCATCGTGGGCCAATAATATCCTTGCCTCATCGCTTTATATGCTAGGGATCGCCCCCTGGGATGGTTACCACATGCCCCCTGGTGTATTTCATCGAGAACACGAAGTGCTTCTTCTGGATGAAGACACCTTAAATAAGGCAAGGAAAAGCTTTTTCGCAACAAGAGTCCATCTTGTAAGGTGTACCTGGCAGCTCGAAGCCGAATTTTTCTTGCAGCTTTCTTGTCTTCTGGTAGGTATCCATCTCTGAGATAAAGGATGATAGGATCCATCCAGCATGGAGATGATTGTACCAATATAACTTGCTCGAGAGTCACATGGTCGATACTCAAGTTCTGACGGTGCTCGATTGGGATTGAATGTGATAACTCCGATTCCGGTGCAGAAGCGAGTTTTGCCAAGGAATCGGCAACTTGGTTCTGCTCGCGAGGGATATGAATTATTTTATAAGTCTTTAGTTTGGCGAGCAAGATGAGGACACGAGACTTGTATAAGGCCATTCTTTCTTCTTTGGCTTCGAATTCGCCAAGAACTTGGTTGACAATGAGCTGGGAGTCGCTATGAATTATCAAATTCTGGACTGCGAGGACAACGGCCAATTCGAGGCCAACAATCAGGGCCTCATATTCTGCTTCATTATTAGAGGCACGTGATTCGAAACGCAGAGCATATTGAAAATGCGACCCGTCGGGAGCCTCTAAAATCAGGCCCGCTCCACTGCCAGTGGCCCGCGACGACCCGTCCACGAAGAGCGACCAAGGAGGCTGGTCGCTGGTCATGACATTATCTTCAGAAGAATATGTAAATTCGGCGATGAAGTCAGCCACGGCCTGGCCCTTGACTGCGGTCCTAGGACAGAATGAGATATCATGCTCACGAATCTCGACCGCCCATTTAGTTAAGCGCTCGGAAGCCTCAGGTTTTTGAAGGACTTGTCGTAGTGGATGATTTGTTGGTACTAAAATAGCATGGGCTTGAAAGTATGGTCGCAGTTTTCGAGCCGCCGTGACTAAGGCTAGGGCCAGTTTCTCCATATCAGAATACCTAGTTTCTGCATCGACCATTGCTCGACTGATATAATAAACGGGCCTTTCAACCCCGGAATCTTCTCTTATTAAAGCGGCGCTAACGGCCGTGGAAGACACAGATAAATAAAGAATGAGTTGCTCATGTGCTACAGGTTTAGATAAAATGGGGGGAGCGCTCATGTATTGCTTTAGTTGTTGAAAAGCTTCTTCACACTGAGGTGTCCACTTCCAATCAGACTTGGCCGTTGCACGAAGGAGTTTAAAGAAGGGCAAGCACTTGTCAGATGCTCGCGAGATGAACCTGTTCAATGATGCGATGCGACCTGCCAGACGCTGGACGTCCTTCAGAGTAACGGGGGATTTCATATCTATTAATGCTTTAATCTTTTCGGGATTTGCCTCAATTCCACGCTGGCCAACCATGAACCTAAGAAATTTCCCTGCTGACACTCCAAACGTGCATTTTTCCGGGTTTAATTTCATCTGATACTTCCTCATCAGGTCAAAGGCTTCTCGGAGATCAGAAATGTGGTCATCTTCAACGATGCTTTTCACGAGCATATCGTCAACATACACTTCCATATTCCTACCAATTTGAGCAGCGAACATTTTGTTGACAAGGCGTTGATAAGTGGCTCCTGCGTTTTTAAGACCGAACGGCATTACCTGATAACAATATAATCCTCGATCTGTGATGAAGGCAGTATGCTGGCTATCAGGTGGATGCATCATAATCTGGTTGTAACCAGAATAAGCATCCATAAAGCTGAGGAGAGCATGTCCAGCTGTTGAGTCGACCAACTGGTCGATCCGCGGTGTCGGAAAGCTATCTTTGGGACATGCTTTGTTCAAATCTGAATAGTCGACGCACATCCTCCATTTGCCATTAGCTTTTCGGACGAGAACTACGTTTGCAACCCACTCTGGGTAGTCAACTTCCTTTATGAAATTAGCCGCGAGCAGCTTTTCGACTTCAATTTTGATTGCCATTTGTCTTTCTGCAGTAAAGGCACGTCGTCGCTGATGTACAGGTTTATGCTTCGGGTCAATGTTGAGACGATGTGCGATGACATTGGGATCGATGCCTGGCATATCTTTATGAGACCAAGCAAACACATCCTTGTATTCGGTGAGGAAACAGATCAAATTTTCACGATGGTCAGTGGTCAAGGAGGACCCAATGTACACGATTTTAGATGGGTCGTCTTCGGTCAGGTGGATCGCCACTGTTTCCTCCCCCGGAGTTCCCGACTTCAGAGCATTTTCTCTCGGATCCAACGAGGTAGTTGAGGGAACGGGTGATCCTTGAGCTATTTCCATGACGGACGTCGCTTGAGCCGCCTTTCGATCTTGGAGGGCTATCTGGTAACAAGACCGTGCCTCCTGTTGACTTCCTCGCACGACCCCGATGCCATTTGGGGTAGGAAATTTAACACATAGATATGAAGGGTGCAAGGCCGCTCCAACCTTAGTTAGAGACGGCCGCCCCAAAATGGCGTTGTATGCTGATTTTCGATCCACGACAAGGAAGTTTACGAAGACGGTGGTCTTCGCTGGACTCTCTCCAAAAGTGACTGGGAGATCGATACTTCCTTCAGGTGTTACTACCTCTCCTCCAAAGCCGACAAGGGGAGTCGATACTGGCTTGAGGAGGCTTCTGGCAAGTGCCATCTTGTCGAAAGCCTCCAAATACAGAATATCGGCTGAGCTACCTGTATCCACCATAATTCGATGAGTCAGATAATTTGATACCTTCAATGTGACTACGATGGAATCTTCATGAGGGAAGTGAATTCCCGCTGCATCTTCGAGGGTGAAAGAAATTGGAGGATGGCTCGCTTTCAATGAGTTGGACGTTTGTTCTAGCCAATAGATCTGCTGGGGTTCTTTGGACGCCTTTCGAGCGTACGCTTTTCTTGAAGCTTGAGAGTCACCCCCACAAGCTGGTCCCCCGACGATAGTGTGGATTTCTCCCGTGGGCTCAGCGTCCTCTTGGTCGGTTTGATGATGAGCTGGTTCCTTTTGGCGAGATGAGGTCTTCGCCCTTTCCGGTGATCGATTTTTACGAGCAACGTAATCTTGGAGATGGCCTTTTCGAATAAGGGCTTCAATATGGTCTCGTAGAGAGATGCAGTCCTGGGTCCTATGCCCGTGATCTTTGTGAAAGTAACAAAACTTGCTCTTGTCCCTCTTCTCGGGATCGGATTTGATCTTTGCAGGCCACTTCACATATGGCTTGTGTTTAATCTCCATTAGAACCTTTTCAGGAGACTGATTAAGAGGAGTGTAGTTATGATATTTACCAGAGTAGGGTTTCCTGGGAGAACGATCGTGCTGGTCACGACGATATTTCTTATCTGTAGAAGAGGTTCCTTCTGGCTTGCGCTTCTTACTCTGTACTCCATGGCGTGTCAATGCGACTTCTTCTGCATTGATATATTTCTGAGCTTTGGCTTGGAATTCTGCCATAGTTTTTGGCGGGCTTTTATCTAAGGCAAACCTGAATTTCTCGCTCGTTATTCCAGCAATGAGGGCTGTAAGGCCCTTTTCTTCAGTGTAACCCTCAGTTTGAACGGCTTCGGCAGTGAACCGTACTGTGAACTCCTTTATCGTCTCCCCATGCTGCTGTTTCAGATTCATCAGATGGGAGGCTGGCTTCTTAATGCGAATACTTCCCATGAATTGAGAAAGAAATATCTCCAATAATTGGGAAAAGGAACTGATGGAACGGGGCTTTAACCTCCGAAACCACATACGAGCTGCATCCTTCAATGTCAGGGGAAAAGCCCTACACATGATTTCTGAACCATGTCCCTCCAACTCCATGAGGGACCTATATGTTTCCAGATGTTCCAGAGGATCGCCAATTCCTGCGTACGGAGCGATAACAGGTGCTCGATACTTTCTGGGTAACGGGGCTTCCATGACCTCGCTGGTGAAGGGAGATTCAGATTGACGTATCGCCGCCATGACGGCCGATGGCCGATTTGCCTGGTATCGCTGTTCCATGACATCAAAACGATCTTGGATTCTTTTGAGATCTCCTTCCCATGGTAGGGTATAGCTAGATGTTTCGGCGATGGAGCCCTGCGGTTGAGGTTGTCGAGACGAACTGGAATGTATAGAATGTGGAGACGGCACAGGGGGATGGCCGCCAAGTGGTGGGGCCTGTGGTTCATCCATAGAATGTCTGGAAGCTACCGGTATGGGTTGCGGTGGTAACCCTTCGGAGGGTTGTCTTTGCGGTTCAGGGAAGTGCTGATCAAGCCGGTTTGACAGCGCTTGAACTCCGGCGTTTAGAGTTAGGAGAGTGTTTCCGAGGAAACGTAGGACATCATCTTGATTTCCAGAGGCCTCCAATAATGGGTTTGTTGATGGCATATTCGGGGCTCCTTAAGGGATATTCGTCGGAGCAGATGGAAGGGCAGGTACGGTTTCCGTCTCATCAGGCGGAGGAGGTGCCTGTCTTGAAGTTGAATGATGAACAACCTTTTTAGGAGGCATCGCCGAAGGAGTTTGATCGGTGGTTAGCACGATTGATTTTGATGATCAAGTCGTTCCCACAGACGGCGCCAGATGTTAACATCAGATTTTGTAACGAGATCCTCCGGCTTTTCTCCTTCACTCCAGCAGGGATTTCCACCACCAGACCTGAAGCAAGACAGCAAATAAGGGTGGCTGGGGACCAGCCGTTAGCCCTCCGATGCTTAAGTTAGGCCGCAGTAAGAAGAGAAGCCAAGCAAAATGGGTCCAAGATTGAATGTTGTGTGCGTACCTACTCTTAATGGAGCCACCCCTTTATATAGATCTGGAGGCAATCCAATTTGTTACGTAAGATGTCGAAATCCCGTTGATGTCGCGTACGATACTGAGATCTTGCTGATTTCAGGGGATAAGATCCTATCTTTTGAGTCAGATCCAACCCAATGATTTATTTCAACAATCACGCCCCTTGATGGCAATCCCTTGAGATCCGGATCCATTTAGGGAAGATAAGCCCAAAAGCCGACCTATACGGGCTACCAGTAAGCGTGGTAATAACGCTGATGTGTCATGATAAACTGGAAGCCGTAGTTGGAGTCATAGCTTCCGAAAAGGAAGGAGACGCCGACAAGACGGAAACCACCGAACTGAATGTAGTCCTGCTTGGTGTCGCAGAGGGATTGGACAAGCTGCTCGCATTTTAGAATGTGGTCGCGAGTCCAAGTACACACTTAGGTGTAACGTCTTTCAACGACTTGTGAGAAGGTCTGCTCGCGGATCGAGCTTTGCTGTATTTGACTATCGGTTATGAAAACTCGAGACTTGTGAATAGCTACTCCATATTTTTCAATCTATGACTCCTGATCAGGTGAGCTCGAGAGTCGAATGGACGTCCCACACTTATCCAATATTCGACTCTCGATCAGATGATCTCGAGAGTCGAATGGACGTCCCGTACTTATCCAATATTCGACTCTCGATCAGATGATCTCGAGAGAAGAATGGACGTCCCGCACTTATCCATTCTTCGACTCCCGAGCTTACGATCTCGAGAGTCGAACCCGCACTCCACTTTTACCCGTTCTGCGACTCTTGATCAGATCATCTCGAGGGCGAAATGGGCATTTCCTCGTGAAATCTTATCTCCACCATTTTGCCTATAACAGCGGTCCATAGCAAGATGTTTCAAGCTTAGTTAGAACTCTTTATTTGTGGTTTCTCGTGGTAACCATAACCCCTTAGGTTTAGCCTCAGAACTTTATCCGGGATGAATAGAGCTTTGTACAGTAAAGTAAATGTATTTCTACTGGAGTCGGGTGACTCGTCTTCGAGAACGCTCTTTCTTCTGAGTATTTTTCAATGATCTGTTTGGGATCAAGTAGGCTTTATCGAGCCAAGATCTTTTGAGGATCCAAACTCAATGGGCTGGATCGACTATCTCCGATGCCTGCAAGTGGCTAAGTATAGGGTCCGATGGGTACCCACATATGCCAATTTCTTATGAATAATGGGGATCGGTACCCCGCGAATGCTTGACTCGGCTGTTGGATAGCCTGAGTACTTCAGCTTTGCCTCGGCGTCTTTGAGATCGCGGTTGATTTCAACTGGCACTAGTCAATTCTCAAGCCAACAGGGCACTTCCCAGGGCTGAAAACGACTAAGTAGTGGACCTGTTTGCGGTTTGATCGGGGAGATCGGTGAATATTATTGATGACCGTCTTAGAACAGGGGTGGATTATGTCCACCAAGATCGTGGTGCGATCAAATTTTGATTCTCTTAGCAGAAGTCAATTTCCGGGCCAACAATGCACTTCCCAGGGCTAAAAACGACTAAGTAGTGGACCTGCTTACGGTCTGATTAGGGAAATCGGTGAATATTATTGATGACCGTCTCAGAACAGGGGTGGATTATGTCCACGAAGATCGCGGTGCGATCACATTTCGATTCGCTTAGCAGAAGTCAATTTCCGGGCCAACAAGGCACTTCCCAGGGCTGAAAATGACTAAGTAGCGGGCCTGCTGACCGCTTGATTAGGGTATTCGAGGGTCCTGAGATCAGATAACCTCGTTGCAGTGCATGATTATGGTGTATCATGTCAAGTAGAAGAAAAGTTTCCCTCTCGGGCTCGGTCCAATTCCGCCCGATTCTACTCGTTTTAGGCCGTTTTCGACTCTTTCGGAAGGATTTCCGGGGCTGCCAAATTGGCTAAGTGTTGGTCATTTTGGGCCAAAATTCTGATTTGGACCACTTATCATTAACCGTTGGAGAATCTAATCTGGTGGATGGATAGAACTCATCGAGACGCATCTAGGAGAGGCGGTCTCATCAAAATCCGATCTCGGACGAAGGCGGGCCGCGCGACGGAAGGTCCACCCCTCCCATCAGCGTCCAGGCGCATGGGGGGTGTGGTACAGGCGCATGTCATGCTGATGTAAGCGCATGTGGTGATGTTGGAGCTTTCAAGCGCATGTGGTGGGGAGCCTAGCGCATGTGGCATCTCCCGGGCGCATGTGGCCCCGTTTTTCATGAAAAATGGGAGTTCGGGAGGCAATCCCGGCGCATGTGGTGGTGCACATGCGCCTGGACCTAAGGAGTGGGCGCATGTCCCTCCCAGACTTAGAGAAATTTCAAGATTTTTCAGGCCAGAAAAGCCGGCGCATGTGGGGGATATGCCAGCACATGTGCCCAGCACTTAGAAAATTTCAGGATTTTCTTCCTGAACTTGGGATTCCGGCGAGGGAATCCACTCCGGCCAAGGCATCCGGCGAGAGGAGAGAAAGCAAGCGCATGTGGTGCTTACATCACTCTAAGGTCGGCGGGGGATGATCTCGTGCTGATGAGTGAAGTGACTTCACTATTTATAGGGAATAATCGGGTTCGGGTCTGCCCGGCGAGTATTTCCCGGCGCATGCGCTAGAAAACAAAACCAAGCGCATGTGAGAAAAATGCACCAAGCGCATGTGGAGGATCCGGGCGCATGTGCTTTACCGGAGCATTTCCCGGCGCTTTTCGAAAAAGTGTTTCATTCACTTCCTTTCACTGATAGAGTGCAAGCGCATGTGGTTGGAGGCCAGGCGCATGTGCTTTGCCGGCGCTTTCCCACTACTTAGCCAGATTTTCAGGATTCCAGCACTTAGAAAATTTTAGCATTTCAGCTCCGATGAGGGACCTCCAAAGGACAGCTACCTTTTCTAGACATGCACTCACTGTCGTTAAGCCACTTTTAGGCTATGATTGACCTCCTGAATGAACGGGGTGGGGTGTGGAAGTCCAGATGTTGCTAATTTTGGTACTTCCTTCCTAATTTGGAGCCTCCGGGTCAGCTTGTCGTACAAGAACGTTGTTCCGGGGAGCGCGCGCATGGAAATACTCATCGTAATGACTTCAAACTTGCTATTTAAGGGTTTTGGGGCACTCCAGATCATTTTACGGTGAAGCGCATATCCAGTTCCACTCTGAAATGGTAGCTGTAGGCTTACGGACCCTTTTTGGTCAGCTCCAAACGGGGATGAAACGCATTCGAGGTGCGCAAGTAAAAATATGCACCAGATGACTTCAAAATTTATAGGTTAGGGGTTTTAGGACATTTTGGATCATTTGGCGGCAAAGCGCATGTCCAGTTTTGCTCCAAAATGGTAGCTGTAGGCTTACGGACCCTTTTGGTCAGCTTCGGGCAAGGATGAAACGCATTTCGAGGTGCGCGAGTAAAAATATGCATCGGATGACTTTGAAACTTGCAAGTTAAGGGTTTTGGGACATTTCGGATCATTTGGAGGCAAAGCACATGTCCAGTTCCGCTCCAAAATGCTGTTTACGAATTTTGGTCGCTACCAAGTGATCACGGTTGTGCAGGCTTTTTCGGGGCTCTCCCGGCCTCGAAACTTATCCAAATCATTGCCACTAGACCATGGGATGTCGTTTTACAATGGGTGCAAATTTGAGCCCCAACATTGCCGTACTAGATCTCTAGAGGATATGAGCCCCTTATACCTTCATCTCGCATTTGCGTATATGTGACGGTTATTTTGAGGAGGCGTAGGGTCTCATATACTTAAAAGATTTCTAAATCGCGTTAGGTTAAAGGTGTGATTCTGGTGATTAATTCAAGTAATGTTCTGAGTGTACCTTTGCATGCCTCTTCTGACTTTGGGACTTTATGTGAATGGCTTTATGTGCTTCCTCTCTTTCCTCCCTCTTTTATTGAGCTGCTATATTTCTCAGATCGGGTTGTTAGTCTTGTGTTCTAGCAGACAATGGTCGTAACCTGTGCTTCCTTGCGCGTGGCCCAAGATTGTCTACAGCGGCTTCTTGGCTCCCTCGATCGTCTTGAGGCTTGGTCATCTCTCGATGCTCAGTGTGATGAGGTGGCTGAGGCTCTGACCAGGCTAGGCACAGACTCTCGCCCTATCCTGAAGGCTATCCGGAATGTCTCCCTCATGGCCTCCATTTCTGGCGAGCATAGGGAAGCTATCCTCGACTTCATCGGCGATTCTTCTTTTCTAGAAGAGTTGGCTATCCTTGAAGCGGCGGAGCCCCCTTTGGCTGCTTCTTTCCTGGATTTATTGAGCCGACTTCACTCCTTAAAGAAGTAAAACAGGAAGAATGAACGATTCCTTGCTTGGGTTCTCCCACTGGCGGAGGCCGAGTTTCCAGACCGTCGTGCCAGAATCTGGAGGATGGCCAGGGAGGCCTTGAGGGAACGTGACAGACTCGCAGTCGACATATCTATCGTGAGGAACTGGACCAACTCCGAATACTTGAACTTTGATTTCGTGTAGCAATGCATCTCCTACTTAATGGACCTGATTTCTAAGGAAGCCCAGGTCCAGGCGAAGGTGGATGAGTTGAAGGCTCGGGTTCTTCCGCTGCTGTAGGACTGAGATCCTTTTTCTGACCATGGGGAAAGGGCCCCACAATTTTGTGTCATCTTATGACAGACATTAACTTTTAACATTTAAACAATTGATATGACAATCCAAACATTTTGGAATTGTCTTCATAATCAATGAATGATGATTATATCATTTTCTTTTTCTTCTATCCTCTCTTGTTTATATATGTGATGATGATGTCATGGCGTGAATGTTGTCGCATTATTTCCTTCTTTGCTGGTTTGGATGTGCTTTACTGAGGTCTCGATTCATTTGCTTAGGCGCTTGCATTTTCTCTTACCTACTGCTTTGTATTCCTTAGGACTTTGTGAATGTCGATTTCTTTCTGCGCGTATTTTCTTTCTTTACTCTGAGCTATATCTAAGCTTCTTGCATGCCATTGCAGATCGTAATGGCTAATGATCCCTCGCAATCTGGGCCTTCAGGTCAACGACTAACTCCATCAAAGCGTAAACGGGCAGGTCCACAGAGGATCAATCGTCCGTCTGATCAGAATCCTCAATGGTTCATGCCTCCAGAAACCTTCAACTTTTACGAACGTATCCTGACAATGTCCAAGGATATGCAGAAGAAAATCCTTTGCGACAGGGTTGTGCCACGCCTCCGGATAGGGGTACACAAGAGCAATGAGACACTTGGTACGCTCCCCTGCGTGGTTTTCGATCGGACGGGACCGTAGGATCTGAGGATGGTGAAGCGAGCCCGACCGTACCTACTCAGCTTATCAGGCGTGGCCGTCCGAAAAGGGCTGGGAAGGGTGCCAAGCAAGTATATTTAAAAAATCAGGCCAAATCCAAATCTAACAAGATGAGGATTACTTGGTCTACGGTCAAGTTGGTGACGGCGCCTCTCAAAATCAAAAAACCCTTTCACTCGACAACACATCAGATATGTGAAGAGCTATCAGCGGCAACGTTCTGTTTTGGAGATCGAACCTTCCGACGTATGCCGTAATAATTCTTTCTTCAGTGTGGATATGTGGACGCCTGGTCTAGCACTGTTCCTGAGCTATTCTCTGTCTGATAACGTGAAGCAGCAGTCCGTCCTTGGTACGAAGGGCATGATCTTCCTGGAGGCAAATCATGACCCTCACCAACCTTTCCCCACACACTATTTCGAGACTCTTCGCCAGAGATTTCATCATCTAGGGGACATCGAGATCTGGCCATCTGGTGTATTTCGGACTCGAGGTCACCTGATTCCTCATCCGGGGTATGAAGCATGGTCCCGTCGAATTCTGGAATAACATAGGGCCACCTTGCGAGCGGTAGGTCTGTACAAGGCCATCGAAGCAACGTCGAGTTATTTCCATAAGGAGCCCTGAGTTTACAAGGGCTTCCTCAACCATTGGTGTTCTATCACCAACTCCTTCCACCTACCGTACAGAGAGATGAGCATCTCTCTACGGGATATGAATCGGATTGTAGGTATTCCGATTCGTGGGAGGATTTATGATGAATGGGTTCCGAGCGACGAGGAACTGTCTCGGAAGAAGAAGGGAGTGGAAGAGGGTTTCTTCTCTGAAGCCTGTTACGAGCTATTTGCTGAGCTCCCACAATTCTGGGGTTTCAAAGATATACTCTCATTCGAAGATTGGCTTGTCTATTTTAGCCATGGTTTGAAGTGAGTATTCTGTTGTACGTTTCATATCGTCGTTTCTGTTTCATTTTTTCTTTCTTTCTGTTGATGTCGTGTTTTCTCTCTTCAGCTTGGATTATGAGGCCTATGACGAAGGTCGTGGCGACAAGGTCTTCTTAGAGAGGAGAATGAAGGAAAAGATCTCCCGTCCCAATAAGCTCTCCCCCACCTGCGAACTGGCCGGCTTCCTAGCATACTGGCTCAGCTGCGCAGCGCTGCCGAGCTTCAAGTAAGCAAATAATATAAGAGTATCATGTTTTGCCGTTGCAGGAGCTCTAGCAAACGGTCATCGTTATGCGCTAGCTCCAGTGGTCCTATGCTCCATCTATCGGGCATTTGGCTACATCATCAGTAATAAAGAGCGCGCTGCTTATAGGATGAATTCAGCTTACTGTGGGTGGCATTTCTTCTCCGGTTGGCTCAGGGTATTCTTCTCCTAGGTCTACGGTGCGCGGCGTGGAGATTATATCAAAGAAGGGAAGCTTCCGTTGCATTTCTTCCAGAAGAAGAGAATGGTTGGTCAAAATTTAACAACCATTGAAGCTAAGATCGCTCGATACGATGACGTTCACTTCTTTCACTTCTCAGGCACCCGTAGCAGAGAGTCGATTATGTGTACGGACGACGACAGCATTAACTACTATGAGCGCTCATTCCTGACAGCGATTTGTCCATCATCGTTGTCGCTGCATGAGGGGCTGGAATTTTGGAAGGAGCCTTATTACCCTAATCGCTTGGCTTGCCAGTTCGGGTATGACCAAGGAGTGCCCGAGACATTAGAGCCAGTGACCCGTGAGCAGCGAGCATATGGTGTCGGGCCCATTCATTGGATGTAGATGTGGCGACAACTCATGTTGACCGGGACTGGGTGCTCTTTTGCCATTTCGAGGACACAGCATTGCACTGGGGCTTCCTTCGGATGGATGAGGTGGTGGGCCCACCAATATACACTGGTCAGAAATAACTTCCTTGTCAGTGAGCCCATTTTCGTCACACCTCCGGTTGTTACCCCTACTCCGGCCGATGGGCTTGGCTATGTATCGGAGCATCTATATCAGCCCGCCGCACCAGGTATGAAGAGACTGACAACTTCTCTGAACGTGGTGATCGACCATGAGAAGCCCGAACACACTTTGGAGGGTTGGATTGCTCACGGAGAGAGGAATGTAACATTGGAGGGGCTAGAGTTCCCGCCCCTCGGGCCCTTGGATGAAGTGCTTGAAGAAGGAGATATCCTTAGAGAGAGGGTACCAGAAATGATGGTGATGACGGTGGTGATAGGGGTAATGATGTTGATGGCGATGTTGGTGATGAAGGCAATGATGTCGATGGTGGTTCAGCAGGGATTGTATCGGCAAGTGGTTAGAGGGGCCAAGGGGATTTGCCTAGATGTTCTAGTCCTGGGGACAGTGGCAATGAGGTGTTGCCTGAACGAGCCAGACCTCGAGTGAAAACTGCCCCTAGTCTTCCTGTTACCTGCGGGGGCAAGAAGATCAAGGAGATGTGAAAATTACACAGGGCCGAGCATTTATGAAAACAACTCTCCAAGGATACAGGCGACGCTCCAGCTGTCAACACAGATGAGGTCAGGGAAGAGGGTAAATTAAGCTCTCAGGCCAACATAAGTGAAGAGTGCCACACCCGGGAGAGCAATGATAACGAGCGAATATATGAGAGGTCTGTCCCTGAGGAGGACACTGGAGCCGTCTTTATGGATCTAGATGATGATGCACCAGTTGAATCTGTTCTTCCTCCTAATCCTCATATTGAGTTAAGCGTGTCTGAGCCTGCTATGGAAGCACCTTCCACTACTGAGCCACCATCGACTGAACCTATTGTGGATGTATCTCCTGCTGTCGTACCATCATCAGCCGAGCTCGTTGCTGAAGTTCCTCCCATCATTGAGCTAGCGTTTAATGCCAATATTCCCGAGGTCATGGTGCTATCTTCTCCAAAATTACTTGAACCATTGATCGAGAGAATAATCGGACCTGCCCAGTATCACCTGCGCTCGCTGCCTCATCTAGTGGCTCCTGTTGTTGGTGTTCCCGAAGTCACTGGTATATCATCCTTTTTGCTATTTTGTTTGTTTCCTTTTTGATGGTGGTTTCCTTGTATTGATGTTTATCTTTATTTTGTCAGCAGCAGTTCCAATTCGTGCCCCTACCCCTGTTGTTTTGCCTAAAGCACTCATTTCTTCTCTTCGAGGCTTATCGAAGATAAAGGCGAATCTTTTGAAGAGTCTTCTGACGAATATCACCGATTCTCTAAAGAACGAAGATGAATGGTGTATCCTGGATGAAGGGCTGCAAGCACTTGAACACAATGCTATATGGCTCGGGATTAACGTCTCCTCGATGGTCAGTCACGTGGTCCGATTTAGGGAAGGGATGGCTCGTGTCACTTGTGCAAAGCATCTCAGGCTTGATCCTTCTATTAAGGAGAAGTGTGGCCAGTTGCAATCCCTTCTTCCGAAGTTAGAACTTCATAGGGCAGACGTAGCCACAGTGAGGGAAAACTGGCAAGTTGCTAGCGCTGGATGTCAAGGGGCCATAGAACGTCTAGAGGATATTGATAGTGAAATAGCACGGCTACAGGCTGAGCGTCTGGTTGTTCACCTTAACTTTTCCAAGTTTAGCAGTCAGAAAGGTTGCTCGCAGTCATCTATTGATCAATATGAAGCGAAGCGTAACGATATAGAGGCCCAGATTACAGAACTGCAGCAATTTCTTCAGAATGCTCCCGACCCTGCACAAGTTTTGGCTGAAGCGGAGGCAGCACAAAGGGATATCCAAAATTCTGCAATTGATATGTTAGAACAATGTATGAAAAATTTAGATGGTTGAACTGTAATAGTCTCTGTTTGTAACTCAAAATATGTTGTAATGGATATTGTAATGATATGTATACCATTCACGTGATTTTTATTATGTTAGTTACAAACAAAGTGATAAGTGAATCAGGAGGTGTGATAAATGGATTGAAAGAGGATAAGTATTCGGCAAGATTACTTCCCTTTTGACTTTCCTGATCTTCGTTTGCATGTCGTTGCTTTAGTGAATATTTAAGCTTGTTGTGCTTCATGCTTATCTTCAAGAATCCAAGAATGTATCTTTAAGTCTGACATAACTTGACGACATAAAATTCATTCTATACTCACGACATGGAGATTATATCGGGACTTGATGAAGAAATCTTCTTGCTCTAGGAATCCATATCAAAGGCCAGCTAATCATAACCTTCAATTGCATGCTCTTATTGTAAAACAATTCATAGGAGAAAGTCGAAGATATTCTGACGCGAAATAAGATATAATAGAATTTCCGAACCATCTTTGTATGAAACCATATACCAAGCATACAAGGGAATAGCATCATATACCAAGATTTGAATTTATAAAGATACTTTGATGAACACTTCTCTACTTTAGGAATCCATATCGAAGGTCAGTTGATCATAATCTTCAATCGCATGCTCTCGTTGTGAAACCATTCATAAGAGATAGCCAAAGATGTTTTGACTGTAAAATGATACATAGTAGAATGCCCTAACCATCTTCATATGAAGCTATATACATATAAGAGATCATTAACTCTGAATTGCCCCATATAGAGTAAAAAAAGGCCATAACTATAGTAAGAAAACCCCTGATGGAGTAATGATATAAAAGTGTTGTATCTTATGTAGGTCTTCTATATAATGAGCTTCTCTAGTCCGACTAAACCGATTCAAAATTCTGAAGATATGATTGTGGTCGATGATTATGATCTTCAGTCTTGGATTTAGAACTGTATTGGTTCAGTTTAGACCCGTAACCTGGGGTATCTTAGAATTGTATTGGCTGGTTTATACCCGAAGCCTGGGGTATCTTAGAATTGTATTGGCTGGTTTATACCCGAAGCCTGGGGTATCTTTAGAATTGTATTGGTTCAGTTTATCCTCATAACCCGGAGGCTATATGGTTTAGTTTATCCTCATATCCTGGAGGCTGTGGCAATTGTGGCACTTATGAAAACCCTTTGGAGTTTGTCTTTTCACTTCCCTTCTGATTACGGTACCTGTTGTCAAGGAAAGCCACACTGACATTTCATATTTTATACATGCAATGGTACAACGTAAGTGGATGCATAAATGTATAGAAAATGTAGTGCATAAATAAAATGGGTGTATGCATGAATGCGTGTACACCCCTGCTTCCCTTCTAGCTTTCTGCAACTATTCGTAAGCATTCATGATTTTTTGAGTTCGGAGGATGAAGTCCCTAGGCAAGTGTTTTCTTGAGTTGTGTCTGTTGAAGTCATTTCGGGTGGATTCTTCCTGAGTTCTTCGATTCTCAAGTTGATGATGCCTTGGTTTATCATCCTCTGAATCTTTCCTTTCAGAGTGAAACAGTTTTCAGTTCTGTGTCCCACAATTCGGTGGTACTTACAATAGTTAGGGTCTCCTACGCATCCTATTTCATTTGGCCAGATGGGCTTTGGTAATTGCAACTCTCCTCCTTTGATTAACTGTTCCATAATCGGGACCAAGTCATCCGCATCGAATGTGTGTGATCTGCTTGCCCCATTTCTTTCAACAATCGTTGCCTGTCGCGGGTCCTTGAATCCCTTGCCCTTGTCTTGAGCTTTTGATATCTTGATTTTTATCTTGCATCCTAACTCTGGTTGCTTTCGATCCTTAGGGTTCTTTCTCTCGTCAACGTCGGTTATTTCTCCCACTTCACGTCATAGTCTTTTTCCTTCGACTTTTTGAGATAACATTTTTCTCGTCATTTGCGATGGCGGTGCAGTAGTATGCTCGAATGAGACATTTCTGGGCTGAACCCATGGCTCTACAACCATATGTCTCTGAGATGCCCCTTGTGATTCCTCCATCGATTGTTTAGTGAGCACAACGGTGCTTTGAACTACCCCTTGCGCAACTAGTGCTGCTAGAATCTCCTTGATTTCTCTCATTTCCCTCGTCATGTCTTCTTGGGCTTAAGCCAACTTATCAATCTGTTCTTGGATAGTTGGTATTCGTCTTTCTAGTCACTTGGCTCTTCTTCCTCGACAACCTGGACTATTGCGACTTATGCTAGTTGTGGTTTTTGCTCTACCATGACGACCTTTTGTAGACACCCCACCTTCGGCTACACTGTTGGTAGAGATAGCTGGTTGAACGGAGGACCATACCCCCAAATCCCAAGTCCAAACTCAGCCAAACTCACCCTTGTAAGTCCCATTCCATAGCCCAATTCAAGCCTAAACCCAGTCAACCCAGTCCTAAAAACCACCCAGAAAAACCCCCCATAAAAAAGTCCAGTCAAAAAGACCCAAAAAAAGTCAAACTCACTGAGTTAACTCACTGAGTTAACCCGCTGAGTCAACCCGTCGAGTCAACCCGTCGAGTCAAAACACCGAGTCAACCCGTCGAGTCAAATCACCGAGTCGACCCGCTGAGTCAACTCACTGAGTCGACCAGCGAGTCCAACAGCAGCCCCGAGGGAACGGCCGTACTCGCTGGAAACCGAGGAGCGGCCGTACGGGCGGCCCATGGCAGGCCGCCCGGACAAAATTACGACTTCTGCCACTGCTCGCTGCTATAAATACCCCCCTCCCCTTCTCATTTCAACAGACCACTCAGCCAGAGAGAGCCCGTCCGTCTGAGTCACCCTCCTTCATCCTTTAGCCCATTCCT
Source organism: Liriodendron chinense (assembly GCA_003013855.2). Taxonomy (NCBI): domain Eukaryota; kingdom Viridiplantae; phylum Streptophyta; class Magnoliopsida; order Magnoliales; family Magnoliaceae; genus Liriodendron; species Liriodendron chinense. The sequence continues at coordinate 2,952,674 of ML058385.1, forward strand.
TCACCAAGGAGAGCCCGAGTGAGGAGAGTCTAGCCCTGGTCCAGCCCAGCCTGACCACTGGTCCAAGCCTCCCAAGCCATCCAAGTCTTGATCCAGCCACTCGAAGCCAACCCCTTGCGACACCTCCGTCCACTCAGCTACTCTTTTCCAGCATCATCTCATTTGCATCTAGCATAAGTGCAACATTTACTTTTCTTCCAACCCCCCTGCTTCACTGCAAACACTTTGATTATTCAAACACACCGCATGCATCTCGCATAAAGCACCTGTCAGTTCGAGCGTATGCTCTGGGCTTGCCCGTTGTTGGAACCTGCCCATCAGAAACTCTTACTGTTCAGACCTGCATTCATGCTTCACCATAAAACACCTTGATTACTCAAGCACACATGCATATGTCTTTATATTAAGCACCTGTCAGTTCGAGCGTATGCTCTGGGCTTGCCCGTTGTTGGAACCTGCCCATCAGAAATTCTTACTGTTCAGACCCGCATTCATGCATCATGTCATCCATGAGAATATACGAGGATTAAACTAGACTTTCAAATATTCGATCGATTCTGTGAAGTAGAGACCGTACTTCGGTACGGGCAGTGTGTGGGGTGCCTAACCTCTTCCCACCCTGTAACCGTGATCCCTTACCTTGAATCTCTGACCGCAGATCAACAGGAGTCATTTTAGAGGAAGGAATCTTCGGATTCCCTTCTCTAACGTTTCTACGGGGTCTAGCCGACTGTAGATTCGAAGTAACTGGCTAGTGGCGACTCTGGTCTTATATAAATTCACTTAAACACATCCAGCTCAATACGACAACCAAACGAAGCCCTCGAGAACGAGGCAAGCCAGTGGCACAAACGGCGATTTCGCACTCACGCACCTCTTCTTCTTCTTCTTCGGAAAGGGGAAGGGAGAACGACGTCGTGTGGGAGCGCGGAGAAATCGACAAGGGTCCACAGAATGGCGACTCCACTGGGGATTAGCTAGTCCCACTAGTTGTGATCCGACTTGAAAAACAGAATCCTCCTATACTTGAAAGTCATTAATCCTCATACAATCTCATCTGCATAGCATTCTACCCAAACCCAAACTCAAAAAAAAAAAATAGAAAATTCCAAAACAAAAAAAAATAGAAAATCCCAAAACCCAAAAAGAGTAGAGTACAGTCCTCACCATTGCGCCTCCTCGGGCTCAACGTACGCGGAGACAACTTCCCTTCCGCAGCATAATCCGCACTCGAGCTCAGCAAGCCATGTCCGACCACGAAGAAGAAACTCATCACTTCCCTGCTCTCGAAATGACCGAAGCGCAACCTCCAGCGCAACAGCCCGTTGACAACACGCCAATCATACAAGAATTGGCACAAGGAATGAGAGCAATGCAAGAAATGCTCTTGCAATTCATGCAAGCACAAACCACCGCAGCAGCCAACAATCAGGTTGGCCCAGTTCAGCAAGCTCAGCAACCATGCCGGGTCCTCCCGGCCTCCAGTTCAAATCAAGCACAACCATCGGAGTCTGCCCAAGACTACCGACAGCAGCCATCTCAGCCCTTCGCTATGGGGCATCCTTCTCAATATCTTCCTGCGACGACAAGGCCATCTCAGAGCACCTCCGTTGCAGGAACATCCAGTCAGCTTCCAGTCAATCTTGCAAACAACAATCTCAGTAGATCTCAGCACGTCCCCGCCGATGGGACACCTTTTCAATTCCAGCACATCCCCGCCGATGGGATTTCAATTCAATTTTCAGCAACAGGGACAGCACTGGCGAATGCCCACAATGGGGGTCAGTGTCAAGCCCACATCAATCAGCGGACAGTGGCGAATACCCAACAAGGGGGTCACTTCCCAGCATCTCAGCCTCCTGCAAACAGGAGCACTTTTCAATTCCAGCACATCCCCGCCGATGGGATTCCAGTTAATTTTCAGCAATCTTCAATTCAGCAAAATCCAGTTAATTTCCAGCAGTCTTCAATTCAGCAAAATCCAGTTAATTTCCAGCAAGTTCCAGTTCAACCTTCCGTACAGTCTCCAGTTCAGTTACAATCATTTCAAGCACAAGTTCATCAGAATCCAGTTCAATCATCAAACCAAGTTCAGCAACCTGCGGTTGCTTTTCAGCAAGCCCATAGGGTCGAAGACATCGACCACTATGCCGAAGAAGAACGTGCCTTACTCCAGGAGGCACCAGTCGCTCGAACAGATCACTCAGGACTGGACGAGTTGCGGGAGCAATTCCAGATCTTGCAAAATCAGCTTCAGCGACAGCAAGGAATCGACCTACCTTCGACCAAGTTCAGAGACTTGTGTCCTTTCCCAGATGCTCAGGTACCTCAAAACTTTGAGGTTCCAAAGTTCAAAAGATACGACGGCAGCGGTTGTCCCACAGCACATCTCAAGGCCTTCTGTGGAGAGCTGAGTGCAATCTCAGGAAATGAAGGGGCCCTCATTCGATTGTTCCAAAAATCTCTGAAGGGCGATGCCCTAGATTGGTACACTTCATTGGACTGCCACCGCATCAGAACATGGGAACAGCTTTCCCAGGCTTTCGTCGACAGATTCGCGTACAATCTCAACATGGCACCCAGAAGAGCCGACCTTGCAGCACTCAGGCAAAGGAGTGATGAAACACTATCAGCTTATGTGGGACGTTGGCGAGCTATGGCAGCCAGAATGCGGACACCCATCGACGATGAAGAACAAATCTCCATGATTGTTCATTTAACATACCCAGGCATATCCGGGTATCTCATCTCGCATCCATATGCGAATTTCTCACAATTGATCCGTGCTGGAGAGCAAGTCGAAGCAGGAATCCGGGCCGGGACGATCTCCCCATGGCCTCATCAAGCCACTCCAGTCAAGAGGAACAGAGTGGAAGGAAGACCTATCGGGCACGGGAATGGAAACCGCAATGGTTCTCCTCCCCGCCCAACAGAGGTAAACAACATTAACACCGCTGCTCAAGGAAATCAACGTGCTCCCCCACAAGGACGTCAACAGTATCAGCAGAATCAAGTTCAGCATCAGCCTCAGCGATATCAGCCACAACCGAATCCTCAGCCACAGCCACCTCGACAACAGCAGCAGTTCAGGGGAAATGGCTAATACTCATACCAGAACAGGCAGAATTACAGGGAGTTCAGGAAGTTCACTCCACTCAGTCAACCACTTAGTCAAATCATGACTACGCTGGTACAAAAGCAGTTACTCACTCTGATGACACCTAGGCCTCCGCCTCATCCTCTGCCTCCGAATTACCGAGAAAATGAGTACTGTGCCTACCATCAAGGGCGTGGTCACGCCACTGACCGATGCTATACTTTGAAGAATGCCATACAGGATCTGATCGACGACCGAAAGATCGTCATCTCGGTTCCTGGAACTTCTCCAGCAGCTTCCACCAACATCCTTCAGAATCCTCTGCCTCAGCATCCAACGGACCCCAGTTCATCCCGTGGCCCTGCCGTCAATAGTATAGAAGAAGGGGACCATATCGATCGCTTCTTCTCCCCTATTCAGTCCATTCATACCTACACCTATGAGCCAACAAATCCTCCTCCAGTCTTGCAAGGGGCAAGTCCCTTTCTTCCTTCAGTCTCCGAGCCAGTAGTGCTTGAAGGAGCACCTCCATATGATATACCAGTTGTTCAAGGGGCACCTTACAACCATTCAAGCTGGGAACCAGTCGTCCTGGAAGGAGCACAATCATACATTGAGCCCACATACGAACCTGTCATCTTGCAAGGGGGAACTCCAGAACAATCCAATCCGCAATGGAAGGATTACACTCATCAGCAGCAAGAGCCCGTTGTCTTGGAAGGAGCTCTTCCAGTCAAGCCTGTCATATTGCAAGGGGCAAGTCCCGGAGGCATATCAATCACGCTACGGTAGCTCGGACGAACAGAGAAACCTCCTGCCATATCAAGAGGACCAGTATTCATTCCATGGGAGCCTCCTGCCCCAGGAACAGTCAAGCCAGGACCACGACCTTATGTGATCTATGAAGACAAGCCTCGATACTACCCCTTCAGCACAGGCAACAATGTAGTTCTCAAGGCAAAAGCTCCATACGAGGAAGATCTGGTACCCACAACGGCACCGTTGCAAGAACCAGTGGTCCTAGAAGGCAAAAGTGAGCAAAACTACAAAGAGGTTCCATGGCACTACCCAGAATGTGCGGAAGTGGGGAACATGAATCCCAATGGACGTTGCATCCGAAGAGATAATCAAAACAGAGGAGATCCCAAAGACGTCCTCTCAGGCCTCGGCAACAAAAATGAAGCCGCATACGATGTAGCAACTCAGCTCAAATCAATCCCTGCTCAAATCTCAGTATGGGAGCTACTCTGCACATCTCGCATACACCGAGAAATGTTTGCCAAGACCTTGAATGATGCTCATGTCTCCTCCGATACGGCACCAGAGATGATTGCATTGATGATTGGACAGCTACTGGCTCCGCGCGCCATCACCTTCACCGATAATGAGTTGCCACCAGAGGGACGAGATCATGGGCGATCCCTCAACATAGCCTTACGATACAAAGACCTCTGTGTTCCGCTGGTCCTTATCGATAATGGCTCAAGCTTAAACGTCTGCCCACTCAAGACTGCCGAACGTCTAGGGAATCAGTCCTTCTTCATTCCGACCCAGCACCATATGTGTCAGAGCATTCGACAACACCCGCCGATCAGTGGAAGGGGAAGTCGACATAGAGGTACAGATAGGCCCGGAAGTCTCCACCATCACATTCCAAATCTTGGATATATCAGCCTCTTTCAACATGTTGCTCGGACGGCCGTGGCTGCACAAGGTTGGAGCTGTGCCATCAACCCTGCATCAACGAGTGAAGTATATCTGTGGAAATCAAGTGATCTCTATCCATGCAGAGAAGGAGCTCATCATTCCTTCTAATGCTGCTGCCACTGAACCAGACATCCCGGTCATCGATATCCAACACTCTGAAGAAGACATCCCATTTCACCGTTTCGAATTTGAGACTGTGAACTCTATCGCCAATCCAGAACCAACAAGGGTGGACCGTGTCTTCTCACCGGCAGAACGTCTGAGCCTCAAATACCGAATGAAGAACCACTTCAAGTCCAGAAAGGTACCACTGATATATAACCGGCGCAAATGGGGACTCGGATACAGGGCAACCTTCATGGACAAGAGAAGGAAGAAATTTCGGTGCTCACCCATCCAATTCGTCAAGCCAGGAGAACCTTGCAAAGATCCAGGAGGGAATCAACCGACTGCACTACACAAAGGCCTCCCGATGAGCCTAGTTTGGGCCACGTGGCCCCCCATTCGATGGGATCAGATTCTCGAACCCTCTAAGCCTCCAGAAGAAGGAGGAAATGACGAAGACGAAGAAGGAAGACAAATACAGCAGCTTCAGGACCAGGTTACTCTGACACCTGCTCCCAACCAGGGGCACAACCTGCCCACTTCAATCAGCCAGGGGCACAACCTGCCCACTTCAAACAGCCAGGGGCACAACCTGCCCACTTCAATCAGCAAGGGGCACGACTCGCCCATCTCATCACCAATTAGCAAGGGGCACGACTTGCCCATCTCTGCAAAGTCAACATCATCCATCATCAGCCAGGGGCAGAAGCAGCCCATCCATTGGACCAAGAAAGGGAAGTGGCCAGCCCTAGATTGGTCTGATGTCCAGGTTCCAAACTTGTGTCTAGCTGTGGAACCAGACGAACTGCAATGCGAGGTAAGTGACCCGGGAGGGACTGAGTACGACTCAGATCTCGAACCTGACCAGCAAGAAGTCATGGTCATTGGGCCAGATCGTGACTCTTCGCCCAAATCATCAACCCCCACCTCTTCAGGGGAGGAAGTGTGGGGTCCTGAATGGTCATCTGTTCCCCTCACTTTTGAATCAGCCAAAGAGCCATCTGAGGGCTCTGGCTTCCAAAAAAAAACGCTTGTTTAGGCAGCGACCGGAACTTTGGAACAAGTTGGGATCAATCATGGTCTGCAATGCCCGCTTGTTCAAAGTCCCGCGAATTTCGAAAAGCCAAAAAAATCAAAAACTTTCAAAAACCAAAAACATCTAGCATCTCAATTTCAGAAAAATCTCAAAAATCAAAAAATATTTCTTTCCCTGCATTCAATAGTGTGCCAAGTTCGTCTAAAGAGTCGCATGAGTTTGAAGTCGAATCATATGATTTCGACATCGAATTAGACTTCGAACTCATGGGTCTGGACGAAGCTCGGGATGAGGAAGATGATGATCCAGCTCCCGAACTAGAGGATCTCCTCAAAAAGTTCGAATCTAAAGCCAATGTTGTAGCCGATGATTTCGAGATAGTAAACTTGGGGACGCCTGAGATCCCTAGGGAAGTACGCATTGGAAAATCGTTGCCACCTGAGATGAAACAGAAAATGATAGAGTTCCTAGCTCCAAGATTGTCCAACTTCGCGTTCTCATATGAAGACATGCCGGGGCTCGATGAAGAGCTCGTTGTACACCATCTGCCAACCAAGGCAGATATGAAGCCCGTGAAGCAGAAACTCCGAAGAATGAAGCCAGAATGGGCTCTGAAAGTCCGAGATGAAGTCATCAAGCAGTACAACGCGGGATTCTTGGTAGTCTCCAACTACCCTGAATGGCTCGCTAACATCGGACCAGTACCGAAGAAGGACGGCAAGGTTCGAATGTGCATCGACAACAAAGCCAGTCCAAAAGATGACTTCCCTTTGCCACATATCGACACTCTAGTCGACAACACTGCAGGATACAAGATCTTCTCATTCATGGACGGGTTCTCAGGTTACAATCAGATCAAGATGGCCGTCGAAGATCGCGAGAAGACAGCATTTATCACTCCCTGGGGAACCTTCTGTTACAGGGTAATGCCGTTCGGTCTGAAGAACGCAGGAGAAACATATCAGCGAGCAATGACAGCACTATTCCACGACATGATGAACAAAGAGCTCGAAGTATATGTGGACGACATGATCGTCAAATCTCGCACAATTGAAGGACACTTTGAAGATCTGAAGAAGTTATTCAACAGATTAGAAAAGTACAAGCTTCGCCTCAACCCTCAGAAATGTGTCTTCGGTGCAATGGGAGGTAAGCTCCTCGGCTTTATGGTGAGCGAAGATGGCATCAGGGTCGACGAGACCAAAACCAGAGCAATCATCGAGATGCCCCCTCCTAGAACAGAGAAAGAAATTCGTGGCTTCCTCGGCAGAATTCAATACATCAGTCGCTTCATCGCACAGCTCACACCTATCTGTGAGCCCATATTCAAGCTCCTTCGGAAGAACGTCCCAAAAGAATGGAATGACGATTGCCAAGTCGCCTTCAACCGCATCAAGAAATATCTCATGAATCCTCCAGTCCTAGTGCCTCCCACTCCCGGACGACCACTATTGTTATACATCTCGGTAGCAGCAGAAGCCATTGGCTGTGTCCTCGGCCAACACGACGAAACCGGGAAGAAAGAACAAGCAATATACTATTTGAGTCGAAAGTTCACCGACTACGAGACTAGGTATTCCCCGATCGAGAAGACTTGCCTCGCCCTAGTCTGGGCAACTCAGCGACTCCGTCAATACATGATTGCATTCCCTATTCTCCTCCTCGCTCACATGGATCCGCTGAAGTACCTGTTCGAGAAACCGGCACTCACTGGAAGGATAGCTAAATGGCAGTTACTCTTGTCTGAGTTTGACATCACCTATGTCACTCAAAAGGCAATCAAGGGACAGGCCCTCGCCGATCATCTTGCGGCTCACTCTCTCCTGGACTATCAGCCGCTCAAGACGTTCTTTCCTGATGAAGATCTCTTGCTTATTGAAGAGGAAGAAAAGAAGAAAAAAGATGAATGGACGTTATTCTTCGACGGCGCAGCAAATTCTAAAGGGAGTGGTATTGGAGCAATCCTCTACTCTCCAGATGATGTCCCTATTCCTATCTCGAGGCGCATCGCATTCGAGTGCACCAACAACATGGCAGAGTACGAAGCATGCATCGCTGGCTTAAGGGAAGCCATAATCTTGGGCGTCAAGAAGCTACGAGTATTTGGAGACTCACAGCTTATCATCAATCAGACCAATGGCGAATGGAAGACCAAAGACGAGAAGTTGATACCATATCATGTGTATCTTGACAATCTGATCGAAGAATTCAAGGAAATCACCTTCTCATACATGCCCAGAGCCAAGAACCAGTTTGCAGATGCTCTCGCCACGCTCGCATCAATGCTCGAGATCCCAAAAGGAGCTTCAGAATGGGAGCTCACAGTCGAAATTCAAGAAGAACCTGCTTTTTGCCTGCAAATAGAAGAAGCCGAAGCTGTCCCTGACAAACCCTGGTATGCCGACATCAAGCAATACCTCGAAACCCAGGAGTATCCAGAATCAGCAACAGCAACAGATCGCCGAACCATTCAGCGTTTGGCCGGCCAATTCACCATCAGTGGCGAAGTTCTTTACAAGCGATCCTATAATCACATCCTTCTTCGATGCGTCGATGAAACAGAAGCTGCAAAGATCATGAAAGAAATACACGAAGGAATCTGTGGCCCACACATGAATGGGCACATGATGGCAAAGAAGATTCTACGGCTCGGCTACTATTGGCTCACCATGGAGACAGACTGTTGCAAGCACGTCAGAAAATGCTTCAAGTGTCAAGAGCATGCGAACCAAATCCATGCCCCATCATCAGAGTTATACAACCTGACCACCCCCTGGCCCTTCTCCATGTGGGGACTCGACATCATCGGCAAGATCAGTCCCAAAGCATCAAATGGTCACGAGTACATACTTGTGGCAGTCGACTACTTCACCAAGTGGGTAGAGGCAGCCTCATACACCACGATTGCAGCATCTCAGGTGATCAAATTCGTGAAGAACAACATCATATGCCGGTACGGAATCCCCAATGCTATCATCACAGATAATGGAACCCCGTTCGTCAACAAGAAGATGGATGACTTCCTCAGCAAGTTCAAGATCCAACGTCATCGATCAAGCCCCTACCGTCCCCAGATGAATGGTGGGGTAGAAGCCGCAAACAAGACAATCGTCAGGATACTCGAGAAGATGGTCGTGACCTATCGAGATTGGTCAGATATGCTCCCATATGCACTTTGGGCCTATCGAACGTCTGTACGGTCTGCTACGGGCGTTACTCCTTTCGAGCTTACTTATGGAATGGAAGCAGTTCTACCAGTCGAGGTGGAAATACCATCACTACGAGTGTTACTCGAAAGCGGAATTGAAGAAGGAGAATGGCAACGGGCCAGATTCGATCAATTGCAGCTGGCAGATGAAAAACGCATGCGTGCACTAAGTCATTCACAGTGCTATCAGAAAAGGATCGCTCGGGCTTACAACAAGAGAGTCCGAAAAAGGAGCTTCAAGGTAGGCGACATGGTCATGAAGAAGATTCTACCGTCGCACCTTCCAGATCCCAGAGGAAAGTTCAAACCCTCGTGGGACGGGCCACTGATCATCAGAGAAGTACTTCCTGGAGGCGCCCTCAGACTCACCAGCATGAGAGGGGTGGATCTTCCTGAGCCAACCAACGCCGACAACGTGAAAATCTTTCACGGGTAAGTCATTCTGACCTTATCAAGAGTTACTTTAATAGAGCTGAAGACAAGAGGTCGAAGCTAAGACCTCTGAGAAATCGTTTCCGTCCACCAACAAGTGTTTCAAATAAGGGGATTCAAAAAGAGAAAAAAAAAAAAAAAAAAGGGGATTCAAAAGGAAAAAACAGACAAAAAAAAAAAGAGAGAGAAAAGAATACAAAAGAAAAAGAAAAAAAAAGAAGAAGAAAAGAGAAAGAAAAAAGGGAAGCCAAAGCAAGGCACCCAAGAAAAAATCAACCCAAGAAGAAACACAGTCATCCATCCATCCATCTCAGAGGGGTCTTTAGCAAAGACCGACAGCTCTATTATCGTAACTCAGGATAAGGGCTGAAATACTGCCATCGGCCGGCAACGACGGATTCCCGACCTCTAGCCGCCGCAGTTATCCAGAGATCCAGAAAGAAAAGAGAAAAAAAAGGGGAAAAAAGAAAATGTGTGCCTAAACAAAGAGGGCGGAGTGAAAACCCGAAAGGGCACTCCGAGTAAAAACAGTGGGCATACAGCGGACTTGGTGAAAACCTGAAAGGGCGCCAAGGGTAAAAACAGCACAGCTGCCAAGGGGCAGGCAAGACCAAATACCCGGGACGTGGTGAAAACCTGAAAGGGCGCCACGGGCAAAAATGACGGGAAAAAGCCGGCTGTGGTGAAAACTCGAAAGAGCACTACAGGCAAAAATGGCTCAAAATGAAAAAAAAAAAAAGAAAAGAAAAAAATAAAAGTGCAGGTACCAAGAAAGCAGACGGTCCAGATCAGTTCAAGCGGTTACAGTTCAAGAACAAGAAGAAGCGCAGTCAGGAGCGAAGAACTCTACAAACTCTGACAATCGCAGGAAGCAAGAGTTTCCATTGCCTACATCTCTAGGGAACCAAAGGATCAAGCAAGTCGAATCTCGAGACATCGGTCAAATCATTGACCGAGCCCCAGTTCTGATTCCTATATCCTGACACAAAATCCAGACACACTCACAAGACAACTCATGGCACAGTAGATTTTCAAACAGTTCTCTCTTTTTTTAATTAAATACATCATATTTCTTTTACATATAACATATCACCTTTTTCAAAAAATACAAAAATGCATCATCATCAATCATATATGCAAAAAAGGAATGTGCAGGTGGCCAACACAATCAATCTCTACCCTCCTCCTCGGCCACATCAGGTGAGTCCTCTGACTCATAAAAAGATAGTCTCGCTCTCAACCTGCTCACCTCCATACGCAGGTAATGCACCTCATCGCGCTCAAGGGTACGGATCGCTGTCTCCTCATCAGACAACCTCCGATCGGCAGCCAATCTCCTCAACATCATCTCACAATGATACCGAAGTGCGGAGATCTCAGACAGCAAATGGCCATGAGTGGCCAAAAGGAAGCCAGGATCGATAAACGGGCGCTCCTCAAAAGGTTCATATGAACCAGATGAAGAGCCAGCATCTCCAAGAATATCCTGCTCATCCTCGTCAACAGTCTGGTGCCAACAAGGGATACGTCGATACAAAGACTGCTCAGCAACCCAGTACTGATACGGGGCGGTCGCCATCGGAAAAGTCCGCAGCTCAAATCCCAACAAATGTCAAATAACTCGCCCAAGAACAATCAACCCGGGTCCTAAAGTCAGAGGATCTAGAGGGGAGTACTCGACGCCCGATACCCGTGAAAGCGAAATGAGGAACATCCTGCTCATACCCAAACTGCCGCAGGAACCGGATGGGATGGTAAGAAAAGTAAGATCGAAAGCCTACCAACATCAGAGGAAGGCGGTGTGCATCGCAAAGCGCTGGAGGAAGTGAAAGCCAAGATGACTCCCAACGAACGTTCCAGTCACGAAGTTCAGCAAACATCCTGCGATACAAGGGCTCGCTCATCCTAGCCGTATGCGGAAGGAACTCGATGATATAACGCATAATGTCAGAGCCCGGGATGCCAGGAAGAGGTACAGGAACGGTCAGAGAAAGACGCTCCCATAGCCATACCTGATCACAGAAAGCAAAAGAAGTTCAGCTAAAGCAAAATAATTCCTAGCAAAGCAAGAAGAAAAAAGGTGTAGAAAAGATACCTGAAGGAAAGCACAACAGCCGCGAAGGACACGAGTGCAGCCCAGGGCACAGTCGGTCAGCCCATCAAATAGCTCGGCCAAGATGAGAGAAATGATCCCTTGCCGACGGACAGCTCGGCTCATCACCTCAAAAAGCAAAGGAGTCTGGGACCTGCGCCATCCCGAGAACAGCACCTCAGCAATCAAGCAAAACATCAGTGCGTTCCGAGCAAAGGTGGAACCAGCCGTACTCTGAGGACCCGAAAAAAGATCATACAGCAAGTCCAAAGAGAACACTACAGCATCCCGGCCACTAGCTGCAGGTCGAACAAGATAAGGGATCCCAAACCAGTTCTGCGGTGTAGCAGTCTTCGGCGATGTCTTCGGCGAGAAGTACTGAGTATAATCCAAGGGTAAGCCTGTCAAGCGTGCAAGCTCCTCCAAAGAAGGCCCCATCTCCATATCGTTGAACGCAAACAAGTTCAACGAAGGGACCCAGTCAATCAAGGCAGCTCCGAGCATCCTCCAGTCAATGTCAACTCTAGCCATATGAATCAGACTACCAAAGCCATAAGACTCCAAATCTCGAATCTCATAAGCTGACAAGCTGTCAAGCCAAGCAAGCAGTCGTGGCGAGCAAGAAGAACGAGGAAGCAGCTGACAAGTCCTCACCGGTATCCCCTCCAGCACAAAAGGACCAGAAGTCAATAATGGCTCATCAAGGATCGGAAGGTCAACGGGCGAAGGAGAAGGAAAAGCTGGAACCTCTACAGACTCGACAGCCCCTGACCTGCCCTCAATAACGGCTATGTCTGATATAGCCGCATCACTATCTGAAACTGTCATAACCTCAGCCGCATGGGAAGACTCGCCCACCTCATGAACAGAGTGCGCAAAAGACCGACGATCAGGAGAAAGACGATACTCCCCATCAAAAGGGCTATCAGTGAAGATCACGCCGCACATCGTGGCACCCTGGCTAATCTGACCGTCAAAGAATACATCTGAACCATCCAAAAGGGTCCCGGCTACCCCGATCGAAGAATCAACGGCCAGATCCGGACCTGCGGCCCTCTCCAGTAGGAAATCATGAATCCAATCATCATCCTGGCCGATCAAAGGGATCATCGAGGCATCCACACCGTCCATCATCAAGGGGACATCATCAATGATCACATCAAGTCCACCCAAAGAAGTATACCGCACATCCTGGCCCTCATCCAGAGCATCCAAACCGTCAAAGGTACCATCTGAGCCATCCATACCATCCAGACATGAGATCAGCCCATCTATGTCCCTCATAGTCCCATCATCACCGTCCATCACATCATCCATGGGGCCCACACTCAAGGGATGCATAGCCTCACCTATGTCCCATCCCATCATCCCATCTATACCATCCATTCCTCCCATGATGAAGGTCCCATTCAAATCTGAAAATCCAGCCATCCCACCATTAATGGAGCTATTCAAAGCTCCACCAACTCCATTCCCTAACCCCTCATCAATGCCTCCATTCAATGCCCCATCTCCCCCATCCATTAAAGACATCTCCCCGTTATCAAAGCTCAATTGAAAATCTGAAGTGTGGGACCCACCTTGGACAGCCCCCACAGCCCCCAAATCTCCACCATCCATTGCCCAAGAAAGGACAAACCAAGAAAGAGACAAAAGGAGAAAGGAAGATGAGACAAGAAGAAGATTCATGGCTGGAATCGAACGGTCCAGTACAGGGAATGTGGGGACAGCAGCAACAGACAGCAGAGAATGTCCGAGCACAAGCCAGCCCAGGCCGCTCAAGAGACGAGCTCTGGGCGGCCTGCCCTGGGCCGCCCGTACGGACGCGGTTCCCCTCTCTCCGCGGGATTGGCTCCAGGGCTTTTGGTAGGTGAGGCTGACAGTCCACGTCAGCAGATGGCGCTCCGTGGGCCGCCCAAGGCTCCGATCCACTCCAGATTTCGACTAAAGATGATCAAGATCATACAAAAGGTGCCCCACTGGTCCAATCATGAAGCAATGTGACCGGAATAGGGCTGATCAAGCCAAAGAGAAGGAAAGGTGATCAAGTGGGGGCCACAAGCAATCCAAGCCATTCAAAGACTAGATCATCACGATCTAAACCATTGAAGAACCTACATGAGCCATCAAACAACAAGATCAAAGGTTTGATCATCACAAGAAGGGCCAAAATCCAAGATCTAATCATCAAGTGGGCCCACAAAGCCAAATCAAGCGATCAGAGACGTTCAAGCCATCATCCACACCATGAGAAGCATTCCTAACCTCACAAATCATCAAAAGAAGTGCCCCAAAGTAAAGCTAAGGTCTCAAGTGGGCCCACAGGGCCAAATCCATCAATCTGAACCATTCAAGGGCTAGATCATCATGATCCAAACCATTGGGAAGCTTACACAAGCCATGGAGTGGCGAGATCAAAAGACCAATCATCAAAAGAAGGGCTAAAATCCAAGATCCAATCATCAAGTGGGCCCCGCAGGGCCTAAACAAGCAATCTAAACCGTTCAAGTCATTGTCCATGCAGTTGAGAAATCACAAATCATGAAGGAATGAGTCAAGAGTCAAAGCATCCAGACATCACCAAGGAATTTGGGAGAAATCAAAGCCTGTATATTCATCCAAAAGTGCTTGATACAAAAGGGGACAAAAACAAAAATACAAGGCCATATAAAGCAGAGCCAGCTACAAGTCACCAACATAATCATCATCGCCCCTCCTCGCGTCCCGCTCCCGACGATAAAGATCCATCAAAGGAGCAGTCACTGAACCTCCAGCATACCTGCGACGGCCACCTGGAACATAAAGCGAAGGAAGCAAAGGCCCCTGGCCAAATAGCAGATACCACTCGTCATAATCACGATCCGGGATCGTGAAACGGAAGCCAGGCTGGCCCACCAGAGCCTCAACTCTCTCATCAGCTGGCATCCGAGCAGCTGGAAGAGGTGCAGAACAGGGGACCCGAGCCACCCCAGTGACTTGCCGAAGCAATCTCTCTCCCAAGTACCATTGGAAGGACTCAGCGTCAGAAAGCATAATACGAAGACATGAAGCATCATATGCCTCCACGCGCTGGGGTGTGTAGTAGAGAGGGAAACTAGCGTACGGCATTCGGGCAAACTGCAGCAGAAGAGGTTACCACGATCAGTTACAAGTACAGTACAAGGACAAAGACAAGCAAGATACTTACGTCCTCGACGGTCAGCCCGTCTATATCAGCACGCCAATTGTCCCCGGGAACTCGGGAGTTCCGCTGACGATTCTGCTGATGCCAGTACATGTGGCGATACTGAGCGGGTTCAATGTCATCTCGCATCCTCGGCGCAAGATGCGGAAAATGGTCATAAAAGCAAGTATGGATGAAAGTACATTTAATGATCAGAGAGAGAAAGGAGGCAAACGGCTCCAAAGAGGATGAAAGAAGAGGTACCTCAACAACAGGCCAGAAGCCTGTGAAGGACCGGCTATGCCGACAGGTTTTGTCCAGACCTTGAAAGAGACGGGTCAGGATGGCCCCATTCCAGTTATAGGGGTGATGAAGATCCTCGACTAAACGAAGAAATTTAGGATCAACTCTCTCATTCGCATGGCAAAAAAGAAAGGATCCAAAAGCATAAGTGATCATGGCCCGCGCCTTGTGGAGGGCCTCTCGCTCGGTGGTAGGGACGACAGAAGCAAAATTGTTATAAAACCATCGCATCTTCACTTGATGGCCTTGGAATTCACCCTCAGGAGGGACGTCACCAACAAGCCGTAGCCAATCAGTGGAAGAGAGGGGAGCTAAAGAGCTAACTTGAGGGACAATTGCCCCATGAAATGGGAAACCTATCTGCATGTAAATGTCCAAAGGGGTTATCCCCCATTCTCCACAAGGAAGCTGGAAGGTGTGGGTCTCATCCCGCCACCTCTCACAAAGGGCCGCAAGCATCATGCGGTTGGCGTCGTTGTTATGGAAGCGTAGGGTGAGGAGGCCAGCAAAAGGAGTACCATCTAGTACTCGCTCAAGCAAGGGCTGTGGCTCCTTCATCCAATTGTCCCAGCGATCCCTGGTACCTCGACCCTTGATGGCAGGAAGAGGTTGATGCTCCATAGCTAGGGAACACATGTGGTCCCCCCGGCGAACAATGAAAGCAGGATCATCCTCGTCAACTACTTGGTGGCCCCTGGTACCATCCGCCATGGAATCCTACAAGCTTGGCAAGGTAAGTCCCTATCCTTTACCCATTAACATCCGAATTCTCATCCAAGAAACCCATGGGATTGGACTCACATTCAAATGCAAAAGCTAAAGTCCAACTCCATGTGTCACTTAGGATATGTGTTGGACCCATTGGAAAAAGTAAGGCCTGCCTTAAAGAAGGTGGCATGGCATGCCTCAGGTAAGAAAAGTCCATCATCCAAGGACACATTTTGGACAACAAATGCACTCAAGTGCCATGAAATCAACTAAGGATGAGAGTCCTACTGCACATGAGAAGTTCCTCTTCAAAGTCCACATGTGGCCAAGGATTGACTCACTTTTATGCCAAGGTCATGATTCTCACTTAGGATGTCTCCATCTTTTTACACATATGCATGGACAAGTGGGGAGTAGAAAGGAAACGGGTCTCCAAGAGTAACCCAAATGCCTCATCTCAATGGATTGGAGAGAGCACATAGCCCACTTGAAGAACATGAGGACCCATTCATGGGTTAACCATGGGCAACCTTATGTGCCTCATCTTGATGAAAATTTTGACCACGAAAATGCAACAAGGAGGTCTACCCATAAACATATGAATCAAAGAAGCTAAGGGTAGAAAGTCGATGCACATAGCCCACACGAAGAATCAAAGTTGAAAATGCCCATGAAAAGGCAAGTTTGGGCAACTTATGTGCACCAACTTTTTCACCAAAAGGGAGACCATTTGAGCACAAAAGAGCATGGCTTGATGAGTCACCCAACCATCATGAAAATGGATAAGAATGGTACACATAGCCCACTTGAAGATCAAAATCCAAAATGTCCCAAGGCATGGGACAAAAATGGGTAACTTATGGGTACCATTCCTTCTCACAAATGGAAGAAGAAATCACTCATATTTGAATGATGATGGGTGATCCACCAAGCCCCCATAGAAAAGTTCAAGGAGCTATGGTTGTATGGATAGCTCACTTGAGAATCATCCATTTGAGGTTGATAACATCTAAGGGAAACTCTTGAGAACCACAATCCTACCACAAGGAAAACCATTTGAACCTAGTGAGATTGTGGGAACAACTCACTCATGGGACTTGTAGATGGTCAAGTAGCTCAAGTCCTCCATCCATCAAAGAAAAAGCATGAAATTAAAAAAAAAAAATCCACATGGACAAAGTGTAGTGGGGCACACATGGTTCAAAGAAATGCCCAAGTGTCAACGAAGGCCCAAAAGCCCATCCACATGAAAAACTTCAAGGAGCCCACTATACTTTGTACAAGGAGGTACATCATATGGAAGAGTTGGGCCACTTGTCCATAAAGGCCCAACTAAGAAAACTAGCCCACTTGAGATCCAAAATGAAAAATGGGCCAGCCACCTTGATCCATACACATGTAAAGAAAGATGGGGTCACCCAAAATGAGCCCCATGAGCCCAAAACCTGAGATGGGCCCTACCATGCCCATGGGCCCAAACCTTGAAAAAGATGGAAAAGAAAGAAAGCTCCAAAGGAAAAATGACAAAGACAAAAAAGCATGAGGGAGCCCAAAATGAAGCATTGGGCCCATCAAATACACCAAGGGCCATGACTTCACTTTGAGCCCATTTGATACACATGAAAAGAGGCCCAACTCCCATGAAAAAGATAGAGTATTTTGCCATGCACACTTGATGACATGGCAAAGTTACTCTTTACATGCACATGGAGGGAGTGTGAAAAAGAAAAAAAAATGAGGAAGTGGAGAGCTTGCAATGTCCTTCTCCATGCACCACCTTTGAAAGACTTGAGATCTAAGAAAAGATCAAGAATGCTTGGGCCCACCTTCACACCCCTTTGAATAGCTACATGAAAAAGAAAAAGGATCATGAGAAGAGACAATGAAGATGGAAAAGGACAAGAAAGAGAAAGGAAGTGGTCCATACCTTTACTACTCACCAAAGAAGGACCACCTTGCTGTCTCAAGATTTCTTTAAGGCCCACCACTTGAAAAGAGCAAAGGACCACCAAAGAAGAGAGAGGAAACTTGAAGAAAGAAAGAGTATGAGAGAGAGAAGAGAGAGATTGCACGTTTGAGGGAGGGAGGGTGCCCCATGTTATATAGAAAAGGGGAGGGCACCCTTTTACCCAGCCCCCTGAAGAGACCAGGAGGCAGAGACCGGGCGGGCGGCCCATGGGAGGCCGTCCTAGCCTCTACCTAGGTGAAACGACCTCCCTCTCCCTCTCCTTGGGAAGAACTCCTCCTTGGAAGGGTGGTTGCAAGTGAATCTTGTACCTTCATGTAAGAATGAAATGATGGAAGAGAATGGTGAGAAAAAGAGGAAATCTCACCAAAATCTCATCTCATGAGAAATGGGTGAGAAATTGGGTGGATGATGTGGAAAAGTTCCATGGAATTTTCAAGAAAAAGAAAGAAGAATTTGACTTGGTCAAACAATGATCTCAATCATCCAAAGGCATGACCAGATGATCCAAACCATTCCAAGAAGAATCCCAAGAATCTCCGCCCTTGATTACTGTTCACATGTATGAGTTTTTGGTCCGAAGACCTTAAACTACGTCGGGATCAAGATCCCGAGGGATTGTCAATAAAACCGGCATCAGTCTTCTTCAAGATCTGGTGGCTCCGGACATTTTCAGAAAACCAAAAAATATATACATCACTTGTACAGTTTCTGGTCCGAAGACCTTAAACTACGTCGGGATCAACATCCCGAGGGATTTTAATAAAAACCAGCATCGATCTCGACCTTTCAGGCCAAGGTCTGATGATCTGGATCATTTCGAAAAACACAAAAAAAACATGTTTGCCCCTCTCTTGTACAGTTTCTGGTCCGAAGACCTTAAACTACGTCGGGATCAAGATCCCGAGGGATTTTTAATAAAAATGGGTATCGATCTCGACCATCAAAATCAGAATCGATGACCCAGAGTTTTTTTTAAAAAAAAAAAAAAAGAAAACAAAAAATGTCTTTCCTCTTTTAAAGTTTTGGGTCCGAAGACCTTAAACTACGTCGGGATCAACATCCCGAGAGATTTTCAATAAAAACCAGCATCGATCCCAGCCTTTCAGGCCAAGATCTGATGATCTGGATCATTTCGAAAAACAGAAAATATGTTTGCCCCCTCTTGTACATGTTTTGGGTCCGAAGACCTTAAACTACGTCGGGATCAACATCCCGAGAGATTTTCAATAAAAGCCGGCGTCGGTCTTGTTTGCTCACATCAAGATCAATGACTCCGGACATTTTCAAAAATCATAAAAATATATTACCAGCCCCGCTTTTAAAGTTTTGGTCCGAAGACCTTAAACTACGTCGGGATCGACATCCCGAGAGATTTTCAATAAAAACCAGCATCAGTCTGGATTGTCCATCCGCTGACACCGGACATTTTTCCAAAAACAAAAAAACATGTTTGCCCCTCTTTTGTACAGTTTCATGGTTCGAAGACCTTAAACTACACTGGGATTAATTTCTCGGGGGACCTTTCTCGCTTTCAACTAAAAACCGGCATCGGCCTCGACCGTGGGGATCATGGTTCGATAACCCGGATCATTTCAAAAATACCAAAAATATTTTAAAGCTTTCCATAAAAACCAGTGTCAATCTCGATTACTCGAGTTGAAGTCTGGAACTTTTTCAAAACAAAAAAAAATATATACAATATAAAACAAAAAAAAGTTTTCATCACCAGTTTTGATCCATCAATTTATCCCCAGTGGTCCGAAGACCTAAAACTACACTGGGATTAACTTCTCGGGGGCTTTCTTTCCTAACCTGTTCCAGACATGGCTGACACTTGATCGTACGGGTGTCTGGAATCTTTTAAACAGGTAAAGGCTGAGGCGGGCAGAACTCCGCAATCCTGTTCGTGTTGAACGCACCGTGATAGACAACCTTGATTTGGAAGTCGCTGTTGAATCTGACGGATGTTCCCTGTTCCTAGAACTCATGAAGGGGATTAAGGCTGTTGGGAGGTGGAGCTCACCCTCACGGAATTGTGAGCAACGTAAGACCCCAAACTGGATTGACTAAGGGAAATGTGAGGATGTGGCTCATTTTGTGGCCGAAGGAGTCCGTCGGACGATACGTGGTCTATGTGCATTGCACATGAGGAACAGGCAACTTGTGGGTGTGTTGACTGAAAACCCTCAAAATCTCCTCATCCGAAGATGTAAAACTACGGCACTTAACTGTGTGAGACTCGTCTTGCTCGCTGACGTAAAATGGATCGGGTGCCTTACTAGCAGTAGAAGCTTGAAGTGGATGGAAATTCCACATCTTTTCCCTGCATTTCAGAAAAATCACAAAATACAAAAAACATTGCAAAATCACCTCTTCAAAAATCACAAAAAAATATTTCCATCAAATCAAATATCTGCAAAAATCACAAAAATACTTTTCTTGCTTTCATCAAAAATATTTCAAAAAATCACAAAAATATTTCCTGTGTTTTCAATAACCAATCTCTATCCTGATCGCTCAGGTAAAGATTCGGACCACATATTTATAAAAAAAAAAAAAAAAAATCACAAAAATTAGCATCCCCAGCACTACAATTCAGGAGTCTTGAACTCCGCTCACTTCACAGTATGGGATGACGGATCCAATCGCCCGCAAATTGGAATCTTGACCAAAACGGGCAACTAAACACCATCTCAATCACATGTAGGCCCAGAAGAACATCTTGAAGTCGAATGATATCCTCGTACATTCTCATTAGCAAAGAAACAGCATCTTGGGACGATGGACCTGATCGACCACGGGTCGGGATCTTGACCAGCCCGCTGTCCAAACCTCCGTATCAAAAAGAAAAATCCCCAAGGGAGTACAACCCTGCAAGCAATAAGCTCAAAATTCTCTGCATCTCCAGCAAAAGCAAAATCATCAAACCAGAAGAGAATGAGCCAAGCCATGCATTCATCATGCATCTCCATGCATCAGCATCCATCGCATCAATCATCATGTTTACCTGCTTTCAAAATAAAAGTCGGTTAGCTAAAGACCCCACAGGCATCCCTAGTGGAGGCACATGCGAACCAGATTTTCATTTCAAAATGACAAAAAAATATTTCTATTTGCAAATAAAAAACCCACGGAGTATCACTCCCAGAGTGGGTATCTTTTCAAAACCCAAAAATATTTTCTCAGTAGAGCGTTCTGCCTCCAACACACCAGGAGATCTTCCATATCTCTGGGTAGGAGCCGACGCAAAAATCAAATAAGATCCGATGTCTCGCGGTTTCCCCGGAGACCATCGGATCCAATGCACTCAAAGTATGATCTAACCGAACTCCAGTGTCAGTGCGGTCGTGCCACATGCCAAGATACAAAAAAGATGAAAGCCAAAAGGCTCGGTCACAGAAACCATTTAAACAGGTGGAAACGATGAATTGTAACCCAAGTATCCAAATCAGCAGATTGGGTGGAAAGAGTTCACCCGCACATACCTAGGCGTGGATGCCTGAAGTACCTTGACTGAGTCCAAGTCGGCGTAGTAGAATCCCGTAAGACTATCGGACGCAGGGCGTCTAACCACTTTGACAGTCAAGCGAAACAAGTACTCCTGGAGTGATCTGGGAAAACATCAAACATCACACAATCAGTCTCAGGATCAGCATCCTCGTAAGACTAACGGACGCAGAGGCTCTGCTGTACCTTTCCGATGTTAGTACCGATCGGGAATGGAAGGGTTGCGATTGGGTACCCAGGTTGCAGCAAACTGCAGGGACAATCGCAACGTTTTCTCCAAACTCTCGCGGTATGTGCAAGTGAGCGATCTCCAAACGATCAACTGGCACAGATGCAAAAGCAAGCAAAGATTTCAGAACATGATCTATGAATGACCGGGTCAGAAGTGGGGTGTCCACTCGCTTTGGCATTCGGTTGCACGCAACCTCTGCCAAAGAGGGGCATCTGTAGACACCCCACCTTCGGCTACACTGTTGGTAGAGATAGCTGGTTGAACGGAGGACCATACCCCCAAATCCCAAGTCCAAACTCAGCCAAACTCACCCTTGTAAGTCCCATTCCATAGCCCAGTTCAAGCCTAAACCCAGTCAACCCAGTCCTAAAAACCACCCAGAAAAACCCCCCATAAAAAAGTCCAGTCAAAAAGACCCAAAAAAAGTCAAACTCACTGAGTTAACTCACTGAGTTAACCCGCTGAGTCAACCCGTCGAGTCAACCCGTCGAGTCAAAACACTGAGTCAACCCGTCGAGTCAACCCGTCGAGTCAAATCACCGAGTCGACCCGCTGAGTCAACTCACTGAGTCGACCAGCTGAGTCCAACAGCAGCCCCGAGGGAACGGCCGTACTCGCTGGAAACCGAGGAGCGGCCGTACGGGCGGCCCATGGCAGGCCGCCCGGACAAAATTACGACTTCTGCCACTGCTCGCTGCTATAAATACCCCCCTCCCCTTCTCATTTCAACAGACCACTCAGCCAGAGAGAGCCCGTCCGTCTGAGTCACCCTCCTTCATCCTTTAGCCCATTCCTTCACCAAGGAGAGCCCGAGTGAGGAGAGTCTAGCCCTGGTCCAGCCCAGCCTGACCACTGGTCCAAGCCTCCCAAGCCATCCAAGTCTTGATCCAGCCACTCGAAGCCAACCCCTTGCGACACCTCCGTCCACTCAGCTACTCTTTTCCAGCATCATCTCATTTGCATCTAGCATAAGTGCAACATTTACTTTTCTTCCAACCCCCCTGCTTCACTGCAAACACTTTGATTATTCAAACACACCGCATGCATCTCGCATAAAGCACCTGTCAGTTCGAGCGTATGCTCTGGGCTTGCCCGTTGTTGGAACCTGCCCATCAGAAACTCTTACTGTTCAGACCTGCATTCATGCTTCACCATAAAACACCTTGATTACTCAAGCACACATGCATATGTCTTTATATTAAGCACCTGTCAGTTCGAGCGTATGCTCTGGGCTTGCCCGTTGTTGGAACCTGCCCATCAGAAATTCTTACTGTTCAGACCCGCATTCATGCATCATGTCATCCATGAGAATATACGAGGATTAAACTAGACTTTCAAATATTCGATCGATTCTGTGAAGTAGAGACCGTACTTCGGTACGGGCAGTGTGTGGGGTGCCTAACCTCTTCCCACCCTGTAACCGTGATCCCTTACCTTGAATCTCTGACCGCAGATCAACAGGAGTCATTTTAGAGGAAGGAATCTTCGGATTCCCTTCTCTAACATTTCTACGGGGTCTAGCCGACTGTAGATTCGAAGTAACTGGCTAGTGGCGACTCTGGTCTTATATAAATTCACTTAAACACATCCAGCTCAATACGACAACCAAACGAAGCCCTCGAGAACGAGGCAAGCCAGTAGCACAAGCGGCGATTTCGCACTCACGCATCCTCATCTCCTTCTTTTCCCGAAAGGAAAGGGGAAGGGAGAAGGACGTCGTGTGGGAGCGCGGAGAAAATCGGCGAGGGTCACACCTTTGTGATGGATGCCCCTGTTATTTCCTTCTCTGCCTTGCGAGTTGTAATCTTAGTCCTCTTCTCGACTGGATGGGTTATCCTTGACAAGCGCTAGGAATTCATCGGCGAAGTGGGGGAAGCTAAATCCCCTTGCAGTGAGGAAGACGCAGGAGCTATGCCATCTCTCCTGTCTTTGTTAATATCTTACTAATTCTGCGGTGTCAGAAAATCATTAGAACAGTTCATAACTGCAGCCGGGAGTGTGAACCCATCGATCGCGGTGCATAAACTAACAGAAATAAGCAAGAAGGAGAGAAATACGTGTGGTTGTGGAAGTTCGTGGTTTAAAAAACCTTTGATTTACCATCTATTGCCTTATAGATGAAGGGAAGAACGTTCCCGTTAAGAGTCGCCAGTTGGCGCCTGAGGGCGCCGAAAATATTATGACTTTGCGATAAAAATCTTACGTACATGTTCGTGTTTGTAAAATGATTAATCTTAGAGCGTTTCTATACTCAGATCTAACCAGAGATCCTGGTATGGTTCGATCCCCCGGCAGAGTCGCCAGTTTGTTAGAACTAGAAAATGATGGCAAGAACATTTTCTGAATGTATTGTTGCTCTGGGGTTCTGAGCAATGGAAACATTCATAGACAATCACAAACATTCCCAAAAGTACACAAGAAGAGATATCGCAGGGTGAATTTTATTCCAGAGATCCTGAGATCTTGTACATTCCAGGCCGTGATCTGGCACGAGCCCTTAATTAATCAAATGATCGATGACCCTTGATTAAAAGGCCGAAGACTAGTCAGCAGGAACTATGGTCTTAGAGTTTGTGTTCGTAGAGACCTGTATTTGTTTGTTATAGACTGAACCATCTCTGTATTAGTCAGATGTCTATGTCCCATGTTTGGTCGGAGATCCGGGCAGAGACCTGTCAGGATTTTTTTACTGAGAGGGTACGACTCTGGGCCTGCAGCTGTCATGTGTGGACAAGCGACCTCAGGAAGACCGATCCGCAGTTGTGTGTACCTGAGCAACCCAACCGACGGATGCCGTTTGGATGGGTAGGGCATTGACCGTTGTGTTTTGGCAGTTCATAACAATTGATTTATAAAGAATCAAAACTCTTGATTTGGTTTTATCATGATAATCATAATTCCCGTTTGTTTGGCTTTCAACCCTAATCGGATCATATCTTACAGTAGATAAAATAATGATATATTTGCATAGTTCTGAATGCTGGCGGCTTCTTTCCGAGGAGTCATTTCATTCTCTCTCGCGTAGAATCGAGTCAAACCTCAAAGACATGAAATTTTTCTCATCTAGAGATCTCAAAATATTGTTTGACCATTCCGTTGTGTCCGGAAGCGTCGAAATACCCAGATAGGCTCAAGTGGATCTTGAAAACACTTAAAATTAAGTCCGGTGCACCCGTAAACATGTTCTGTAATTGGCTGATTTTTTGGGTGCATGGGCTCCAACGTACCTTAAAATTAAGTGCCTGATTTTTTTATGAATTTATGGATGTGTGGGGGCATTTTTTGGGTGTGTGGGACCGAACATGAAAATCTAAATTTCGTCAAATTTATGGACGCGTGGGACCCGTATTTATGGTCGGTGGGCCATTTTTCAGGTGCGTGGGGACTGAATATGCAAATCTGAATTACATCAAATTTATGGACAGTGGGATCGAATTTATGGATGCATGGGCCATTTTTTGGGTGCTGGGAGTCCGTGCACTTGTTTGATTCATGACGAATTAATGGACGCGTGGGACCGAATTTATGGACGTGTGGGCCATTTTTCGGGTGCGTGGGATGATTTTTTAGGTGCGTGGGACCGATTTTATGGATGCGTGCCCACACTTAATAGTTCAGGATTCAGACCTGTGGGGGGAAAGTGTCGGCGACCCGGAAGGGTTTTTGACTATCGGGAAGGGTTTCCGGCAATCGGAAAAAGTATTCTGATGTGGGTTTCCGGCGGGGATTTCGAACCCAGAGGATGGCAGCTCTCTCTTTCTATGAATCGTAAAAGACTCGCTGGACGGGGTATTTATGCCGAAGACACTGGAACTCCACCAACGAGGGGCGTCACGTGCCACGCACCCCTAAAATACCCTCCACACACCTTAAAATTGGCGTGCGGAGGTCCGACGCACCCAGAAACAGGTTCTGCAAATATCTGATTTTAGGTGCGTGGGTCCATTTTTAGGGTGCGTGGGGCAACAAAACACCTTTAAATGAAAATCCAGAAATCTGTTGAATTTAAGGGTGCATGGACCCATTTTTTGGGTGCGTGGGACTCCATGCAACCTTTGAACATTCTTGTTTTTGCTAATTTTTCGGGTGCGTGGTTACCCAAATTTATGGACGCGTGGGACTTAATTTATGGGTGCGTTGACGGACTTTGAACGCTCCAAATTGGGTTTTAAATTTCGATGAGTTTGTGGGACCCTTAATGATGAAAGCACATGCATTGTTCATCATAATCATAATGAACTATGTGTTCGATTTCGGATGATTCCGATCACGATGATTACGGGGCCCGCCGGAGATTTCAGCCCAAATTGGCTAAGGGGATTTTTGTAAATTTCCATTTTAC